>OY992537.1:200284580-201484580 GCA_963921195.1 Pegoplata infirma | reverse complement strand
CCCCATAAACATATAAAACAGTGATAAAATAATTTTGTCCAGCTAGATTTGGACTTGGAACCACTGTGCAACGGGAAGGATGTTCATCAGCTTTTTCTTGGTTAGTTAAGTATATAATTTATAAAAAAAACAAAACAATTCGTTGTATTGTTTCAAAAAACATGAATAAACTATTTGTTTAGGGTTGTTCCACTATGTAGGATATTAATTTTTTCAATTGGCTGCTTCATTGCAATTTATTTTGGTTTTAACATTTTAAGATTTTGACAAAAATTCTAACCAAACTAAAAATGGGCAATTTTTCACATTTTATTTTTGGGCAATTTTTCGTAATGAAAAATCACCCAATTTTTTATTTCGAAATTTCGCCCAAAAACTATGAAATAAGGCCCAAATTTGTATGAAAAGTTTTTGGGCCAAATTTAATTTTCTTTTTTTGGCGATTTTTCTTTGGGCGAATTTGCCTATAGTCATTTTTGTCACTCAGATTTATTTTTACACTAAAAAAATAAAATAACACTCGAAAAAATTTTACACTCCAAAAAAAATTTTGTATTTTTTTTTTTCAAAAATGACTAAAAAAAGTTTTTTACTCAAAATAAAATATTTCTACTCAAACTTGTTATTTTTTTTTACTTAAAAAAATTTACTGCTCTTTAAAAAATGCATTGTGGAGGGTAATTATAAATTCGGCAAAGTCGAATTTAACTTTTCTACTTGTTTTTTTTTTTATTTTTTAAATTTTTTTCATGAATAAAATTTTCGGCACAGTCGAATTAAACACTCTCACTTGTTTAACCTCAAAACACATTAAATTTATAAAACAAACAACACTTTCAAAATATTCATATATTTACAAACACTGCAAAAAAAACTCTAAAACAAACGTCCACAAAAGTCATTTTTGTTGTTCTGTAAACAATGCCATTGTCTAGCAAAATAAAAGTTGACTTTGCCAAAAAAAAGTGTTTGCTTTGAATTTAAGGCATATCTTAAGGCTGTTTTAATTAAATTAAAACATAGTCTATTTTTTTGAGATTTTAGTTTTTAAAAATATACAGCAGCATCTTTAAGCATAAACTTCTTTGTAGATTGCAAATTGTAAAATGCTTGTGCTTTTCCTTGGCTATGTTAGTTTTTGTTGCCTACTTTTAGGGATTTGTTTAAAATTCCATAAAAGTACTTAAACATACAATCTGTATTTTTTTTAATATGTTGATTTTCTTACTTATGCGTTTCATTTGCAACACAAGGTATGTGCTTGTTTAGGCCTCCTTGTAAATTATGCCTTTGGTAAGAAAGAAAAAACTCATGCAATCTTTAAAACTCTTATGTTTTTTTTAATACCTGCACATATTGTTGCAGTTGTTTGTTAATGTTTGTATAAATTTGTACGTATGTATGTGTGCAGCAAAGTTTTATAAATAAAAAGTGAAAGCTTTGTTTGTGTATACTTTGTTAGTGTAATTGTATGTTTGTTTGTGTCTTGAAAAGGAAAACGGAAATAATTTTAAAGTGTAATTTGTAGTATAGAATTACACAGTAGTGCTAAGAGAATGAAGCAAAAAAAAAAATAGAATAGAATAGGAAATAGAAAAAGGAAAGAAATTTATAGAAAGAAAAAAAAAATATTAATGCACACGGTGAGCCTCAGCGATGTTCAGGTTGAACTTTAGTGTCGACGAAAAGTGTAAGCGCAGTTCGATTTCTACATGAATAAATGTCACAAAACTGTTAACAGCGAAATCGTAGCTGATCGCATTCGCGAGATATCGCGAAATTAGTGTTTTTGTATTTTCTAAAATTTTGACAATGAAGTTTTTTAAATATCTTCAAAAACTGGGTATGCAGTTTTAATTGTATTTATTTACATGTCACAACACAGTTAACAGCGAAATCATATCTTCTCAATTTCGCGAGAAATCGCGAAATTACTTTTTTGCTGTTTTTTTTTTTGTTTTTATCTTCATATATGATTTTTTTAAATTTCATAAAAACATGGTATGCAGTTTTACTTGTGGTTGATCAAAGGTCACACAGCTGTTGACATCAAAATTGTAGGTGCTAAATTTCGCGAGATATCGCGTAATCATATATATATATTTTTTTTTTTTATTATATTTTAAACCCGGTTCTTTAGAAATGATAAAAAAAAGTGGTAAGCAGTTTGATTTGAACATGCTGGAAGAAATTAAAACTGCCCCCAAAAAAGTTATAGCTGCTCACTTTCGCGAGAAATAGCGAAAAACAGCTTTTTGGGGGTATTTCTTGTTTTGATTAATAAAAGAAGTTTCTTTAACATTGTTGAAAAACACGAAATGCAGTTTGACTTGCTATTGATCAAAGGTCATAAGGCTGTTAACATTTAAATTCTAGCTGCTTAATTCTTCGAGATATCGCAAAAAAACTCGCTTATCTACTATTTATTCATTAATTTGTGTTATTTGTGGTCTGTAAAAACATATACTTCAATTAACGACAAAAATGTGGTATGCAGTTTGAATTCGAGGTTATTAGAGGTGACAAAACTGCAAGCATAAAAATTATAGACGATCAATTTCCCGAGAAATCGCAAAATTACTGTACGAGCTTTTATAATAAATTACTTTTTTTTCTTTGGTATCAAAAAAAAAAAAATTTAAGTAACGACAAGTATATGGTATGCAGTTTAAATTGCCCGTAACTGAAGGTGGTAAAACTGCTGAAATCTATATATTGACGCTAATTTTCGCGAAAAATCGCGAAAAATTTTTCAATTTTTTTTTTCATTTATTTTGTATTGTAATATTATTATGCACTCTCTTTTTCTTCAAATAATTCATAACCATTTATTAACTTTGCGATTCCTTAAAGAATTGACCACATAGGACTTTTGTGTTAGCAGTTTAATGTCTTTTTATCATGTACAAATAAAAATGCATACCACGTTTTTACACCATTTCAAAAGAACATGCAAAATTGAAAAATAAAAAAAAAAAATAAAAAATATATAAATAATTCCGCGAAATCTTGCGACAGTGTACACCACAACTTTGATGTCAACATCCTTATGACCTTCGATCACGTACACATTAAAGTGCATATCAGCTTTCCACAACATTTGAAAAAAAACCTAAAAAAAGTTGAAAAACAAAAATTGACAAAAAAGTTATTTCGCGATTTCTCGCGAACTAAAGAAGATAGGATTTCGATGTTTACTGTTTTGTGACCTTAAAATAAGTACAATGAAAACTGTATACTCAGTTTTTGAAAATATTTAAAAAACTTCAATATCAAAATTTTTTAAAATATAAAATCACTAATTTCGCGATATCTCGCGAATGCGATCAGCTACGATTTCGCTGAAAACAGTTTTGTGACAACTAATCATGTAGAAATCGAACTGCATTTACACTTTTCGTCGACACTAAAGTTCAACCTGAACATCGCTGAGGCTCACCGTGTGCACTATATATAGATTTTTTTCTGCATCCTACAGCTAGACCATACACAGAAAAAAATAAAAATGAATTTCAATTACGAAATTCGTTGATTCAATTAAAAAATTAATTGATTTCGGACGTATCACGAAAATGCGCATATTAATTACTCATTTTGTTTGAAAATAGTTTTAAAACTTAATTAAATTGTTAATTGAATCAATTAAATTTTTAATTGAAAATAAAATGGAAAACCAATTAAAATTGTAATTAAATAAACTTAAAAAAAAATTAATATAAAATCTAAATCAATAATATAGGTTTATTGATTCACATAAAAATTTTTATTGAAAAAAGACCAAAACTCAATTTAATTTTAAAAGATGAACTTCAAAAAATACCCTAAAATAAATAAACACAGAATGTTTTTGTTTTATATAATTAAGAAATTTTTTTTTTTTTATTAAATATAAACACTTGGTATAGTTTTGCATAGAAACATCATAGTAGTATTTTAAAATATCAATAACTATTTAAAATTACATTTTTATTTTGAAATCTTGTTATTGCATGCATTTTTGTCGCCTTAGTAAAGTTGAAACAAAAAAAAATTGTATTATATTTCAATGTGCAAAACACAACTGTACACATTTATTAGCAAAACACTTTATCCGCAACGACCGCTCGCCTTAAAGAAAACAATAAAACTAAATTCTTTTGTTGCTTTTATGTATTCATTGGCTGCTACCACCAAAATATACAAAACAATAGTTCAAAAGTTTTTTTTTGTTGTTTTTTGCATTTTATTTTTTCATTGGCTACTAACACTAATGCATACAAAACCGATTTCGTTTGTTTATTTTATTTTTATTTTCAGTAAAGTTAAAAATTCAATTAAAACATTAATTGAATCAATTAAAATGTTTAATTGAAGTTAAATTTAATATCAAATCCATTTTTAATTAAAAAAAAAATCACGATATTATTTTCTGTGTAAAAACAGTATTTTTCACACATCCTAAAACACGGTGCGCTGGAGAGGATTTAAATAAAATGTTGGTGTTACTCCAATTTATAAGCGGAATATGTTTTTAGACGATAAAAGAAAGAAAATGAGTCAAAAAAGAAAAAAAAGTGCTAGGCGCTTTTTTTTGGCGGGCAAAAAGAAGAATTTCAATAAAACAAAAAAGAATTTATTCTTTCAAATGCATTAAAATTTGTTTATACGGATGTAAATTCATCACATATTCACTTATTAGTGAGATTTGAATATATATGTGACATATTTTTTCAGATATGAGACTTAAAAGAATAATTTCACTATTAAGTTAGACTAAATTAAATTTTTTCTTCAATTAACGAAAACTTTAACTCTAGGGGTTACTTCACATTTAATACTGGTCCTGTTTCTAGATTTTTAAAGGGGGCAGTTACCCTAACAATACAAACAAAATTTTCAAAGGATTTTTGGCGAAATAAACAATATTAAAAAAGGATATTTAGTGCATCCATTAGATTGACAATAAACAAATAGTCCCAACCACTTTCTGCATCTCTTTTCAAACTATTTATATTGTTTTACTCTTCCTTAGGCACTGCAAACACATTTTGCAATGGCTTTTACTATCGTTTTCAGATTTTTTTTAGTTTTGAAAAAACATTTTTAACGAAAAGTATAAATTCTTTTAAAATTATATGACTCACTAATGTCTAAAGTGAGGCAACTTTGTGTTTTGCTGTCCGTCTGAGTAGTACACTGACAATTTTTAAGAACTTACATTTTGAAATAATTTACAAGGACATATTTCATTTAGTTTCAATTAATAGTGAAATTCTTCTTTTAAGTCTCATATCTGGAAAAATATGTTACATATACATATATTTAAATCTCACTGATAAGTAAATATGTGATGAATTTACATCCATATAAACAAATTTCAATGCATTTGAAAGAATAAATTCTTTTTTGTTTTTTTGAAATTCTTCTTTTTGCCCTCCAAAAAAAAAGCGCCTAGTACTTTTTTTTTGACTCATTTTCTTTCTTTTATCGTCTAAAAACATAATCCACTTAAAAATTGGAGTAACACCAAAATTTTATTTAAATCCTATCCAGGGCACCGTGAAAAGTAGGCTTAAAGAAATATTTTACTAAAGTAATATTTTTCTTTAATTTTGAAGACTCGCTATACAGAAACTCTAAAATTACCCCAGTCTTTGAGTTTAAAGATTTTTTTTCGAATTTTAATAGATCTTTTTTACCCTGAAAACAAAATATGTTCAACACACTCAAAAAAACCCTTGTAAAATTACAAGAAAAACTTGTAACTTTTTTTGTTTGCTACCGCGGAAAAATCTGCTGATTTCAGCAGAAAAAACTGCTGATTTCAGCAGAAAAATCTGCTAATTTCGGCTAAGAAATTGATGATTTAAGCAGACAAATTTTAAATTACACCTAGTTTGAGCCAATTGATATGTTTTCTGTAACAAATAAATTTATAAAAATTCACACCGAGAATGGGGTTGGTCTTGCGATAGACCCCCACCGACGCACCATTTTCAAAAAAATTTAAAAAAAATAGTAATAATCGTTATCCCACGATCTTATAAATTAGAACACTTTTAAGAATTTTTATGAATTTTTTTAAAAAGGATTATTTCCAAAAAACAAAATTTTAAAAAAACAAGTAGAAAAGTTAAATTCGACTTGGCTGAATAACCTCCCCAAAGCTCTTTTTAAAGGATAGTAAATTTTTTAAAGTGAAAAAAATTAACAATTTTGATTATTAATAGCTTATTTTGAGTAAAAAACTTTTCTTTTGTCATTTTTGTAAAAAAAAATAAAAAAATATTATATATGGTTTTTGAATTGAGAAAAGTGTGAAAGAAAAATTTAATTTTTCTAAAAATTTAAGACATCCTGGTTTGTTTCTTACTAGTTTCATATTATCCAGTTATAATAATCTTCAGAAAAACTTTTAATGTCAAATTTATTTAGTTAATAGTCAATAGAACTCTATATGTGAAAATTATTTACAGATCGCAGCCGCCGAGGATTGAACCCATCATCATCTGTAATACTTTGCTATTAACTGCTTGTAACGTACAATCACTCTAGACCGATACGCCACGAAGGCTGTTAAGCAAGTATCAACTAAATCTGATTTTTTCAATTCGAGTGGTGTTGTTGCTGTAGTTTTTCTAACAGAAGTGTTGTTATTGCTATTTTATGTAAATAAACTTTTATTTTTAGTAATCATTATTCTTCTTCCTCTCCTTCATCAATTCTGATCTACGTACTTATTTTTGCAAACGTTGCCAGACATGGTCTATATTTTAGATACAAATGTTAGGTGTTGCCAGTTTTCCAAAGATACTGATATTGCCACTTAGGGCGACTTATAGTCGTTATTTTTAATATTATTTTTATTATTTTTAATAATTTTCACATATAGAGTTCTATTGACTATTAACTAAATAAATTTGACATTAAAAGTTTTTCTGAAGATTATTATAACTGGATAATATGAAACTAGTAAGAAACAAACCAGGATGTCTTAAATTTTTAGAAAAATTAAATTTTTCTTTCACACTTTTTCAATTCAAAAACCATATATAACAAATCGAAAAATTATAATACATAATTATAATTAGAGCCTGAGCTCGACTGTCTTTACAGAAACAATAATTTAAAAAAATATTAATTATTTTTTTTTGAGTGTACATTTTTTTAGTGTAAAAATGTTTCTGTGTGCCAAAAAAATACTTTGTAAGGTAATTTTGTGGCTCACGAATGTTCACGAAAGCTCGGTTTTGAAACCATTCTGAAATTCACGGTTTTGCTATTAACTTTTTAACCACTGTATCGATTTGGCTGAAATTCTAAACGAACCAGACCAGGGAAACGGCATATATATTGCCAAGTTTCAGAAGTGTCGTTCGGAAGTTAGCCGGTTTTTTATCTCGTAAATTCGCTAAAAACCCTTGCCAAAATTCACTCTTTTGTTTATAACTTTTGGACCGATTTTGCTGGATTGCAATACCAACCTGACCAGGTAAGTGTCCAATATATATGCCAAACTTCAGGAGCCTCCGTAAAGCCTTTCAAAAGTTAGCGTGTTTTCAACAGACAGACGGACAGACATCGCTAGATCGTCTTAAAATCGATCGAGGATCATGAATATATATACTATATGGGATCATAGACCAATATTTAGAAGTTTTACAAACGGAATGACAAACTTATATATGAGGCATTCCACACCAAATGTCCAGCAAAAAAAAAATTGTGTACCGTAAACTTCTGAATAGGTGATATGGATAGCCCTATATGGAACTTATAAAATTTCGTTTTTTTTTTTCAATTTTTCAAAAACTGGGCTTAGGAGGCGTGGTCAAATATTGGAAAAATGGTAAAATTTGTGGCGAGTTGCCTTGATTAAATATTTATCACATTAAAACGGAATGCACCACAATGTCCAAAATTTTCGTTCTTATATAGTTTTGTATGGGCTATCGATTAAAATTTTTTTTTTGGAAAATTTTCAGAACCCGTTCTGAAATTTTCCATTTTTTAAAAAAGTCAATTTATCAAAAATCCGGCCACTTTTTTTTCTTTTTTATTTATTTTTTTAAAAGTTTAGATGTTTGTCCATCCACACAAAAAAAAAATCAGAAACACGTTCATCTTTTTTTTCGAGAAAATCGCATTTGAACTTTAAATTTCATAACAATTTAGTAATTTGCTTGTAATTTCTTGTGTCAACAGAGCGTATGACGAATATTTATGCAATTAATATTACTCATTCGCAACTTTAAAACAAAGAAATCAATGTTGGCAATCGATACCTTTTCAATACCGTTATCCGTTTCAAAACCCTTTAAATTGAATACCGGTACCAATATCAATACCGAAACTCAGTTTTGGTATCGGATACCGGTATCCAAAAACCTTTTCCTTCGGTATCGGTACGTACCGGTATTGAAACGGTTTTTCCTAAAAAAACATGTTTTTTTACAAAAAATAAATAAAAGAAAATTTGAAATTTTTTTGGTTTTTGTTAATGAAAAGTCGTAATCCAAATGCCTCCCCGAAGTCTCATAAAAATCAAAAAAATCTATGGGCACCCACATCGAGGATTAAGAAAAATTTCCAAACAAAAAGTCATACTTCAACCGCTATGCGGGAGCAGAAGAAAATTTTTGATTTTCACGAAATTTTTTTTAAGTCATTTAGACTCTCAATAGAAACTTTCTGAAGCCCTTAGTTTAGTTTTTTGGAGATTTTTATTTAATCCGCGATGTGGGTGCCCAAGGATTTTTTTTTTATATTTATAGGACTTCGTGGTTAAAGAATTATTAGCGAAACCGTGAAGTTCACGTGTTGACAAACCCGATAAACCAGCTTTAAAAACATTTAAGAGTCAGAAAAAAATGTTTAAAGTATTTTTTTCATTTACAAATATTTTTACAATTAAACAAAAAAAAAATTACACTCGAAAAAAATTTTACACCCCAAAAAAAAAATTGTATTAAAAATGACTTAAAAAAAAGTTTTTAACACAAAATAAAATATTTCTAATCAAAATTGTTAATTTTTTTCACGTTCGAAAACTAACTATCACTTTAAAAGAACACTGTGGAGGGTATTCATGGATTCGGCTAAGAATTAACTTTTCTACTTTTTTTACATATTTTTTTTTTACTTTTAACCCATTTTGGACCAAGATTTAATTTTTCTTTTTTTGAAAAAGGTACTTTTTTAGGGTAATTAACACCCGATGATCTCAAAAATCTTGTAAAACAAAAAATTGTAATGTGCCGTTATCCCAGAAAAGCCTGCATTTCAACTTTTTATGCAATTTTAATGTTTGGATTTATTTGCTATTTTATTAATTTATTTCATTATTTTTAAAATAAATAGTTTCAAACTGATTCAAATTAGGGAATTTTATAATAAATTAAATCTAAAAAAATTTAAAAATAATCAAAAAAATTAAAAGCCGACAATCAAAAAATGGTAAATTTTCTTTTAAGCTTGAAACAATTTCTGTACTGATTTGTATTGCATTTCATGGACATATAAATTGCGGTAGTCAAGTGAGGATAGTTTTTTTTAATTGCAGAAAGATGAGACTTAACATTCTTAACCATATTTACCCGAAATTCCACCTTTTTCATACATAAATATTTTTTCGAAAAAGGTGTTCTCTACTGTTAAACAAATGAAACATTTTTATGTCAGAATAACTTCAAAGTCCTGCTCTTGGATCAAGGGGATAAGAAAATTACAGTTTTCTCTGTCCGGCCCCTTTTGTAGGTGTGAACCGGCAACTTCTCCGCCGACCCCCTAAAAAACGCTATTTTTTCACATTTTAGAGGGCATACAAATGCTAAAAATAAATACGTAAATACGTGTTTAGTAATAAAAATAAAAAAAATATTTTTTTAAAGTTTTTGTGCGTTTTTATATTTTTCGCATATACCGGTACGTACCGGTATCGACGTTTCGGTATCGGTAATACCGTAACCGATTCAACTCAAATACCGTAACCGATACCGATACCGAAATAAATAAAAAAACGATACCAATACCGATATCGATACCGTTATTCGTTTCGATTGCCAACCTTGAAAGAAATACAAGCAAATAACAAAATTGTTATGAAATTTAAAGTTCAAATGCGATTTTCTCGAAAAAAAAGATGAACGTGTTTCTGATTTTTTTTGTGTGGATGGACAAACATCTAAACTTTTAAAAAACTTAAAAAAATAAATAAAAAAGAAAAAAAAAGTGGCCGGATTTTTGATTAATTGACTTTTTTAAAAAATGGAAAATTTCAGAACGGGTTCTGAAAATTTTCCAAAAAAAAAAATTTAATCGATAGCACATACAAAACTATATAAGAACGTAAATTTTAGACATTGTGGTGCATTCCGTTTTAATGTGATAAATATTTAATCAAGGCAACTCGCCACAAATTTTACCATTTTTCCAATATTTGACCACGCCTCCTAAGCCCAGTTTTCGAAAATTTGAAAAACCAAAAACGCAATTTTCTTAGTTACATATAGGGCTATCCAAACAACCTATTCAGAAATTTACGGGACACATGTTTTTCTGTAGCGGGACATTTGGTGTGGAATGCCTCATATACTCTCTATCACTAGAGTGGAGGGTATAAAAATAAGTTTTAATTACTTCGAATAATTTTTTCATATTTTTTTTTCTAATACTACATTTAAATACAAACAAAATGTTGTCCAACTTTTTTTAAGATATCTCCCAGGAAAATTTTTTGGAACAAATTCCTGGTTCAATAGGTTCTAGAATATATTCTACGGTAATCACAACAACATTTTCTATGTAAAATTATTTTTCAAAAAAACTACTTGCTCTAAAAACGATTGCTTTCGGGACAATTTCAAACAAAAATCATTGATTCTGGAATGTTAAGTAGAACCGGTTGCAGGGTAATTTGATGCGTTCTGGAACCGATAATTTGGAACAGAAAATTTTGCTAGGCTATATTTTTTACTGATCAAAATTAATTGAAAATTCCAATTTTTAATTTTTTTTAAAAAATCGCCATTTTGAAAAATTGATTACTCAACACCAACTTGGTACAAAAGGCTTGAGTGCAAGCTGCAGTTAATACGCACTAAAACATATAAAAAAAAATAGTCGAAAAGTAAGTGATTTGGCCTGGAATGCCCATATATACTTTATGGGGTCCTAGACCAATATTTCAAGGTGTTACAAACGGAATGACAAACTTATATATACCCTCTATCACTAGAGTGGATGGTTTAAAAAACTATGAAAATGGCATTTTATAGAGGTTAGTTCAGTTCTTCAATGAGATTTATTTCCCCCCTGATTCAATTTTGCCCATCTCCGAACTTAACCAGCCAATGACCATAAGACAAATTTCTGCCAAACTTCAGGAGTCTAACTCTTTTATTTTGAACTGTATCGTGTCTTTCACAGACGGACGGACAGATGTTATGGGGTCCATGACTGATATTTCGATGCGATATACACAGAATGAACAAGTGCTTAATTGGAGGATATAAAAACAATGGTGGGCCATAAAAAATAATACATTTTAGTTAACTGACCTTAACTTTTTAGACTTTCATATTTGTTTTCTCCTTCAAAATACAAATTTCTGTTGCACATTGTTATTTTAATCAAATAATATATTTTTTATCTGTCCCTTTAATTCTATAGCATACTTTAAGTTGCTTTTAAACATCTAAAACTATAGCATACTTTTTTGATTTAAAAAAAATAAAACTTTATCCCTTAAATCTTTCTTTTTTAAAAAATCACATCATAGTTAGCAATTCCACAAAAAGAAAAATATCATACGTTTCTATTATCCTTTGCCATTTTATCTTTATCACAATCACTCATTCAAAACCTCTAAAGGATGACAGAGAAAACTCAATTATTAAGCTCATGAAGTTTCATTAACGTGTGGGAATGTGTACATTTGATAACAAACACCCACAGTTTTACAGTTTTCATACATGTACGAGTATAAAGAAAGAAAATATTATCTGAGGATAAATAAAAAAATGAAAAATATGGTTTAAATACCGCAAAACATATTAAGTTTTTAGAAATTGGGTTTTGACTATTTGGAAAGAAAGTTTTTGTGGTTTATTTTATTTTAAAAGAAATAAATACTAAGGAAATAGACTTAAAAAAGATAAAAAGATTTAGATTTATTAAATTCTAATCCCAGAGTTACTAAGTAAATATGTATGTGAAACCCATTATAAAGGATGTGGCTGCAATTTGAAACTAAAAAAAATAAAAGTTGAGTAGAAAAAATAAAAAAAAATATTTTTATTTTACTAATTCCTTTTTAAGAAAATGCTTTGATTTTATATTTCGTCTACTTGCTTTAATTAATCAATAAATTAAATCCCTCAAAGTATGCATTAATATTTAAAACAGAAATATTTAACAAAGTATAACAACAATACCTAAAAAAATTTTCTTTGTTTCTAATAAAAGTGCACTGATTTGCAAAATTTTTTGTACAAAAAGAGTTTTTCTCCATTATAAAAATGATTAAAAACAAAATCTTCACTTTTTTCCATTTCTCTAATCAAAAAGAAATTTCTTTGATATCATCTATGAGTTTAGTTTCATTCTCTCTCTAATCAAAAGATATATTTTGATATCCTTAATGTATGCTTTGATTCTTTAGTTGAAAAAAATTTTTAACTAAAAGTTAAAAAGTTGAAGTTTTATTCTCCAGCAGTCATCAAAGTTTAAAAACAACAAAAAAAACTCTACATCTTAATATTTTTAATCAAGAGTTCAAAAGATATGTTAAGAAAATAGTGTTGCATAAAGTTAGGGGTAAAGATTTGTTTTATAACACCTTAAGGTATGCTTTAAGCTTTTAAAGTAAATGAAACTTAAAATAGGGTTATGTTGGCAGACATTTTGTTATATCTTGAAAAATATCAGAAAATCAATCAGAAAAAGGGACAATTTTTAAAACAACTTTTAATACATTTGACACATAATTTAGGCAAATTGACACTATTGACACTATCTTTTTTTCAACGCATATATTAAGGCAGAGAAAAATCTTAAAGTTTACTTTAAAAAACACGATACCGCTAATTGTGAGTCGTTTTATTTTCGACGATTTTCATTAAAAAGTAAGATTTCGCTGTAGCATAATTTCAGGCGTTTTGTAAATATATGATCCGGAAATTAAATCCCAGCAAAATAATGATATTTATGATTTTTTTTTATCAAATCGACTTAATATTAAATAAATTGTTATATTTATTTATAAATTTAGCAATCTAAAGAGTTTTTTTTCGCTTTTTAATAACAATCATGTCTTTACTACAAGCCTAAAATTATGCTATAAAAATCTTACTTTTTCATAAAAGTCCTACGACTCATTATCAGTGGTATGGTGTAAACAAGAAAAATATAAATTGTTTTCATACGCACTGAGCCAAATGATTTTTCAACCTTTTTAAAAATATTTCTGTCAAATTAGCGTTTTTTTTTCTTTGAGCCTAAAAGTATGCATTATTTTTTTCACAAAACATCGAAAAATGTTTAAGGCTTTCTTACATTTTTATACCCTCCACTCTAGTGATAGAGGGTATATATAAGTTTGTCATTCCGTTTGTAACACCTCCAAATATTGGTCTAATACCCCATAAAGTAAATATATTTATGATCCTCGTTCGATTCTAAGACGATCTAGCGATGTCCGTCCGTCTGTCCGTCTGTCTGTCTGTCCGTCTGTCTGTTGAAAACATGCTAACTTTTGAAAGACTTTACAGAAGCTCCTGAAGTTTGGCATATATGTTGGACATTTACCTGGTCAGGTTCGTATTGCAATCCAGCGAAATCGGTCAGTGGTTCAAAAGTTATGAGCAAAAGAGTGAACTGAGGCAAGGGTTTTTCACGAATTTGCGAGATAAAAAACACGATAAATTTCTAAAGGCAATTCTGAGGATGCTTAAGCTTGGCATATATATTTGTTGTTTCCCTGGTCTGGTTCGTATTGAATTTCCGCCAAATCGGTCTAGTGGTTCAAAAGTTATTAGCAAAACCGTAAATTTCAGATTCGCCTCACCTTAAATTCACGTGTTGAAAACCCGTTAAACATATTTTAAAAATATTGGTAAGTCACAAAAATATTTTACAACGCATTTTTGTCAGTCAAAAATATTTTTACACTAAAAGAAAAAAAAAATATACTCGAAAAAAATTTTACACTCAAAAAAAATTTACACTCAAAAAAAAATTTAGTAAATTATTTTTTTTTTTCAAAAATTAGTAAAAAAAATAGGTTTTTCACACAAAATATAATATTTCTAATCAAAAATGTTATTTTTTTCACGTTAGAAAATTTACTATAACTTAAAAAGGGCATTGTGGAGGGTATTCATAGATTCGGCCAAGTCGAATATAACTTTTCTACTTGTTGTTAAGTTATTTGTTTATTTTTGTCAATGCATATATTAAGGAAGAGCAAAAATCATAAAGTTTACTTTAAAAAACTAAAGACTTTTTCCATTTAAGCTATTTTTACATGATACCACAGATTGTAAGTCGTTTTATTTTCGACGATTTTTATAAAAAAAAAAAAGACTTCGCTGTAGCATAATTTTAGCCATTTTGTAAATATATGATCCGAAAATTAAATCCTTGCAACACAATGACATTTATGATTTTTTTTAATAAACCGACTTAATATTAAGTAAATTGTTATATTTGTTTCTAAATTTAGCAATATATAGAGTTTTTTTCGCTTCTCAATAATAATCATATTCTTACTACAAGCCTAAAATTATGCTATAAAAAATCTTATTTGTTTATAAAATTCATACGACTCAGTGGTATAGTGTAATCATAGCTTTAGTGGCAAGCAAAATATAAATTGTTTTCATACACCACTGACAAGGAAGGTCTTTCAGAGGGCACCCGCCGATTGCCCTGAAACTTGCATATGGGAATGAGGGGAGAAAAATAAGAGTTACCTGTTTTTTTTAGCTGCCCTATCTTAAACTTAAACAAGTAAGAAAATTATAGTCGGTTAAGACCGACCATATAATACCCTACACCAGTGTTTCCCGGAAAATGGGTACCAAGTCCAAAAATGGACCAACTGGGTCTATCGTTTGTCAAATCTTTAATAAGTGTAGAAACACTCACATACCAAATTTGAGTGAAATTTGCTTATATTTGTTGCAAATAAACTGCTTTTAGTAATATCGGGCGAACTTTTCATATGGGGCCTAAGTCGAAAAATGGTCCGATTATAATAAGATTTTTGGGTTATTAAAGTATGCGTTAAACACACACAAACGAAATTTTAATCAAATATTTTCTATTTTCACCAAATTTTATAGATTTATGTGAATATCGGGAGGGTGGTTTGTGTGGGGGCTACATGAAATTCAGAACGGTGATTTGTGAATACAAAAAACGTTTACCTGCCAAATTTTGAAAGGATATCTATTAAAATACGGTTGTTAGGGGCATTTGACCTAAATTCAAAAAGGGACGTTTGTGTGGGGGCTAGGTCAACACATGGACCTATTTCAAATTTCAATAGCGTCCGTCCTTGGGTCAAAAGAAGCTTAAGTTTCAAATTTCAAACAAATCGGTTAAAAATTGCGACCTGTATCGTGCGCACAACGTTTACATGGACGGACGGACATCGCTAAATCGGCTCAAAAAGTGATTCTGAGTCGATCGGTATACTTAAAATTGGGTCTAGGACCAATATTTCGGGTAGTTACAAATATCAGCACAGACTCATTATACCCTGTACCACAGAGTGGTGTAGGGTATAAAAAGGGTGCCACCTTATGAAAAAATTAGGTCTTTCGGGAAAATCCGAATAAAATTCGAACTAGCAGAAATTTCGCCAAACGCAAAAATATAGGTCAGATTAATTTTAACAGAGATTATTTCATGTGATTTTGGCGGTCCTACGTATGTACATTAGGGCGTTTCATCAAAAACTTTTTTTTGGATTTTTGCAACTCTTGAAGCAGAATATGAATTCTTATGGCCTAAAAGATTTTTGAGATTTTTTTCAGATTTTTGGAATGTCGGGATCAACTCGCTCAAATCGATTTTATCAAAAAATTGAGGTTATGAAACATAATTTTTTTTATTTTTTGTTCTCTGGTGCATTTTTTTAACAAAACCGGATATAATACTTCTTAATGTTGCTAGCCTCCTAAAAAAAAATATTCGCGGTCAAAATTATAAGTTCAAGGGTCACTAAGATGACCTTAAAAGTAAAAATTCAGAATGTCCCATGTTTTAACCTCAATAATTCGAGAAATAAGCTATGTATGAACGTCATGTTGAATCCGTTAGATAGGTCTTTAAAACACCTTTCATTTAAAACCAATCTGACTATTGTCACTTTTGTAGAAATGTTAAAAAAAATAAAAAACTGGGAAAAACTCATTTTCTCCCCCATTTTATCGAAAATTGAATTGGTGCATTAGGTAGTTTTTGTTTGTAAAGTTAAAATAATAACTTTTAAAGGCTTTTTATAGATTGTAGTTAGTGTTTCCAAGCCGGTTAACCAAAAAACCGGTTATTTGTCAAAAAACCCGGTTTGACAAAAACCCGGGTTTCCGGTTTGGAAACACTAATTGCAATCAAAAAAACTTCTTTTAAGTTTATTATTTCAATTTTACAAAAAAACTACTAATGGATTCCCTTCGATTTTCTGTAAAATGGGGGAAAAATTAGTTTATCTTAGTTTTTTAATATTTCTACTAAAGTGACAAATGTCATTTTGGTTTTAAATTAAAGGTATTAAAAAGACCTATCTAACGGATTCATCATTACGTTCATATATTGCATATTTCTCAAATTATTAAGGTTGGAACACGGGAAATTCTGAATTTTTACTTCAAAGGTCATCTTAGTGACCCTTGAAGTTATTATTTTGACCGCGAATATTTTTTTTTAGGAGGCTAGCAACATTAAGAAGTATTATATCCGGTTTTGTTAAAAAAAGGCACCAGAGAACAAAAAATAAAAAAAATTATGTTTCATAACCTCAATTTTTTGATAAAATCGATTTGAGCGAGTTGATCCCGACATTCCAAAAATCTGAAAAAAATCTCAAAAATCTTTTAGGCCATAAGAATTCATATTCCGCTTCAAGAGTTGCAAAAATCCAAAAAAAAGTTTTTGATGAAACGCCCTAATGTACATTAGAGCGACTCAAAAAAAAAAGTGATTGAGTTACCCCTCTGAAAATAAAGCTTGATATGTTTTATGATGATTCCCAAAATATTTTGGTTTTAGCGTTGACCATCCGTGAGCTGGACCATTTTTAAAAAAGGTCCTTTTTTCAGTTTTTCGAATTTTTTTGTACTTTGCTCCAAGACGACATAAATAAAATTTGGTGTCATCGAAAAGAGTTTTTGACGCAGCATCCAATGGTATATAAAACTTGACCACTTGCGACCTAAAAATTGCGATATTTAGCTAAATACAAATTTTCGTTTCGGGTTTTCATACAAATTCTACGTATTTGGAAATAATGTTCTGCTTTTCAAATTGAATCTGTTTTAAAATAATGTTTATTAATTTTTTTTTTGTAATTATTCACATTAAACGCCAAAATCGCGATATATTTTATATTTTTCAAATATAGGCAATATGGGTATCAAAATTTTTCATTTTTCAATTATAATAACCTGGTGATAAGTAAAAGATCTGTTTTCAAATCTAGGATGCTGTGAGATAAATTTAAGTTTTTAAATATTATTTTTTTAACAATGTTCTGCTTTCAAATTGAATATGTTTAAAAATAATGTTTATTTATTTTTTATTATTCACATAAAACGCAAAAATCGCGATATATTTTCTCTTTTTTTAATATAGGCAATATGGGTATCAACTTTTCTCATTTTTCAATTATAATAATCTGGTGATAAGCAAAAGATCAAATCTAGGATGCTGTGAAGTATATTTATGAATTCAAATTTTATTTTTTTAGTTGAATACATATATAAAATGAGAAAAATAGTAACTAACAGAACACCAGATTATTATAATTGAAAAATGAAAAAATTTGATACCCATATTGCCTATATTAAAAAACATAAAATAAATCGCGATTTTCGCGCTTTATGTGAATAATAAAAAAAAAATAATAAATTGACATTATTTTAAAACAGATTCAATTTGAAAAGCAGAACATTGTTAAAAAATTAATATTTAAGAACTTAAATTTATCTCACAGCATCCTCGATTTGAAAACAGATCTTTTCTTATCACCAGGTTATTATAAATGAAAAATGAAAAATTTTGATACCCATATTGCCTATATTTGAAAAAAAACAAATATATCGCGATTTTCGCGTTTTATGTGAATAATTACAAAAAAAAAAATAAATTAACATTTTTTTAAAACAGATTCAATTTGAAAAGCAGAAAATTATTTCCAAATACGTAGAATTTGTATGAAAACGCGAAACGAAAATATGTATTTAGTTAAATATCTCAATTAGTAGGTCGCAAGTGGTCAAGTTTTATATACCATTGGATGCTGCTTCAAAAAATCTTTTCGATGATACCAAATTTTATTTATGTCATCTTGAAGCAAAGTACAAAAAAATTCGAAAAACTGAAAAAAGGACCTTTTTTAAAAATGGTCCAGCTCACGGATGGTCAACGCTAGAACCAAAATATTTTGGGAATCATTATAAAACATATCAAGCTTTATTTTCAGAGGGGTAACTAAATCACTTTTTTCTCTTCCATACAAGTTGAGTCGCTCTAATGTACATACCTATCCATATAAACTACCCCTACGATTTTACATTTTCGAAAATAGGAACTTAACGAAGCCGAATTCGGAAACGGCCGATACGCCATTGGATATACCTTAAAAAAACCTTTCGATCTGTATTAAAAGTTCGTATAGTTTCTTCAGAAGAAATCTGAAAAATCGTCAAAAAACTAAAATAAAACGTTTTTTCCCCTCCCCTTTGACCTTCCGTCTTTCCCATATTCAAGTTTCAGAACAATCAGTGGGTGCCCTATGAAAGACCTTCCTTGTGAGTCAAATAATTTTTCAACGTCTTTTTAAACATTTCTGAAAATGTCCAAAATCATGCGAATTATCGTTTTTTCTTTGAGCCTAAAAGTATGCAGTCCTTTTTTCACAAAACATAGAAAAATTATCAAGGCTTTCTTACATTTTTCTTACTTTTAACAGCTAAATCGATGTCGCTCAAATTCAATGCCAAATTACTCACAAGGGAAGTATCTCAACCCTTATGAACCGATTTGCATGAAACGTAAAATATATATAAAAGAGACAATTCTAAGGTTGGGGTGTCTCGGCTTATCGGCCATATCGGGGATTTAGGGGTTCAAAACATGGGTCAAAAAATGGTGAAAAAATAGTTTTTTGGATTTTTCAGCCATTTATTTCTAAGAAACTATATGATGTTTACATATGAGAAGAAAGGTTTTTTTAATGCCTATCCAACGGTGGCATAACCTTGTAAAAGTTTGGCTTTGTTAAATACTTTTTCCATGAAAATGTGTAAATTTTCGAGGTATTTATATGAAGACATAGACCTACGAAGTCCATATGAATATGAAATAATCTTTATTAAATTTAAGTCGACACGTATTTTTGCCCTAGAGGATATTCCTGTTAGTTCGGGAGTTATCGAAATTTTCCCGGAGGTCCACATTGATTCATAAGGGGACAACGAAATTTTTAAACTGATATGGCCGATAAGCCGAGACACCCCAACCTTAAAATCGTCTCTTTAATGCATATTTTAAGTTTCAGGCAAATCGGTTTATAAGGGTTGAGATACTTCCCTTGTCAGTACAACAACAAGTAAATATTTTAAGTATCACAAGGAAAGTATTCCAACCCTTATGATTAAACTTAAAATATATATAAAAGAGATATTCTAAAGTTGGAACCCGAAATTTTTTTTCTGAGGTTGGTTTAGTTCTCCAATGGGTAACTTTTTTTCTCCTTGATCCGGTTTTTCCCATTTCCGAATATAACAGTCTATTACCATAAGACATATGAGGCATTCCACACCAAATGTCCCGCTACAGAAAAACATGTGTCCCGTAAATTTCTGAATAGGTTGTTTGGATAGCCCTATATGAAACTAAGAAAATTGCGTTTTTGGTTTTTCAAATTTTCAAAAACTGGGCTTAGGAGGCGTGGTCAAATATTGGAAAAATGGTCAAATTTGTGGCGAGTTGCCTTGAATAAATATTTATCACATTAAAACGGAATGCACCACAATCTCAAAAATTTACGTTCTTATATAGTTATATATGGGCTATCGATTAAATTTTTTTTTGGAAAGTTTTCAGAACCCGTTCTGAAATTTTCCATTTTTTTTTTTAAACTCAATTTATCAAAAATCCGGCCACTTTTTTTTTTTTTTTTTTTAAGTTTAGATGTTTGTCCATCCCCACAAAAAAAATCAGAAACACGCAGGGTTGGCAACCGAAACCCACCTAGAATAACGGTATTTGGCTATTGTACCGAAACTAATAAAGATATGGACATTTTCAAAAGCGATTATGAAAGCTGATGAAATTTCTAGTATTTTAAATGTGTCACTTCGTGTTTCTACCGGTTCGTTTTCGAAATATAGGCCAATACCTTTATAATACCGTTTGAAACGGTTTTATAACGGAATTGGCCTATATAACTAAAACGAACCGGTAGAAACACGAAGTGAAACATTTAAAATACTACAAATTTCATCAGCTTTCATAATCGCTTTTGAAAATGTCCATATCTTTATTGGTTGCGGTACAATAGCCAAATACCGTTATTCTAGGTGGGTTTCGGTTGCCAACCCTGGAAACACGTTCTTCGTTTTTTTTTTTTTTGAGAAAATCGCATTTGAATTTTTAATTTCATAACAATTTTGTAATTTACTTGTGAGATTGGGCAGCTAAAAAAAAAAACAGGTAACTCTCATTTTTCTCCCTCATTCCCATATTCAAGTTTCAGGACAATCGGTACGTGCCCTGTGAAAGACCTTTCTTGTAAGAGTTAAGTGAGTGTGAGTGAAGGTTGTGTGAGTGCACGTAATTGTGAGTGGAAAAAATATCCTCATGAAAGAGTGTGCGTGATTCGATAATTTCTGTCGGGAATGTTTGCGCATGTCAAACGCACTTTCATAGAATAGTGATATTTTATACAAAAATTGTGTGCAGAACATTTTAACCCTTTAACCCTTTAACATCCAACCGCATTTTTAAACTTAAAAGTGCATTTATTATAGTTTTCTTTGGCATATACAAACGCCTTTAAAAACTACAGTGGGCCAAACAAAAAATTGAGCAAAGTTTCAAACCCCTTTTAAAGTTTTGGTCTATTGGTAATTTACTTTAATTTTTTTAGTATCATTCAAGATACATTCGATGACCTCAAATGTGTTGCACAGTGTTATATATTACACTGCGGAACATCTGTAAATCGTTTAAGTGGTTTTTATCTACAAAACTTTTTTGTATATAAAATTCTCATAAATTTAATTTTTTTTATTTTAATATCTTTAATATCCTCTTACTTTGGCCAACAAAAATAAGTAAGTACTCCCAACTTAATGAAATTTCATTAAGATTTTTATCATCAATTCATTGTAGCCACCATATGTTGTTGAGTTTGTGCCTTTAAGCATCATGTAATGAGAATCGTAACGTGATTTTTATGATTTTTGTATAGACTTAATATTGCAGATTTTTTTTTTAATACGACCGGTATTTAAATGGTTTATAGAGAGAGGTGTTGAGAAAAAGAGTTTCAAATAACGTAATGCGCATTTTGGCTTAAAAAGAGATGGAGAGAAACCAATTGGAAAATATATAATTTAGTTCATGGACTTTTTCAATTGGACACGACTGTTGAATGTGGTTGGAACGTTGTGGAATTTACAAACAGAGTGTTTATAAACAGGGTGATTTATAAAATTATAGAGTAATAGTTTTAATTATTTAATTAGAGTGTGGGAGAAAAACAGTTATTGTATATGGGGCATTCCATGCTAAAGCACACAATTTGGAACGCGAACCTCTACGATTTTGCTCATTTCTTTTATATGGCTTAGTACATATTAAATGCAACTTATACCATATTCGCTCGCATTCATTTTAACTAGTTTAATTATTGGTTTTTCCTATACAGTCTTAAATTTTTTATCTGTCAAAATAAAACGCCGTTAAACCAATTAAAAATGAATGCTATGGTATTACACGCCAATATTTATTCAGCCTTCTATTTCAATCAAGTTTTGAGTAATTAATTTTTCAAAAAAATTCTGATTTCAGTATTTTCAATATTTGACCATGCCTACAAAGCCCACTTTAAAAAAGCTCAAATTTTATTTGTGTTATTTAAGCTGTGTTTACACCATACCACTGACAAGGAAGGTCTTTCACAAGGCAACCACCGATTGTCCTGGAACTTACGTATAGGAAAAAGGGGACAAAATAAGCGTTACCTGTTTTTGTAGCTGCCTAATCTCACATTTAGCAGTCAAAGTGGAGGGGAGAAATGGGAATTTTTTTCATTTTTTGAGGATTTTTTCCATTTTTTTAAAAGAAACTATATGAACATTTTATACAGGTCGAATGGTTTTTTTAAGGAATATCCGGTGGTGTATCGGTCGTAATTGTCAAAAAATTTCGTTTTTTTTTCGTTTGGCGAAATTCATGCTAGTACGGCTTTTATACGGATTTTCCCGAAAGCGCTCATTTTTCATAAGAGTGCAACCCTTTTTATACCCTACACCACTCTGTGGTACAGGATATAATGAGTTTGTGCACTCAAAATAATTCTACAGTAAAAGGTTTAGTAACTGATATTGTACCAAAATCTACTAATAAGTTACTAATTTTAGTATCTTCAAAGTACTAAAATTAGTAATTTTTACTGGTTTTGAATAATTTTAGTTAAAAATTTTAGTATTGGTTACCAATTTCTGCACTAGGTCCTTTTGGACTAAAATTTAGTTAAATTTTTAGTATTGAATACCCACGTTTTTTTTGGGTGTGCTGATGTTTGCAACTACTCGAAATATTGGTCCTAGACCCACCTTTACGTATACCGATCGACTCAGAAAAACTTTTTGAGTCGATTTAGCGATGTCCGTCCGTCTGTCTGTCCGTCCATGTAAACGTTGTAAACACGATACAGGTCGCAATTATAAACCGATATGGCTGAAATTTCAAACTTAAGCTTCTTTTGCCGCAAGAACGAAGCCTATTGAAAGTGGGAAAAATCGGTCCATTTTTAGACCTAGCCCCCATACAAACGTCTCCTATAATTTGACTCACTAATTATAGGGGACGTTTTGGAATGATAATCACAAATTGTCATTCCAAATTTTAAAGGAATCGGACCAGTTCCTCTTGTACACTCAAAATAATTATGCATTAAAAATATTAGTAAGTGATTTGGTACCAAAATCTACTAATAAGTTACTAATTACCAGTAGTACGGTAGTTTTTTAGTATCTTCAAAGTACTAAAATTAGTAATTTTTACTGGTTTTGAATAATATTAGTAAAAAATTTTAGTATTGATTACCAACGCCTGCACTACACCATTTACAGATGTAATTCGAAAAAGATCAATTGTAATTCGAAGATTCTATTTGTAATTCGAAGATTCTATTTGTAATTCGAAGATTCCATTTGAAATTCGAAGATTCCATTTGTAATTCGAATACTCCAATTGTAATTTGAAGATTCCAATTGTAATTCGAATACTCCAGTTGTAATTCGTAAAAGATCAATTGTAATTCGTAAAAGATCAATTGTAATTCGTAAAAGATCAATTGTAATTCGAAAAAGATCAATTGTAATTCGAAAAAGATCAATTGTAATTCGTAAAAGATCAAATGTAATTCGAAAAATATCAATTGTAATTCGTAAAAGATCAATTGTAATTCGTAAAAGATCAATTGTAATTCGAAGATTCCATTTGTAATTCGTAAAAGATCAATTGTAATTCGTAAAAGATCAATTGTAATTCGAAAAAGATCAATTGTAATTCGAAAAAGATCAATTGTAATTCGTAAAAGATCAATTGTAATTCGTAAAAGATCAATTGTAATTCGTAAAAGATCAATTGTAATTCGTAAAAGATCAATTGTAATTCGAAGATTCCATTTGTAATTCGTAAAAGATCAATTGTAATTCGTAAAAGATCAATTGTAATTTACGAATTACAATTGGAGTATTCGAATTACAAATGGAATCTTCGAATTACAAATGGAATCTTCGAATTACAAATGGAATCTTCGAATTACAAATAGAATCTTCGAATTACAATTGATCTTTTTCGAATTACATCTGTAAATGGTGTAGATCATTTTGGACTAAAAAATTATTAGTAAAATTTTTAGTATTTAATACCCACGTTTTTTTTGGGTGTAATCCCCATACAAACCACCCTCCCGATATTCACATAAATCTGTCAAAATGCATGAAAGTTAGAAATATTTGATTAAAATTTTGTTTTTAGGTGCTAAAGGTGTACTTTGGTAACTTTCTTTTATCTGAATATATTCAGATCATTTTTGGACTTGGTCCCCTTTATAAAAATTTCGACCGACATTAAGTTAAATAGGTCTATTTGAATCAAAAATAAGCCAATTCCACTAAAATTTTGCCTGTGTGTGTTTTCTATACTAATTAAAGATCTAACAAAAGATAGATCCAATCGGTCCATGTTTGGACTTGGGACCCATTTTTCGGAAAACACTGGTGTAGGGTATTATATGGTCGGTCTTGACCAACTATAACTTTCTTACTTGTTTAAATTTGAGATTGGGCAGCTAAAAAAACAGGTAACTCTCATTTTTCCTCCTCATTCCCATATTCAAGTTTCAGGACAATCGGTGGGTGCCCTGTGAAAGACCATCCTTGTGAGTCGTTTGATTTTCGACGATTTTTATAAAAAAGTAAGATTCTGCTGTAGCATAATGTTGGGCATTTTGTAAATGTATGTATGATCCGAAAATTAAATCCCAGCAAAACAGTGACATTTATATTTTTTTTAAATCAACTTAAGATTAAATAAATTGTTATATTTGTTTATAAATTTAGCAATATGTAGAGTTTTTTGTCGCTTTTAAATAACAGTCATATATTTACTATATGCCTAAAATTATGCTATAAAAAATCTTACTTTTGATAAAAATCATACAACCCACAAGGAAGGTCTTTTAGAGGGCCCCCAACCGATTGCCCTGAAACTTGCATATAGGAATGAGGGGAGAAAAATAATAGTTACCTTTTTTTTTTTTTAGCTGCCCAATCTTAAATTTAAAAAATTACATTATTGGATAGGCCTTCAAAAAAGCTCTCGATCTGTATAAAATGTTCATATCGTTTCTTTTGAAGAAATGTGAAAAGTTCTCAAAAAACGAAAAAATCCCGTTTTCCCCCTCCCTTTGATTTGCTAAATGTGAGATAAGGTAGCTAAACAAAACAGGTAACTCTTATTTCAAGTTTCAGGATGATCGGTGGATGCCCTCGAAAAGACCTCCCTTGTAAGTGGTTTTATTTTTGATGATTTTTATATAAAAAGTGAGATTTTGTTATAGCATAATTTTAGGCATTCAGTAAATTTTTGATTGTTATTAAAAAAGCGAATAAATCACTACATTTTGATAAGTTTAACAAACAAATGTAACAAATTATTAAATTTTATGTATATATTTAACAAAAAAATTACAAATGTAATTTTTTTGCTAGAAGATTTTATTTTAAGGATCATATTTTTCTTACTGCCTAAAATTATGCTACATCAAAATCTAACTTTTTTTTCATAAAAATCATCGTAAATAAAACGAATTTAAATCAGTGGGAATGATGTAAGCATACCTTAAATAATAATTTTTACAGTTACATATAAAATTTTATATTCTGCATAATAAAATAAATATAATTCAATAATTTATACAATGCATGTTACATCGAATAAAAATTTAGTTTTAATTAGTTAAAGCAACCATGAATATCTACAAAAAATTAGAGCTACTTTTGCTTATAACAATTTTTCATATCACTTTAGTGGAAAATCAAAAATCCTATCAAATACCTTTGCCAGAGCAAATAAAATATAATTTAAGTGCAATTCGCAATTTTAGAGATATCATGGAATATAGTATTTTAGAACCCTTAGCCTTGCCAATATCGACTAGACCAGATGGTTACTATTGTTTGCTGAAATTTTTGAGAAAAGAAAATAATCGCAATTATCCAGGATGTTTGAAACACTATTTGAAAAAAGCTAAAATGGAGGATTAAGGGAATGAATAACGACATTTGGAGTTGGATAAAATCTAAAAAATTTTATAATAAAAAACACTTCAATATTTTTTCACAACATTTATTCTTTATTTTACGTTCATTTTACTACAAAAGTTTAGGGATTATTTTTTTATTAATTTTTCTATACAAAATAGCAAAAAATTGCTTACAAAATATATTAGGTTTTTTTTTTTTGAATTTTGAAATATTTTTAATTTTCGTTTAGTTTTTTTAGTCTTAACTTTAGCGCAATAAAGTAATCAGTCCTTGGTTTAATTTTTGATAGTAACATTATTATTTTTTAAGTTTTTTTTATTTATCAACAAAATAAAAAGTGCTAATAAAAAAAATGTAAACAAGTAAAAAAATTCGCCTTGCAGCAAAAAGCATACATTACAAAATAGATTCTTGAAAAAAAAAATTGGTAAAAAGAGATAAAACAAACAAAAAACTAAATTCGGCCCCGCCGAATCGAATGTAAAAATATCATTTTCAATAATTAAGGAACAAATTTCTGAAAAAAATTTTGTGATTTTGTAAAAATGTTGTTAAAAATTTTTTAAAAGAAATTAACATTGGAGACAAAAATATTTAAAAATAAAAAAATTCGCGGAAAAAATTTTTGGTGAAAAAAAATTGGGGTAAAAAAAACATATGTTTGTATTTGTTGACATACTCTCAGAATATGAACATTTGTCTGTTGGAAAATTCTGAGATATTTTAGAAAAATGCACTTAAAGAAAAATTCTTCATTATATTAATGAAACGGTTTCATCACTTGCTGTTATCAATTTTGATGACAAATTTCATCATATTGATGAAACTTTTTTTCAATATGATGCAACATGTCATCAAAATTTAAGAAACAGGTGATAACACAATTCATCATGTCATCAAAAAATGTCATCAATATGCCATTTAAATTGTTTTTAATAATTAAAATAATATTAATATTAATAAAACAGTTGAATAAATATATTAAAAATAACAAATTAAAAAAAAATTAATAAAAAAAAATTTGCTGCCCTGGCTGGTACTTAAACCCACGGCCTCCCAGTTGTAGTATTTATTGTCGACGGCTTAACTAGTTGAGCCACCTATGAAGAAAAATCACATTTCTTCAAAAGAAACTATATGAACATCTTATACAGATCGAAAGGTTTTTTGAAGGCTTATACAATGGTGTTTAGGTAGTGTTAAAATTCGGCTTCAGTAAGGCCTTATTTTTAAAAATGTAAAAACTTTGGGGTAGTTTATATGGAGATGTTTATACGTACGACTGCCAAAATCATATATAATAATCTCTATTAAAATTAAGCTGACCCGTATTTTTGCGTTTGGCGAAATTCGTTCTAGTTTAGCTTTTATTTGGGTTTTCCCGAAAGACCTTATTTTTACATTAGGTGGCAACCCTTTTTAAATTTAAGAATAAGCAGCTAAAAAAAACAGGTAACTCTTATTTTTCTCCTCTCATTCCCATATGAAAGTTTCGGGACAATCGGTGGGTGCAATCTATAAGACCTGGTTAGTTAGATAATGTTTGCTAATGTGTATTAGGGGTGGGATAGTGCACGACTTTTCGAATTCGACACGCTAGAACCGCTTTTTTGTGGGGTTGGTAAAAAAAATGCATGAGCCCAAAAAAGGGGCAGGTCGGATAAGATCTAGGGGTCGTTCATTGGGGTTAAAGTTGGGCTTGAAGGAGAAAAGATCCACAAAAAGCCTTACAACTCGCCCAGGCCTGTCCCAGAGGGGTCAAATCTAAGACCAACCCCCAATAATTTTTCCCCCGAACACTTTAGCCAAAAATGCCTTAGCCCTATCTCAACTTCCTAAAGGGGGCTCCCATACAAAGGCTTAATTTTAAAAAATATTTGCGCCTACCGCTCTAGCTGTCCTGGAAGTGATCCTAGAGGGGTCAAATGTCTGTCCGACCTCCAAAATTTTTTCAACTCCAACATTTTCTTAGAGTATACCTACCCTCTATCTTCAACCCTTAGGGTAGTCCCCATACAATTTTTCTTGTTTTTTCATAATATGTTTTATTAAATCAGCTCCTACCGGTCCAATGGTGCCTCCTAGAGGGATCGTTAAATCCCTCCTATAGGATTTTAATTCCCCCAACGTTTTTTCTGAAAATAAGGATTTGCCACACAAAATGACATTTTTGTAAAATTTACTCCCACCCCTCTAACTGTCGTAAGTGTGACCCTAGAAAAGTTAAATGTGTGACCGACCCCCAATTTTTTTTTTTAACCCCAACATTTTCTCCAAACAAACCCTCTTTTTTTAACCCTTAAGCGGGTCTCCACAATTTTTTTTTTTTATACCCTCCAACCACAGTATGGGGGTATACTCACTTTGTCATTCCGTTTGTAAGGCATCGAAATTAGACTTGCCACCTTTTGAAATTTCCAAAACGGGACACCACTAAAAAACATAAAAAAATTCAAAAAAAAAATCGACGTCTCAAAAATTCTATAACGTCTCAAAAGGACTTAGATTCAGGACATCAACCTTTATTTATCATATGTTACACTTTAACACAAGTTGGACCGTTTTTCTGTAGCATCCAATAAGATGAAAATCTTATTATCTCAAAAACCCCACTATCGATTTTTTTCAAATTGGGCTTAAAATGTTTGTACGGGTGCCAACTAACATAATCTGCAATAAAATTTCATATGCAGCGAACTTTTAATTAAACTTGTTCAACCACACCGTGATCTGGTTGAAATTTGCAATACCTTTTCGTTCTATTTTCATCCTTTTCCTGTGTTGCTGCCGATTCATTTATATCTGCAGCTCTTTTTCTGTTCATTTTCCTGTGAAAAATTTAATAGTTTAACATTTGTGCAAATTTATTGGAAAGAATATTTACTAAAATAATAAAAAAATGCCTCTACAAAAAACCACGCTCTGTTAAAATTTTAATTCATTTGAAAGTTGACAAATGAAATAAAAAATATATTTAAAAAATGCCAGTGTTGCTAATAAAAATAAGTACTAAGTTTACGATTTATTTTTTGTGACAATGAAAAAATTAGTTTTTTTTCTCAAAACGGGACAAGTGGCGTCCCGTTCAGGGTATCGTCGGGACACGGGACACTCCACTCTAAAACTGGTCTGTCCCGACGAAAACTGGACGGTTGGCAAGTCTAATCGAAATATCGGTCGGGGACCCCATAAAGTATGTATATTATTGATCCATGATCGATTCTAAGACATTCTGTGAATGTCCGTCCGTCCGTTTGTCTGTAGATGGCACGTTGCAGTCCAAAATAAAAGAGCTAGCCTCCTGCAATTTGGCATGAATATGTCTTATGGTTCTAGGCAGGTTAAGTTCGTAAATGGGCAAAGTCGGCCCAGGGGAAAAAAGTTCCCCCTTGAAGAACTAAACAATCCTCTGAAAAAATACACTTTTTTACATTTTTTTCTATTTTTGTTAAATAAATGAAACATTTGGTATATTTATCGGGATGGGAAGGTGCTCTTAACGTCCCCCACTGACCCCCATCACCCCGCCCCCAAAAAAACGCCCCTGACAATTTTTTTTTTTTATTTTTTTAACATTTTGGAGGGTATAAAAGATTCGGCACGGCCGAATTTAACACTCTCACTTGTTTTTTTTATAAACTTTTTTATGAAATCAGCTTTTACCGCTCCCATGGTGTCTCTAAGGGACGGAAAATGCAGACTAAAATAAAATAAAATAAAATAAAATAAAATAAAATAAAATAAAATAAAATAAAAAAAAATTAAATAAAATAAAATGAAATATAAATAAAATAAAAAAAAATTAACAAATTTTAGTTTTCTTATTTTTAATATTGATGGCACCGCTTCATCATATTGATGACACGTTACATTTGGCGAAAATTAATGTAACATTTCATAATATAAATAATATTGATAATTTAAATTTTAATTTTTTAAAATCTAAAAATGTTCCATTACGTAAAATGTTTCTGGAGCTGAGGGTATACAAAATAGTTCTCAGAATCTAAGGAGTTATTGTAAAATATGAGAATTATTTGAGAACATTTTTTATGGGAAGAATGTCTCAGAATCTCATATTATTTCTAAAGAAAAAAATTAAGAATCTAAGTCATTTTCTTAAAGAAAAAACTTGAATCTAAGAATTTTTCTACAGAAAATATGATCCAGAATTAAAAGGGTTTTGAAATATGAACATTTTTCTAAAGGCAAATGTACCAAAGAAGGGCTTTTTTTCTTTATGAAAAATATTTTAGAATCTAATAGTTTTTCTTTGGTAAAAATATCTCAACATCTGAAAATTTGATGAAGGGAATATGTTTGAAAGTCTTTATTTTTTTCGGAATATTGAAATTTTAGCATGAGATTTTTTTTTAAGCTTTAAAACTAAGAATTTTTAAATAAAAATTTTATTTGACTAAAAATTTTCTTATTTATGATGTAAATAGGTCCGGCAGGGTTCCATTGTGATTTTTTTTAAATAAAAAAAGTTTTCTCCAAATCCAAAACCTGGATCCGCGCCAGCTTTTAACTCTGTATTTCTATCAAAAAATTTTCATAATTAAAATAAAATAAAAAATCAAACAAAAAAGTGTTTTTTTTAAAAATATTGCATTGTAGAATTTTTTTATTTTTATATGTTTTTTTTTCTTAAAATATTTTTATAAAATTGTTTATTTTTTAATAAAAAATTATAATGTAAAAAAATATGTATGTATATTTATATTAAGTAAATAATAAAAATTAATATTTAAAAAAAAAATAATTTCTTTCAAAACTTAAAAATAAACAGAATTATGAAATTTAACAAATTTGATTTTAACGAAAAACTTTTTTTAATTTAAAACAATTTTTATTTCAATAATGAATAACAGAATTATGAGTTGGATTTATTTTTGAAATAGGTAAAATTTTAATTTATATTGAAATGAAACACACCCTTTTCGGAATTCTTAGAGTCGATAGCGATTGAAGTTCTACGTGCGGTTTTTCAATTTTTCCTTATGCCTAAAATTATGCTTTATTTATCAAAGCATAATTTTTTTTCAAGATTTTTTGTTTCAGGTTAAGCATAAATTTAGGCAACGAGAAAATCTTTAAAATCGCACCTTTGAGTAGAATTTCGATCAATATCGATTCCGAGAATTAAACTGCTGGTTTTTAATTCTCGGAATCGATAGCGATCAAAATTCTGCTCAAACGTAAGATTTTTCAATTTTTCTGTTTGCCTAAAATTACGCTTTGATTAATAAAAGCTTTTTATATATTTTTTTTTTAATTTTTTAATGTTTCAGTGTTGTAAAAGAATCATATAAAAAATCCTGTTTTTATTAAAGCACTATTTTAGGCTTCAAAAAAGTATGCAAAAATCAAACATTCGAGCAGAATTTCGATCGCTTTCGACTCCTAAAATTAACTACCTGGGGGATATTTCTCGGAGTCGATAGCGATCGAAATTTTACTCGAACGTGTGATTTTTTAAATTGTTCATTATGCCTAAAAATATGCTTTAATAAATACAAGCTTTTCATATTGTTTTCATTGGTTTTGAGTTTCAGTGTGCCTAAAATTATAAAATGCTTGTATTTTTCAAAGCAAAATTTGAAAAATCTCAAGTTCGAGTAGAATTTTGATCGCTTTCCACTCCGAGAATTAACCCTCTGGGCGTGTCAAATGGTTGGTTTTTGCATTTTTTTTTTATAATTCTATTTTGTTTTTATTTATTAAAAATATTAAAAAAACAGAAATATAGTAAAAATTATACCCAAAATTTAAATCCTGTTACAGGATTTCATTTTGTTAAAAAAAAAAAATTGCAACTATGTAGGTTTTTTTTTTTAACTATTATTTTAATTATTTTAAAATATTTATTTTTTTGTTATTTTATATTTTTATTTTCAGTTTGAAAACACTGGAATATTTTTAGGTGTTTTATTATTATATTTTTTTTATTATTATTGTTTTACTATAATTGCACTAAAACTATATTCTATTGTGGATATTTTTTTTAATTTTACTTTTTTAGTGGCTATGATCATGATTTTCACTTTATTTTAACGAAAAATTTAAATTATAAAATGAAATTTTGAATTGGAAAGTTATTTTTTAGATTGCAAACAAGATATTTAAAATATTATTCAAGTCTTAAATAACACTTTTCGTGTGTTAAAATCTTAATCCGTTTTCTTTTCGGAAAAAAATGTTGCACTTTCTCTGCCTTTTTTAATTAATGGATTATTGTGTACTAGGGTGGAGCAAATTTAGCTTTTTTCAATTTCAAAATCGTTGGGGTCGGAAAAGTAGCTTTTTGGGGTCATTATTAACACACACAAAATATTGGACATGGGTTCCTTTTTATACCCTCCCTTCAAAGTATTGGGGTATACTCATTTTGCTATTCCGTTTGTAACGCATAAAAATATCGGCCGGGGACCCCATAAAGTATATATTTTATTGATCCACGATCAATTCTAATGGTGTTCTCTTATCTGAAAAAAATGTTTGCCTTTTTAGTGTACACATTTTTAAAATGTTTAACTCACACCTTTAAAAAATTTGCATTTTATTTGACAGGAATAGAACACAACATACAGCAATATTCTGCCCTGTTTTTTTAACAGCTATTTTGAGAAAACAACACAAAAAAAGTCAGCTGTTGTAAAAGGCAATTTCAACTCCGTAATTTCTTACAGGGTAAAAAGTGCAACATTTTTGCATTTTATAAGGCAGACATTTTTAGAAAATAACACGATATCCTTTATAAGTATTGACATTTTTTAAGAAAACACGAAAAAATAATTTTTGGGCAAAATGCAAAAAATTAATTTTTTTGCCATAAGTCATTCTATAAATGTCCGTCCGTCTATATAAAACACGATTCAGTTTAAAATAAAAGTGCTACAGTCCTGAAAATCGGCACGAATGTTTTTTATAGTCATAGGGGTGGGGCACAATGAAAAGTTCAACAAGCATGATAAATAAATTAGTAAACATTTATCGCTATGGGGAAGGTATCCCAAAACACCCCACCATCTCCGAGCCCTCCCCCTACAAAAAAAGTCCCTCAAAATTTTCTTTTTTATATTTTTTAACATGCTGGAGGGTATCAAAGATTCGGCACAACCGAATTTAACACTCTCACTTGTTTGACTTGAAATCGGAAAGTTCCGAAGTAAAAAAAATTTTTTTTATTTTTTTTATAAAATAAAACGTCATTAGTGTTGTTTAAATTAGGCTTAAGGTCCTTTGTTATAAGTTTTTAATATTATTATTTATATTGTCTTCCAATATTTCGGCTAGACTCTCTGGTCATCATCAAGGTAAACAAATAACGCGACTTTTTACTTAAAAATTTCAGATGTTCTCTCAGATATCTTTTCTATTAAATAGAGTTCTAAATGTTAAAACTTTTTTCATATAGGAAAATTCTTAGGCTCTTTTACATTTTTCTATAGAAAAAAAAAATTATGAAATGTTTTATTTATAAATTACAAATTCTGAGAAAAATTTTCTACAAATCTTTAACCTTAAATTTTGAGAGACATTTCATAAATCTCATAAATCACAAACATTCTTCCTTGAAAAATCTCAGGTTTGATACAAATTTTCTACAGAATTTTATTCTCAAAGATTTTTCATGCAGAAAAATGTTTGGATTCTGGTAAATTTTTTTGAAGAAAAACTCTCATATTCCAAAAAAATGTTCCATAGAAAAAATCTAAGATTCCGAGATATACATATTTCCTATAGAAAAAATCTTAGATTCTGAAAAGTTTTTTCTGAAGAAAATCTACAAGATTCTGAGAAATATGGAGTTGTGTCGTTCACGAACGAACAAGTTCAATTAACCTATTCACTTAACTGAACGGTTTATCTAGTTCGTTCATTTCAGCCCTTTTAGGTATTTTCATTCATTCAGAACAATTGGTCATTAATTAATTTTGATCTTTCAGTTCGATCATTCAATTTTTTTTGTTAATTTTGTCATTAGGAGTTAGTTTTTTTTCCTCTTTTGGCACGTTGTTTTTGTTAATAATAATTCCTTATTTTTTAAAAATATCATCTATTTTCATATAGTGATCCTATGTTTTTATTCAACATTTTTGTATTTTTGAACGAATGCCATACGATCAGAATGATTCGTTCACGAACTGTTGAACGAAACAATAAATGATTGAACTAGAAGAACGAACTAGATATTTTATCTGAAATGAACGAGAATGAGCGCTCACTCAATTTCTAAAGAAATTTTCTCTGTAGAAAAAAATTTTAAATTCGAGATTCGGAAAGAGAATTTCTATCACATATGTGGAACGAAAACAAAATTTGACCGATTAGAACTACTTAGATGAACGAACAACAGACTTGATCAAAATGAATCGTTGACGAACTGTTGAACTTAAACAATAATTGGCCAATTGAATTAGAATAACGAACTAGGTATTTTATCTGAAATGAACGAGAATGGGCGCTCACACAATTGAACGATTAAGCACAAGTCTAGAAAAATTTTTACCACCACTCTTTAATTCTAAAACATTCCTTCCTAAGGGAATTTGTTTGTTTTATGTTAGAAATTGTTTTGGGGAGATATATCCCACTACCCTCCCCCTCACGCATTGTGTGGTCCGTAAGAGACCACACGTTTCGTGTTCTGAATGAAATGAGACTTCCAACAAAAAATTCGGGCATTAATTTTAAAAGAATATAAAAAACATATATTTTAAATATTTTTTCAATAAAGTACACAAAATTTCCGAATTTTTAAGCCAGATTTGGTTAAAAAATTCAGACATGAATTTTGTTCGAAACACGTAATTTTTTCCAACTTTGAACGCTGGATGATGACCTTGAAATTTTTTTTTTCGTAAATTTTATCGTATTCAGCTCTAACGTGGCCATCGCTTGGCAGGTATTACGACACGAAATTCGAAAGTTTACACACAGACTCGACAGTAGAGTTTTATAAGAAAAAATGGGGAAAAACTAAGCGATTTTAGGAGAAAACACAGCGGTTTTTAGTCCGTTTTACGCTAACATGGCAACACTTTCTACGACTTAGGAGTGAGTGAGTGAAACAACAAAAACCGATCTGGCATCCGTTTTTCTTATGGCGCGTTATATCAGTTTCTCTTTCTAACCTAATTCGTAGAATAATTTGAAAACATTAACCATATGGTTAAAAAATACTTTTTTGTGAGGTTGAAATTGAAAAGGCTTCTCTTCTCCTTTAGTCCCACAGGATCCATTAGAGTTATTAGCTCTATATAACCAATTAAGCTGAATCAATGAGAATTCCAAAAAGTCTTTATAAACTAAATGTACAAAAACCCTAATGACATAAACTATTTCGTATAGATCACAAGAGTGATTTGTTCAAAAAAGGGAAAGAGTCACTCAATGAACTACATAAATCAATTCATAGGAGTGACTATTTTAATCGAACTAGTTCAAAATAAACTAAAACAAGAAAAATAACCAAAATTTCTCTATTAAACAAATGTATAAAAAGAACTAAAGAATGTTTACAAGTTCGTTTAGTTTACATAGGAGTGAAGATTAGTTGGATTAATTGGAACCCACAGGATCCATTAAATCACATAAGTAATTAGCTCAATAGAACCAATTAAGCTGAATAATTGAAAATTCAAAAAAGTCTCAATGAACTAAATGTACAAAACTTCTTTACGGTATAAACTATTTCGTAAAGATTACAAGTGTGATTAGTTCAAATAAATATGTTTCGATCGAAATGAATGGAAAATGGGACCAAATCAATTCATGAACTAAATAAATGAGTTCTTAGGAGCATAGAAAAGATTAGAAGGTACGCAGTGTTGTATTTGATGTATTTTACAATATGGTGGCAAAATGCTTGTTCTTCCTCACCTCACACTTATTTAATTTCAAATTAGATTCTTTGTTTATAAAAAATGGAATTTGTCTTTCAGTTAATTAAATTTATTATTTATTTTGCTTTATTCAACGTTTTTTTAAAGATAATACGCAATATTGCTAGTTTAAAACCTTTTGTTTTTTCTTTTGTTGTTTTCTTTGTTGTTGTTCTCCTTTATGTTGCATTGTTTTTATTAAACGTCAAAAGTTACATAATGTGCTGTCACTAATACTTATTCAAGCGAAATACGACTCTGGTACACTTCTATTTTTTTTTCTATGCATAGGAGTAAATATTTCAATTGAACTAGTTCAAACTAAAACAACAAAAATATCAAAATTACCCTATTCACTAAATGTATAAAAAGAACTATAAAATATGAACAAGTTCGATTAGTTCAAATAAATATGTTGGAATAGAAATAAATGGAAGAAGGGGCCGAATCACTTTATTCATTAAATAAACGAATTCATAGGCGTAAAGATTTTAATTGGATCCTAAATCACATGAGTTATAAGCTCAATAAAACCAACTTATTGTGAGCTGAATAAATGAAAATTCCAAAGAGTCTTAATGAACTAAGTTTTACAAAAAACTCTTACGGTATAAACTATTTCGTTTAGATCACAAGAGTCATTAGCTCAAATAAATATTTAGGGATAGAAATGAATGGAAAAAGGGACCGAGTTACTCCATGAACTAGATAAAAGAACTCATATGAGTAAATAATTTAATTGAACTAGTTCAAACTAAACTAAAACAATAAAAATAACCAAAATTACCCTATTCACTAAATGTATAAAAAGAACTAAAGAATAGAAAGAAAATCGTTTAGTTTAAATAGGAGTGAAGATTTTAATTGGTACCCAAATCATCCATTAAATCCCATGAGTTATTAGCTCAAAAGAACCAGCTGAGCTGAAAAAATAAAAATTCAAAAAAGTCTCAATGAACTAAATGTACAAAAAACCCCTAAAATAAACTATTTCGTATAGACCACTAGAGTAATTAGTTCAAATAAATATGTTGGGATAGAAATGAATGGAAAAAGAGTCACTCCATGAACTGTAAAAATGAATTTATAGGAGCAAATAATTTAATTTAACTAGTTCAAACTAAACAACAAAAATAACCAAATTTTTCTTTTGAACAAATGTATAAAAGGAACTAAAAAATATGAACAAGTTCGTTTACTATTTCATATTAGATTGATTAGCCGAAACACTTTATTAATTAAATAAACGAATTCATAGGAGTGAAGATTTTAATTTTGAATCACATTTTTAACTAGCTTTATAGAACCAATTGAGCTGAATAAATGAAAATTCCAAAAAGTCTTAATGAACTAAATTTTGAACTAAATGTACAAAAAAACTTACGGTACAAACTATTTCGTATAGATCACCAGTGTCAGTAATTCAAATAAATATGTTGGGATAAAAATGAATGGAAAAATGACCATGAACTAAATAAATGAATTCATAGGAGTAAATTATTTAATTGAATTAAATTTCTCTATTAAACAAATGTATAAAAAGAATATGAACAAGTTCGTTTAGTTTACTATTTCGTATAATCACAAGAGTGATTCGATCAAATAAATATGTTGGCATAGAAATGAATGGAAAAAGGGACCGAGTCACTCCATGAACTAAATAAATCAATTCATAGGAGTAAAAATTCTATTGAACTAGTTCAAACTAAACAACAAAAATAACCAAAATTTCTCTATTAATCAAATTTATAAAAGGAACTAAAAAATATGAACAAGTTCGCTTAGTTCACAAGATTGATTAGTAAAAAAAATATATTCTCAAAATCCTGTTTACAATCTAAAAATTTTGTTATAAACTGTTTTCACAAATAAAAAGCTGCCTTGAAGTTTTTTCTTTTGTAAATATGCTTTGATTTTTTTTTTAAATATTTTTTTTTATAAAAAATACAAAACTTAAAATATACAAAAACTATATACAATTAAAATCTAATAAAAAAAACATCAAAATTCTTCAAAAAAAATTTGCGCTCTAAGTTATTACATACAAAATATAAAAAAATTGTTTTTAATTCATAATATTTATACATTTATAATATATTTTTTTTCTTTTTTGTTTAAGCTTACATATTAAATTTATATAAAAATATAAAAAGTTTAATTAAAAAAAAATAAACTAAAAACTTATGAACTAAAATTAATTTTAGTATTATTACTAAATATAATTAATTATAATAATGATTGTGGGTTTTTATTATATAAAAAAAAAGAATATTTTTTATAATTTTTTTTATTTTTTAAAAAATTTTAAGATTACTTTAGTTTATTATTTAGTTTATCATAGGTAAAAAATACTATATAAAAACTACTGTTTAATTAATACAAATATTTAGTTTTTTTATTATTATTTAATGTTTTTTTAAGAATTATTACAACAAAAAAATCAAGTCTCTTCGAGGGTAAAATTATTTTTCATTTTCTATACAAAATTTAATTATTTAGTTAAATTTTTTTAATTATTTTTAAAAAAATTTGGCAAAAATGTCTTCAAAAATTGTTTTTTATTTTGTGTTTAAAATTTTAGTTTTCTTTCGTGTTTTTTTATTATTTTAATTTTAATTAATTAAATCAGTTTTAAGTTCTTGTTTTATTAGGCACATTTTTTTATTATATTTAAAATTATTATTATTATTATTATTCTTTCTTTTCTTATACAAAATTGTTGTTTTATAGCTTTAATTTTATTATATTGTTTAAAAAATTCTAAAAAAAAAATAATTGTTTTTATTTTATATTGAAGTTTTAAATACCATTTTTAAATGGTAAATTTCTTTTTTATTAGGAAAATCAAAGGCATTTGTCAATGTTCTCCTCTTAAAAGCTCCATTAATAAATTGAAGTCACCACCATCACGGGATTTTATAGACAGCATTTCTTTACCCAGCTAGAAAAATTGAAACAAAGAAAGTGTGTTAAAAAGGGGGAAACAAATTTGTTTGGTGAAAAAAAAATAATTTAAGTTTAACTAATAAAATTATTAACAAATTAAAAATGGAAGTGATAATTTTCCAAATATATAAGCCGTAGAATCTAATCAGATGCTCGATTCAAAGAAGGTAGACGGCGACGCGTCGTAGTTCCTCCCTGATCCGCCCCTGTATTAGCTATTTGCTTATTGGGTATAACCGCATGGTTATGGGAGACTTCAATAATCTTTGACACTCAGATCTCAGGGACGACCAGAGAGAAGTGGCACTGGCGAAAAAAATAGATGATTCAACGTTTTGTACTCTGAAAGACGTTGCCCCCACCCAGGATTGTGCGAAAATGCGGTAGCTCACCAGACATAAAAGTTTCAAGCCCAGGTCAAATAAATAATGCAACATGGCGAGCAGTAGTATCCCTTACATCAGATAATCTTGACGCTTGACCGACCCAACGATTTAGTGCTTTCTGAACTCCTAATCTATGTAAATCATAATAAGGCAGAATGGGTCGGTTTCAGAAAGTATACTAACCGCCAATTCTTTGACCTAGCCACCACCTCGGAAGTTCGTTTCGCGAGTCGCTTACTTTATTTCTGCTGGTAGAATATAAATAGTCTGACCAAAATTCTTAGCAGAGTCAGTGGGACTCGCAGATAAGCGTGACGATATTCACGGACCAACCCTAGCGATCCCAGATTAGCTCATCTGGAGATGAGCAAATTGATCAACGAGTAAAAAGAAATAAGTGGATATATCACTTGAAGAACTGCAACTTCAGCTCCGGAGCTAGCAAACTGTTGTCAACAGTCGAAGATCTTTCGCATTCCACGAAGCTAGATGACAATGTCGCAATACCATTTGGAAACAACACGTTATTGGACCCTAAGCGGAACGCGGCAGGTTTTAGCTGCAAATTCATAGAACATCCAGAGAGAAATAATGCAAAAAGAAGGAAAATATACAACCTTGCAGTCATTGACGTACCACTAGTTTTTCTATCGAGCGAAGTCACAGATGTCATCAAAAACGCGGAACCATCCCAGCAGTAACAAGAAATCAATAAAACAAGAGCTTTAACTGCCATAACCACACATGTTAGGCATGGACTGAATCAGAGTGAGCCAAGTAATGGTTACGCTAGACCTGTCAAAAGTCTTTGACATGGTCAGTCAAGCCACCCTCTTTGAAGACATTGACTCCACTCTTCACAACACCATGAATCGATCTGTCGAGCAACGTTGCAGATGTCATTAAAAAACGCGAAACTATTCCAAGCGTTAGGTTCCGGCAGAATTTCGATGATGATGCTTAAGTACTTGAACTCGCGAACCAAGTAGAATTTTCCGGTCAATTTAGTTGCTGTCACCAGTCGCGAAGATACGCGCAACAATCCCAGAAGTAACAAGAAATCAGTACAATAAGAGCTTTAACTTCTATTTCCAAGCATGGTAGCCATGGACTGAATCAGAGTAAGCCATGTGATGGTTGCTCTAGACCTGTCAAAAGCCTTTCACAAGGTCAGTTACGCCACCCTCTTCGGAGACATCGACAACTCCAGTATCCCCAACAACATAAAGCGCATAGTCGAGTGAAGTTTCAGATGTCATTAAAAAACGCGAAACTATCTCAATCGTTAGGCCTCTCCAGAATTTCGATGCTGCTGCTTAAGGACTTGGACGTGCCGGGAGACGATTATATGACAAAATTCTCATCTCTGCGCTAACCACTGTAATTATACGCTGGAAGATGGGTAGAGTGGTACCCAATTAAAAAACCGGGAAACTCACTAGCCAAATATAATTATTCTGGTCAATTTACTTGCTATTACCAGTCGCGAAGATACGCGAAGCCATCCCAGCAGTAATCAAAAATCAGTATAACAAGAGCTTTAACTGCTACTATTTCCAGACCTGTTAGCCATGGACTGAATCAGAGTGAGCCAAGTAATGGTTACGCTAGACCTGTTAAAAGCCTTTGACATGGTCAGTCAAGCCACCCTCTTTGGAGACATTGCCAACTCCAGTCTCCCCTACACCATGAATCGATCTGTCGAACAAAGTTGCAGATTTCATTAAAAAACGCGAAACTATCCTAAGCGTTAGGTTCTGGCAGAATTTCGATGATGATGCTTAAGCACTTGAACTAGCGAATCAAGTAGAATTATTCCTGTCAATTTACTTGCTGTCACCAGTCGCGAATATACTCGAAGCCATCTCAGCAGTAACCAGAAATCAGTACAACAAGAGCTTTTACTGCCATTTTCAAACATGTTATCCATGGAGTGAATCAGAGTAAGCCATGTTACGGTTGCTCTAGACCTTTCAGAAGCCTTTGACACGGTCAGTCACGCCACAATCTTCGGAGGCATTACCCACTCCAGTCTAACCAACACCATAAAGCACTCTGTTGAGCGAAGTTGCAGATGTCATCTGCGAAACCATGTCACCAGTCGCGATGGTTCTGGAGTTGCTTCTCCTTCACCGCCTAACACAGTACCTCCCAACAGCTTTTTCTACCATTGCAAACTGAGAGTAAGGAATTTAACCATCACATAGACCTGAAAAAGGTATACCTGGAAAAGCCTTTGACACGGTCTGTCACGCCACTCTCTTTGGAACGTGAATTAATGTGTAGAGAAGCCCAACACCCCACCACAATCCCCAACGGATCAGGATCTGGTCTTGTGGACATTACGTCAACCTCTCAATCAAACCTAACCTCTTTGGAGACATATCCAACTCAAGTCTCCCCAACACCATAAAGAGGAGTTTAGTAATAAGAAGAAATCCCGTACAGTTAAATAAGGAGTCTAACAGGGTGGAGTTCTCTCTCTGATAAGCTGATCATTCACGAATTTCAACTGAAACTGGATGTAACATCCGATGGAGTCAAACTTCCGACAGCAAGTAAACACCTCTAAAATATTGGCAGTAATATTCGACAGTTTGCATTCTTCTTTGGAACCTGCCACTGCAACATGCAAAAAATTTCGCAGTAGAAACAAGGTCCTCAAATCACTAGCCGACAGCACTTGGCCTTGTGGGCTTCCTACAAAACGATTGGTCGGTCAGTGGCAAACTAAACAGCTCCGGAGATGCAGTGGGAGAAACTTCAGAGTTGATCAAAATGCAGCCCTAAAAACTGCAACGAGCTGCCTTCAGATATCCTCAAAACAACATCTGCGTGAAGAGACGAAGAAACTTCCGGTTAAGGAACACAGTCAAATGCTGGCGAAACAGTTCCTTCTGGAGGGATAATCTGAACCATAGCCTTACGGAAATTGATCCCACCCCAAAACATGTCGACACGACATTACATCCAACATCATTGTTCAATCTCATACCGAGCAACTCAGAAAGACATTCAAATGGATACGGTAGAATCGACAACTTCCAAATACCGAGGGGATGTCATACTTGAAGGCCGCCCCACCCATCGCATAAGAATAAAAAAGTCTGCCAAGAAGAACAAGACTGGTACTGGCAAAATTAAATAATACCCATTACGAGCCCCGCATGTGGAGGAACTCTACATAACGTATAACGCCACTTCAACTGCTCGGCAAACCGACTCGTCTGAATTCACCATCTTTATGGGCCCATCCATAATAATACATAATACATTTTCCAATTACATACTTAATTTTAAGGAAGTAGGTTTCATAAATTCACAAATGAGATTGATGCTTTTATGGATTTATAATAGTTAAATTTGTTTTGGTTAAAAGTGATAAAATCTTAGAGATATTCAAAGTTTTCATATAAAACCTTTCAAAACTTACCTGGCATGTTCTTTGCAAATCGGGTATACGCAATAATAGTTCACCAAATTTAGAAGGACACTCTGGATAATGAGCCAAAGTATACGACTGTAGACTTTGTAAGGCCTTCTCTTGGCACTCTCTAACCTTAACCGGTTCTTGAAGTTCCGAAGTATCTAAAAAATTTACAAAGTTAATAAATTGATGCCTCCCAATCTTGAATTAAATAAAATTTACCTGATTGCAGTAATACAATAACTTTCATAGCAACATATTCATAACGATCTACCCTTAAACGTCTTAAATGGTCTGTCAGATTCAGCATTCTTTCAATGCAGGGCTAAAATGTTAATAAATTGATAAATCAAGGATTTTTGCAGAGAATGTGTTAAATATTCTTACCTGAAAACCAGTTAATTTAGCTTGCGGCAGTGTTATTACTTTGCCCAATGACATTTTAATTTCTCCCGGCGTTTCGATAGAACGATAACAGCAGGAGAATAGTAAAAGTTCACACCATGAATTAATGAGTAGGCAAATTTGATCGTCAATCTTGGAGAAAGGAAAAAAGAAAGAGAATTTTTTTTATTAAAATTAAGGATTTGAAAATTGGAAGACTACTTTGTTCTACTGATTCAAAGATATTCGCACTCCTTTCAATTGAAATTCCTGAGTTAGATAGTTCTTGATTTCCAGATTCTAAGTCTGCTTTCAAAAATGTTTCTATCATGCACCATTTGTTTACATTTAAAAATTGAAAACCCTGCTTGGGTCCCACTGTTAAGAGCGAATGTCTCGAGAACCTAACTTGCTAGAAAAAATTTAATGACTGATTATCAGGGCAAGGGGGTTCATGTAAATACATGTTTGTTGTCGTTAGCCTGAGCACAACTTAAAGTATTTATCTTCGCGAATCATCGAATTTTATGAAAAATGGCATTGATTTGTTAGTGCATATTTTTGCATATTTTGATGAAAATGCATGTTTTTGCATATTTTGCTTAAACTACATATTTTCTTGCATATTTTTTAATATTTATTAAAAAAAAATATTTTTTTTTATTATTTTTGTGAAATTTGCTATGTCTCATGAAAAATGTGGAAATCGGTTCATGCATTTTGATAAAAAAACAAATAAAAAAAATATTTTTTTTGTCAAAAAATTTAAGCAAAAATTGCGCCATATAGTGGGAAAAATATAAATTCAATTTTCATTGAGTAATTTCGGTTAAGGGCTGCATTTAAAAGTTGAAAAGGAGTGTTCCTAATTTTTTTTTATTAAACTGCACTGACAATGAGATAAAAAAAATTAATTTATGCCATTTTTTTTTATCCTGTAAAAGGGTACTAATTTGATTGCCAATCGTTTTGGGCAAGCGTTTTCAAATTAGAAAAAAATCCGAATTCGGGACGCCATAACATACGTATTTATAAATGTTTACATTACACTATGGTGGAGCAAATTAAGGTTTTTTTGAATTTCGAAAACGTCGGGATCGGGAAAGTTGCCTTTTCGGGTCGATATTAACACATAAATATTGAACCTGTTGGACCATGGCTTTTGAACAAAGTGAAACAAAAAAATAACTTTTTTGTTGCTTAAAATATTAGCTTATATTCAGACTTTACTAAAAAAAAGTTTTTATGGGGGGAAAAAAAATGTTGTCAGTAAATTTTTTTTTTTAATTTTTGTTTCTTGCTTTACAAAAAAATATTTTTAATTAATTGTTGCTAAAAATATAACGTAACATTAACTCAGTGTGGAGGAGATGTATATTTTTAGCTATCGTATTATTTAATTTGGCCTTTAATGCATTTTGAAATTAATTAGAAAAAAATACATATTTATGAAGAAAAAAAAATTTTTTCAAGCAAAAAAAAAGTTAAACATTTCTGTTCACTTTATTCGGAAATTTCCGATTTTCAAGTCAAAAACGGAACCCAAATCCATTGTCCTACAGGTCCAATGTTGCCCTTAAAGGCAAATTTCCCGACCCCGACGATTTCGAAATTAGGAAAAAAGCTTTACGTTTTTTTATAAATAAATCAATTTTTAATGCATATTTTTTTAGTTTTTACTGCATATTTTTAAATTTTTGATACATATTTTTAGCGCTAAAAACGCGATTTTTAGTGCATGAACTTCCTTGCCCTGCTGATTATGAATCACGAGGTTGGATGGATACCCGTAAATTGGCGAATTCAATCGAAGACCATAAGGCCCATTGTGGTTCCCTTAGTTCTCATTCCTGTACTCTTCATCTGCTAAAAATGTCTACTTCTTAAACCAACCCGATTCCCTAATATATTCTGCTAGACAAGTCAATCAGACACTGTTTAGGCATTCTAGGTCATCGAAAAATCTTTGCCCTAAATTCGGTTCATCATCAGACCCAGACATTTACACAAAAGTGCTTCACAGACTCCTCCACTTCTTCACGACTCCTACTTTAGTCCCCTTTGTTACGAATTCCTAGGTTGATGGAGTGAATGTCTTTCTACCCTAACGTGCTAGAAAAAATTGAATGACTGATTATGAATCATGAGGTTGGATGGGTACCCGCAATTTGGCGAATTCAATCGAAGCCCATAAGGACCATTGTGGTTCCCTTAGTTCTCATTCCCGTACTCTCCATCTGCTAAAAAGGTCTACTTCATAAACCAACCCGATTCCTTAATGTATTCTGCTAGATAAGTCAATGAGACACTGTTTAGGCATTCTAGGTCATCGAAAAATATTTGCCCTGGGTTCGCAATATTCTACACGTAATCAGTAAATTCCATCTAGCATTCATCCTGTTGCCCGATATATTTCCAATTGCGTTCATCCACTCTACCAGAGGTACCGAGATGTCAAGATCAACCTGTTCCCCAACCGAAACAGAGACCTTCCTCGCACACTTATCAGCCAGGGACCCAGATTAGCTTAAATGTGTGCTACCGGATTCGGCGAAAGGATTGTATACAATTCCTAACGATTCCCAATTTCCCAGTTTTTGTTTCCAAAGCTTTACAAGCTGTGAGACTATCGACGAAAATGTGGTAAGTCCGTGATCTTTTAATTGGATTAATCTTTTTTTAAATACATATACAAATCTCTCTGTACTCACCGATATATTCTTAAATAATGGCAAACTTTTGCACCACTTAACAATCTTATACAAACGATGATCGGCCACCTTACACAGATGAGCTATCAAATCCGGATTTGTGCTAGACGATAGACCAGCACTGGCCAGCAGTGGATTGGTCATTTGATTGGCAGCTGCAGAAGAATCTGTTGAACTTGAATTAAGTGAGGCCGAACTTGAAGAAGACGTCAACGGTTGATTAAGTCTTGCCAATTCAGCATCGGTATATTGCCAAAGATGTTCAACATCCATAATTTCTTGTAATAGTTGCGGAATACTGTTGTGATGATGATGCTGCTGATGATGATGGTGGTGGGAGGAGGCATTGGAAGAATGATGAGAATGTGAGCGGGAGGAGTTTGGATTTAAACCATTTAATGATGGCGAATGAGCTGCTGGTAGTGTCTTGGAATAAGGATCCATTTGTTCAGTTTTAATGGTTGTCGAGTTTAGAGCACCACCAAAACCATTAGAATGATGATTGGATTGTTGTAGGGAAGGATTTAAACGTTGTTGTAGTTGATGTTGTAATTGGGATTGTTGTTGCTGACCCTGTAATAGATTCTGTTGGGAATTTTGTTGTTGTTGCTGCTGCTGTTGTTGTTCGGGACTTAGCAAAGGACTCATTATGGAATTGGGTAGAGTATAGGAGCATTGATAGGTAGATCTTCCACCTCTGGTACGATCTTCTCTTATCGCTTCTAATTTCATGCCTTTCTGCAGACATTTATCAAAACGACAGGCTGGACATTTTTTACGTGTTGTAATACTAACAGCACATGGGCCACCTCGAACACAAACATAATTCTTACGATTCTGGACGGTACGTTTAAAAAAACCTTTACAAGATTCACATGAGAAAATACCATAATGAAATCCGGATATTTTATCACCACATATGGGGCAAGGTGAATTAATCAATTGTTGTCTAGAAATACCGGCTGCTGGTGAAGCTGGTAATCCTGCAGAATCGGTAGTCATATTGAAAGTAGTCGACGAGTTAGAAGCATCCATTGATAGATTTTGTACTTCTGCCGACCCCGCTTCCAATTTACCAGATTGATTGTTTTGTGTTGAACCCCCCATCATAGGACGATAAAGTAATGCGGAATGTTGTAGAGTATTTGATGTGGCACCATTAAAACTACCATATACTCCATGCGGGGCAGGATGTCTACCTTGTATTGGAGAGTGAGTAGGGCTAAATTCAGAAGAATACGAATAACATGAACTATGAGAAGCATCACTGTTATTACGTGACAGGGAAGGAGTGTAAGGAGCATGACGTGATGTCAAGGGAGATTGAGATGGGGAACTATGGGTATAAACGGAATGTATGGCAGAGTCTGGACTTGGATTGGCAGGTAAATGTGGCAAAGCTGTAGTAGATTTCTGGCGGGCCATTAAAGGAGAATTTACTAAGGCTGCATGATCGGGTGGTTCATATTTTAAATTAATGGGATCACTTTGAGTGGGTGCCAACTTCAGTTTGGGATGATATATACCACCACCAGCCGTCGTTGTATGATGAACATCTAACATTAGTTGTTCGGCCTCCGGTTTTATCAGAGCACCTCCCTGTAATGTTGCGGACGGCGTTGTAGTTGTAGCTTCACTTTTTATAACTGCCACCGCATTTGAAGGTTCTTGCCTTCCTCCGCCATTACTCATAGTAGTATCTGTATCCATTAGTTCAGCTTCTCTAGTATCTTCATTTTCCGATAGTTCTCCCTCCCAAGACATTGGTCTAGGACCATTATGATGATTGGTTGCTGATGAACTAGATGATGCCACTCTTCTGGTCACTTTCAAATTTTCTATATTAGTTAATTCTGTCTCTGAGTCGGAATCCTCAGCTTTAGTTACAGGTATTCTTATGCCATGACCCGCAGTTATTACACTTCCCCCAGTGGTTGCTCCTCTCGAACCATTATAAAATCCTACCGATACTATATTGCCGTTAGTTGAGGACGAGGATGTGTTACCATCGTCTACCTCACATTTAATATTTGTTACTGATACATTGTTGCGGGTAGTGGTAGTAGTACATGTGGTAGTTATACCTCCCACTGCTGTATTGCTCATGTTTATGGGTAATTGAAATGTGGTACCTCCTCCACCACTATTACTTCCTGAGCTGGAGGTGGTTGTTGTAACCACCGCTGCTCCTGTTATATTTTCTGTTTTTATGGTAGACATTTTAAGTGTGACTTGTGTTGTATAAAAAGGATTTAAGATACAAAAAAACAATTTCTTGTAAGCTTTATTTTTTTAGTCTCTTGTTATATTTAAAAGAGGGCGATCCACGCCCTCTGGATTATGTTTTTCTTTTAAATTTATTTATAAAAAAGTCAAGTCTTTTTTGTTGTAAATTATTTTGTGCATTTGTTTTTTATAAAATTTTGATAGATGCCGTTGATGTAGTATCATGTTGCAGAATTAACTGGAATGAAATAAAATAAATTGAAAAATTAACTAGATATGTATTATGATTTGGAGATTTATTATTTCCATTAAAGGAGAAATATTGTTTTACTGCTAAAAGTTCATCAAAGAATAAAAGACGAGATTGTTATTTCTTAAAACTTTAATCTAGACCATCAGGACCCCTAATAGGCTCCGATGCTAAGTTTTTGACCTTGATGCCTCAATATCGTGTAAGTTCACAATTTAAATTTTTCTGGAGTCTAGCTCTTTTGTACTGAAGAGTGATTTCTACATTCACAGAATTAGAATCGATCACTGATCCATCTTATATAAACTGTAAGGGGTCATAGAGCCATATTTCAGGAGTCTAGCTCTTGGTTTGCATAGTGCTTTTCACAGGCATAGATTAGGTTAGGTTGTAAGTGGCTGCTGACGTTTTACGTCAACACACGTAGACTCTGAGGTCCATTGTGATACCACGGGATCGTAATAGGTTTCCCTACTAGTCCCTGTCGTTAAACTAATTTGAGCTTCTTATGAAACTCCTTAGATATTGAATTTTGACATCCGACAAATCAGAAAGATCGTACAGTTCCCTAGATCCCAGTGAAGCAAGTCTCTGACCAGAAAGTGCCAGGCAATGGCAGATAAAGTGTTTAGATAGTTTCCAACTCCTCTTCATCCATGCAAATCCGGCAATAGTCATTCGACAGCACATTTAACCGCTCTGCGTGCTTCCCTATAAGACAGTGTGCGGTAATTATAGAAACCACCGTCGAAACCACTCCTCTTGGAAGCGATATCACTTGTGCGCCCCTGATTAAGAGAAGGCCAAATCAGTCGTGTTGTCTCACACGTCCATCCATTTGTCCATCTTTGATTAGTCTCCGTCGCGGAACAAAGCCGTCATTTTGTTTGCAAGTTTCTAGAGGCATACCAACACATTCCAATTCTGTTGGAAGTAGTTGCTAGTCTTGCAAGCTCATCGGTTTTGCAATTCCAGGAATGTCTCTGTGCCCTGGGACCCATATGAGTCGTATGTTAAACTGCTTGGCCATCTCATTTAAAGCAGTGGCCGGCAGAAAGAGAGTATATGAATACATTGTTGTATGAATATAATTATGCATGTGTTAGTATATTTCTTAAATAAAGCGACATCAACCAGCTTGTTGTTGTATTTTTATGCTCTTAGTTGTGAGTTTTGTTGGCATTCGTGTAATACATGAGTATAGCCGAATGTGTTCGGGATCCATGTGCAATGGATGCCGACCACTGATTTAAAGACGTGCGGCAGTGAAAGGCAGATCTTGTTTTCAGACACATTAAATCCAGGGACTTGACCGCGGCTTGACTGTCAGAATAGATGTTGACTGCAGTTGTAGACAAGACATTGCAGCTCAACCAGTCAGCCACTTCCTTTATTGCCAGCATCTCTGCCTGGTATACACTGCAATGATCTGGCAATCTTCGAGCCAGGTTAAATCCAAGCTCTTCCGAATAGACTCCTAAGCCCACTTGTTCGTGCAGCCTCAATCTATCTGTGTAAAAATGTATGGTGGCTCCACTACCCGAAGTGTCCCCTATCCAAGACTCCCTGGATGGTATCATAGTGGTAAAGTGGTGCTCAAAAAGGCAAATAGAGGGAGCACAGTCCACATTTTGTGGTATTGTTATCTTCTTCAAGATCGCGCTTTGGCCACAATCGCAGGCATATGTACGAACATTTAAAGAATTTCTAGAAGCGATCATGAATCAACATACTTTATGGGGTTCTTGGCCGATATTTCTATGCATTACACACGGAATAACAAAGTGAGTATACCCCCATACTGTGGTGGGAGGATATACAAATTTGAAAAACAAATTTAGAGGTACTTTTCTCGGGGGTCGAGGAAACGTAAAAATGGTATGTGAAAGGAGGTTGAAATGGCACAAAAACGGTGCGGCTACCAACCCTGACAATTACTGCCCAATCGCAAAATGTTTTGCGCTCTCGAAGGTGAGGGAGAGCATGGTCAATTGCTATCTTGCGAAGTATCTGGAGGCCAACTTAATTTTTAACGATCTGGAGGATGGTTTTCGCAGAACTCGTTCTACAGCAGACCTGTTAGTGTTTCTTTCGGAACGTTGGAGTCGATCGATTCATCATTTTGAAGAAGAAGATGATGAAGAAGAGAAAGAAGGAGATGAAGAGAAAGAGAAAGAAGTTTCTCTGGTTGTTTCCAAGGCGTTTGATTGTGTGTTAATGCCTTTGGTGTCGGTAATGACTTCTGGATTTATTTCGAGCTTCTGCAGAGATATCTCTATACCTGTTGTTATAGATGGTTTCTCATCAAACGAGTTTCAGCTTCAGTCAGGGGTACCGCAAGGTTCTGTTCTCTTTTCTACACTTTTCATACTTTTCTTAACGGCCTTCTTAGTCACACACAGAAAACAAATTTGCTAATTTCCAACTAAAATTCAGTTGTTGCAACAAAAACTCAGTTGTTGCATTTATATTAGGGTTGTATTAACTGAATATCGGTAGTTACAACTGAATTTGGTTGATACAACTGTATTTTAATTAAAACAACTACAAAATTCGTTTCCAACAGGCAAATTTAGTAGCATCAACCGAATTTTGAGTTGATACAACTGAAAAATTCAGTTACAAATTTATTTTTCTCTGTGCAAACTTCAAATCCTTCATTCATTTTCATTTAATCGTAGGCCAAACCTTGTTGAAGTTGAAGACTAAAGGCAGATTATGAATGACACACATAATCAAGTCCTGCTGTCCATCTGTAAACGAGGTCTTGCGAAAAGACCCAATCGCAATATGTTCAGCGCTCTCAAAGGTGATGGAGAGCATGGTAAATTGCCATCTTGTTAGGTATCTTGAGGCTAACTTACTTTTAAACGATCGACAGTATGGTTTTCGTAGAACTCGTTCTACTGGGGATCTGATGGCGTTCCTTTCGGAACGTTGGAGTCGTTCGATCCACCGTTTTGGTGAGAGTAAGGTGGTTGCTCTGGATATTTCCAAGGCATTTGATTGTGTGTGGCACGGTGCACTCATATCTAAGCTTAATGCCTTCGGTGTCGGTAACGACTTCTCTCGATTTATTTCGAGTTTTCTCAGGAACCGGTCTATACGTGTTGTTATAGATGGTTTCTCATCGGATGAATTTCAGCTCCAATCAGGGGTACCGCAAGGTTCTGTTCTTTCTCCTACCCTTTTTCTTATTTTTCTTAACGACCTTCTAAGTCAAACTTCAAATCCTATCTACTCTTTTGCAGATGACAGCAACATTTGTCATTCATTTTCCTTCGATCGTAGGCCAAGCCTTGTTCAGGTTGAGGAGAAAAGGCGGATTATGAATGACACACTTAATCAGGACCTTTTGACAATCTCTGAGTGGGGTCTTGCGAATAGGGTCAAGTTTAATGCACGCAAGACCCAATGTTGTATGTTGACCCACAGAAATGTGGAATCACCAGCGTCATCTGTACAAATGGGTGGTATAGGTATCGAGGAATCGGACACTCTTGATGTTCTGGGCATGAAAATTCAGTGCGATGTCCGTTGGAATAAACACGTATTTCAAGTGTCGAAAGAAGCATTCAAGTGTCTCGGTTTTTTAAACCGGTGTAAGAAGTACTTCACCTCATCCGATCTCTTAACTATTTATACCACCTACATCCGACCGAAGATGGAATACAACTCCCATATATGGGCAGGGGCTTCAAAGTCTATTTTGGAGCTTTTGGACCGTGTGCAAAGGAGGGCGTTGATGCTTATCAATAACAATAGGGTATCCAACTCTATTGACTCACTGGAGCATCGTCGGAATGTGGGTTGTGTGACTCTGTTCTATCGATATTACCATGGAAAGTGTTCCGCTGAGATAAGTGAGCTTATCCCTAGAGCCCGAGTTTTTATTCGTAACACTCGGTTGTCTAGTAGATCACATCCATTTGTTGTCGATCGTCCAGTTGATCGCACATCGCATTACAGAGAAGGTTCGTTTATCAGTCGTACTAGCCGTATGTGGAATAATCTTCCAGCGGAGGTTTTCCCAGCTTCTTTTAATGTAGATAAATTCAAGTCAAATATCCACAAACACTACTCCCTCTTTCCTCCTCCTCACAATCTATTTTCCTGATATCAACACAATGCATTGCATTAGTAGGGGCATCCCCTGAGTGTTGGTTCAACGTAAAAAAAAAAAAAAAAAAAAAATAAGCAAGTTTTTCAAGTGTCGAAAGAAGCATTCTCGGTTTTTTAAACCAGTATAAGAACTTTACCTCTTCTGATCACCTGACTATATACACCATCTATATCCGACCGAAGATGGAATACAACTTCCACCTCTTCACGTTTGGCAAATCGTTTACCACTGAGCCATTTTTTTTTTCAAGCTTGGAAATGGAAAATAGTCCGAGGGAGCTAAATCCATTGAATATGGTGCGTGATGAAAACTTTTGGTCATCATTCTGGACATCTTCACGAAGCTGTTTTTGCTCTATTGTAAGCAAACGCGGCACCTATCTTGCGCAGAGCTTTCTTATATTCAAATCTTCGGTCAATATATGATGTAAAGCACTTTTTGAAATGCCTATTATTTCAGCCAGTTCACGCACCTTCAGCCGACGATTATCCAATACCATTTCGATTTTCTTAATCGTGTCTGGCGTGGACACCTCAAGTGGTTAACCACTACACTCAAAATAATTCTACAGTAAAGGGTTTAGTAAGTGATATTGTACCAAAATCTACTAATTCGTTACTAATTTTAGTATCTTCAAAGTACTAACATTAGTAATTTTTACTGGATTTGACTAATATTAGTTAAAAATTTTAGTATTGGTTACCAATTTCTGCACTAGGTCCTTTTGGACTAAAATTAGTTAAATTTTTAGTATTGAATACCCACGTTTTTTTTTTGGGTGTACAGTTCTCGTCTTGGCAGCTCGTACGGCCTCGTTTAAACTCTACTATCCAATATTTTACAATCGTAACCGAAGGAGCAGACTTCTCCTGAGTATAATCTAACTCTTGATTAATATTGGTTCAACTGATACCCTTCAAATGGAAATATTGAATTACAGAACGATGACCAATTTTTTCCATGTTTACAAATTCACTGAGATCGTTTACTTCTGATGGCTCAAATAAAAATATTAATCAAGGTTTGCACTTTTCACCAAAATGTTTTTTTTTTTTTTTTCAAACTACTGCTACCATTTATACGTCAGGTCGGCTAGTTTTGGAACCGCGCTCGTAAGTGTATTGAGCTAAAAGAAGATTATGTTGAAAAATATTTTTTTTTTGCAAAAAAAACTGTGTTTCATTCGAAAAAGTCACGGAATTATTGATCTGCCGTCGTATTATTGACAAGGGAAAAATAATACTACATCGAAAAAATTTTCTTGTAGGCGTCTTCACAAAATATGTCAAATTTGCCTTTGAATTTTCTTAAGGCAGGAAAAGTGATTCTTGGGAATTAATACAAAATTTTCTTAAGAAAAACCTAATTAGTTTAAAAAACAACCAAGAAAAATTATGATTTTAAACATCAAAAAAACTAAAAAAAAATCAACTAAAATGCCATTAACATGTCATTATTCATTTCAAAAGTGACAGATTTCTTTAAACAAGTCTTCACTACATAAAAAAGGAAATTTAAAAAATATAATACATTCAATGATGGTTTGATTTTTTTATTTGACAGATGACAGTTCTTTGTTTGCGTATTTGACAACTGCACACACTTTTTTGCTTCAAAATTACAAAGTGTGTGAAATACTCACACAATTTTATGATAATTTATCCCTTTAAAAGAGTATAAAAGAAAAGTCAAATATGTAAATTTATATTTTTTACACATTCTTTTTATTTCGGCAATGACCTTTACTTTTAAATAAATGTCAAAATAGTAGAAAAATAATTCAAAGAACTTCTCTTTAAAATTAGCATAATTTGCCCGTAAAAAAAATACCAAAAAGTTTAAAGACACCTCCTACACGTGTTTAGAGGTTATTTGTGAAATGTAATTTACAGAAGGGTTAAAAATTTCATTCATTTAAATGTGTGTTTATTTTTAGCACCTTTTTTTATAAAAATGCTTGAAATGTTTTAAACAAAATTTTTAAAAGTTGTATTTTGTTGTCATGCTTAATTTCAGTAAATTCTTCCTCTTCGTTAATAACAATAACAACAGTAAAACAATAAAAACAAAATTATTATTTGAACATCAGTAACACACAGAACTTTAAAAGTATTCAATCATTGGCATAGAAAGAGAGAAAACAGAGTAACAGAATAAAACAAACATGACAGAATTTAAAGCGACCAGATTTTGAAAATAAAAATAGAGTACATAAATAGGGTTGCCATATATTTTTTTCAAAAAAGCGGGACAAACACAACAAAAATACTAATGTGGCGGGATTTTAAAAATTTTGGCGGGACAAAATTATGCATTTACATGCAGATAGAAAATTTAGAAGAGTTTTTTTTGAGCATTCTTGACTTGTTGGTGCTATGGAAACTCATATGCAGTTTTACATCAATTAAAATTTTTAATAAACCAGCAGATTATTCTGCTTAGTGGCGAGACCAGTAAATTTCTACTTCTAATTTTCTTACTCTTAAAAAAGCGGGAATTTGGAGAACCCGCGCTGGACGCGGGAAACGTTGTCAAAAAGCGGGACAATCCTTGGTTCGGGACGTCTGGCAACTCTATACATAAAGAAACAAGTAGAAAAGTTAAATTCGACTTGGCCGAATCTATGAATACCCTCCACAATGCCCTTTTTAAAGAATTTTTGATTATAAATATTTTATTTTGAGTAAAAAACTTTTTTTTGTCGTTTTTGTAAAAAAAAGAAAAATTACTAATTTTTTTTTTGAGTGTAAAATTTTTTTCGAGTGTAAATTTTTTTTTAGTGCAAAAATAATTTTGAGTGGCAAAAATACTTTTTAAAGTTATTTTGTGGCTTTTCAATGTTTTTAAAGCTTGTTTTTTTTACGGCTCGGTTTTTTCAGCGCATGAATTTAAAGTGAAGCGAATCTAAAATTTACGGTGTTGCTAATAACTTTTGACCCACTGGACCGATTTGGCTGAACTTCAATATGAACCAGGCCAGTGGAACGAGAAATATATATGCCAAGCTTCAGCATCCTCAGAATTGCCTTTCGAAAGTTAGCGCGTTTTTTATCTCGTAAATTCAAGAAAAACACTTGCCGAAATTCAGTCTTTTGCTCATAACTTTTAAACCACTGGACCGATTTAGCTGGATTGCAATACCAACCTGACCAGGTAAATTTCCAATATATACGCCAAACTTCAGGAGCCTTCGTAAGGTCTTTCAAAAGTTAGCATGTTTTCAACAAACAGACAGACTGACGGACGGACATCGCTAGATCGTCTTAGAATCGATCGAGGATCATGAATATGTATAATTTATGGGGTCTTAGACCAATATTTCGAGGTGTTACAAACGGAATGACAAACTTATATATACCCTCTATCTCTAGTGTGGAGGGTATAAAAATTTAACAATTGCTTTAAAAAAAAATATATCATAAAAAAATCTTAAAACAAGTAAGAAAATTATAGTCGGTCAAGACCGACCATATAATAACCTACACCAGAGTTTCCCGGAAAATGGGTCCCAAGTTCAAACATGAACTGATTAGATCTATATTTTGTCAAATCTTTATTAAGTGTAAAAAACATTTACAAATCAAATTTGAGTGAAATAGGCTTCTTTTTGTTGACAATAAACCGCTTTAACTGAATATCGGGCGAAATCTCACATCCCGAGTAAAAATTTTTATATGATACAATATATAATGATATGTAACACAATATATATTTATACGTAATTTGATCCGAATAATGGTGGATGTTTTTGCATTAAAAAAGATCAACTTGTATAAAATATGATTTGATTTCATCCGAGTTTTGACCAGACATTGCCATATATTAGTGGATCTAATTAGATCTAATTGCATAAAAACATGTAAAATCCTGGTGCTTTTTGGTTTGGGTTGAGTTACACCACAGGTCAACGATACATTCACCAAACATATAATTTTCTTAAACAAAAAAATGTTCGGGTACGCTTCGAACCAGATAGGTGATATACATAACCCTAACAAGGAAATGTTTAGGAACATTTTAAAAAGTTTCTTATACTTTGCCTTAAAAAGAGAATTGTTGGTTAAATGGAAACATATAGTGTTATATATGGAACAGAATAGGATATATATAATTTTATATTAAATTATACAGAAAAACAAATTTTGTGTTGACCCTCATATAATTTTATATAATTACTAGCTATACCCGGTCCGCGTTGCTGGCCCTAAGAAAAACACTGTTTTATATTGCATCTTAATTTATATATAGTGTCGGACAAAATTAAAGCACGGGTCTAGGTCCAGATAGTAACCTTTGATTCCACCCTCGGTTAGCACAGTCTATAGAGAAATCTTAACAAAATCGGTTCAGCGGTTTTTGCGTGATTTCAAAACAGACAGACATAACGTTAAGTATAGTACAAAGGGGCGTGTCATTTGTCGCATTTTTATCGAATCGTGATAGTTTAAAGTTCAATGCTGCATCCTCGATTAGTACTATCTGTGCTGCAAATTTCATTGACATCAGTTTTGCCGTTGTTGTGTGATTGCGAAAGAGGAGGAAATAACTTTTTATTGATGAAAAACGGGAGTGACATTTTATACCCTTTTGCGGAATCCAGCTCTACATATGACCTACAGTTCCCGCTCGATTAGTTTTATCAGTAGTGACAGATTCGGCTTATCCGTTTTTACGTGATTTCAAAACAGGCAGATATAACGTTCAGTATAAAACAAAGGGGCGTGGCAATTTTCGCCTCTTTGTTCAATCTTGGTCAGTATAGTACAAAGGGCGTTGCAATTTTGATCCCTTTTTCCAATAACGATCTTATATTGCCTACATATGCACTTGGTTAGCACTGTATGTAGTAAAAATGGCAAGAGAATCGGTTTAGCTGTTTTTGCGTGATTGCGAAACAGGCAGACAACGTCCAGTATAGTATAAAGGGGGTGGCATTTTACGGCCCCTTTTTCCAATCGTAGTATAATATGGCCTATAGTTCAACACTCGGTAAACACAATCAGTGCTGAAAATTTAATTAAAATCGAATCAACAGTTTTTGCGTTATTGCGGAGCATGCAGAAATTGCATTCAATTTAATACAAAGGGGCATGGCATTTTACGAACATTTGTCCGATCAAGCTCTAATTTAGCACATAGTTAGTACTTGGTTAGTACTACCGTTGGTTTAAATTTCATTAAAATCGGTTTATCCATTTTTTTTATATATAGATGTCATTAGTGGTGCAATGTAAAAATTCGATTTTGACCACCCCTCCGCCCACAGGCAAAAAAGCATGGCATTTTACGCCCACTTGTCCGATCACGCTCTAATTTGGCATAAAGTTAGTACTCAATCAGTACTGTCTTTGGTTTAAATTTCATCCAAATCGGTTCATCCGTTTTTTATATATAGATGTCATTAGTGGTGCAATGTAAAAAATAGATTTTGCCACGCCCCTCCGCCCACACGCAAAAAATCAAAAATCTGACCGCACAGTGTTACTCCCTGGGCTATTCTGAATATTCCCTGAAAATTTCATCAAGATCGGTCCAGCCGTTTTCGAGTCCATACGGAACATACATACATACATACATACCCACATACATACACACATCCATTTTTATATATATAGATACTTATCAACCGTACACCTTTTAATCCGAATCATGATTCAATTATTTATAACTACATATGACTGCATTTAAAAAATTTTGAAAATATCTCACGCGATGTATAATCATATATGATTTATTATATTTGCATCAAGTTATATATTGTTATATATGTTAATTTTTACTCGGGATGGGGCCTTAGTCCAAAAATGGTCCGATGATAATCAGATTTGATAAGGTTATTAAAGTACGCGTTTAACATACACAAACAGAATTTTAATTAAATATTTTCTATTTTCATGAAATTTGAGAGACTTATGTGAAAATCGGAAAGATGGTTTGTATGGGGGTTACAAGAAGAACTGGTCCGATTTCTTTAAAATTCGGAACGGTGATTTGTGTAGATAAAACATGATTACGTGCCAAATTTCGAAAAGATACCTATTATAATGCGGCTATTAGAGTCATTTCAACCAAAACTAAAGAGGACCTTTATATGGGGGCTAGGTAGGCTTGCCAGATCGAGAATGGTAAAAAGATTGACATTTAGAAAAAAAAGCTTGATTTTTCTTGACATCTAGAAAAATTCCTGTAAAAATACTAAAAAATAAAAAACTAAAATTTATACAAAATATGACCTAAAAATATGCATTTATAGCGAAATAATAGCAAAAAATGCAAAAATATGCATTTTAAGCAAAATATGCATTTTAAGCAAAATATGCATTTTAAGCAAAATATGCATTTTAAGCAAAATATGCATTTTAAGCAAAATATGCATTTTAAGCAAAATATGCATTTTAAGCAAAATATGCATTTTAGGCAAAATATGCAAAAATATGCACTAACGAATCGATGATATTTAAAGCAAATTCCAAAGACTATTAAGAAGACGTTTCACACGGGAAAGTAAATGAACCCTCTGGAAATAAGCTAACACGGTAGAACATTTGCCATCGTTTGCTTTGATAAATTCATTCGCTTTCCAAAATTTCACTAATACACACTCGTATTTCCACCAAAATCACTAATACTTTCACGTTTTTCGTATTCAGAATTGCGTAGAAACAAATATAATTGATAAATGTTCTTGAAAGTTAGCTTGTATTTTAGTGAATGGGCAAATTTGAGTCCTGGAACGACTGGACACCCTTTGGCAAATTTTTTGATTCGCAAAGATATTTTGCTTATTCTGTTCTATGACCAAAGGGAAAAACGTGCATTTGCATGAAAGTCCTCTCCTTGTTGATCAGTGATCGACTCTAAGACATTCTAGCGGTGTCCGTCCGTTCGTCTGTAGAGGACACGATACAATCCAAAATAATAGAGCTAGACTTCCGAAGTTTGGCACGAATATATCTTATGGTCATAAGTTCGGAAATAGGCAAAATCGGACCAAGGGGAAAAAAGTTCCCCCTTGGAGAACTAAACCAACCACAGAAAAACGGAATTTTTTGCAGGGTTTTTAGTACTTTTGTTAAGAAAATCCAACATTTTATGTCAGAGGAAGCTCAAAACCCTGCATGTAGACCCATCGGATAAAAAAAAAGTTTGACCCGCCCCCTTTTGTGGACGTTGATATAAAAAATGTATTTTAATTATGATTAATTGGAATTAATAATTGCAAGAATCATAATAAATACATTTGTAAACATCTATCGCAAGGGGAAGGTGTCCTCCAACGTCTCCCACCAAACCTCCCCCCCCCCCAAAAAAAAAACGCCCCTGAAATTTTTTATTTTTACATGGTCGGCACAGCCGTATATGACACTCTCACTTGTTAAAATCACGTCTGTAAATAATGTAGATAACCTTTAAAGTAAAAATTCAGTATATCCCAAGTTCAAATCTCAATAACTCGAGAAATATGCCATGTAGTATCACAAAATGATATCTGTTAAATATTTCTTTAAAATAATAAGAAATTGTAAAGATTCCCGGATTCTATTGTGAAAATCTATTACATTTATTATTTCTCAAAATATCTCCAAAGTTTAATTATATTTTGTCAAAATCTTTTTAACGAATTAATTCTTTTAAAACTCTTTCAAACCATATTAACTTTAAATACGAAATTCGGTTAAGGTTATTGTACCTTTAATTTATTTGTATTTTAATTCATTATTATGCTGTTTTTTTAAACCGTTCTTTCTTTTTTTGTATTTTTTATTTTCGTATACAAATTTTTTTATTGTTGGTTGGCAGTTTTTTTTTATTTTTTTAGGTCGTTGACATTATTCTTCTCTTTTACATTCGGTTATTTGGTATGTTGGTTGGTTTCGGGTTTTTTTTTAAATTAAATTCGTATCAAGTTATGTTTTGTGGGTATGATATTTGAATATGATAGAAATATTTAAATTGGTTCAGAGCTGATTTGAGAGAATTAAGAGGCAACAAAAAAACTTTCAACAATTATTTTCGAACTGATCTTTAAGAAGATACAGTGTTGTCAGTTTTTTTTTTTATTTATTCCCAAAAATTCCCAAATTGATTTTCATCAACTTGTGGATTTATTCCCAAAAAAAAACCATACAGATATGCTGGCAATAAAGGAATATGCTACATGGTTGAGATGCAATGAATTGTCTACAACCTCATTCTGAAAATTAAGCCGCGATCAAGTCTCTGTAGTCAAAATTACTGAAAACTTTATGTGAGAATCTGATATGACGAAGTAACCCCAACGTGCTCTTAAAACCGGGAAAATATATTGCGTCCACCATTGGTGGATTACCATCGCCGCCATATGCAACAAGTTATAAACATGGGTACCAATCTGATCTGACGTATTTGGATTGAGATCACTCCTTGTTTAGAGGCGAGGCCTACCCAACCTCTGTCGGTCTTTGGGTTACGACACCCTGTTGTGATGCAAATCCACATAGAGTATTACTACTCTTTCTGCGTTAACCCTAAGCGCCATCACTATTTAAACATAATTAAGATTTCTCTAAGAGGGACAATGGTTTCCTGTAGTATCTATTTTATAGTCTTTGGTTTAACTTCATTAGCAAGCTACTTTCAGTAAGACTTCCAAACAAATCCGGGACTGGTAACCAACGCATTCGGTGCACTTTGCTAACACATCCTGCTCATGCCCGTCCACAACATTCATTCTTATGACTTTACACACAACCTTCGTTCTTTGCGTCCTTCAGACCGACAAATCGGAGCCAAACCTCTCTTACTGACATCATCTGACTATACAAATCACTTAATTTCTATCTTCACTCAACTTCCCCGCTTTTATCATCACACACTACTTTCGTTCTTTGCAACCTTCAGACCGACAAAGCTAAGACCAACCTCTCGCTCTGACAGCATCTAGCTATACAAATCACTTCTTTTGTATCATCACACAACTTTCGCTTAACGAAACATCCATCAACATATACAAACAGCCGCATTACGCCTCATAGGATTCATCGCACCAGTCTAACCACTGGTAACCGGCACACCCACCAACCTTCGTTCTTTACACACACAACCGACATACGCTTATAGGTGTCAATCGCAGCAGCCTAACCGCTGGTCTCCAGCACACCCACAAATGTTCGTTCTACACATTTAACCACTGCGTCCTTTGCCCTAGTAAGGCACTGACAATGAGTGCTTTGCTATTCACTAGTATCCGACACGAAACACGTCAGACAACAAGCAGCATAATAAACATCAACATCTTCACAAGGTGTAGAGGTGCACAGCCATGCCCTTATCCGTCCACCATTTCGGAAATACTGATCCGTTGGCCGGGTTGAACCACGCGGAGGATAGTCTTAGGCAATTGTGTCAAGCATGGCTTTTTCAGGTCGATCAGTTGCTCCTCAATAACCACCCGCGGTCGAGATGTGCTATCCACTTTTCCCCGGCGATGCAATGGACAGTCGGCAACGAACGGGTGTTGTCTACTGTAAATGGCGAGTATTACGAGCATCCACCCTCGTCTCAGGGAAGAGTTAACGATCTCAGCTGGACACTTACCGTAATAATATCGATAACACAATGACACACAACCCACATTCCGACTATGCTCCAAAGAGTTGGACATCCTACTGTCATTGATTAGCTTCGACGACTCCATTGAACACGGCTCAGAAACTTCAGAATAAACTCTGAAACTCCTGCCTGTATATGGGAGCTGTATTCCATTTTCGGCTGGATATAGGAGGTGTAAATATTAATTAGATCGGAAGGAGTGAAGTAATTCTTGCACCGTTTTAGGAAACTAAGACATTGAAAGCTTCTTTCAACTCAGGAAAAGTATGTTTATTCCAACTGGATTTTCATGGGAAGAACATCAAGAGTATTCAATTATTTTATATCAATACCACACATAGATTCAGACGACAATGTTGGTTTCACAACACGTCTTGCGTGTATTAAAATCGACCTTATTCGCCATGCCCAAAAATAGGTCAATCCTTGTAGAGGTTGTGCGCCTGTGGCAGAATATGAATGACACTCTCTTAACTCAGAGATTGTCTAGAGGTCCTGATTGAGATTGTCATTCATATTCTGTCGCACGCGCCCTAACTCTACAATGCTTGACCTATGATCGAAGGTTAATTAATGACTTTCATAGTCAATCACACAACATTACATTTTCCTTCGATCATAAGCCAAGCCTTGTAGAAGTTGGGTGCGTGCGGCAGAATATGAATGACACTCTCAATCAGGACCTGTTTACAATCTCTGAGTTAAGAGAGTGTCATTTAAATTCTGCAGCACGGCCCAACCTCTACAAGGATTGGCCTATGATAGAAGGATTATTAATGACTTTCTTAGTCAAACTTTAACACTATCTACTATGACACTCTCAATCAGGTCCTGTTTACAATCTCTGAGATAAAAAAAAGAGTAGGGGAAAGAACAGAACCGTGCGGTACCCTTGAGTTAAGCTGAAATCTATCCGATGATACCCCATCTACAACAACACGTATACTTCAGTCTCTTAGAAAACTCGATATAAATCGAAAGAAAGCAATACGTTTAGGATACAAGTCCGTCATGAAGCGATCGAAAGCCTTTAATATATCCAAAACAGCCACATTACTTTCACCAAATTGGTGAATGGAACGACTCCAAGGTTACGAAAGTAAGGCCATCAGGTCACCTGTAGAACGACGTTTACGAAAGCCACCTGTCGGTCACTGAAAAGTGAGTTTCGGCAGCAATTTTCAGGGTTTTTAGCCGCACCTTTTTAGGGATTGTCTGAACATTGCAGATCTTTCAGCATGAGAAGAAAGCTTCCACGAGGTAGAAGAGCAGTGTTTTAGCACCAGAGTGGACATGCCATCTGGAACAGTGACTTATTTTCGTTAAGATCCGAAGAACTCTTTCGACTGATCGGCGCCGAAAGAAAATCGAAGGCATATTATGGGCTACTATTTCGAGAGTGGGCAGTGGCTGAGCCCTTTTAACTGCACGCACGCGAAAAAATATCCTGAACATAAAAAAAGGTGACTATCTCGAGTTTGGGCAGTTGCTGAATATTTTCCGGCAAGAATGAAGTGCTCGCAAACATTTCAGCCAAAAGGTTGGCTCTATCAACCGAGTCTTAATATTTGGGCAATCCTTATAAAGTTTGGAATGGATGAATAAGTATTATTATTAAACCTTTTAAACGAATATCCAAAACGTCTTGCTGTCCTAAGGTCTTGCTGTCCCAGCAAGACCTTAGACGCTGTTCGTAGAGAAGTTTTTCTCGTCTGAGTGGAACAACTTTGTTTTTGTATTTACGCCAATTACACTGCCTTATAGGAAAGCAAGCTTAGAGGCTCAAGATGTCTTCAAATGATTTCTGTCGGAGTAACATGGATGAGGAGGAAATGAAAACTCTCGAACACTTTGTTTGTCATTCCCTGGCACTTTCTAGACAAGAGACATGCCTTGTTGGGATCTTAGCAGCTGCACTTAAAATGCAGTACAGTTGTCCCCTTAAGGACGAATCACATGTATCTCCTTTAAAGAGAATTACTCATAATAAACTATGTAAATATATTAATTAAGTTCAATGTTTACATTACCTTATCTGTCATTCATAACACAAAAAAAAACTGACACTTGAACTACGTTAAAAACGTTTTTTTTAACTACAATACGTCACGATTATATATTTCAAACACGCAATACACCTACGCACTGTGCGTTGTGTAGATGAAAACACTCATCCCCAACTATAATTAAATGGCACTTGAAACTGATTAAAAACCTTAACAAAATAAAACACGAGTGTAATAGATTAATATCAACCGAAATACCAGCTGCTTTTAACACGAAACGAGGGTGCAATGAAATGATGAAAAAAAAATTAATAACAATAAGAATAAAACAAATTTCACGTGTATATAGATATTTTTTTGACGAAAAACGTAAGCGGAACTGCAAGACAATAACTACAAAACCCACAACAACAACAAGAAAAAAAGCCAAACAATTGAACTGATATCAAGACGAAATGTTTATAATGAAAACAACAACGAAATACTAGAGATGAGAATAACAATACTTTACACAAAAAACAATAATAAAAACAACAACAATCAAAAACACTTTTTTTTAAACACAATGAATCAAAAAATATATAAAAATTATATCAGACTAAATAACGACGACACGACACAATACTAACACCGACACCACCACCATCATCATCATAATTTTTTTTTTCTACTTCTTCGCTACGTCTCTACTTATTAAAATCGAGGCACAGCTCAGGCACCATCATCGTCATATACAGTCATCACCACAACAACAACAACATCGAATATCGCATCAGGCACAGACACACAACAAAAAAAGGACGACCTTCAAGTAATGTTGAATTTGTGTACGCAAACGACCTTGCTAAGGAAACAAAAACATACAAACACACACGCTCGGTCGGTTGGAGGGAGAAAAACGACGACGACGACGAAAAATATAGCGACTCTCTAGAATGTTTTGCTGTTTTTTGTCATGCTTACAATAAGAATAAAACGGGAGAGTTCAAAGAAACCATAAGGGAAGCAATTTTAAAGAAGACTAAAAAGACAAGACACTCGGAAAGAAAACACACGAAGAATATCACACAATAATCACGAATTATGAGTTTAAGAAAAAGTTAAAAAAAAAAATCAAATAAGAATTAAAGAAACAAAAGAAAATATGCAACAACACTTAAACTCTTATTAATGATTTAAAATTTAAGAGAATCTTTTGGTAAAATGCGCATAGTTGAGCATATCAAGAAAGAGCGATTAATAAGAACATGTTAATATACAAATTTCTCATACTCAATTTGAGATGATTAATATTGTACTATTAATAAATTTTTGCTGCAATTGAAAAGTACCATGATAGACGGTATTTATACACACACTTTTTTTGCTTGCAATAAAGTCTTGCAACTTTTTTTTTGTCGGCAAACGGGGGAGAGAAGCATAGAAGAAGGAAAACAGAATTCGTGATTTTTTTTCTACCCCGTTTTCTTTTTTGCCAACAAAAAAAAGTTGCAAGACTTTATTGCAAGCAAAAAAAGGCTGTGTATAAATACCGTCAAATATATTTTATTCAAGAGATATTCTTCAGTACGATCGGAAGGAGCTTCTAAATGGTCAAGAGACTGCGGTATAGTTAAAAAACGATGAAGTCTTAGTAACAGAGTCGTTCACTGTATATACACACAAAATGTGGACTGTTCTCCTTCTATGAGCCTTTTTGAGCTCCACTATACCACTATGACCATCCAGGAAGTTTTGGATAGGTGCCAGTCCAGGAATCAGTTTTTAAACAGGCAGATCGAAGTTTCACGTGCAGGTCAGATTTGGAGTTCATTCAGGAGAGTTTGGGTTGAACCTGCCTCGAAGATATCCGAACCGTTGTAGTGTTTACCAGGTACAGATAAAGGAAGTCGCTGCCCTGTGAAAAATATTGGTACCATTGGACCGACTGACATAAGGCATAGGGGTGAAACGAGGAAGTTTCTCAAATGTGTATGTATTAGTGACAGTGCGTGTAACTTTTGAGGTTTAAGACAAAAACTACCAAACAAAGCAAATACAGATGTAAAAGCTTACATATACAATCACAACTATACTAGGTAGAGAGGTAACATTAGTAGTTTTTTCAATGCGTCCATACTGAAAGTACCAAAATAATCGTGCTTGTTGGTTAGATTGGCGTCCACCATTTGGAGAATTCACTCGGAGGCCATAATGTCCATTGGGAGTCCCTTAATTGTTTTATCCCTAATGCCCATCTGATAGGTGTAAGTGGCTGCTGACGTTTTACTTCCACACACTTAGGCTCTTAGGTCCGTTGTGATACCTCGGCACTATAATAGATTTCCCTACTAGTCCTTACGTAAAACCAATTTGAGCATCTTATGAAACTCCTTGTATATTGAATTTTGATATCCGACAGATGGTGCAGCTCCCTAGATCCCAGTGAAGCAAGTCTCTGACCAGAAAGTTCCAGGCAATGGCAGATGAAGTGATCGAAGTTTCCAACTCCTCTTCATCCATGCAACTCTGCCAAAAGTCACTCGAAAGCACATTTAACCGCTCTGCGTGTTTCCCTATAAGACCTGAAAGTACCAAAATAATCGCGCTTGTTGGTAGGATTGGCTTCTACCATTCGGCGAATTCACTAGGAGGTCATAAGGCCCATTAGGATTCCCTTAATTATTATCCCCCTAATGCCCATCTGATAGATTAGGTTGTAAGTGGCTGCTGACGTTTTATGTTAACACACGTAGACTCTGAGGTACATTGCGATATCAGGGGACTGTAATTGCAATTCGCTATTAGTCCCTGCCGTTAAACCAATTTAAGCTTCTTATGAAACTTCTTAGATTTTGAATTTAGACATCCGACAAATCAGAAAAATCGTGCAGCTCCCTAGATCCTAGTGATGCAAGTCTCTGACCAGAAGGTACCGGGCAATGGCAGACGAAGTGGTCGATAGCTTCCAACTCTTGATCTATGCAACGCCGGCAAAAGTCATTTGACGGCACATTTAACCGCTCTGCGTGTTTTCCTATAAGACAGTATCCGGGAATTATAGCAACTACCGTTGAAATCTCTCTTCTTGGAACGGATACCAGCTCACTTGTGCGCTTCTGATTAAGCGAAGGTCAAATATGTTGTGTTGTCGCACACGTCCATCCATTCGCCCATCTTTTATTAGTTTCCGTCACGGAACAAATTCGTAGATTTTGCTTGCAATCGGTTTCCTTACTGTAATAGGTTCGACGGGACTATAATAGGTTTCCCTAAAAGTGCCTGCCTTAAAACCAATTTGAGCTTCTTATTAAACTTCTTACATATTGAATTGTGACATCCGACAAATTAGACAGCTCGTGCAGCTTCCTAGATCCCAGTGAAGCAAGCCTCTGACCAGAAAGTGCCGGGCAATGGCAGAGGAAGAATTCGACGGCACATTAAACCGCTCTGCGTGTTTCCCTATAAGACAGTGTACGGTTTTTATATCAACCACCGTCAAAATCTCTCCTCTTGGAAGCGATATCAGCTCACTTGTGTGCTTCTGATTAAGAGAAGGTCAAATCTGTCGTGTTGTCTTACACGTCCATCCATTCGCCCATCTTTGATTAGTCTCTGTCGCGGAACAAAGCCGTAGATTTTGCGCCCAAGTTTCTATAGGCATACCAACACATTCCAATTCTGTTAGAACCTGTAAGGTAGTTCCCAGTCTTGCTCAGCCGATGAGCTTGGCTTTGCAATTCTCTGGAATGTGCCTGTGCCTTGGGGCCCATATGAATCGTATGCCAAACTTCTTGGCTACCTCATTTAAAGACGTGCGGCAGTGTCCTTACATCTTGTTTTCAGAAGTATTAACTCCAGGGACTTGACCGAGGCTTGACTGTCAGAATAGACGTTGACTGTAGTTGTAGACAATACATTGGAACCAGTCAGTCACTTCCTTTATTGCCAATTAATGCATGCTGAGTATAGATTATACAGCCAGGGCGCTATATAGTGCAACACTTGCTGCATATCAGCCGGGATTATACCATTAGGTCCAGGGGATTTATATGGCCTGAAGCTTTTAATCGCACAGATTTATGTTGGTATATTTATTGCTTCCGAAGCAATTTCAAATGCTTGGGCGTCACAACGTTCCAAAGCTTGAAACGGCATCATGGAATGACCCAGAAAATGCGTGTTTAGAAGAAGATCCAGCAAAAAATTTGGGTTTCCCCCAAGGATCTTTTGGGTTTCCCAGGGTGAAGGAGAAGAAGCCAGAACTTTTCGCAGCCTGGATGCCTCAGAAACGTCTTCTATGTTTCCACTGAATTTTTCCAAGAATCACAATTCTGATCATCTTCTTCTAACTCTTAAGTTGCAGCCTGTAGGCCTACCAGTCCTCATCCGCTCTTGAAGATTTATACTTATTTAAGAGCTTTCTGCAATCTTTTTTTTTTTTTTTACTTTGAGCCAACACTCAGGGGATGCCCCCAATAATCTGCAACTCATTTGACCACCAAGGTTGCTTTTTTTGCCCCTAAGTTTGGCAGAAGGAAAAGACGCATCCAGGGATATATTACAAATATTTGTTATATGCTAAACCAGATAGTCAATTCCCGCCAAACTATGCGGTTCAGATAAGGGTACTTCATCCAAAAGCACATTTAAAGTCTCCCTATATTTTACCCAGTTTGTTCTTTTCAGATTTCTAGAGACAGTTTCAACCGGGCCTCGCTCTCTAATTGTAAGTAAAAATTTGGTGTAGCGATGATCTGAGAAATAATACAAAGGTCTACTTCTTATACCACCCCCAATCCCCTACGATATTCTGCTCAGTCAGTGAGACTCCGTTTAGGAATTCAAGGTCATCGAAAAATCTTTGTCCCAAATGCTTAAGGCGGCGCTTTATCAAACCCGGACATTCGCACAATAAGTGCTTCACTGACTTCTCCTACTAACAACATGTACAATTGGCCGTGTCAGAGATTCCCATTCGCAATATCATTTGGCCGTCCGTTTGCTTAAAGTAAGAAGACTCTTTATTTTCTAGGATTTGGTAGTGGCCACAGGATTCACGATACCCTGCACGTAATCAGTGGTATCCACTAATCCTTCATTCTATTCACTGATATCCTTTTAAATTCGTTCGTCAATTCCACTACAGGAATCGAGATGTCAGGTTTAACCCATTCCCCCAACCCAGAGTCATTCATCGCACATTCATCAGTTAATCTGACTGATACCACAAAGTGTTTGTACACAGTTCCTGCCACTTCCCGATTTTAAAGTGTTTGAATCCAAGGGCTTCAAAGCTGCAAGACTGTCCACGTAGCTGTTAATGGCGCAAGGACATAGGTCGCTTGTTATAATCATGACAGCAACATTTGTCATTCATTTTCGTTTGATTATAGGCAAAGCCTTGTTGGGGTTAAAGGCAGATTATAAATGACACTCGCAATCAAGACCTATGACAATCTCTGAGTCAGGTCTTGCGAATAGCAGTAAGTTTAAAGCACGCATGACTCAATGTTGTATGTTAACCCACAGGAATGTGAAATCAACAGCGTCATCTGTACATATGGATGGTATAGGTAACAAGGAATCGGATACTCTTAATGTTCTGGGCATAACAATACAGTTTGATGTCCGTTGAAATAAGCACGTTTTTCAAATGTCGAAATATCAAGCAAAATTTGCGGATTTATTTCAAGAGGGAGACTACGCAGAGATGGGAAGATTGATGGGTCTGTGAGATATGACGTTCACTTAATCAAAAGCGCACAAGTGACCTGCTGTAATCATTAAAAAAACACGCTGACCGGCAGGAGTGCCATCAAATGATTTCTACTGAAGTTGCATGGCTGAAAAAGATGGGAAACTATCGAACACTTTATCTGCCACTGCACTGGGATCTACATTCCGACAAGAGTATGGTTTGAAAAGTACTTTTAGATTGTACCATAAACTGTACTTGATTTCAAAAAAAGTACATTTTGAAAACTATGTTGGTACATTATTTATTTAACATCTCCGATTCCATAAATCATATTTCTCTTTAAATAATTCTCCAAAAGCCTTTCTCTTATCTTCTCTTGTATGCGTCATTGAGAAGTTGTATACGTTTAAATACAACTACAGTAAAAAAGGTGTTAAAACAAGTCAACTACAACAAATAAAGAAGTAGTAAAAGAAAACAAAACGAATAAACAACAAACTAAATAACAAAACAAGTGGTGAAACTAGTTTAAGAATATATAATTTTTTTTCAAACTTCATTTTTCCCCAGTCAGTAGAATAAGCAGGTAAAGTGGTAAATGGAATAAATTCCCTCAGGTTATTTTTTTCTATTCGTCTGCTTTGTTATGGTCTTTGAATAATAATAGAAGTAATGGAGAATAATGAACTATAACAAAATGGTTATTCCTGAGAACAGATGAGATAAAAGAAGATTGTGGAAAAATAGGCATAAAATAGATATAGAATAAAATTTAACAAATGAGTTTAGATTTTAGAGTGTATAGACATTTGGGAATAAGTAAAGATTAACCCCCAGTTTCTGTATGACGAACGAACGACGAACGTCAAAAATTTGCATGTATTTTGTTATTGTTACAAAAACTAAATACATGCAAAATTTTGACGTTCGTCTATCGTTCGTCATACAGAAACTGGGGGTAAGATTTCTAAAAATTTTTGATATTTGCGAAATCTTTTACGAGCAGTGTTTGTGTTAGAAAGTTTAGTCTGCCAATCGGGGGTATAATTTAAATTTCATTCGATAACTCTTATTTTTTTTTTTATTGGCGTCGAGTCCCAGTTGGAACTTGGCCTTTCTCAGTATCTGCTTGCAGTTGTCACGGTTTCTCTCTTGGTTTGACCAATTAATAATTTTAAGTACCTATTTAGATTTGAATCTTCCTTTACGGTATTTTTTGAATTACACACTTAATCAGGACCTGTTGACAATCTCCGAGTGGGGTCTTGCAAATAGGATCAAGTTTAATACGCACAAGTTTCAATGTTGCAGGTTGATCCACAGGACTTTGGAAACAACAACGTCATCTGTACATATGGGTGGTACAGGTATCGAAGAATCGGACACTCTTAATGTTCTGAGTATAACAATTTAGTGTGATGTTCTAAAGAATAAGCCCGTTTTTCAAGTTCCGAAACAAGCATTCGAGTATCTAGTTTTTTTAAACCGGAGTAAAAAGTATTTCGCCTAATACGATCTCCTTACTATTTAGACCACCTATATTCGACTGAAGATTTAGTACACTCCCATATATAGGCAGGGGCTTGAAAGCATATTTGGGAGCTCTGGGACCGTGTGAAAAGGAGGGCGTTGATGCTCATCAATAGCAATAGGTTATCCGACTCTATTGACTCATTGGAGCATCGTCGGAATGTTGGTTGTTTGACTCTGTTCTATCGATATAACCATGGAAAGTATTCTGATGAGAATACTTATCCCTAGGACCTGAATTTTCGTTCGCAACATTCGATTGTCTGTTAGATTACATCCGTTTGTTGGTGGTTATCCAGTTGATCGCACTGCGCATAACAGGAAAAATTCGTTTATCAGCCGAATAAACTCCCCGCACCGTTCTTCCCAATCTTTGTTTGCAATATGTATGATATTTTAATAAACTTATTAATTCCTTCATTAATGAAAACAAAATAATGAATCCATTTCATTTATATCACGAAGGTTTTTTTAGTGTACCCAAGTCTATGAAAGTTCCTATAATGGAACCAGAACCACCAGTAGACTTCGATAATTTTTTTTACGTTGAGTGAACACTCAGGGGATGCTCCCTACAAATGTAGTGCATTGTGTTGTTATTAGGAAAATATGTTATAAGGAGGAGGAAAGAGGGAGAAGTGTTTGTGGACATTTAGTTTACATCAACTTTAACTTTTCCAAATCATAGCTGACTGGAAGGACTTTGCGGGGAGGTCATTCCATATAAGACCAGTTCAAAAGTTCAAATGAGAAACGAATTTTATCTGTAGTGCGTTGTGCGTTGTGCGATTCATTGGACTATCGACAACAACCTAATGTGATCTACTGGATTGACGAGTATTGCGAACGTAGACCCGAGTCTCGGGGATAAGTTCACTTATCTCAGCAGAGCACTTACCATGGTAATATCGGTAGAACAATGACGCACAACACACGTTCCGATGATGCTTCTATGAATCAATAGAGTTGGATACCTGTCATTGATGAGCTTCATCGCAATCCTCTGCACCCGGTCCAAAAACTTCAAAACAGACTTTGAAGCCTATGCCAGATATGGGAGTTATAGTCCATCTTCGGTCTGATATAGGCGGTATAAATACTAAGGAAGTCAGATGGAGTGAAGTAATTTTTGCACCGTTTTAAGAAACCAAGGCACTTGAATGCTTCTTTCGACACTTGAAAAACATGTTGATTCCAGCGAACGTCACATTGTATTTTCATGTCCAGAACATCAAGAGTGTCGATTTCCTCATTATTTATACCATCCTTGGATACAGATGACCTTGATTCCACAGCTTGTATGTGGGTCAACATACAACGTTAGGTCTTGCGAGCATTAAAATCGATACTATTCGCAAGACGCCACTCGAAGATTGTAGAAAGGTCATGATTAAGTGTGTTATTCATATTCTGTCTCATGGCCTGAAACTCCACAAGGCTAGAAAATGAATGAATAATATTGCTGTCATCGGAATAAGAGTACATAGAATTGAAGGTTTGACTAAGAAGGTTGTTCAGAAAAACTATAAAAAGGGTAGGAGAAAGAACGGAACCATGTGGTACTCCTGGGGGTAATTGTGTATTTCGGTTCGTAAAGAGAAGCTATTCGAACGACATTTTTGGTTTCAATTTAAAGTACCTAAAATAATTTTTATTCGAGCGAAATTCTTTTGGCATATAAATGTTTATCCTTTTATTGTAAAAATAAACAAAAAAATATTTTTGTCATAGCGAGTTACATTTTACAAAGGATACAAATTTTCCAAATTCGAACAGTTTCTATCGAATCGAATTACACAATTACCCCCCTGAATTAAGCTAAAACTCGCATGATGATCCAAAACAACACGTATAGTGTGGTTGCCGAGAAAACTCGATACAAATAAAGAGAAATCCAGGTATTCTTTTGTTTACCATAAACTGAACGGTTTTACGGTCCTTGTTTGGTTGAAAGACGTTCAGTCTTAAAAAAATTTGGGATTGGGGCTCTTTAAAACGCTAATTATTTTTGTACCCTTAAATCACAATCGATTTTAAACCATTTTAGCGATGTCCGTCCGTCTGTAAAAGACACGATTCAGACCAAACCAAAAGAGCTAGACTGCTGCAGTTAAACACGAATTTTTACTTAGGTCATAGGCTGCTTAAGTTCGTAAACGGGAAATATCGGAACACAGGGAAAAAGTTTCTCCCTGTTAAACTAAACCAAACTCTAAGAAAAAAGTTTTTCTTATGATTATAATAAATGGATTATTTGAAAGTAGTAAAAAACGAACCAGGATTTGCACTTTCAATAATCTTCGTCTTAGGATGGGTATTTACAGTGGTCGGCAGAAAGAGAGGACATGAGTGTATTGGTGCATGAATATTTCTTAAAAATATTGACATTCGTGCTGTATGCGTGTAATAAGCCGATTGTGTTCGGTTTTAGAGAACTATGAGTACCAATCACTGGTCTTAAAATAATATTTCGGGTATTTACAAATGTTAAAACAAACTCGTTGTTTAGCACAGAGTATAAAAAATCTCAACTATTTCGGGAGTTCCGAATCGGGAATATGAAACAGCGTGTTATTTTCCCCCACAAAACCCTTCAGCACAACTTAAAGTACTTTTCTCCACTTCGCTAATACTTTTTCTTTACCGGTTTAAAATAAATTTAGCATGACTCAATTAATCCTTCTCAAAACCACAATTTAAAAGACATGATTTCAATTCAACTTTTATAAATTTCAGACAATCCTATAAATTCAAATATTTCACATTTGTACCCACCTGTCATGTTTGAATGTTATAATTTTTTAAAAAAAATATTTAATATCTTGCACTTTAAGGTTTGAACAAACATAAATAACAACATTTTTTTTGCTAAGTTTAACAACTATCGAATAAATTTCTGTTAAGTTCTTTGCATAGTTTTTATTTTTTTGAGTATGACAAATGATTTTCTAATGTAAAATTCGTGCTAATATCGTGTCTTGTTTATTGTATTTTTCAAATATTTTATTACAAAAGTTCATTTTATTATGTCAATATGCAAAGTATGTATGTTAGTGTACAAGAATACAACAGGAAATGTAAATTAAAAAGAGACTTGCAGACGGTCGGACTGACGGTCGGACGGACACAGTCGTTTTACATACTTGTCAAGTAACACACAACATTTGATTGCATGGTAGAAACTAATTGAAAATCGAGCTTAAGAAATAAATATAAAATAAAAAAATTAAATTAAAAATTATTATAATAAAACAAGTATTTGTTTAATTGAACTATAAGTTTAGAACAGACTGAAGGACAGGCAGACAGAGTCGTTTGCAGTTTTTTTTAAGAATTTATTTATTTTTATACAATAATTTAAATGCAAAAATAATAATAAAATCTAACAACTAACAAAGACACACCTTGTATACTCAAACGTTTATAAACATTAGAAGAGTTTTTATGGAATTTAATCAAAACACTATTTGAAAGAAATGAACTAAAAGAATTTTTAAAAAATTGTTGGTAATAATTTAAAATAGTTGAAAAATGAAATAATACTAAAATTGTGTACAAAATAGTATAAATATTTCATAGATTTTTGACAATATTAACTATATTTTTGAGCGTTCTGATTAGGATTTATTGAACAAAATAAATCCGCATACCAAGTAAGATGAAAAACGTTGTTGTCAACACTGGTGTATTAGCTACAAAATTTTACAACGCAGCATTGTTTAATACTCTTTTATTTCAAAAGAATGAGAAAGAAAACAACTGTAAAAAAGTTACATTCCACTTCGCCGAATCCATTGTGGTCGTTTAAGTCCTTAGTAAAAACTGTCTAGAATAATTTAAACAATGAAATTATAATATATAACCCAGTTTGGCCCCAAACCACGTTCGTTCAACATACACTAGTGTTTTCTGGAAAATGGGCCCCAAGTCCAAACGTGGATCGGTTTGATTTATCTTTTGTTAGATCTTTAATAAGTGTAGAAACCACTCAACCACCAAATTTGAGTGGAATTTCATTTTTTGTGTTGCCAACCGATTTAACGAATATCTGGAGAAATTTTGATGTGAGGACTAACAAGGGAGGTCTTTCAGAGGGCACGCCCGAAATGATATCAGAAATTTCAAAAATAACAAAAAAATTTCTTAAAAAAATCGAAAACATTAAAGAATCTAAAATGTTTTGAATCTGAAAATTTTTTTGCCAAAAAAATCTCAAAATCTGAAATATTTTTCTTAGAATGAAAAAAATGTCTTAGAACCTGAAGTTTTATGTACACAAAAAATGGACCTAATTTTTTGTTAAGATTTTTTATATAAAACTTAAAATATAAAATTATATTTTGATAAAATTTCAAACATGCTTTCCTTTGAAATATATTTAACACTTTTTGAACAAAAAAACATGAGTTTTGGACAAAGACACATGATTTCACTGCATCATTATTGCGCATTAATCAGCGCTGCAAAGAGTGCTTCAAGCATAACATCTTTAACACATTTTGAATGAAAAAAAAAATAGTACACCATCTTCTTTAGTTTCAGAAAATACAAATTATATTACAAAAAATGTCAATCATATTTTAGAATCTCCAATTATATTTTAAAATGTCCAAAAAAAGCAAGAAACTCTATGAGTATTTAATGGGAGAATATCCTAATAAAGAAAGTAGAGTTATCATAAGTACTTTGCACAATTAAAAGGTCGAATAAATAACTAATTTTTATTTAATAAAAATTAAAACACACTTCATGTCCAATTATATTTAAAAAATTTCCAATATAATTGAAAATTCTTGAAATGTTATTAAAAAATTTTTGGTTATAAATGGTAATATCTGAAATATAAATGTAAGTTTCTGAAACATAATTTGAAATTTTCGAAATATAATTGGAAATTTTTTAAATGTAATTGGATCTGTTAGGCAATATTTCTTCCAAATGCTTGCAGGGAGTCAACTGATTTTCAGAATTAGTCAATTGTATTTAAGATTTTCCAATTGTATTCAGAAATAGACAATTGTATTTCAGATTTTGTAATTTGTATTTCAGAAATAGTCAAATGAGCTTCATATTTATTCTGCTTAAATCAGATCTAAAAAGATACATGAATTCACTGCATCTTTGTAGCGATTTTTTCAACGCTCTAAAGAGATGTGAATTCAGAGCATCTTAAGAGCGCTTTTTCGGTGTATCCAACTAGCGCTCTAAAGTGTGACATCGCCTTAGAGAATCATGCATGAATTCAGCAGGTTTGGATGCGCTCCTTGACTCGAGTTTCCTTTCCAAAAGCTGCTGCCAGTTCAGCAAAATTTCTGCTGGGTAAAATCATTTCTACTGCTCCAATGGTACGTCAAAGAGGGGTCCTTTATAAGACAGACCCCCATTAATTTTTACGTCTTAACTTTTCTTAGGAACAAACTAATATCCTATCTCCAATTTCTAAGGGGGCTCCCACACAAAACGATATTTTTTAAAATCTGTTTCAACCGCTCCAACTGCCCTAATAGTGCCCTTAGAGCAACAAAATGTATGACCGACCCACAATATTTTTTTACTCCAAACATTTTCTCTGAACACACCTACCCTCTATCTCTAATTGTTAAGGCGGTCCCCATACAATTTTTTTTATTTCTTGTAAATTTGTTTTATTTAATCAGCTTCTATCGGTCCAATGGTGCGTCCGAGACGGGTCATTTGTGAGACCGACCCCCATTTATTTTTACTCTACAACATTTTTTTAAAACATACCTATGCCCTATCTCCACTCCCTTAGTAGGGAGTGATGGTTTAAAAAAATCGAAGAGTACAAACATTTTCAAAAATGAGATTTAAATTTTAAAACTTAAATATCGCATACTAGAGCGCTTTTAAGAATTTTTTGGGATTTTTTATTTTTTTTTAAAGTACGTAAAAAAACAAAAATTTTGAAAAAAAAATTTGATGTTTGGACCATTATTGGAGAAGTTATGATTAAAAGAAGTTTGAGTAAAGGTACAAACTACCATTTTTTAAAAATTCGATATCTTTTAAACGGGTCATCAAAAAAATCTGAAAATTTACCACGAAGGAGTTTTCGAAGGGTACTAAAAACTGTAAACAAATTGGGAAAATCTAAAAAAAAGTTTTTCAAAGTGTCCGATTTCACATGGAATGCCCCATATATAGGGGTCATCCCCTAAGTGTTGGTTAATAAAAAAAACATATATTTTCTTTTACTCAAAATATTTTTGTCAACTTTTTTATTATGTAGGACATCTACAAATTCGACCAGGCTTCATAGCTTTTTTTGATTTCAGTATAATTAATTCTTTATTAACGACCTTGGCAAAAAATAAACAACAACAAAAATAATTAACTTAAATAAAAACATTGTTATCAAATTTTTACTGTCATTTAATGGCCTCGACGTTTCTCTTTTCTTTACAAGTCAATATGAATTTTAAAATATATAAATAAACATTTGCAAATAAAGAAAATATTATTTTTTTAAACAAAAATAAAAAAATATTTATTTAAGGAATTCGTGTTTACCAATTTGACAAGCAACACGTTGCTAAAGATTTTTAAAGAACATAATCGCTTTATACTATAAAAGATTTAAAAAAATAGATTGATTATTTGTCAAGCAACATGTTGCTAAAGATTTTTAAATAGAACAAAAGCTTTTTACTATAAAACATTTTAAAAACAATAGATTGATTATTTTTTATAATTAAGCAACATGTTGCACAACATTTTTTTTAACTTACAGTAGTTGTTGAGAATATCGAAACAAGCATTTTAAGTGTCAACAAAGAGAATTTTAACCATATTATCTTATGAGACTTAAAAACACATTCCAAACCTATTCAGCAACATGTTTCTCAACATTTACAAATGCCTGTCATTATAACAATATTATTATTAAAACTAATTTAATATCAAGAAACCAGATAAACAGTCCTTTACGTATGTATTAACTTAAAAACAACTTTACAATAATCCTCCCCCTACTTTGGCTACATGTATCACAACATTTTTAATATGTTTTGCCCAAAAAAAGGGTTTAACCTTCAATTTTCATAAACAAACAAAAATCGATTTAACTTTCCACCACCTTTCTTTTGTTTTATTTTTCAATACTTTAAAATTCAACAAAAAAAAATCATAAAATATAAAAACAAACCACATGATTGAACTTTTCAACTCCCTTTTTTTTGAACTTGAAGTTTTTTTTTGGTGTAAATGCTTAAAATATCATTTTGCTACTGAAAGTTCCTACATTTGTTGTCAAGTAAAAACGGGGTGTTTGTTGCTCTTTTCTTTTATTTTTTGCAACTTTTTTCCCCCCTTTCTTTTTGTACAATTTCCACAAAACGTTATTGATTATTTTACTTCTCCCATGCTAAACTTCGACAAAGAACAATACCAACAATTGCTTTAATGTCAATAACTTTAAGGGTATTGAAACGTTGGGTTTTTGTTATTAAAAATGACATTGACATTTATAGAAACAGAAAGCATAATATAAAAAAAATGAAAATCATTATTGGAAAAAGATATAAGACAAAGAAATGTCAAAATAAATGAACTTTTAATATAAAAAAAATATTTCTTTAACCCTTAAATGATGAAGACTGTTAAATTCGCCTGACTTCTTAATGAGCTTAATAAACAAAATTTACGATAAACATGTTGCTAGCAACATGTTGACCACTAACACAAATTTCATTTACTACACTGAACAAGAAATAAACAATTACAATTTCTATTAAAATTTAAAACATGTTGCTAAGAAATTAAACGATGAAAATATATTCCAGCAGTGAAGAAAATAATACAAATTTATTCAAAGAGGACCAGATCGTTAATTTTTGTCTTGAAAAAGTTTGTAATATTCACTGCAAAGGCGAAATATACGAAGATATATGTACAATGAAAAATATCAAACTTTCTTAGCAACATGTTGCTAAGAAATTGTGCAATGAATATACATATGTTACACCAATGGATTTAAGCAACATTTTATAGACAATAATATCAAAGGAAAAAATTAAAATGTTGCAGATACATGTTGAATAAAAACTGACAGAAACATTTTGCTAATTGGTAAGGTTTTATTTTATAAGTTTAACATGAAAATTTTAAAAAGAATAATTCGTAAAAAAAGTTGCTAACAAAAATTTTAATACAAATGGTTGTTGCGTCAAGTTTAAAAAATATAAAATAGTTCCTTAAGAGTTTGCACAGATGTGTATAAAAAGCGTAAATATCGATAAAATAAAAATATTTTGAACGATCTTTAAATGTTGCAGATACATGCTTTTGAAACTTTGTGCTATTTGGAATCTTCAAAGCAATTACCGTTAAAAGTTAGCACTGAAATTTATTAAATGACAATATGTTGCTAAACTAAATTTCGATACAAATGATAAATGTAACATGATCTTAAAGATATTTTGAAAATTAGAATAACCAAACTAAACTTTTCATTAAAAAAAATCACAAAAAGTTGCTGAAATAAATTTCGATCACGATCGACTGCGGTGTTTGTCCAGATTGGGTAAACAATATTTAAAATAATCATATTGCCAGCAACATATTGGTGTCTTAGACAAAATAAAATTAATTTATTACACTGAAAAAAGAAATAGATAATTGCAGTTTATAGAAACATTAAAGACATGTTGCTTAAAAATTAAACAATGAAAATATATTCTAGTTGTAAAGAATTTCAAACTTATTGGAAATTTAATATAAAATTCCCAGATGGAAAATCTTTGGCGTTTAAAAGTTTGTGAATTGTGCTACAGAGCTCAAATTATACCAAAATATTTATAATTAATATTAAATATTATTAGCAACATGTTGCTTAGAAATTGTGCAATAAAAATATGTTGCAGTAATGAATGATTTTACGATATTTATTTATAGAAAATAATGTAAACAGAAAAATAAATAAAAATGTTGCATACATGTTGTTTTAAAAACTTACAGCAACATTTTACAAACTGAAATTGTTTCAAATAATGTCTTATGTAGAAATCACAAAAAGAATGATCATTTAAAGTATGCAAGAAAATTTATTAAAATATAAAATGTTGCTAAAAACAATTTCGATAGACATGTTAATTGCAACATGTTCTGATATACATATATATAATGTTTGTAAAGAGTTTGTACAGAAATTAAATATAAAGATGAAATGTTGCAGATACATGTTGCCATAGAAACTTTTAGCATCATTATGTTACTTTAAATCTTCAAAGCAATTATCATTAAAAGTTTGCAAGGAAATGCCAATATGTTGCTAAACTAAATTTCGATACAAATGATAAATGTAACACAATCTAAAAGATATTTTAAAAATTGGAATAAACAAAAAAAAACAGTTTTAAAAAACTCAAAAAAAGTTGCTGAAATAAATTTCGATGTCGATACACGGCGGTAGTTGTCCCTAATTAAGTAAACAAAATTTTAGATAAACATGTTGGCAGCAACATGTTTATCTAATTTCATCTGTCATACTAAATGAAGAAATTGTTGATTTCTTGCAATTATTATTAAAAAACATGTTGCTAAGAAATTAAACGATGAAGAAAATAGTACAAATTTATTAAAAAATGCCAAGATTAAAAATTTTTGTTGTGTTAAAGTTTGAAAGTTGTGCTGAAGATTTCGAATTGTACAAAAAAAAAAGTAATTAATATTGAATTCGCTTAGCAACATGTTGCTAAAAAAATACAATCAAAATATGTTGCAGCAATAAATGATTTAACGATAATATTTTGTAAAAAATAATATAAAAGATTAAAATTAAAATCTTACAGGTACATGTTGCATGGGGCTGTCAATCCCGAAATCCCGAATCCCGAAATCCCGGGATTTTGGTCATAAAATGAATCCCGAATCCCGGGATTTTGCAGCTCAAATCCCGGGATTTTTGAAAAATTAAAAATATTTGAGAATTTATTTTTAAAAATACAACTTTGTTCAATTATTGTTACATTTACATAAACAAATTAAAACTAACATTTTTTTTTTAAATTCTACGTAGCTGGCCACGAATTTGGCTGAGCTGGGAATACACAGGCACTAACCATTAAGCCACAGTCACGGAGCCAAAGTTTGCAGGTTTTTGAGAAAATTTTGTAAAAAACCGAAACTTTGGAGGGCGCCACGGGAAAAATTATTCCAATTGGCCTCAAATTTGTACCACATAAGTTTTAGGCGTAGGAGAAGAAAAATTTTCCTGGACGTTTAAAACTGCATGAAAAACTTTTTCATTATTTTAAATTTTCTTTAAATTAGTTTTAAAATTATACAACCAAAATCGGAATGGGATGAAACCAAAAGCAAATAAAAGTTGTCATTTTCCATAACAAACCCCACAAGGCTGTTTTTAGTTCATTGCTAAATATTTAATAAAAATAATTACTTGAAAACTGCATAAATGTCGTATACTTAATTTTTATACCCTCCACTCTAGTGATAGAGGGTATATATAAGTTTGTCATTCCGTTTGTAACACCTCGAAATATTGGTCTAGGACCCCATAAAGTATATTCATGATCCTCGATCGATTCTAAGACGATCTAGCGATGTCCGTCTGTCTGTCTGTTGAAAACACGCTAACTTTTGAACGACTTTACGGAGGCTTCTGAAGTTTGGCATATATGTTGGACATTTACCTGGTCAGGTTGGTATTGCAATCCAGCGAAATCGGTCCAGTGGTTCAAAAGTTATAAGCAAATGAGTGAATTTCGGCAAGGGTTTTTCTGGAATTTACGAGATAATACACACAATAACTTTCGAACGACAATTCTGAGGGTGCTGATGTGTTGCATATATATTTGCCGTTCCTCTGGTCCGGTTCGTTTTAAATTTCAGTTAAATCGGTCCAGTGGTTCAAAAGTTATTAGCAAAACCGTAAATTTCAGATTAGTTTCACCTTAAATTCACGTGTTGAAAACCCGTTAAATATGTTTTAAAAACATTTGTAAGTCAGAAAAATATTTTACAAGGTTTTTTTGTCACACAAAAATATTTTAACACTAAAACAAAAAAAATACACTCCAAAAAGATTTTACACTCAAAAAAAATTTACACTCAAAAAAAAAATTAGTAAATTATTATTTTTTTTTTTTTTTCAAAATTAATAAAAAAAAAGTTTTTTTACAGAAAATATAATATTTCTAACCAAAAATGTTATTTTTTTCACGTTAGAAAATTTACTATCACTTAAAAAGGGCATTGTGGAGGGTATTCATAGATTCGGCCAAGTCGAATTTAACTTTTCTACTTGTTTTAATTGCCTTTAAACCACAATTAGAATTATAAGAAATTTAAATAATAGCTTTTAAATAACAATTAGAATAATAAGAAATATTTTTTTTTTAATAATTTCGTTGTAGCGAAACCGACCCAAGGGTCTACTATTTTTTTACTTTTATAATCAAAGAAATTTAATCCCAAAAAATCCCGGAATCCCGAAAAATCCCGGGATCCCGAAAAATCCCGTAATCCCGAAAAATCCCGGGATCCCGGGATTTCGATTTTCAAATCCCGAATCCCGGTATTTTAAAAAACCGATCCCGTTTGACAGCCCTAATGTTGCATCAAAAACTTCAGCAACAGGAATTGTTTCAATTAATATGTTTTCTACTGAAATCATAAATATAAGGAACGTTAAAAGTATGCTAGAAAATTTATTAAACGGCAAAATGCTGCTAAACAAAATTTCGATACAAATGATCATTGCAACATGTTGTGAAATATAAAAAAACAGTTACTTAAGAGTTTGCACAGAAATGAATAAAAAGCTTAAATGTTGCTAAAATAAAAATATGCTGCAGAAATGAAATATTTTAAAATTATTTTATGTAGAAAATAATATATAAGAAATTATTAAAATGTTGCAGACACATGTTGTCTTAGAAACTTACAGCTACATTATGCCATTTAGTATCTTCAAAGAAATAAACTTTTAAAATTAGCACGGAAAATTTTTGAACAAAATGTTGCTAAGTAAAATTTCGATTCAAATTATTAATACAAAATGGTAAAATGTTGCTAAACAAAATTTAAAAAAAAATATATAATTAATATCAAAATTGTGCAATAAAAATATGTTGCAGCAATAACTGAAAAAAATTTTAAAAATGTTGCAGATACATTTTGCATTAAAAACTAACAGCAACATTTAAAAATTAAATTAATATGTTTTCTACTGAAGTCATAATTAGAAGGAACGTTAAAAGTATGCTAGAAAATTTATTAAACGACAAAATTCTGCTAAACAAAATTTTGATACAAATGGTAAAAAATGTTGTGAAATATATAAAACATTTTCTTAAGAGTTTTCACAAATATGAATAAAAAAGCTTAAATGTTGCTAAAATAAAAATATGCTGCAGAAATGAAATATTTTAAACTTGTTTTATATAGAAAATAATATTTAAAAAGAAATTCTTTAAATGTTGCAGACACATGTTGCCTTAGAAACTTACAGCAACATTATGCTATTTAGTATCTTCAAAGAAATAAACTTTTAAAATTAGCACGGAAAGTTTTTGGACAAAATGTTGCTAAGTAAAATTTCGATTCAAATTATTAATACAAAATTGATAAATGTTGCTAAACAAAATTTAAAAAAAATATATATAATTAATATAAAAATTTCTTAGCAACATGTTTCTTAGAAATTGTGCAATAAAAATATGTTGCAGCAATAACTGAAAAAAAATTTAAAAATGTTGCAGATACATTTTGCATTAAAAACTAACAGCAACATTTTACCAATCGGAATTGTTTCAATTAATATGTTTTATACTGAAATCATAAATAGAAAGAACGTTAAAAGTATGCAAGAAAATTTATTAAACGACAAAATGTTGCTAAACAAAATTTTAATTCAAATGGTAATTGCAAAATGTTCTGGAATATATAAAACAGTTTCTTAAGAGTTTGCCCAGAAATGAATTAGAAACCGTAAATATGCTGCAGAAATCAAATATTTTAAACTTATTTTATACAGAAAATAACATATAATAAAAAAAGTGTTACAGACACATGTTGCCTTAGAAACTTATAGCAACATTATGCTATTAAGTATCTTCACAGAAATTAACTTTAAATTTTAAAAAACTTTTTATAGAAAATAATAAGAAAGAAAAAAATTAAAGGTTGCAGATACATGTTGCTATAAAAACTGACAGAAATATTTTGCATACTAAAAAGGTTTCATTTTATAAGCTTAATATATAAAACAAATATTTCTTCAAAAGATTAATTCTTAAAATTGTTCACGAAAATTTATTAAAACACAAAATGTTGCTAAGTAAAATTTGGATACAAATGATTAACTCAAAATAGTAAAATGTTTCTACACAAAATGTCGATTGGAAAGTATAAATCAAGTTCTTGAAATATTAAAAAAAAATGTTTGCAACATGTAGAGAACGTACAAAATTGTTTTTAACATGTTGCTAGCTACATGGAAACTTAAATTGTTGCTAAAATGCACAACAAAAATATTTACTTAAAATATACATCAAACGCAATTAAAAATATTTTTTCTCAGTAAAATCTTTTTTAGAAACAAAATATTAGGCCAGATATAAAAATGAGCGCCTCAAGACATTATGTCAACACACAAGTGTAACAATTTTTACGAAATTTAAAAAAACAATGCATTGTTAAAAACAGAAACGAATTTTTGTTTTTCTTTTACTTGCAAATTTATGCAGAAATATGCATTTATATGTTTAAAATGTATACTAAAATATACATTTAAATCCAAAATATGCAAAAATATGCATTTTCATCAAAATATGCAAAAACAAATTGATAATATTTCTAGCAAATTACTTGATTGGAATGCTATTTGGTTTTTGACAACAACCATGCATTTCCATTTCATTACATTTGTTTACAAATATTTTTCTAGCAGCATGTTGCGCCATCCTAAATACTTGTTAATCACATTATCTTGTAATATCAATCTATAAAACTCCCAACATATTGTCAAATTAATATAGCTTTTAAACTTATTTCTTTTAAAAATTACTTAATACGGAAGGTATTTTCTAACTTATGATTATATTACCATTTTTGTCATATATTTGTGTTTTTTTTTTTGTTATTATTAGATGCGGGTTGCGTTAATATTGATTATAACCGCAAAAGATATTTTTTTTTATTGCAAATGCTAACAAAACAGGAAGACCTTGACTTGAATACCAAAAATATACCTACTTTAAATTATAGCAAACACTCGACAAGATAAGTAAATTTGAATAACAACGTTCAGAACAACAAATACAAAAAAAAAAACGTTATATACAAATTTAAATAAACGTTAATAAAACTTTAGCTAATCTTTGTAAGAACAATGCATATTATTGATATGAACTAAAACTAACCACCACAAAATCATACCACACCCACTTTATGGAAAACAGAAAAGCGAAAAAATTTTCAAGTGTCAATAATCTGAAAACGTGATAAAACTGGACTCAAGTGACACTAGACAACAAACAAAATACATAGAACATGGTAAACTAAAAAAAAAATACACATAAAAACTACAATGTTTAGTTGCAACTAAAGGGAACAGTTTTGCAGTAGAAGATTATTTTAGGTTTTAAATTAAACTTGGTTTAAATATTGTAATTAGGTTGTACAAACCAAATTCGAACTCGATAGTAGGTTTTTTTAATCGCAGATTTGGATGCTTCTACCAACAGTTTGATGTAAATTTTAAATCAACATGATTTAAAAGAAATTTTAAATTATAAATCAAAAATTTGAAAATGTTGCTGAAACATGTTGCATATTAATTGTATGATTCACAAATGTTGCAGCAACATATTTTTTTAAAAATCGTATAGCAAACATTTTTTTTTATTTTTTAATTAATGAGGTTAATGTTGCGAAAAAGTGATTGCAAAAGCTTTACAGAACATTTATTAAAACCTTAATTCACCTAAAAAAATTTGTTAAAATAAATTTGATACAACGTTTTTAGGCAACATGCTGCTTATGAAATGCTTAAAATTTACATCATTATTTACAAAATAAACAATTTATATAAAATGTTTACAGCAACATGTTGCTAACAAATTGTGCCATTAAAATATGATGAGTAAGTGAATGATTTAAACTACTTTTATATAAAAACGAATATAAAAGAAGTAATAATTAAAATGTTGCAGGGACATGATGCTTCTAAACTTTCTGAAACATTGACTTCAAACTTTTGAATGATACATATTGAAAAACATTTTTGAAATATTTGTACTTGTCCTAGGATGACATGGCAAATGAAACAGGAGGATCTCCCCTAATTTGTTGAAAATTTTGAATGATATTGAAGGAGACATTTTTGAAGGGACGTAGCTTACCTCCTTTTTCCTGATATGTATAAATAACAAAATAGGAAAATTATGGAGGATCCTACTTTTTCATTTGCTATCACATCCTAGGACAAGTACAAATATTAAAAAAAATATTTTATAAAATGTAATCCTCTTAAACTTTGAAGTCCTTTAAAACTGTAAATGCAGTTTTACTACATTTAGTCTTTAGTTTCAAACGTATAGTATCCAGTTCGTATTTAACGTATTTTTTTATTTTTCGGACGGTGTTGTCAACAAAAAATTTGAAAATGTTGCAGAAACATGTTGCATATTAATTGTTTGAATCACAAATGTTGCAGAAATATATTATTTTAAAAATCGTATAGCAAAAATTTTTTAAATTTTTTTAATTAATGAGCTTAATGTTGCGAAAAAATTATTGCAAAAGTTTTACAGAACATTCATTAAAATATAAAATTCGCCGAAAAAATGTTGATAAAATAAATTTGATGCCAAATTGTTAGGCAACATGTTGCTTATAAAATGTTTAAAATTTATTAGTTTAACGAAAAAATAAATAATTTATGTAGTTTTCACAGCAACATGTTGCTAACAAATTGTGCGATCCAGTGTTGAAAATACTGCCTAGATTTTCAGCAAAAACACATAATTTGTACTGTTTTGTCAGCATAAACATTATCAAAACAAAACAGCAGTCAAGAACTGAGCTGTTAAAAATTGTCAATTTTCTTCAGCAGCAGTACAGTAAAAGTTTTTTTTTTTGAAATTGACAAACTTGCCAGCACACAGTTCAGCTTCAGTTTAAAAAAACAAAAAACAGCACACACGACTGAATTGTCTGGTTACTGCGCTGCACAAGTTCTGTTTGTTACTGGACTGGCAGTAGGGAAAATAAAAATTGAATTCGACTCGTCAGCATGAAATTTTTTTTATTTCAGCTGCTGGAAGTTAAATGAACAGTAAATATAAGTAGATATTTCTTTGTACAAGTAATTACAAGTTTTATTATATTATTAAGAAGAATGTTTCAAAAGTAAAGATAAAGCTTTAAATTTTCTAAAATTAATTAATTTAAAATTTTCTAAATTTAATTAAAAATGCATTTAAAAAATAAAAATGTTTCAAGTTCCGACACTAATTTTTTTTTACGTTTTTGAGTAAAAAATTTTAACAGATTTTTTTTTTTTTTTCAAGATCCGTTTTTTTTTTTTTTTTTGAAAATATTGCAATTGATTTAAACATTTTTTTATGGTTTAAAGTTTAAAATCTTATTAAAGTTTAAAAAAATGCTAACTTCCGATTTTTTTTTAATAATTTTCCAAGTATCTGACACAATTTTTTATTTTTTTATTTTCTAAGAACCATATTTTCTTTTTAGGTTTTGAAGAAAATTTTTTAAAAGTTTATTTTAATGTTATAAGTTTTATTAAAAGTGCTCTAAAAAAATTCTAAGTTTCGAAAACTTTTTTGGAAAATTGTCTAAGGGTCAGACACGAATTTTTTACTTTTTGAAGTAAATACGTTATTAAATGCTTTCAAAAATTTAAGTGACGACTTTTTTTTTTGGAAATTTTTTTACGTTTTGAAGAACCATTTTTGAAAATTTGGAAAATTTTCTAGGTATCAGATACAATTTTTTTTTTACATTATGAAGTTAAAATTTTTTTTAAAATGTTTTCCGATTTTTTTTTTTTTTTTTAATAGAAAAGCGTAAGACTTGAAAGTTATTTTTACGGTTTAAAGTTTCATTTAAAGTGCCTAAAAAAATCGAATTATTATAATTTAAAAAACGATAATAATTTTATATTTTTATTTGTTAAATATAGTTATATTTAAAATATCGATGATTAATTTTCTTACTTGTTCAATTTTTTTTACTACCAATTCTTGATAAGAATCATGGTTTTCATTACAATGATTTCAAAATTTGTAGGCAATTTCAATATTTCGATGCGTTACCAACGGAATGACAATGAAATTTAATTGATATAAGTATTATGAATTTTTATTGATACTTTTGAATTTTAATTTACATTTGACAAATTGAGCAAAAGTATTCAATCACTTGCTTAAGATTTTGTGTTTTTCGTGATTTTAATAGACGATCTACGCCTATTTAATCAAAATTAATATAGGCATATTTGGTATCAAATTAAAGGTATTCAAAAGACCGTGGTGCTAACAACGGGCCAAAAATTAATATTTTTCTTTTCGACTTATTAACAAAAATGTTCTAAACTTTTGGTATTTTATTCAATATGACGAAAATTTGTGCATGTATGGACACGTTCTTTACACAAAAAATAGGGTTTTCAAACCCCCTTCATCCTAAAATTTAGTTGGATTAATTGTGATTTATTTATATTTTTTTTATTTTTAAAATTTTTTTTATTATTTTTTTTAGATTATAACACTGTACAACACAAAAAAAAATTACAAGGTCAGACCAAAAAATTTTGATAGAAGAGACAAAAAAAGAATACACGTGTATCGGCGTTTTGAAAGTTTACATCTGGGTTTCATTTTAGGGGGAGGTAAAGTTTCCCCCAAATGCAAATGTTGTATTGTAAATCGTCATTGAATATCGAGTGAAGCTTACGTTTAAAGTATATGGTGTGTTAAGCAAATTTATGTAAAATGTTACGGAGAACATTTTTGTGGAATATGTTAACCCTCTAACTCCTCAAAATAAGGGTCTTTTTTGTCCTTCTTTTCAAAAAGAGCAAAAAACACCATTAAAACAGGGATTTAAGGGGTTTGAATGTTCCGCAAAAATATCCGCCGTGAAATTTTACTATAAGTCCCTGAATACACCAAAACGGAAAACTTAACAAGAAAGTCAGAAATAAGACACAACAAAAGAGAGCTTAGGGTTAATTTCGCATTTATTAAGAAAATCGAGTTAAGCTTACGTTTAAAGTATATGGTGTGTAAAGCAATTTTATGTAAAATGTTACGGAAAACATTTTTGTAGAATATGTTAACCCTCTAACTCCTAAAGGAAAGAGTCTTTTTTGTCCTTCTTTTGAAAAAGAGCAAAAACACCATTAAAACAGCTATTTAAAGGGTTAAAATGGTCCGCAATAATATTTGCCTTATAGTAAAATATTTGACTTATAGTAAAATTTCACGGCGAATATTTTTGCGGAACATTTTAACCCCTTAAATCCCTGTTTTAGTGGCGTTCTTTGCTCTTTTTTAAAAGAAGGACAAAAAAGACCCTTATCTTGAGGAGTTAGAGGGTTAACATATTCTACAAAAATGTTCTCCGTAATATTTTATATAAATTTGCTGAACACACCACATACTTTAAACGTAAGCTTTACCCGATTTTCTTAATAAATTCGAAATTAACCCTAAGCTCTCTATTGTTGTGTCTTATATCTGACTTTATTGTTGAGTTTTATGTTTTGGTGTGTTCAGGGACTTATAGTAAAATTTCACGGCGGATATTTTTGCGGAACATTAAAACCCCTTAAATCCTTGTTTTAATGGTGTTTTTTGCTCTTTTTGAAAAGAAGGACAAAAAAGACCCTTATCTTGAAGAGTTAGAGGGTTAACATATTCTACAAAAATGTTCTCCGTAACATTTTACATAAATTTGCTGAGCACACCATATACTTTGAACGTAAGCTTTACTCGATTTTCTTAATAAATGCGAAATTAACCCTAAGATCTCTTTTGTTGTGTCTTATTTCTGATCTTCTGGTTGAGTTTTCCGTTTTGGTGTATTCAAGGACTTATAGTAAAATTTTACGGCGAATATTTTTTCGGAACATTTAAACCCCTTAAATCCCTGTTTTAATGGTGTTTTTTGCTCTTATTGAAAAGAAGGACAAAAAAGACCCTTATCGTGAGGAGCTAGAGGGTTAATATATCATTTTATATAAATTTGCTGAACACACCATATACTTTAAACGTAAGCTTCACTCGATATTCAAAGACGATTGACAATACAACATCTGCATTTGGGGGAAACTTTACCTCCCCCTAAAATGAAACCCAGATGTAAACTTTCAAAACGCCGATACACGTGTATTTTTTTTTTGTCTCTTCTATCAAAATTTTTTGGTCTGACCTTGTAATTTTCGAAAAAATTTGATTTTGTTGTGCAGTGTAATTACTAATTTATCGTATATTATAGAAAAATATTCCAAATTTGTTTTATAATGTTAAAATATTTTTTTTACCTATATAAGATTAATCCGAAAAAAATCTACTTTTTAAAAGTTAAATTTTGCTTTTATAACGACGACTAATGCATTAATTCATTTATTTAATATAAAAATATAGATTTTTTATTGAAATAAATTAATTGAATAAACAAGAATTGAATAATCATATTCTTTTTTTTTTTTAATTAAACCTAATTTTTTTTATTTATTCCACATTTATTTTTTCGCTATGTATGTATATGTACAAGAAGTTCTTTCGTTACAATGATTCTGTTTATTTTCGTTTACATTTCTTGTCTTGTCAGTACCTCATCACTTTTTGAATTGTAACTCGCAGTACATTTCTCAAAACATCGTTTGTGCTGTTTGTGTGCTTCTTTCATTTTTTACTGCTGCTGGTTTGGCAGTGTTTGTATTTTTTCAAATCAACCACCATCAGCACAACACAAAAAAGTTCAGCAGTAAAAAAGTGACTGAACTGTTTTGTTAGAAATGTAAACTGGACTGGTGGGCTGCAGTATTTTTTTTTAAATTGTTAACAACTTGACTGGAAGTGAAAATTAATACTGTGTAATTATTTTCAGTTTTTAATCACTGGTGCGATCCAAATATGTAGTGTAAATGAATGATTTACACTTCTTTTATGTAAAAACTAACGTATAAGAAAAAAAATTTAAAATGTTGCATATACATGATGCCCTTAAACTTGCAGCAACATTTTCAAAATAGAGTTGTTTAAATTTTAAAAAAAAGAAGCGATAATAATATGTTCCTGCAATCTAACAGTTCTTTTTTGTAGTAGATTTTATAAAAACAAGAAATTGGTAAAATGTTGCAGCAACATGTTACGTTGTAAGCGTACAGCAACATTACAGTAAAAATATTTCAATTGTACAAATTTTTTGTTGAAACATGTTGCTAAGAAATTGAGTTGCACATGTTGCCATTGTAGACAAATTAGAAAGTATTTCTAAGTTTAATACAGATGAAAATTTATTAAAAACAAAATGTTGCTTGGAAAAATTTTTATAGCAACATGTTCTAAATTTTAATTAACAAATAAAACGTGTCGATTAGTGTTTTCACCAGCATTCATTAAAAATCTTACAAAAAGCTAAATGCACAAATGCAAATGTTGCAGCAACATATTCTAAAAGAAATAATGAACATTTGTATTAAAAACATAACGAAAAATTAGTTTCTTGTTCTGAAAGAAATTTTAGAAGTTTTTAGTAAAAAAAAAATAATGTTGCAGCAACATGTTTCTTAAAAACTATTATACAGTTTTTACAATAAACAATAAACATATTTATTGATGTTTTAAAGCAACATGTTAATAATGGTGTCAAAATGGAGCTCAAAGCTCAATGTATTCTGACTTTAAGCAAGAGCAACCACTTCAATCCTAACATAAAATTATATTACAGTATTTCTACCAGCAACACGTGGCTTAACCTGCAGAGTGTGCCATAAAATGTTTATAAACATATACAAATTGTTACTAAATTTCAGATACATGTTGCCTTACAATTTTTATGAAAACATGCTGCAGATTACAACTATTTCATAAGTTTAATTTAAAAAATCCGCGAAATGTGCATAAGTTGTTTTGAGCTTACATCGAAATTTATAAAACAACAAAATGTTGCTAAGCTAAATTTTGGCACAAAGGAAGACATTTCAAAAGATGTTTTAAAAATTTGAATTAACAAGTAGAACGGGTCGTTTAGGGTTTTCACCAGCATTTACTATTAACCTTAGATGATGCAAAATGTATATATGGGGCATTCAATGTGAAATCGGACACTTTGAAAAACTTTTTTTTAGATTTTCCCAATTTGTTTACAGTTTTTAGTTCCCTTCGAAAACTCCTTCGTGGTAAATTTTCAGATTTTTTTGATGACCCGTTCAAAAGATATCGAATTTTTAAAAATTGGTAGTTTGTTCCTTTACTCAAACTTCTTTTAATCATAACTTCTTCAATAATGGTCCAAATTTCAATTTTTTTTTTTTCAAAATTTTTGTTTTTTAAGTACTTTCTAAAAAAAAATCCCAAAAAATTCTTAAAAGCGCTCTAGTATGCGATTTTTAAGTTTTAAAATATAAATCTCATTTTTGAAAATGTTTGTACTCTTCGATTTTTTTGAAATTTTTTTGTGTAAAACTCCTATCAATTCTACAAATTTTTTGCCCAGGAAGATCGTGGGATAACGATTATTACTATTTTTTAAAATTTTTTTAAAAAATTTTATTGTAATTTTCCAATCTTAAAATCATTTCTACTGCTCCAATAGTGCGTCATAGAGGGATCCTTTATAAGACCGAACCCCATTAATTTTTACGTCTTAACATTTCTTTGGAACAAACTAATACCCTATCTCCAATTTCTAAGGGGGCTCCCACACAAAACGACATTTTTTAAAATTTGTTCCAACCGCTCTAACTGCCCTAATAGTGCCCTTAGAGCAACAAAATGTATGACCGACCCACAATATTTTTTTTGTCCAAACATTTTCTCTGAACACACCTACCCTCTATCTTTAACTGTTAAGGCGGTCCCCATGCAATTTTTTTTATTTTTTGTAAATTTGATTTATTTAATCAGCTTCTACCGGTCCAATGGTGCGTCCGAGAGGGGTCATTAGTGAGACCGACCCCCATTTATTTTTACCCTACAAAATTTTTTTAAAACATACCTACGCCCTATCTCCACTCCCTAAGTAGGCTCCCATACAAAATTACATTTTTATAAAATTTGCTCCAACTGTTATTTGTATGGGAGCCTACTTAGGGAGTGGAGATAGGGCGTAGGTATGTTTTGAAAAAATTTTGTAGGGTAAAAATGAATGGGGGTCGGTCTCACTAATGACCCCTCTCGGACGCACCATTGGACCGGTAGAAGCTGATTAAATAAAACAAATTTACAAAAAATAAAAAAAATTGTATGGGGACCGCCTTAACAGTTAAAGATACAGGGTAGGTGTGTTCAGCGAAAATGTTTGGACTAAAAAAATATTGTGGGTCGGTCATACATTTTGTTGCTCTAAGGGCACTATTGGGGCAGTTAGAGCGGTTGGAACAAATTTTAAAAAATGTCGTTTTGTGTGGGAGCCCCCTTAGAAATTGGAGATAGGGTATTAGTTTGTTCCAAAGAAATGTTAAAACGTAAAAATTAATGGGGGTCGGTCTTATAAAGGACCCCTCTATGACGCACCATTGGAGCAGTAGAAATGATTTTAAGATTGGAAAATTACAATAAAATTTTTTAAAAAAATTTTAAAAAATAGTAATAATCGTTATCCCACGATCTTCCTGGGCAAAAAATTTGTAGAATTGATAGGAGTTTTACACAAAAAAATTTCAAAAAAATCAAAGAGTACAAACATTTTCAAAAATGAGATTTAAATTTTAAAACTTAAAAATCGCATACTAGAGCGCTTTTAAGAATTTTTTGGAATTTTTTTTTAGAAAGTACTTAAAAAAACAAAAATTTTGAAAAAAAAAAAATTTGAAATTTGGACCATTATTGAAGAAGTTATGATTAAAAGAAGTTTGAGTAAAGGAACAAACTACCAATTTTTAAAAATTCGATATCTTTTGAACGGGTCATCAAAAAAATCTGAAAATTTACCACGAAGGAGTTTTCGAAGGGAACTAAAAACTGTAAACAAATTGGGAAAATCTAAAAAAAAAGTTTTTCAAAGTGTCCGATTTCACATGGAATGCCCCATATACAAGTGTTGCAGCAACATATTCTAAAAGAAGTAATGGAAATTTGTATTAAAAAAAAAAAACGAAAAATTAAAACATTATCGAAGCAAAAATTTAAAAGAAGGAAGTTTTAATTTTTTTTTTTATTAATGTTGCAGCAACATGTTTCTTGGAAAATGCTAAGCTAAATTTTGTCACAAAGGAACACATTCCAAAAGATTTTTTAAAAATTTAAATTAACAAGTAGAACGGGTCGTTTAGGATTTTCACCAGCATTCCATTATTAATTTTAGATATGCAAAATGTATATATACAAATGTTGCAGCAACATATTCTAAAAGAAGTAATGGAAATTTGTATTAAAAAAAAAAAACGAAAAATTAAAACATTGTCGAAGCAAATATTTAAAAGACAGAAGTATTAAATATTTATATTTTTTTAATTAATTTTGCAGCAACATGTTTCTTGGGAAATATTTATTGTTTTAGCAATAAATAATAAAGATATTTATTGATGTATTGCTGAAACAGGTTAATAATGGTATCAAAACGGACCTTAGAGTCAGTCTACACTCAAAATAATAACTCTGTAAAATACTCTGTAAAATGACTGTAATCTCAATTTAACAGATATTTGACAGAGTTTTCTGTGAAAATACAGAATTAAAGAAAATACTTTGTTGTGAAAAAAAACATAGTTTTATCTGTTATGTTACTTGTAACTTTGTTATCTTTATTTTGCAGATAATTAACAGAGTTTTCTGCTAAAATACAGATTTAAGCAAAATACTTCGTATTTTTTGTAACCAAAAAACTAAGTTTTATCTGTATTTTTACTTATTGCTATGTTATCTTAATTTCATAGTTAAAAAATGATTTTTTTGTAAAAATTGTATCTGCATTTTTTTTTAAATGAAAAAGTACCAAAAAAGTTATCAAAAAAAAATCTTTTCAGGAATTTTATAAAAATTTTGCAAAAAAACATGCATTTAACTAAACTCTGTAAATTAACAGAGTGTTTTTCTGTAAAATTTTGGTTGTATCAAATGCATTTTACAAATATATGTAAATTTACAGAGTTTTCTTTGTTAAATGGTGCTTTATTCAACCAATATTTTACTACAAACTCCGTAAATAAACAGTTTTTTTTATCCAAATCATTTTACAGAGTTTTATAGTAAAATTAGCAAGAAATGTTGCTAGCTGGAAAAGTATGGTGTACTATATTAAACTAGCAGAATTTTTCTGTAATCTAAAAGAGTTATTATTTTGAGTGTATGTACTCTGACTTTAAGCGTTAGCAGCCACTTTAAACCTAAATTAACATTAAATTCTAGTAACATACGTATCTGCCAGCATTATGTAGCTAAATAAGCAGTATGTGTTACAAAATGTTAAAAACATTTCGTTAAAAGTTATTCTTTAAATTAACGTAGGATAGCAACATGTTGCTAAACATATTTTTGAGTATCTTAGTCATGTTTAGAAACATTTTTGCCACACAATGTATCATTTTGCTTGCTTAAATACTAAAATATAGTTTTATTAAAAAATTTGTAAAAAAATGTTTAAAAAAATTCTCAACATGTTTATTGAATATGCTGCGTCAGCATTTAAATATAGAATTTTTAAACTCCGTTTTATTAAATTATTTATTATGCGACCCATAAATTTTATTAAGAAAGATGACTCCAGCTCGAGGTCACATTTCTTTACTAATTGAACAATATCATCGTAGTGATTAGTAAAGAAATGTGACCTCGAGCTGGAGTAAACTTTCATAATACTTTTTTTTAAATGTTTTATTTAAAACAACAATTATAGCTTATGAAAACATAAGTATTGTCTTTTTAGCTTAACTCATAAATGATAGTTTAAACTTAGCTTTAGTTTAAATCTTTGTTTAACAAACCACTAAAAAACCTTTAAAACTCCGGGGGTAAAACTAAAATTGCTGGATTTCATTATAAGGCTACAAAAACTGATAATCTTAGCAAAAAAAAAACTCAGTATGCTGAACATTCGCTTAAGTTTTTTTTTCCTGTCAATGTTGCAGTTTTATATTTCTAGCCATTAGAAACAAGAAATCAAATTGTAATGGTTTGGGTTTTCATAGTTGGGTTTATTATTTTACAATTTTTTTTTCTTACTTACTTAATTCTATTAAGAGGAGACACATTTCAAATGTACACATTTTATGTAAACACTCAAAGAAATTTGTTGGTAAAAATTAATAAAAGTTTTAATATTTGTCAAATTTTCTTAATTCAGATAAAACTTTGCTGTTATTAGCGATTTAATAATCATATGCATGTTGCAAAAAAATTTCAAAATATGTTGCAGCAACATTTATAACAAACTGTTGTTGTTATTAGCAATTTAATGATCATATGAAGGGCTTATCGTAAAAACTCAATAAACAACATTTTATGGTGGTTTTTGCCTTAAAACTTTTAAAATAATGTAGAAAATAAAACTTTTGCAGAACTTGCATTCTAAAGATACTTGTACGGAGGGTTAAAGCAAGACTTCTGCCAAAAATCTGTCAATGGAACATCAGTAGAAAGCAAAAAACACCAAAACACAAAATGTTGCTTATCAAGTTTTTGCAGTAAGCCCTTCATATGCATGTTGCGCATAATTTTGAAACATGTTGCAGCAACATTTATAACAAAATGGTAGTTTAAAAACACGAAATTTTTTTGTAAAACTATTTTTGCAAGAGGATTTTGATATTTTTTTGTAATTTAACACAATTTTAATGCCAATTTATCATTGTATTTATTTTTTGAGTGTTTATATTGAATTCTTTTATGGCTTGGTATCTATGTGTGTGTTTTTAAAATATGGAAACTTGATTTGACCGTAATGGACGCACCTGTTGAAATACATGTTTTTCTAAGTTAGTGGCAGAAATATTTATGTATAGTTAAAAAAAAAAAAAACATTGTGCAAAATGCATTTTTTTAACTAACTTCTAATGGTGTTTAAGCTTAACAAAGAGAACTTAACAGTTGGTGAAACATAGTAGAAAAATGACACATATTGGTTAGACTAAAACTATGTTGTGTCTAAATTCCACATCCTGAAAGATAGTAAAATGATTAAGTAAACCATATGTTGCTATGATTATATTAATAAAAGTATTAGAGCAAAATGAACTTAATACAAATTTTAAGGGAAAAATTAAAATATAAAAAAATGTTGCAGCAACATGTTGCCAAGAAATTCAAAATCAAAAAATGTTGCAGCAACATGTGGGGTGAACATTTTTTGTTTATTTTCGATGCAACTATATATTAATAAATTATCAAAATTTTTGGTAACAAACTTAATCAACATGTTGCAGCAACATTGTGGTAAAATATTAAAGCAATAAATTGCACAGATGTGACTGAAGCTTAACATATTTACTTGTTATTGCTCTAAAAAGATTGGTATTGCATTTAACCGAAATCGGTTCAACGGTTTAAAAGTTAGGTACGAAAATGTAAGTACACCTCTAAAATTTTGGTACATACCACCTTAACCTTAAAATACAAAATGCTTTAATTCGGCTGCTGGTTGAGAAATGTCAACAAAATTTTATATTTATTTAATTGGTTTTAAATAAATTTGCAGCAACATGTTGCATTGTTTTGTTCTATCTCTCGGTATTGCGTTAATGTTGCTTTACTAAAAAAAATTAATTTGAAAAAAAAGATGTTTAATTATTTAGGAAGTTTAGCTCCTAATGTTTAAAACAAAATTTTTTAATTTTTGTTTTTACTTTCGAAATTTGAAGCTAATAATAATGACAGAAAATGTACTTAAATGTTGCGTAAACATGTTGGCTAGAAATTGTGTTATTAAAATAAAACACATTGTTTTTTAACTTAAACATAAAAATGGCAATTGCCTATAAAACTTTAAAACTAAACAAAATCATGTTGCTCAACATTTGTTTCCCAAAAAAGTTCAATTAATACAGTTAATAGAACAGTTTGTTTAAAATTTCACAAAAAGAAAAATATCTCAAAAAATGTTGCAAATGCTAAAGCAACATGTTCAAATATATATTAGCAACTTTCGTTGAGAAAGATTACTCCAGCTCGAGGTCACGTTTCTTTACTAATTTAAAATGACCGTTACACACAAAAAAAAATTTTCCAATGAGCGATTTTCATAGTATTTATGAACAAATTCATACAATTTATTAACTTTTTCATAATACTTATAAACTTTTTCATAATATTTATGAAAAATTTTAAATAGTTCTTAAATTTCACATATTATGATTTATTCATAAATACTATGAACAAGTTTATAAATATTATGAAAAAGTTAATAAATTGTATGAATTTGTTCATAAATACTATGAAAATCGTTCATTGGAAATTTTTTTTTTAAGCAAAATTTTTTTAAAAAAATTTAAAGCAAACCAACTTTATAAATAGTTTTTTGAAAATTGTTACTTTGACAATATCATCGTAATAAATAGTAAAGAAACGTGACCTCGAACTGGAGTATTCTTTCTCAATAGAATTTATAGGTCGAATAATAAATAATTTTTATTAATTTAAAAATTAAAACAGAATTAGCAACTTTCTTAAAACTAAATGTTGCTAAAAAAATTGAATTGTCGGAATTAGAGAATTCTTTCATTTAAAAATTTGTCAAGAATTTTCTAATTCTTCTAACAAATAGTCCGAGAGCATGATCATTTTTTTTTGGCGAAAATGTCTTAAAATCCGTCATATTTTGTTTAATATGTTGTAGAAAAAACTATTTGTCTCATAAAAATAAACAAGTATATCTAAACTAAATGTTGCAGCAACATGTTGACAAACAAACGAACAAAGAACTTTTGTTTAAAGAAATTGTTTCAGAATTTTATAGTTCTTCTGAAGGACGAAACTTCCAGCATATGAAAATTTTGTAGTTCTTCTACAGAATAAAACCAGTATATGAAAATTTTCTCGTTAATAGAAATTGACAAATATTGTAGCAACATGCTGCCAAAAAAAATTGAAATAAGAGAATTTTTATAACGCATCGAAATATCGGCCTAGGACTCTTTATGTTATTGATCATTGGTCGATTCTAAGACATTCCAGCGATCTCCGTTCGTCTCAAGAAAACGCGAATACATCTTATGGTGACAGGCTGATTAAGTTCGGAGATGATCAAAAAATTGGACTAGGGGAAAAAAGAGCTCCCTCTGGAAGATCTAAACAAAACCCCTGAAAACAGCATTTCATTTACACGTTGTTTAACAAACACAAAATTTTTTATGTAATACAAAATTTTGTATGCTCTTGAAAGTGTAATTATTTTGCATCGCCTCTTTTTGGGGAAGTAAAACAATTTCTTAAAAATTAAAAAATCATAAAAATTAAAATTTATATCAGAACGTAATGCTGCAGCAACATGTTGCCAAACAATAAAGTTCCCTATAAAAATTGTTATTCTGTGGGAAAACGTTTTCAAACTTAAATTCCATTATTTAAATATACATTTAAAACATTATCTTACCTGTAGTCTTTTGTAATTTGGAAGCATTAAAGATGTTTCTGAGTTTAATCCAATTTAATCTAACATCTGAAATAAAAGAAAACAATAAACAAATTAATAATCAAAATAATTTTTAATAAAAAATTCCCACAAAATCACAAATTTTTCTTTCGCAACATGTTGCTAAAGAAAGTTTAAGGAAGAGTCGAGAAACTAGTTTTTACTTTAAGCTGAGTTGTGTTTTCTCAAAATTCTAAGAAATTTTTGAAACATCAAACACGAAAAAGAAAAATGTTGCAGTACTTTACTGCGCATATGAATAAAGTTACTTAGCAAATCTTCATTAAAAATATTATTTTTAATAAAAATATGTCTGGAACATATCAGCAACATGTTTCTGGATTTATTTTTTAATGCTAAATGATTTTAATTTCTAATAATATTAAATTTAATTGAAAACTTATTCCAAAACGAGCTAACTTAAACTACAAACTATACTTTCAACATGTTGCTAAGGTAGTTTAGGGAAGTGTCGAGGAACCAGTTTTTATTTTTATCCAGGTTCTGTTTTACTCAAAACTCTAAGAAATTTATGAAATATCCAACACTTAAAAAAGAAAATGTTGGTGTATATTACTGCGCATATGAATAAAATTACTTAGCAAACCTTCAGTAAATACATAATTTTAGTAAAAATATTGCTGAAACATATAAGCAACATGTTTCTGAATTTATTTTTTAATTCTATATGATCTTAAATTTCTAATAATATTGAATTTAATTGAAACCATATTTCAAATCTAGCTAATTAAAATTAAAAACGACACTTTCATTTTAAAACTTATTGTTTCTCTCCACATACGACAATAAACTTAAATGTTGCTAAACCAATTTGATCAAAAACTTAACAAAAAAATATATTTTTTGAAAGTTCTAGCGTCTTTTCTTGTCTAACAACGAAACACATTTGTAAAGGCACCAGAGCCCATGGATTTTTTTTTTTTGAAAAACCTTAAAAAATAGAAACTTTTAGCTAAAGGCCATTACAAAAAGATTTTTTTAACAGAAAATCGTTTTGACCTTCCATTATATTTATGCATATAAAAATTTTTACAAAATTTTCTCTTGGAAAAATACATATAAATTCTAAATTAATTAACGCATTTTAAACATTTTTAAATGCATAAGAAATCATATAAACTGCAAGTAAAACTTATGAAAACAAAAAACTACCAAAACAACCTTGTCCCAAAACAACTTTTTTTTTTGGTTGCAATTTTAATGATATTTTTTAATTAAAGACACGCAATAACTTGATATTTATGAAATACGTACAACTGCAATACAAAAATATTGTATATAGTATATATTCAAAACCATAAAGGTACATGTGTATAAGGGTGGTATTTATGTTGCAAAATTTATGTTATATATTAAAAATTATTGAATATACATAGTAGTATAAAAAAACATTTTAACAACAACTTTTTTTTATATGCCAAAAATATGTTACAGCAACATTTTTTTTTTTAATTTCCTAAGTAAATTTAATATAGTTGCTTTAAAAATATAAGACGAAAATAAAATAGTTAGCGAGATGTTTCGAAAAAGAGTTTGAATTATGTTTGTAGCAACATGTTCTTTAAAATTCCGCAACTTTTTTTAAAAAAGTTGCAATAAAATTTTGTATATATGCTGCTGCAACATGTTTAATAAAATATTGCATCATGCTGCTGTATTGATTTTAAAAAGTTTCTGAAATTCTTGTGAAATAAGCAGCACAAAATGGTTGATGCAATGTTATTTTTCAATAACATTTTTTAAACATGTTGCAGCAGCATGTGTAAAAAATGTTATTGAAAAATGCTGCTTTATTTTAATAAGTTTATAAAAACCTTGTGAAAAGAGTTGCTGAATGTTGAGGAACATGTTGTAGCAAACAAAATTTTTGTAGTGAAACATGACACTTTATTTATTTTAACAAGTTTCTGAAACCATTGTGAAAAAAGCATTAAGGAACATGTTGCTGCAAAGAAAGTTTTGAGTAATGAAAAGGAAAGGAATATATTTAGCGATATGTTGCAACAAAGAATTGGAAACATGATTGCAGCATGTAGAAACATGCTGTGACTTTCCATAGAGGTTTTATAAACTTGTTAGAATAAATAAACAGAATGTTGCATTAAAAAAACAGCATGTTTCAATGAAAAAATCTGTTGTTGCACTAAAAATATGTTGCACCAATATGTTTCTTATTAAAATTCGTAATTGTTTTTTGTAATGTTGCAGCAACCCTTTTGTACAATGAAGTTTTAAACATTGTTTCAGCAGCATGTAATTACAAAATTTTAGTATTTTAAAAGCAATGTTGCTGCAGCATTTAGATATGCAAAAATTCTAAATTAAACTAAATAATTTGTTAAATGTTGCAAAACAAGAATTGGAACCATGCTTGCACCAACATGTTCTTTAACATACTGCAACATTTAAATAAATCAGCATGTTTTAATGAAATGTTTGAAATATGTTTCAGCAAAATGTATAAAAAATGTGATTTTAAGAAAATTAATGTTGCCATAATAAATATGCAAAATGTTGCAACAACATGCTCCTTTCTAAATTTGTGACTGTTCTTTTATAAATGTTGTAGCAACATTTCTTTATAACGAAAATTAAACATAGTTGCACCAACACGTTTTTAAACACAAATTAAGTATTGATGTAATTAGAAAGATGGTGCTATAAAATGATAAGTTATATGTTAACTTTGTTGCAGAAACATATCTAAAAATAGTAATATAGAAAAATGCAAAAAAAAAGAGATGTTGCAAAAAAAAATATACAGTATGTTGCACCATGTTTCTAATCTAAGTTCGTGACTTTGTTACTTTATAAAAGTTGCAGCAACATGTTATTAATTTTTTTTTGTTTTTATGCAATTCTGGTAAATGTGTTGGTGCAACATATTTGATATAAGCAAATTTTGAAATCAAAAATAAAATTTTGAAACTTAAAAAATTATTTTTGTCAAAAATGTTGTTGAAAGCAACATATTTTTTAAAACATTGTTAAAATTAATAAAGCAGTATGCTGCAATAAAAAGTTGGAAACATGTTGCAGAACATATATAAAACGTATTAATTTAAAATAATGCATTCAAAAAATAGTGTTGCAGAAAAAGAATGAGTTGTAAATATTTTTTAAAAATGCTGCAGCAACATATTTGTACAATGGAACTTTGAAAAAAATTTCAGCAGCATTAAACACAATTTTAGAATTTAGATAGATATGTTGCTGCAACATATTTAGTTAAATGTAAATTTTTAAATCAAAAATAAAATTTTTAAAACACAATATTTTTTTTTTACTCTTTTTATACATGTTGCAGCAACATATATAAAAAGTGTTGGTTCAAAAAAAATAAATTAAAATTTTTTTTCAAACAATTTCAGTTTTTATGCAATTTTGATAAATATGTTGCTGCAACATTAATAGTTATATGCAAATTTTGAAATCAAAAATAACATTTTTGGAACACTATATAATTCGTTTTATTATTTGTATACATGTTGCAGCAACATGTATAAAAGATGCTATTTTAAAAAATGTATCAAAAAAATAATGTTGCAGTAAAAGAATGCGTTGTAATTATTTTTTACAAATGCTGCATATTTAATGCTGCAGCAACATATTTGTACAATGGAACTTTAAACAAAATTTCAGCAACATTAAACACAATTTCAGGATTTAAATTGATATGTTGCTGCAACATATTTAGTTATATGCAAATTTTTAAATCAAAAATAAAATTTTTGGAACACTATATATTTTTTTTTATTCTTTTTATATATGTTGCAGCAACATGTAGAAAAAATGTTGGATGAAAAAAAAAAAAAAATTTTTTTTTTCAAAAAATTTCAGTATTTTTGCAATTTTTATAAATATGTTGCTGCAACATATTTAGTTATATGCAAATTTTGAAATCAAAAATAAAATTTTTGAAACACTATAATTTTTTTACTATTTTTTTACATGTTGCAGCAACATGTTTAAAAAGTATTGCTTTTAAAAAAATGCAACAAAAAAAATTTTGCAAATAAAGAATGCATTATAACTGTTTATTAAACAAATGTTGCAGCAACATATTTGTACAATGGAACTTTAAAAAATTTGATAGAAATATTGCTGCAACATATTTTGTTATATGCAAATTTTGAAATCAAAAATAAAATTTGTGGAACACTATATTTGTACAAAGGAACTTTAAACAAAATTGCAGCAACATTAAACACACTTTTAGAATTTATGAAATTTTGATAGATATGTTGCCGCAACATATTTATAGGCAATAAAAAAAATAATTTTGCAATAAATTTTAGTATTTATGCAAATTTGATAAATATGTTGCTGCAACATATTTAGTTACATGCAAATTTGAAATTAAAAATAAAATTTTTGAAATACTGTTTTTTAACACATTTTATACATGTTGCAGCAACATATAAAAAAAGTGTTGGTTAAAAAAAAAATAATGGTGCAATAAAAGAAGGAGTTGTAAATGTTTTTTTTCACAAATGTTGCAGCAACATATTTGTATAACAAAACTTCACACAAAATTGCAGAAACAGTAAACGCAATTTTTTTATTTATGCAATTTTGATAGATATGTTGCTGCAACATATTTTGGTAAATGCAAATTTTAAAATCAAAAATAAAATTTTTGGAATACTATATAATTTGTTTTACACATTGTATACATGTTGCAGCAACATGTATAAAAAGTGTTAGTTTAAAAAAAATCACCAACAAAAATGTTGCAATGAAGGAATGCATTGTAACTGATTTTGTAACAAATGTTGCAGCAACATTTTTGTACAATGGAACTTTAAAAAAATTGCAGCAACATGTAATTAAACACAATTTAAGTATTAATGCAATTTTGTAAGAAATTTTGATATCAAAAATAAAATTTTGGTACAACATTAAAAAAAACAGTTTTTCAAAAATGTTGCTGGCAAATTTGGAAATCAAATCCATAAATTTAACAAAAGTTTTACCCTATTAATACAATTAACTAAATATACAAGTACATTCAAAACATACATATGCATAAGAAACAAGAAGAGAAATAATAAACTGCAATTTAAAATAAAATTAAAAAAAAATAATAAAAATAAAAGAATCTAAAGTGGCCAAATGGAGAATTACACAAACATCAACATAAAAAAGCCACCCAATTGCAATAAATATTGCTGTTTTAACCAGTTTTAGCTTTTTCTGTTTCTTTTTTAAATTTAACAAGACTGGTCTTACCATTGAACAACATGAATGCCGAGTGGCCGTTGGTAGTAGTTTCAGCACAGTGCTATGAACAGTGTTAAACGCATACTCGCATTGACGGAAAACTAAAAAGAAATGTTACGCATGCTCAGTTTAATGTAGAGATTTTGTTATACGAGTAGTATAAAAAAAACAAAATACATAATAACAAAAAATCTGCTAAAACTCAATGATGTTTTTAAGTCAAATCTAAGGATGAGGTTGTTTCTGGTATTCAGCGGGTGATTTTTTTCATCGTTGCAGTTGGTTGCATTTAAAGCTGTTATTTTGACCAAACTATGGTATAAGGAGGTATACGGGGGGGGGGGGGGACTTGGTTCTAACTCTGTTGAGTTTGAGTTCACAACCTGCTTTGCATGCTCTATTGCCTGCTGCTGGTGGTAGTGTTGGCTTTAACATGTTGTTTTGGAACACACTGTGTGTTTTCATTAGGAAACTTTAACAACTCTTTTTTTATTATGGTGGCTTGGTTTTTTTAAAAAACACCTTCTTTTTTGTACTCTTTTTTTTACAACTATATTTTTTGTTCTCTGTCATTTTAAAATGAATATGCATTTTTATTTTTGCAGTTTTTTTTAATGTCTGTGGCATATTTTGGTTTAATGACTTTGTTTTTTTATTAAGAGTCGATAGGTGATTGCATATGATTTCTTTAATTTATTATAACGCTGGGTTTTTGGTGGTGGTGGCGGCAGTGATTGCATCGAGCTACTGATTGAACTTTAATTTTGGTTGCAATATTTTTGTAAATTCTGTTTTATTTTTTCAAATTGTTAATAATGCGTTTCATACAGAAATTACTGATGAATTCATAAAATAATTCTATATTTTTAAAATACCTAGGGCTATTTTTTTGATAAACGCAAAGCTGATTTTAACTTTAATTTTACTTAAAATTGTTATTGTTGCAACAAATAATGAAGTTTGCTACTTAACTTGTAAACATTGTAGCTTGAAAATGTTTATAAACATTGTTACTTGGAATTAATAAAAATATGTTTCAAAATAAGCTTCTGTAAACACTATAGCTTTAAATGTTTATAAACATTGTTGCCTAAAATATGAATTTCCCTAAAAACTGTTGTTATTGCTAAAACAAGCGTGTATGCGTTTCATACAGAAATAACTGACGAATTCATAAAATAATTCTATATTTTTTAAAAAACTTAGGCTGAAATTTTTATAAAAAAAATTTATTGTTGCAAAAAGTAATGAATCTTGCTACTTGACTTGTAAACATTGTGGCTTAAAAATGTTTATAAACATTGTTGCTTGGTATTAGTAAAAATATTTTTTAAACAAAAACACTCGTGTTTGAAAATAAGCTTTTTTCAAACATTATAGCTGAAAATGTTTATAAGCATTGTTGCTTGAAATTAATTATGTTGTTTCTAGAAATGTTTTTAAATACAAATGCTTATAAACATGTATATTGTTACAAGGCTTCTTGTTATTTGAATTGCTCTAAAAATTGTTGTTGTTGCTAAAACAAGAGCGTATATACGCGTATGCGTTTCATACAGAAAAAAAACGTTTATAAACATTGTTGCTTGGTATTAGTAAACAAATTTTTGAAACAAAAACACTCGTGTTTGAAAATAAACTTTTGTAAACATTTTAGCTAAAAATGATGATAAACATTGTTGCCTGAAATTAATTACATATATTGTATCTAGAAATGTTTCTAAATATAAATGCTTATAAACATGTATAATGTAATTGTTGCAATGATGCTTTTTACTTGAATATCACTAAAAAATGTTGTTGTTGCTAAAACAAGGGTGTATGCGTTTCATGCAAACGTTACTCACGAATTTATAAAATAATTATATATTTTAATATTCTTAGGGCTATATTTTAATAAGCGCAAGGCTGTATTTAACTTGAAATTTTTATAAAAAGATTTATTGTTGCAAAAGAAATGGTGTTTGCTACTTAACTTGTAAACATTGTAGCTTACAAATGCTTATAAACATTGTTGCTTGGTTTTAGTAAACAAACTTTTTAAATAAATTTTAGAAGCATAAGTTTTTTTTAACATTATAGCTAAAAATGTTTATAAACATTGTTGCTTGAAATTACAATTAGTTAAGTTGTTTCTAGAAATGTTTCTAAATACAAATGATTATAAACATTTAAAATGAAGTTGTTACGATACCGCTTTTAACTAGAATTTTCCTAAAAATTGTTGTTGTTGTTGTTGCAAACACAAGGGTTTGCAATTTATTGCAGCTTAAAAATGTCTATAAACAATGTTGTTTAAAATGTATTATATTTTTTATTGAAACAAAAACACTGATATTTGAAAATAAGTTTTTTTGTAAAAATTATAGCTTAAAATGTTTATAAACATTATTGCTTAAAAGAAATTATATTGTTTTCAGAAATGGTGCTTACCATTTTTAAGCATTTTTAAAACATTTTTTAAATTAAACATATTTGAGCAACATGTTTGTTAACAAAATAGTATCCGTGCAATTTTGTGAATATACAGTGACTCAAAGTAATAATGGAACAGCATATGTGTATTTGTTAGCAGTTCTTTAAAGGAAAAGTTATTTGAAAAAAGTGCTATATTTGAAAAAAGTGTTGCATAGAAAATTTTTCAGGCTTTAATTTAAGCTTGATAGCGTCCAGATTGAGCAAATATAAAATGAGATACGAGGGTCGCACTGGAAAATGAAATTATTTGTAGATGTTTTTTTGAAATTTTTTTAAATATAATTTTAAGTCGATTTTTTCCAAGTTCAAATATAAAAATTTAAAAAATTTCCCAATAACTTTTAGTTAGTTATCATCTAGTTTTTCCAACAACCCAAATAAAAAAATGAAATTTTTAAAATACAGTAGAAGAAATCCGCATTTTTTTACCTCCAACTCGTTTGACCACAAATTTTTTGTAAACTTCGAAAAAATGTTTGAACTTGGAAAAAATCGACTTAGAAATTTTAAAAAAATTTCAAAAAAATATATACAAACAATTTAATTTCCTGTGTGACCCTTGTAGCTCATTTAATATTTGCTCAATCTAGACGCTATCAAGCTTAAATTAAAGCTTGGAAAATTTCCTATATAGCGTTTATTTCAAAAAAAGTCGATTGATAATAATCAGGTTTAGTATTGATAACTTTTCATTTAATGAACTTCTAAAAATGTATGCTATTATTACTTTGAGTCACTGTATTTCTAAAATTATGCATACACTTTTTTAGCAACATGTTGCCAGCAATGAAATAAAAAAATCGTTGGTATACATTTCAGCTTAAAAATGTTTATAAACAATGTTGTTTGGAAAACTCATTTGTTGTCATGAGAAGACAAAATAATATTTACAATCTGTGAAGGAAATTTGTTTTTTTTTAATAAATTGTCGTAACGTGATTCCAGCTCGCCCTAGCATTTTACAGCCAATTGTATAATGTTGTTATTAAAATATACATAAAATTTTAGACTTTAACAAAAAAACTAGTAAAAACCATTTAGCAACATGTTGAATTATTAAATTTTCAGAAATTGCTTATACAAATTAGCAGCGCAACATGTTTATATACAAATTAGTATTCATGCAATTTGTGGTCCGTCTGTCTGTAGATGACACGATGCAATCCAAAATAAAAGAGCCAGTCTCCTGAAATTTTGCACAAATATGTCTTATGGTCCTAGGCAGGTTAAGTTCGTAAATGGGCAAAATCGAGCAGATGCAAAAAATTTCCCCCTTGAGGAACTAAACCTCTGAAAAACACAATTTTTTATGTTATTTTTTGTATTTTTGTTAAACAAATGAAACATTTTTATGCAAGAAGAAGTTCAAGGTCCTGCATTAAGACCCGGGGTGTTTAAAAAAAAAAATTTTTGCCCGCCCCTTTTTAGGGCGTGGATATAAAAAACTAGTTTAAATAATGATGAAATTTTATAACTTTAGTGCAAAAAGCGTAATAAATGAATTAGAAAACATTTTTCACGAGGGAAAGGTGTCTTACACACACCGCCGAAGCCACCCACCACAAAAAGGAGGAGGGTATAAAAGATTCGGCACAGCCGAATTTACGCTCTCACTTGTTTTTAATATAGAAATTTATTTTGTGAATTTGAGCCAAATCGTACCATATAAACAAAAAATTAAGATTTTGATTAATAACTTCATCCCAGCACCATCTACCGGATGCAAATTTTATCAGGAATCTTAGTTTTGTTTAATAAATATATTTTGTAAATTTGAGCCAAATCGTACCATAAACACAAAAAATTAAAATATCACGACAACAGCGCCACCTATCCGGTCCTAATTTTACCAGGAAACCTAGTTTTGTTTAATAAGTAAATATTGAGGCATGTCACAGACTCAATTCCGTTCGGATTTGGAAAAAGTGGTTTGCTCGTAAAACACAAAACGATTATTATAATTTTCAGAATGAAATCACTTTTAAAAATCAGAGTAGAATTGAATTGCATAAAAGTGGTTGCATTCCGAAAAAAAAAATATTCGCTTTGCGTTTTACGAGTAAACCACTCTTTCCAAATCCGAACGGAATTGAGTATGTGACATGCCTCATTGTGAATTTAAGCCAAATCGTACCTCAACGACAACAGCGCCACCTATCGGGATTTGATTTAAAAGAAACCTTACACTCAAAAAAATACGTTAGTAGATTTACTAATTTTTTTTTGCTAATGCTAGTTAGCTAACTTTTAGCAAATTTTAGTTGAGATTAGCATGTTAGCAAAAAATTCTTGTAAACTTCATTTAGCACATTAGCAATTTTAACAAACGTTGAACTAATTTCTTTTGCTAAGATTTGAAATTGAGTTGACAACATTTTTACAAGATTTTTTGCTAACATTAGCAAAAATAAATGGTAAATTTTTTTTTATTTTCAGAAAACTTAAAATGGCTCTATCTCGGAAACTAAGCCAGATAGAGCAAAATGGAGGGCATTTTTGGTTCTTAGAATTTCCATACTTTCGCGGGTCCTCTTCACATGTGTGGACCCTAATGGGCCCTAACTTTGGATCCAAAAAAAGTTGGCATTCCCGAAAATTTTAAAATGCTCATATCTCGGTAAATATTGCCGACACAACAAACAGTCCAAAAACATTTTTGTAGCTCTCAATACGTATAACAAGACCGCAAAATAGTCAAAAGCTCTCCAAGTAATATTTTTGAAGTTATCGAGTTTTTAATTCTCAAGACCCCAGTGGTCCCCTATAATCACGTATCTCAAAAACTAAGCAAGGTAGAGCGAAACGGACACAAATTTTGGATCAAAAACTATGACGATTTTTAAGGAACCCAACTAGGACTGGGCCCATCGGGTCTGGACCTATCGGGTCCGAACCCAATGGGGTCCTCAAATGTGTCAAAAAAAAAAAAAAAATTTTTTAACTAATTATTGGCAAAACATTTTTGCTAACTTTAGCTAAAAAATTGTGGGTTCCAAATCAGCAAATTTTCTTGTAGGTTTACAAGCTATTTTTGCTAACATTACAGTTTTTTTTTTTTGAGTGTACCCCAGACTAAAGTACTATATTGTCCAAGTTTGGTGTCAATCGGCCCAAGGGTTCTTGAGATTTAATAAAAACATTATTTCTTTTACATTTTTTTTTCATGGCTAGCAACATGTTGCAAAAAAAATTGTGTTTGTATAATTTTTAAGTTATATACTTCAATTGCATATTGTTTTTAAACTTGTTGCTGTAACATTTACAGGTGTACATTTGGAAACCCATTTGGCAACATGTTGCATTAAAGACGAGAAAACAAATAATTTTGCTATAGTTGAGCAAGAAAACTTTACTATCTATTAAATTTTATAAAAATATTTCTGCAACATATTTTTGAGTGTACCTTCTAAACTGGAAAAACTTAAAAAAGAAACATGTTGAAATAAAAACTTTTAATTTGTTTTTTAAGTAGTATTTTTTAAATCAAACATAGTTTAGCAACATGTTGCCTTAAAAAATTCTTAATTTGTTTTTTTAGTTAATGTTTTTTTAAACATGTTTATTAAAAAAAAACAGTTCAGCAACATATTGATAAACAATATAATAGTATCTTTGCTATTTGATAAATATACTTGTAAAAATTTATGTTTAGCAACATGTTGCCATCAATTTAAAACAACTATTGGTAAAAGGTAAATCGTAATTTCTAGTCCACATAAAAAACAATGATATTTTTATAGAAATGTTGCTACAGTATGGTTATAAGAACATTTAAAGGCTAATGTTTCAGCGAAATGTTGCTTAACAAAAAAAAAAATTTTATAAAACAACATAAACAACACATATTCATTCTTGTTTTTCAAAAAAAAAAATTATTACTTTTGCGAAAAATAACAACAACATGTTGTTAAATAAAATCTCAACAAATTTTTAATTTGGTTGTTTTAAAATATTTCTAATTTAAGAAAGAAAATAGTTTATGGCCATTGATTTTGCCAAAAAAAAATATTTATTTCTGCAGCTAAACTTAAGTTACAATTAATGTTTAGAAAAATCTTGGAAAAAATCCTTGAATTGTTCAAAGTTTAAAATTAAAATTTCCATATTGCTATTTTTTTTTTTTTTGTAAATCAATGTTTCTAGCTACATGATGCTAAGCGAACAGCATAATGTTCTTAAGACTTATCTGCATGTTGCTAATAAATTTACATTTAAATTTAATTAGTATCATTTTATTTTTGGAATATTTTTTTGCCCACAGTCCCTTAAAAAAAGTTTAGCAACATGTTGCAATAAAAAAACTTTTAATTTGTTTTTTGAGTTGTATATTTTTTAAACCAACATAGTTTAGCAACATATTTATTAAAAAAAAAGTTTAGCAACATATTGATAAACAATACAATAGTATCTTTGCTATTTGATAGATATATTTATGCAACATATTTTTGGGTAAACATTTTAAAAATATACATGTACAAATTTATGTTTAGCAACATGTTGCAAGCAATTTAAAACAACTGTTAATATAAGGTTAAACATAATTGTAAGGCCAAATAAAAAACAACGATATTTTTAAAGAAATGTTCCCACATCATGGTTATAAGAAAATTTTAAGGCTAATGTTTCAGCCACATGTTGTTCAACAAAAAATGAAAAATTGAAGTAACACAAAATAATCAATACAAAGTCCTTAAAAAATGTAACCTTTACAAAAAAAAAATGACAACAACATGTTGTTAAATAAAATCTCAACAAATTTTAAAATTGGTATTTTATGGTGTATCATGGTCTTTAATTTTGCCAAAATCAAACTTAAGTTACAATAAATTCTTATAAACATTTAGGGGAAAAAACATTCGAACTAGGATTATTCAAGGTTTTAAATAAAATTTTCACATTGCTACTTTTTTGTAAATCAATGTTTCTAGCGACATGATGCTAAGACAACAGTATAATGTTCTGAAGACTTATCAACATGTTGCTGATAAACTACAATTTTATTAGTCACATATTATTTTTTTAATATTTTTTTACCCACAGTACCTTTTTCAGGCCTTAACCACCATTTAGGTTGTAAGTAGAGTATAAATAGTTCGTTAAAGCATATTATAGCTTTCTTTAAAAAAAAAAAAAAAATCAACATAAAATTAAAAACATGATCATCTTCATCAACATTATAATGTTCTTAATCTTTAACATCGTTATAAATGATCAATGGTTTGTTATTATACATCTCGTTGTTTTTTTTTCTGTTGCTGATATTTTTTCCATATTCTCTACTCCTTAAATGAACAATCAATATTCTTGATCTTAAATGCTAAACTTGAGAAAAACAAACTTTTTTAGGTTCTGTTTTTTTCATTTTTTTTTTTGTTTAACAAGAAATTCAGCGAAGCAAAAGAAATCAATTTCAAGGATTTATGTCTTATTTTTTTTCTATAATACACCGTTTTCAATGGTAATTTAGAATTTTTAAAATTGGTTGTAGAAATTGTCGTTTGTGATGAATAGGCAGGAGAATTTCATGCAAATTCATGTTTTTTGTCGATAGTCTAAAAACGATATAGACTAATTATCTTTCTGATTCAAGAAATTTGCGTTAATCGATATGTTTTTGCATATTTTTTAGAAAATGCATATTTGTGCATTTTTTAGAAAATGCACATTTTTGCACATTTTGAATTTTATTGCATATTTCCAACTTCTAAGTGCATATTTTTGCATATTTTGGCCTAAATTAGCAAAAACACAAATTAATTTCTTTCAAAAACTGTTTTAAAACGATATAGACTAATTATCTTTCCGATTCAAGAAATTTGCGTTAATCGATATGTTTTTGCATATTTTTTAGAAAATGCATATTTTTGCATTTTTTAGAAAATGCACATTTTTGCATATTTCGGATTTTATTGCATATTTCCAACATCTAAGTGCATATTTTTGCATATTTTGGCCTAAATTAGCAAAAACACAAAATAATTTGTTTCAAAAACTATTTTAAATTTCAAAAATTTATTTTGAAAATAAGAAAATTTATCTTAATTTCTAAAAAAAAATCTAACTTACATAAAGTTTTAAATGTTACTAATTAAATCCGGCCTTATTTTTTGCTTTTAAAGAAGTTTTTCCTATAAAAACAAGATTTTTATTGCATATTTTTTATGTTTTAGTGCATATTTTTAGGTTTTTTAGTGCATATTTTGAATTTTTTTAGCGCATATTTTAGATTTTTTTAGTGCATGGAAATCTTATGTTTAGTGATGAACCTCAGATTATCTATGTATTGAGGTGTTGAGGTTAACTGGTAATCGAAACCAGAACCTTTTGCTATGCTGTGACACCTGAAAATATAATTAGTTTGTTCTGAATACTTTTCAAAATTTTAAACCACATTTTTTGGATTTCTTAAAGATTTATAGTTTATTTGGATTTAATTGGAAATGGTTTATAGTATATTTGCTTTGAAAAAAAAGAGATCAACAACTCTTTTTTTTTTCTTCTTCAAAACCATTCAGCAAAAAATAGAGGTGCTTTTCAATAAAGATTCTACAGAAGAAGACTAAGAAGCTGTGTTGTTTTTAGAAAAAGTCTCAAGGTTATTGTGATGTTGATCTTTTTTGATATTTTTAGTATTTTTTTTTTTTTTTTTACAAAAATGAGTCAACATTTTTAATATGAATTTTCGATTAATTAAGTAATTTTCAAATAAAAAAAGACAGAAACGATTTGAGAAGTGTAAAATTAAAAAGAGTTTTTAGCAATTAAGGGTTTTGTGTTTAAGCAACATTCTCTCAAAACACTAGCAACATGTTTCAGTATTAATATTGCAACACTGATAATCACTTGAATGTTTTTTACTAGCAACATATGTCTAATGTTGAAGCAACATGTTGTCTAAGTAACGTTTCTGAAGGAGTATTATAACATTCACATCATCTCACAGAGTTTCTATGGTGTCGCTTTAAACTTATACAAATTCTTCTTTGCAACATTTCGTTTTATATGTAGAAACAAGTTTAAATTTTTGTATAAACATTTTTTTTTGAAAAATCAAGGCAGTTTTGGATTTTATTCGGAAACATTAAATTTTAATAGTTCTGATTGGAACTAATACAAAAAAAGATTATACAGCAGGTTTTATTAAAAAAAAGTAAAACAGTAAAACAATGAGCAATAACAACACATAACTCCTGCAACATTTCTAGTCAAAATAGCCAGCAACATTTAATTGCAACATTTATAAATTGGAACTTCTTGACTAGTAAAAATTTTAACTGAAATCCTTTAAACTTTAGACATTATTAAAAACAGGCCTCGAGCTCAAACATTTTATTTTTATAATTATTATTAAAAACTTTTTTTTTAAAAAGTAGGTGTGTTTCTCAATTTACCAAAACAAAATTATTATTAAAAAACATATGCATCGATTATATTTTTGTTTATTAACATTTTTTTTTGTATACCATTAAAGCAATGACATTGACTTTATTTCTTATTTTTATTAATACTACTACCCCTTGTGTATAAAAATTAACAAAATATAAATAAAACAAAACATAAAGAAAGCTATAAAATAAAAACAACAGTATTAACAACATATTAATAATGATGTCAATGTCATTGCACTACTTTATAGGAATATAAATATAAAAAAAATGTGTATACATCTATAAAACCAAAAAAAGGCCAACAATCTCTTCCATCATTTAGCATCATCAACAGTATCAACAACATTAAAATGATATTGTTGCTACTAATAGCAAAAAAAAAAAAACACATTGTGTATATAAACAAATGGCCCTTTTAAGACAAAAAAAACACATACTAGACTTAATATGCAACTACAGGGCAACACAAAAGTTTAAAGACAGGTAAAGTTATCTGAGAGTAAAATCAAAATAAAAGCTAGACACTTTTTGTAAAAACATATGATGCCCTATGAGATTCATGAGTAATATCTATTGCAACATTGTTTATATACATTTTTTGAAAACTTTTTTTATAACATTGTTAATATTCTGTATAAATAATATTGTGTTTAGAAACATTGTTTAGAATCATTGGGGTTTCAACATTACTTATGAGCTTTGTTAAGCAGCATTGCATCTTAAAATTTGTCTGTAAAAATATATAATACTCTTTGCGATTTAATCCAATATATCTGTTGCAACATTGTTTATAAACATTGTTTAACAATTTTTTTTTTTATAAATATTGTTTAAAAACATTTTGTATAAAAATTATTTTGTAGCAGTGTTAAGAAACATTGCTTAGCAACATTGCTTATAAGCTTTCTTAAGCAACATTGTTTATTAACTATGTTTTTCAGCATTGCTTTCAAAGTTTTCAAAAACTTTGTTTGCAAACAAAGTTTTCTAAAAATATGTATTACCTTAATACATATTTTTAGAAAATGTGACACAAACCAGACGGTGGTAAAATTATCTGAAAGTGGAATTAAAATGAAAGCTAGGCACTTTCAATAGAAACATATCGCTCGTATGTCGTTTTTGAGTAAACGATACAATTCGTATTAATATCTTTTAAACTCACCGTTTGAGAAGAGAGCACGTCATTATAACATTTTCTATGTACGGGGCTTTTGCAATGTAAACCTAGTTTCAATTGTAAACTTTAAACAGGTTTTCTGTAAAATCAAACATTTTGAGTTATGACACTATACTAGTAAATGAGCGATATGTATGATGCTCTATGAGATTCATCTGTAATATCTATAGCAACATTATTTATATAAATTTTTTTATTTTTTTTTTATTAACATTGTTAAGCAACATTGTTTATAAACAGTATTATGTTTAGAAACATTGATTAGAAACTTAACTTATGAGCTTTTTTAAGAAACATTGCTAATTGACATTTGTCCGTAAAAATATGATAATACTCTATTAGATTCAATCAGCTTTATATGTTGCAACATTGTTTATCTAAAATATTTGTATGAACATTTTGTATAAACATTATTTTGCAGCATTAATCAGAATTATTGCTTAGCAACATTATATAAGCTTTCGAAAGCAACCTTGTGAAACTCGTTGCAACATTTTTAAAAACCTTGTCTACGAACAATATAAGCAACATCGCTAAAAAAGTTAGAATTAACTTTTTAAAATAACCCGGTTACTGTTTCATTAATACGCATTAATACTACAAGCAACATTTCCATTATTCCACAAATGGAAAAACAGTTGTTGCGGCGAGAGAGAGTTTTTCAAAAATCTAAGGCTAAAGTATTTATTTCATTTAAAATTCAACATTACAAACATTGTTTCAGCAGCATTTTTTTATAATAATTGGTTAGAAACATTCTTATAAAAACTGTTAAGCAACATTGCGTACAAAATTTTTTTAAAAACTTTTTTTAAAAACTTTGTTTATAAACTTTTTTTGACAAAATTGTTTATAAACTTTGTTTTGCTACATTTTTCAAAAATATATGTATAAATATTTTTTATATTCATTGTTTATAAACAACATTAATATTCAATTAATTAATTTATATGCAACATTATAAACATTGTTTATCATTTTGTTTTATCAAGATTTGTTATCTAAATTAAAAATTAGTAGTAACATTTTTTATAAAAATTGTTTAGCACCACTATTATAAACACTTTTAAGAAAGACTGTTCAGCAACATTGTTCAGAAACATTGTTCAGCAACATTGTTTAACTACTTTGTTTAGTACAGTGGCGGGTGCAGCTTTTATGTTAGGGGGGGGGGGGGCGGAATTTTTTTTACATCGAATAAAAAAAATCTTCAATCAGACATTTTTCTGTTAGAAAATTTTCAGACTCTGATGCCATTTTCCTAAAGAAATAGTCTGAGAATCTGAGATCCATTCCTATAGAAAAAGTCTCAGATTCTGAAACGTTTTGCCTACAGAAAAAGTCCCAAGTTCCAAGACCTTTTTCTTATATAGAAAAAGTCTTAAGATTCTGGCACCTTTTTGCTAAGGAAAAAGTCTCAAATTCTGAGAAAAGGTCTCAGATTCTGAAACATTTTTCCTACAGAAAAAGTCTCAAATTATGAGACATTTTTCATATAGATAAAGATATTGAAACACTTTTCATATAGAAAACATCTCAGATTCTTAGACATTTTTCCTATAGAAAAGGTCTTAGATTCTGAGAGATTTTCCTATAGCAAAAGTCTCATATTCTGCGACATTTTTCTTATAGGAAAAGTCATAGATTCTTAGACATTTTTCCTTTCAGATTCTGAGTTATTTTGCCTATAGAGAAAGTCTCAAGTTCGAGATATTTTTCCTTTAGAAAAAGCTTTAGATATTAAAACATTTTTCATGTAGAAAAAATCTCAGATTTTTAGACATTTTTCCTATAGAAAAAGTCTCAGATTCTGAGACATTTTTTTTATATTACAAAAGTCTCATTTTTTCTATTTTTTCTATAGAAAAAATCTCAGATTCTGAGACATTTTTCCTATAGAAAAAATCGCAGGTTCTGAGATGTGTTTCCTATAGCAAAGTCTCATATTCTGCGACCTTTTTTCTGTAGAAAAAAATCTCAGATTCTGAGACATTTTTCCTATAGAAAAAGTCTCAGATTCTGAAACATTTTTTCTATAGAAAATGTCTCAGATTCTGAGACATTTTTCCTATCGAAAAAATCTCAGATTCTGAGACATTTTTCTTATAGAAAAAATTTATGATTCTGAGACATTTTTCCTAAAGAAAAATTCTCTTCATAATTAAAACTTCCTGATAGACAGATATATTTTTACAAAATATTTTCGAATTTATTCACATTTTTCTTTTAAAAATTTTAAGATTTTTAGATTTTTTCCTTTAAAAATGTTCAGATTTTTTCCTTTAAAAATGTTCAGATTTTTTTCTATAAAAAATTTTCGGATTTCATGATTTTTTTTTTCTTTGAAAATTTTTTAGGAAGTTTCACTTTATCCAACCCCGCATGGTTTAGTAACATAAACAATGTTCAGAAACATTATTCATAAACTTTGTTAAGCAACATTGTTTATAAACTTTGATAAGCAACGTTGTTTATAAAATTTGTTAAGCAACATTTTTTAAAAAACATTTGTATAAATATTTTTTATACTCTTTTTATAAAAACAACAGGAAACCAACATTGCAGATAAACAGTGTTTGGAAGCCATGCTAATTGTTTAAAGACTTTGTTTAGCAACGTTGCTTATTAACTTTGTTTATCAACATTTTTTATAAAGCTTGTTAATCAACATTGTTTATAAACTTTGTTAAGCAACATTGCTAAGCAACATTTTTTAAAAACATTTGTCTAAATATCTTTTATATTCATTTTTTATAAACAACATGAAATCAACATTGCAGATAAACATTGTTTAGAAGACTTTGCATAGCAACGTTGCTTATAAACTTTGTTTATCAACATTGTTTATAAGCCTTGTTTATCAATATTGTTTATCAACATTTTTTATAAACCTTTTTTATCAACATTGTTTTTAAACATTTGACTACATAAATTAAGAAACTTTCTAGAAGCAGTATTAGCAACATTCTTTAAAAATGATCTTAAAGTATCAAAAAACATACTCAGCTATTGTTGCATTAATAATCATAAATATTACATACAACCATTTTTATTATTCCACGAACGGAATAACGAATTTTAGCAGCGAACAAAAACAGTTATATAGAGCTTAGAAGTATAAAGCTGAAATATTTATTTGTTTTTTATCAAAAATTTTTTTAGCAACATTGGTTATCAACATTGCTGTTCAAAATTTTTTTTTTATTTTTATAAAATTGTTTTGCAACACTGTTATAAACACTGCTAAGCAACATTGTTGTTTACCAACATTGTGTACAATCTTTATTTTCAACATTTCTTTAGCAACATTCTTTATCAACTTGTATATCAATAAAAACACTGCTAAGCAATAATGTTGTTTACCAACATTGTGTACAAACTTTATTAAGCAAAATTTCTTTAGCAACATTGTTTATAAACATTGTTTATCAACATTTGTTTCGTAAAAAATATCAAAAAAAAATCATAGCTTCTGTGCGATAATATTTTCCTAGCACTGTCTAGAAGCATTGATGCATTAATTCCCTGTTCTAGTATGGTTCAAAAGGCATTAACAAGAATGACAAAAAAAAAATATGCACATAAACACTATAATATGTATATAATCATGTTGCTGCATGTACTTCACTAACTCTATTAACTAAACCAATGACAATAAATAATGATACGTATGCTATACATTTGATGGTGTTTTTATTTTCTAAAAGATCTCAAGTAAACTGTAGAAAGACAAGATTGTCTGTCTGTATGTGTGTATCTTCTTCTTTCATTATTCTGTTCTTGGCCATAGTTTTTTTTTATTTTCTTGCTTTTTTCTGTTTTCTTACTGAAGAATATAAAAAAAAAAATCCCGTTTTTCCAAAATTCAATTCAAAACAAACCAAAATTGTTTGAATGTATTTTTTTTTGTAAAAAGAAGAATGTGTGCGTGTTTTATTTCATTTATACACTTTTATTCACGCTATTTTTCGGGCAAGGTCATTTAAACGAGACAAAGTCAATAACCGCAAATAACCTCTTCTTTTTAACTTCTTCGTTTTTCTATTCTACGTTTTCTTACACATTTTAAATTTTAGTTTTTTGGCTTTCTTCGGGTTTGTTCGTTATTATAGTGTTTTGTTAACCAAACTAACAGAAATGGCTAAAATAAAATAAAAGTTTTTATACTTTGTGAGTTTTATGTATGAAAAATTATGTGAAGTTCTTTTTACGGATAGGAAGATGATTTTAGTATTGAAATTTGATTATTTTAAAGTTAATATAAGATTTTTTTTTATATTTCACTTTGGCAACATGTTGTTTGAAAATCTGGGAACGATCTGAATAACTTTTGGGCAATATGTTGCAATTGAAATATCTGTCAACATTTCTTAATTTGAAGCAAATTTTTTTTTGTGGATTTTAATTAAATTTATAATCTCAATTAGTAGAATTTTGTGGCTGATGTAGGCTATAAAATTGTTAAAATTATGAGCAACATGTTGATAAACAATGTTTATTTTTAAAAGGTTTATAAACATTAAAAAAGGTTTATAACCATGGTTAAAAGGTTTATAAACATGTTGCTGTTTAAATAAAGGTATAAAGACATGAACTTTAATACATCACAAATAAATCTATAATTAAAATACGTTTTCTTATACATTTAAAATTTTAGTTTTTGGATTTCTTTGGTTTTGTTCTTTATTATAGTGTTTGTTAACCAAACAACAATGGCTACAATAAAATAAAAGTTTTTATACTTTGTGAGTTTTATGTGTGAAAAATTATGTGAAGTTCTTTTTATGGGCAGGAAGATGATTTTGGTTTTGAAATTTGATTATTTTAAAGTTGATATAAAAATTAATTTAATATTTTACTTTGGCAACACGTTGTTTGAAAATCTGGGAACAGTCTGAATAACTTTTGGGCAATATGTTGTAACTAAAATATCTGTCAACATTTGTTAACTTGTAGCATTTTTTTGTGGATTTTAATTAAATTTATAATCTCAATTAGCTGGATTTTGTGGTTTATGTAGCCTATTAAAGTGTTTAAATTATGAGCAACATGTTGATAAACATTTTAAGTACTAAGGATCCAAAATTTATTATAAACAATTGTGAATTATCTCTAATTTTGTATAGATTGTTTTTGTCCAGAAGTATTAAAATAAATTGTATAAAAATTGAAATGTTTATAAACATGTTGCTGGTTATATTGATATAAAGATGCAAACTTTTATATAAATCTACAATTGTAACTTGTTAATAAATCATAAAGTTTGCCAAATATTGCACTTTATTATCTTCAGCAACATGTTGCTAGATGTATAAATTAGGACATTTGTAAAAATTTTAAGTTTTTTGTAAACTTTAACGGCATTTTGTTTAATAAATGAAATATTCAAAGTCAAAACAACATTTATATTAACCAAAATTTATTTATGATAAGCAATCTCAAATGTTGAGCACATTTTTTTGTGGCTACTAGTATTTAAATAAGTTGTATAAATTTTAAAACGTTTATAAACATGCTGCCGATTACATGTAGGCATTAAAATATGAAATTTAAAACATCACAAATAATGTTGCATTTCAAGTATCTGTCAACATTCCTTGAAGCAACAATTTTCTGTGAATTTTTCTCAATCTCAATTAATTTCAATTAGCTGGATTTTGTTGCAACATGTAGATAAACATTGTAAACACTTAGTATCCAAATTTTTTTATAAACAAATGTAAACTATCTTTAATTTTGTATACATTGTTTTTGTCCAGAAGTATTAAAAAAAATTGTATAAAATTTAAAATGTTTATAAACATGTTGCGGGTTATATTAATATAAATATATATAATCTTTTATATATATCACATATAAATCTAAAATTGTAACTTGTTAATAAATCATAAAGTTTGTCAAATATTGCACTTTATTATCTTCAGCAACATGTTGCTAGAAGTAAAAATTAGGATAACTGTAAAAATTTTAAGTTTTTTTAAACTTTATCGGTATTTTCTTTAATAAATGTAACATTCAAAGTCAAAACAACATTTATGGTAAACAAAATTAATTTATGATAAGCAATCTCAAGTTTTGTGGACATTTTTTTTTGCTACTAGTACACTCAAAATAATTCTACAGTAAAAGGTTTAGTAAGTGATATTGTACCAAAATCTACTAATTGGTTACTAATTTTAGTATCTTCAAAGTACTAACATTAGTAATTTGTACTGGTTTTGACTAATTTTAGTTAAAAATTTTAGTACTGGTTACCAATATCTGCACTAGGTCCTTTTGGACTAAAATTAGTTAAATTTTTAGTATTGAATACCCACGTATTTTTTTGGGTGTATTTAAATAATTTGTATAAATTTTAAAATATTTATAAACATGTTGCTGATTACATAAAGGTATAATAATAAAAAAAATGAAAACATCACAAATAATGTTGCATTTCAAGTATCTGTCAACATTTCTCACCTTGAAGCAACATTTTTTAGTGAATATTTCTCAATATCAATTAATCTCAATTAGCTGGATTTTGTTGCAACATGTTGATAAACATTGTAAATGCTTAGAATCCAAATTTTTTTACAAACAAATGTAAACTATCTTGAATTTTGTATACATTGTTTTTGTCCAGAAGTATTAAAATAAATTGTATAAATCTTAAAATGTTTATAAACATGTTGCTGATTATATTGATATAAAGATATAAACTTTTATATATTACATAAAAATCCAAAATTGTAACTTTTTAACAAATCATAAAGTATTTCCAATATTACATGTTGCTAGAAGAAAAAATTAGAAAATCTGTAAAAATTTTAACTTTTTGTCAATATATACCGGTATTTTCTTTAATAAATGTAACATTCAAAGTCAAAACAACATTTATGTTAACCAAAATTAATTAATGATAAGCAATCTCAAATGTTGGACACATTTTTTGTGGCTACTGGTATTTAAATAAGTTGTATAAATTTTAAAACGTTTATAAACATGCTGCCGATTACATATAGGCATTAAGAGATGAAATTTAAAACATCACAAATAATGTTGCATTTTAAGTATCTGTCAACATTTCTTACCTTGAAGCAAAATTTTTTTGTGAATTTTTCTTAATCTCAATTAACTGGATTTTGTTGCAACATGTTGATAAACATTGTAAATACTTAGAATCCAAATTTTTTATAAAAAAATGTAAGCTATCTTGAATTTTGTATACATTGTTTTTGTCCAGAAGTATCAAAATAAATTGTATAAAATTTAAAATGTTTATAAACATGTTGCTGGTTATATTGATATAAAGATGCAAACTTTTATATGTATCACATATAAATCTAAAATTGTAACTTGTTAATAAATCATAAAGTTTGTCAAATATTGCACTTTATTAATTTCAGCAACATGTTGCTAGTTGTATATATTATGAAATCTGTAAAGATTATATTTTTTTAAAACTTTAACGGTATTTGGTTTAATAAATGTAACATTCTAAGTGAAAGCAACATGTTAACCAAAACTAATTTATGATAAGCAATCTCGAGTTTTTTGTACATTGTTTTTGGTTAGATTTCCGATTATATTAAAATGAATTGTAAAAATTTTTAAATGTTCAAAATGTTAATAAACATGTTGCTGATTATATTGATATAAACATATAAACTTTTATATGTATTACATATAAATCCAAAATTGTAACTTGTTAACAAATCGTAAAGTTTGTCAAATATTGCACTTTATTATCTTCAGCAACATGTTGCTAGTTGTATAAATTCTGTAAACATTTAAAATTTTTTTTAACTTAAACGATTTTTTGTTTAAAAAATATAACATTCACAGTCAAAGCAACATTTATGATAAAAAAAAGTAATTTATGATAAGCAATCTCGAATATTTTGCAAATTTTTTTTTGCTACTAGTATTTATATAAATTGTATAAATTTTGAAATGTTTATAAACATGTTGCTGATTACATTAAGTTTAAAAATATAAAATTTAAAACATTACAAATAAATCCATAATCATTAATTGGTAAAGTAATCAAAAATATTTGTCAAATACAACACTTAATCATGTTCAGCAACATGTTGCTATAAAAAAAAAATTCTTAGAATCTGACACTTTTCTACACGAAAAACGTCTCAAAATCTGAGACTTTTTCTAAACAAAAAATTTCTTAGAATCTAAGCCCTTTTTATGCGAAAAATATCTCAGAATTTCTCAGATTCTTAAAATCTAAAACATTTTCTATACGAAAAATGTTCAGAGTTTAAGTCTTTTTCTTTACGAAAAATGTTTCCGAATCTTAGACTTTTTCTATAAGAAACATTATTCTATTATTCTTTGAATGATTTAGAATCTGAATATATATACGAAACATGTCTCAGAATTAAGGACTTTGTATACATTTCTCAGATTCTTAGAATGACTCAGAATCTGGGTCTTTTTCTATACGAAAAGTGTCTCAGAATCTATGACTTTGTTTGCGAAAATTCTTAAAATTTGCAACTTTCTAAAAACGAAAAATGTTTAGAGTCTGAGACCTTTCCTATATGAAAAATGCCTTAGAATTCGAGACTTTTTATGTACGAAAAATGTCTCAGAATCTGAAATTTTTTCTATACGAAAAATTTTTCAGAATATAAAACTTTATGTAGGAATTTTTTTTTATGAATTTGAGTTGGGGAAAAAAATTTGCCTGTAAAAAAGTTTTATGAGCTTAAAAAAGCACTAAATAATTCAGTATAATTGTTCGTGTATGTAAATTTGTTGGTCATTGGAGACCCTATGTAGTCTGCGCGAGTGCCCCGTTTGCGTTAATGGGTAAAACGGTACTGTTAATGTGTAGTCATGTTCTGCAACATGATTAGAAACTAAAAAAATATTTAAAAACTTCATAATTTTAAACAATTTTATGAAAACCCTAAAAGGCGTTAAAAAAAATAATAATTAACTTATAAGCCCATTCCACATTTAAGATCTAGCAAAATGTTGCTAAACATGTTTTTTTTTGTTTAGCAATATGTTGCTAGACTTTAAAAATAACAATGTTTGTCAACAGGTTGCTAAAAATTATGAAGTTTAGCAACATGTTGCTGACACATAACCGGTCTAAAAATGCAATATGTACTAAGAACTATTTCTATAATATAATAACCATGTCTACCAACATGTTGCTACAGAATTAAATAATGATTAGCAACATCCTGTTAACAATAACCATACTTAGCAACTTGTTTCAAAGATATAAAGTTGTTAAGCAACATTTACATTTTCTTAATTAATAAAAGTAACTCCCTTCAATTTAAGTATTCATTTAAAATAAGTAATAACATGTTGCTAATGGTATTAATCAGGAAAACTAAAAAAAAAATGTCGAAGCAACACTTAATTTTAATATTTCTACATGTTGCTTTAGAATATCCGAGCAAAATTATCGGTTCCAGTACGCATTATATTACCCTGCATCCGATTCTACTAAACATTCCAGAATCAATCATTTTTGTTTGAATTTGTACCCAAAGCAATAATTTTTTAGAGCAAGTAGTTTTTTAAAAAAAATCATTTTACATAGAAAATGTTGTGATTACCGTAGAATATATTCAAGAATCTATTGTAATAGGAATATGTTCCAAAAAATTTTCCAGAGATAACAATATAAAAGTGTGTATTGTAACGTTCAGCAACAAGTTGCTATTGCCTACCTGTTCCAAAAATCAAAATTAAGAAATACCTATAAACATTTTGATGACTTTTTTTAAAAAAACATAATTTACAATTAGTGTATTACCCCAATTAACATTTTTATGTTCAGCAACATGTAGCTATAAAAGCATTAACACTGCTTAGCAACATGTTACTTAGCTATAACAATGTTTAGCAGCTTGTTAATAACTCTTAATTATTAAAAACAGCTTATTTTAATTTAAATATTCATAAAAAATGTATATAAACATGTTGCTAAAGACATAAATATGAATTTCTGCATTATGTTTTAAAATTCATAATTGCGCAATTTTCAAAACTGTTTTATTTTAAAATCAAAACAACAAATAATTTCGAAAACAGTACACATTGCAACATGTTGCCAAATAACCTAATTAGCAGCATGTTGCCAAATTTTAAAGATAAAAATTCTAAACTCTTTTTTATTTTCTTTAAATATTTAAATTCTTAAATTGGTAGTTCAAATCTTTAACAATATTTATTGTCTTTTATTTTGCTCTAATTTCATATTTTGACAAATAGCAGTTTTAACCACATATGACTCATCATCAACATCAATTCAAAAATGTTAATCATCATATACATACAGGCAACATGACAATAAAAAAATATTACAAACCTAAACAATGACAATAAATTTAAAATGCAAATTTAATGCAAAAGCGTAAACTATTTTTTTTTTTGTTGTAAATATTTCCTCATTGTTCCACAAGGATCATTATAGAGAAGAAACACTCCAACAAGCATGGATTCAGCCAACCAAACTACCACACAATAAACCCACAAGCTTAAAACATTAAATTTTGTATTTAAATAATGTGTAATGAATAATGTTGGCTGACACTAAACCATGCCACAAAAAACAAGAACACAGAAGATAAACCGAAAAAAATATGTATTGTACACACAAATGTTAATTTTTGAGTACTCTACAGAACGATTAGGTACAGGATTTAAAGAAAATGTTACGAATACCAAGCCGAGATCATATATTCTGAATTAAACGAGTCGCAACATTGTTATAAACATTGTTTATAAACATTTTATGTAGCCTTTATTATAAATATTGCTCAGCAACTATATAAATATTGCTTAGCAACACTGTTAGAAACATTGCTTACAAACTTTGTTAAGCAACATTGTATGTAAACATTTTTACAGCATTGTTTCCATTTTTGCTAGCAACATTTTTGAAGTATTAAAAATATAATTTCAATAATTGTTATTGTTAAAAAAAAATTGTGTGTTATTTTGATATTGCAACATTGTTTATAAACATTTCTTTGCAACTTTTTTTATAAATATTGCTTAGCAACATTATTTATAGGCTTTGTTTTGCAAGAGTGTTTAGCAACATTGCTTATAAAATTTGTTAAGCAACATTGTATATAAACATTGTTCTACAGCATGGTTTCCAAAAAGTGTTTGGCAACATTGTTTAACAAATTTATTTTAGAATTGATTTTTTTTAAATAATTAATGATTTTTTACAACGTTTTTTTATAAATATTGCTTAACAACATTGTTTATAAACATTATTTTGCAACGTGTTTAGTAGCATTGCTTATGAAATTTGTTAGGCAACATTGTATATAAACATTGTTTTACAGCATGATTTCCAAAAAAATGTTTAGCAACATTGTTTAACAACTTTATTTTAAAATTGAAGTGTCTTCAAATCGAATAGATATCGCGAGAAATAATGTTTGATTACAATTTCTCAAATCACTTAACAAATTGAACATAGATCTTTAAGGTCCTTTGCTAAGTTTAGATTATAAGAATAAGTATATTTAAAACTCTTTTAGGGTATCTCAAATTCAGTGTTGTTCAAGTGTAACTTTCTTAGTTGTTTGTTTTTAACTTTGGCTTTTATGACTGTTGCATATTGCTGTTTCGTGCAATTTGTTGTGATTTTTTTTTGTTTCTCATAACAAACACGCATTTGTAAATGAACTGAATTGTGTTTTTTTTTTTAGAAAAAAACTGGCTGGCAAAGTGTAACTTTTTTAAAAAAAAAACTTTATATACATTTTTTTGTTGCAATGTTGTCTTGCAATGTAATGCAGTTGTTGCTGTAGCTGAGTAACTAACTGTTTCTTATACATATTTTTTTTTAGGTTAGTTTCCTCTTTTTCCGCTACTTTTTTTGTTTGTTAAAGTCATACTTGTTGCAAAAACAAAACAAAAAAGGAAAACTGGTTTTTTGTGCAATTTTTTTTTTTTTAAAGACTTTAAACAATTTATAGGGAATGCAATATATTGCAAAAATTGTGGGCTTTTGCTAGAAATTAATAAAGTTTTATATAAATTATAGGCAATATGCAATATTTAAACAATTTATTTCTAGACACATGTTGCAAATGATTTTTATATGCTTAACAAATAAGGCAGCATGCTAAAAACTTTGCACACTTGAAACTTATCGTAGAAATTAGTAAACACTACAAATTTTAAGGGAATTTCAAACAATACGTTTTTTCTTAACAATAAGTTGCTGTAGAAGTGAGCAACATGTTGCAAATATTGTGAGGTTTTATTATAACTTCAGTTAATGGACCTGATTTCCCGTTTTAAAAATGATTTTTCGCAGCAGCATGTTGCTAAAGATTTTTTCAACATGTTGTTATTTGAATCAACGTTTGTATTAAAAAATTGCTAAAAGTTTTAATTTTCTTCAACATGTTGCTTTGCGACATGTTGCGTGTTGTTGTTACTTTTAGTGGAAATTAAGAAAAACACAATTATAAATTTAAAGGAATACCTGAGGATACGTTTTTTTTTCTTAACAAAATGTTGCCATAGAACTTAGCAACATGTTGCAAACGCTTCTAAGGTTTTATTAAAACTTTAGGTAACGGACCAGAATCCCTGTTTTAAAAATAATTTATCGCAACAGCACGTTCCTTGTTAGAAAGGGGCAGTCAAAGACCGGTACTAGATTGGAATTTTTTGGATGAAAGGGACCTGTCACTTTTACGTGGTCATGTCCTAGAACGGAGTTAATCAACACCTTGTTACATGACACATGACTACTCGATAAATGGGTTTTTTAGATCAATTAACCAATTTTTTCTGGTCACAGAACTGATATTCTCTGACCAGTTCGTGTTGAAACAGTCGTGGGATAATTTTGATTAGCTCAATCGGTCCTGTAGGATCAACCAATTTCTCTTAGGGTTGTTAATATTTTTTTCAGCATTTTGTAGTTTTGAGTCCATATTTGTATTAAAAAAGTTGCTAGAAGTTAAAGTTTTCTTTAACATGTTGTTTCGCGACATGTTGCGTGTTGTTTGCTTTAGTAACATGTTGCTAAATATTTTGGCAATATGTTGTAATCAACATTTGTATTAAAAAAAGTTGCCAAAATTTCAAAAGTTTTATTTTAATAAAAATAACTTTTTTAACATAATTTGCTTTAGCAACATATTCCATGTTTTTTGCTCTAATAATATGTTGCCGTATACAATGGCAATATGTAGTAGGAACCTATTAGTCAACATGTTGCAAAAAATGTGGACTTATTTCTTTAGAAATAAATGTTTATATTAGCAACATGTTGCAAAATATTAGTCAACATATTCTTTTAACTTTTGTTATAATTAAATTCATTGTTAAATAGAAAAGAATATTAAATCGTAACAACATGTTGATGTAGAGTTTAGAAACATTTTGTAAATTTAAGACTCGGTTAACATTAAAGAGTTAGTTTTTCGTTATTGAATATAAAAAAGTGGAAGAAACACCTTTTTGAATAAGTTGTGAACATTCACAATCTTAACTTCAACTCCTGATATCTTTTCAACATGTTTACAGAGAAATTATTAAAAGTGGTAAGTTGCTAAACATAATCTAATGGATTTAAAAGGATATTTTTTATACAATATAAATTTAATTTTCTAAATATTTTAATTTACCGGAGAACAACTTATGGGGATTTACTTGCAATTGAATTTTTGTAATATACATTTTTGGCATATTTGCAACATGTTTGTTGGAAAATAAATATAATGAACATGTTGCTTAAAACGCCTACTATTAAAATAACTTTAAAACATAAAAATTCCTACATACTCCAAATCATGTTGCTAAAATTTTTTTAAGTTGCTAGCAACCTCAATCTGTACTATAACTTCTGTTGTGTTTGCAACATGTTTATAGGTAAATTATTTTAAATCATAGGAAAATAATTATAAGCAACATGTTGCTTAAAACGCTAAATGCATTTAAACCTTGTGATTATTATATTATATACTCCGAATCACGATGCTAAAAATTTGTTAAGTTGTCAAAATTTACACTCTTAACTTTAACTCTTGGTATGTTTGCAACATGTTTATAGAGAAATAATTATAAGTAATATGTTGCCAAATATGATCTAATATCTTTTAAAGGATATTGTTATACAATTAAAAATTTATTTTCTGAACATATTTATTCACCAGCGAACAACTTGCAATTTAATTGTTGATACAGAAATATTTGGCACATCTGCAACATGTTTGTCAGAAAAAAAAATATAAGCAACATGTTGCTATAAATGCCTACTGTTAAAATAGTATTAAATATACATAAAAATTATAAATAAAATTCGGCCTAAATTGCTAAAAATTTGTTGAGTTGCCAGTAACCTCAATCTTTACTCCAACTTCTGTTGTGTTTGCAACATGTTTATAGAAAAATTATATTACATCATATGTTGCTAAGTATAATCTAATAGCTTTTAAAGGATATTTTTTATACAATTTACAGTTAATGTTCTATACAATTTTGTTTACCGCAACTAAATTGTTGTTACATAGATGTTTGGCACATTTGCAACATGTTTGTAAGAAAACAAATATAAGCAAAATGTTGCCTAAAATGACTACTATTAAAATGGCTTTAAACCCTAACAATTACTTATATACTTCTGCACATGCTGCTTAAAAGTTTGTTAAGTTGCCAGCATCCTCAATCCATACTTTAACTCCTGTTGTGTTTGCAACATGTTTATAGAGAAATAATTATAAGTTATATGTTGCTAAACGTAATCTAATGGATTTTCAAGGATTTTTTATACAATTTAAAATTATTTTTCTAAACTTTTTTTAAAGGCGAAAATCTTATGAAGTTTTACTTGCAATTATAGTGTGGGAAGATAAATGTTTGGAACATTTGCAACATGTTTGTTAGAAAATAAATGTAAGCAACATGTTGCTTAAAATGGATACTATTAAAATGGCTTTAAAACATAAAAATTTTTATATATTCCGACTCATATTGCAACCATAACCGTTATCTAACTCCTATTGTGTCTGCAACATGTTTAGAGAGAAATAATTATAAGTTATATGTTTCTAAATATAATATTTACACATCTTTTTAAAGAAATAAATAGAAGCAACATGTTTAAACCGGTAACCATTTCAATGTCTTTTAAATTTTATGATTGTCCATTTACTCTGACTCATGTTGCTTAGCATTTGGTAAGTTGCCAACATTCCCAATATTGACTCTAACTCATAATATGTTTGCAACATTATTATAGAGACTTATTACAAGTGCATTGTTACTAAATATAATCTAATGGCTTTAAAGGATATTTTTTAATCAATTTATAATTAATTTTTTAAACAATTTTACTTACCGGCAAACAACTTATGGTGGTTCACTTGCAAAAAAATTGTTGATAAATAATTTTTTTCTACATTTGCAACATGTTTGTTAGCAAATATATATAAGCAACATGTCGCTTGAAACGCCTACTATTAAAATAACCTTTAAGACTTTAAAATTACTAATGCACTCCGACTCATGTTGCTAAAAAATTGTTATGTTGCCAGCATCCTTAATCCAAATTCTAACTCCTGTTGTGTTTGCAACATGTTGCTAAGCATAATCTAATACTACTAAAAGTATATTTTTATACAATTTAAAATTAATAAAATTATTTTATTTGAAATTTTTTCTTGCAATTTTATTTCTTCTGTCTCTATTTTTTTTCTTCTATCGATTCTGTTGATGACTAATCATTGGAATATTACCTTTCCGTTTGTTTAGTAAACTTGTTGGTATTTTTCAATATTTTTTTTTTAGTTTGTTCTGCTTTTATTTTATACTTCAAACATGGCAACATGAACCCATTAAAGGTTTTTTTTTTTCATAAACCAACCAATAATGTTTTTGCTTCAGCTTTTTCTGTTTAAACAACAGAAGCTGGATTGAATAATATAAAAAAAAAATCTCAGACAGAAACAAAACCAAACGTGTTTTACTTAGAAACTTATGTGTATCATAAAGTCTAATGTTTTTTGAAAAAAAAAAAAAAATAACAGAGAAGAGTGGTTAATACACTAAAAAAAATTAAAAATCTCTAAAAAAATTAAAAAATTATTTAGTTCAGATATCGAGGGAGCGACCAAATTCTTGTATGTTGTTTCAAATTTAAATCTCATAACCGTAATTCAGTTTATGAAATTGCTCTCATTTGTGGAAAATAAATTTTATTTAAAATTTACAACATTTTTCTTTAAGTGTTTCGATTTTTTTTGGTTTGTTAGAATATTACTTGTGCTTAACTTGTTTTTTGTATAATTTAATTATTTTTTTGTTAATTTTTGTTTTACATTTTTCTTTTCTGTAATATTTATAATTAACTTTTTAAAGGGTTTCAACTTGAATTTAATTAATTTGTGTGTTTTTTTTTTCTATTTAAGTTTTTATTTTATTTTTCTAAGTTTTATTTTTTTGTATATTTCTATTTCATTATCTTTCATTCAATGTGTTTTGTTTGGTTAGCTTATCAACATTTTGATAATTTACGGTATACACCTTTAGAATACGTACTTTCTTCTTTGATATGCATTAAGTTTTAAATAGTCAGGTTTTCCCGAGCAATATTTTGTTTGTCTTTTAGAAATTTTAACCTTGATGCATACTATAATGTAAATTTTCAATATATTATGTTTTATATTAAGAAATGTTTAGAATTAGTTTAGCAACATGTTGCTAAACAGAAATAAATAAAGACTTATGAAACCGAAAAACAAAGTTTTAATTTCTATAAATTATTTATTTTTATAATTGTTTTATGTATTTCAGTTTCCCTATGTTGCTGGAATTACAAATTTTGCTTTGTTGCTAAGTCCTGGTGCTGTATTTTAGCATCATGTTGCAGAAAAAAAGTCTTCTAAAATCTTAAAAATTTTTGTCATCAAATTTTTTGAAAATCTTCTAACATCTTTCTCAGAAATATTATGAATTAAAATTAGGTTTTAATTTTTAAATTAATAAAAATTATTTATTATTCGACCTATAAATTCTATTGAGAAAGATTACTCCAGCTCGAGGTCACGTTTCTTTACGAATCATTACGATGATATTGTCAAAAAAACAAGTTTCAAGAAACCATTTAAAAAGTTTGTTTGTTTTAAATCCATGTTTAATATTAAGAAATGTTTAGAACTAGTTTAGCAACATGTTGCTAAACAAAAAAAACAAAGTTTTTATTTCTATAAATTATATCTTTCTATTAATGTTTTGTGTATTTCAGTTTTACTACAAATTTTGTTTTGTTGCTAAGTCCTGGTGCTGCATTTTAGCATCATGTTGCAGAAAAAAGTCTTCTAAAATCTTAAAAATTTTTGCCATCAAATATTTTGAAGATCTTCTAATATCTTTCTCAGAAATATCCTGAATTAAAATTCTGTTTTATTTTTAAATTAATAAAAATTATTTAATATTCGACCAATAAATTCTATTGAGAAAGATTACTCCAGCTCGAGGTAACGTTTCTTTACTAATCATTTTTTTTTTTTAATAAATTCCACCTAACCAAGAACTGGTAACAATGACCGTCGTCTCGTTGTAGCGAAAATCGTGGGAATCGAACCCACGACCCCCACGTTGAAAGGCTAGCACGCTACCAACTAGCCTACGGGGGTCTCTTTACTAATCATAACGATGATATTGTCAAAGTTTCAAGAAACCATTTATAAAATTTATTTGTTTCATGTTTAATATTAAGAAATGTTTAGAACTAGTTTAACAACATGTTGCCAAACAAAAATAATGGTAACTAAAAGACTTATGAAAAAGAAAAACCAAATTTTTTTCTATAAATTATATCTTTCTATTAATGTTTTCTGTATTTCAGTTTCTCTACAAATTTTGTTTTGTTGCTAAGTCCTGGTGCTGCATTTTAGCATCATGTTGCAGAAAAAAAGTATTATAAAATCCTAAAAATTTTTGTCATCAAATATTTTGAAAACATTCTAACATCTTTCTCAGAAATATCCTGAATTAAAATTCTGTTTTATTTTTAATATAATAAAATTTTTTTATTATTTGACCTATAAATTCTATTAAGAAATATAACTCCAGCTCGAGGTCACGTTTCTTTACTAATCATTACGATAATATTGTCAAAGTAACAATTTTAAAGAACCATTTGTAAAGTTTGTTTGTTTTAAATCCATTGGTTTGGTCATTTTGCAAGACTTACTCGACACGTGTTTCGGAATTTGTCAAATTTCATTGTCAAGAGTATTTAGCAAATTGACAATCGTTAGTCGCAAAACATAAAGTCTTATATTCGTATGTAAATAGACATAATGAGAATTTATGTACTAAATACACAACATAATACAGCGCCAAATCTAAAACGAAATAAAATCAAACATAACATCGTTCAATGATAAGTCTGAAAGATGGTATGTAAGATATATCTTTGTACAATGGTGAGTATATTTAATTTTAAATGGAAATGGTATGGTTGGGCATTTCGTTTTAAATTTATAGCTGTATTATGTTGTGTATTTAGTACATAAATTCTCATTATGTCTACTTACATACGAATATACGACTTTATGTTTTGCCACTAACGATTGTCAATTTGCTTAATACTCTTGATAATGGAATTTGACAAATTCCGAAACACGTGTCGAGTAAGTCTTGCAAAATGACCATACCAATCGATTTAAAACAAACCAACTTTATAAATGGTTTCTTGAAAATTGTTACTTTAAAAATATCATCGTAATGGTTAGTAAAAAACGCGACCTCGAGCCGGAGTAATCATTCTCAATATCATGAATTTTTATGTCATTTCCAAAAGGTTTACAAAAAAAATATTCTGAAAAAATCCCCCATTGCAAATCACTAAAATCCATACATAATAGTAGCAATTTAATCAATAAATTAATACATTTCGTGTTCAAAATGAAAATTAAGTAAAAAAAAATTTTTTTAAAAAATCCCCATTGCAAATCACTGAAATCCATATATAGCAATTTAATCAATAAATTAATACATTTCGTGCATAAAATCAAATTTACGTAAATAAATGTTATAAATTTATAAATGCTAGATTAGTTAACATGAGAAACTTAAAAAAAATAATTATAATTTTAGTTTGTCTAAATTTTACAAAAAAAAATAAAATTAGGTCAATTTATGCCTGTAAAAGATAAGCAATTTATAACAAATTTAAAAGTTTTTGTCTGTCAAGACCGACCGTTTAATACCCTACATCAGTGTTTTCCGAAAAAAATTTGCCCAAGTCTAAACATCGTCCGTTTATATTTATAAAAGACCCAAGGTCTAAACATGGATTTATTTTTTTTTTTTCAATTTAAATTTCAGCCATATTTTATATATTAATAATTTTGACCTGTATCGTGTATAAAACGCTTTTACGGACGGTGGACATAGCCAAATCGACTCAAAAAGTAATTCCGAGTCGATCGGTAGACTTAAACATGGATCTAGAACCAATATTTCGGGTAGTTACAAATATCAGCACAAACTCATTATATCCTGTACCACCGAGTGGTGTAGGGTATAAAAAACTACAAATATTATCAAAGTTATAACAAAATATTGTATAACACTAATAAATCATTTATTATACAAATGACCTTGAAGTCTGTTTAAAAGTGAAAAGTTGTCTAGCAACATGTTGCATAATATAAGAGTGTAATTTTTTCTTCAATTTTTTCAAGTGTCCGGGAAAATTTTTATTTTAAAGTTATGTGCTACAAATTTGAGGACAATCCTAACAAATGCTGACATTTTGGATTTTTAAAAACTTTTTAAAAAAAATTTTTTAAAACATATCTTGCAACACATTAAATTTATTAATTGTGATGCGTTAAGCACAAATATAAAAAAAAGGCGATCAAACGGTTTTCGAGATATCGCGTAAGAAATTAAAAAATAAGATAGACTGTCTCAAGCTCTATGAAAGGGTCAAGGGAAAGAAATTTTGAACTTTTTTTATACCCTCCACTCTAGTGATAGAGGGTATATATAAGTTTGTCATTCCGTTTGTAACACATCGAAATATTGGTCTAGGACCCCATAAAGTATATATATTCATGATCCTTGATCGATTTTAAGTCGATCTAGCGATGTCCGTCCGTCCGTCCGTCCGTCCGTCCGTCTGTCTGTCTGTCCGTTGAAAACAAGCTAACTTTTGAAAGACTTTACGGAGGCTCCTGAAGTTTGACATATATGTTCTACATTTACCGGGTCAGGTTGGTATTGCAATCCAGCGAAATCGGTCCAGTGGTTCAAAAGTTATGAGCAAAATAGTAAATTTCGGCAAGGGTATTTTTCGAATTTACAAGATTAAAACCACTAGAACTTTCGAATGACAATTCAGAGGGGGCTGAAGCTTAACATATATATTTGTCGTTCCCCAAGGCTGTTTGGTTTTGAATTTCAGCAAAATCGGTTCAGTGGTTCAAAAGTTATAAGCAAAGCACTGAATTTCAGATTTATTTCACCTTAAACTGTTGAAAACTCGTTAAACAAGTTTTAAGGGCATGGTGAAATACCAGATTTGTAAAACTTGTTGTTGTTTGTTTTCTTGTCGTGGGGTGCAGTTTAGTTGTTAGACAAGTAAATATTTGTTATTGTTTTGTTATTGTTAGTGTAACTGTATGTAACGGGAAAAAATCAAATAAAGTATGTATATTAGGGATATTACCATTTGCATATTTTTGCAAATATCAAAAAGGACCTATCATATTGAGAAAATACATGAAAAATCAATAAGAAATGTGTGTTCTTTTTTTCGCGAATGTTAAAAAAGGTTCGGCACCGATCGCGATGAAGTTTTCGCTAAAATTTTTTTCAATTATTCGATAAACCAATATTTCTAATGCTAAAATCTATACTGTTAGGATTTTCTTGTTTAATTTTTGTTGTAAAACGACGAAAAACAAAAAAAAGGTGGAAGGGAAGGATTACCACCATAAAACATATAAAAATTTAAAATTAAAGTGTTTTAGAAATTGAAATCGGTGCCGAAGGTTTTTGGACCAAAATGACTCCGGATAACGTTTTTTGTTATCAGTACAACATGCCCCATACCGTAATGATAGGTTCTTATTTTGGTTATACCCCTAATGTATATGAATGAATGTTAATTTGTTTTTGGTTTTTAAAGAAGAGGATAGTAATATAAAAAGTGGAAAATATGTGAAATAGTTTTTTTTTGTATTACATATAGGTATAAAACAACAAAAATATTTTACAAAGTAATTTGTTACTCAAAGAAATTGTACACTAAAAAAATATTTACACTCAAAAAAAATGTTACACTCAAAAAAAATGTACACATTATTATTATTTTTTTTTAATGAAATGGCAGACTCAAAAAAATGTTGACAGTCAAAAAAATTTTACACTCAAAAAAATTTGATTTATTAAAAGAAAGTTTGACTCAAAATAATATACATATTTCTAATAAAAAATTTGTAATGCAATTTTTTGGATTTTTTTTTAGAAAATTACTATCAGATAACATTGTGGAGGGTATTCATAGATTCGATTAAGTCGAATTTAATTTTTCTACTTGTTAATTTTTTTATTGATTATTTAGCAACCAACCTAAACACTCTAAGCAACGTTTAAAATGACCACGATTCAAAATCATCGGAAGTATTTTCTTTGCAACATGTTGCATTCCATAATTAAAGTTAAAATTTGCATTTTTTTTAATACTCGGCCCTAATATTCAAAATTAATTTTAATTTCTATGCATTTGACCTAAAAAAACAAAAAATGTTTAACAAAAACACACAATTTGTATATTCATGATAAAAGTTGTTTTAGCAACATGTTGTTTGTCTTAAATCCAATCCAAAAAACTTTTACCAACATGTTGCTTATACATATTAAATCCAACCTGAACAACACTATGATTATCTTAAATTCAAGTTTATATTTTTTAGCAACATGTTGATTATATTAAATTCAAACAAAAGACATTAAAAGTATCATAGTGTATAGCAATTAAACGTTGTTGCTAACATTTTTTTTGCTATAAGCTCGGCCCGAATTGAAAACTATAAATCATAATTCTTTCGTTTAGGCGATGTAGCAATAATTTTTGTATGTTTAGCAACATGTTTTTTTTTTTTTTTTTTTTTAAAGAAGCAACACTCAGGCAATGCTGCCTATCAATTACTAATGTAGCCGTGATACTTCTTTCGGAAAGAAGAGAGATGAAAGATTTGAAAGATTACTGTACTGTAATAGCGCGTGTTGATAATTTTGAGTACAGTTGTTGCATCGCCATCTGTTATTGATCTGGCGAATTATTTTTGAAGCTGTGTTTATAGCCATTATTTTATTATTTTACTTCGTTGACGTTTTTAGTGCTATTTATCAACGAAGGAGGGTGCTGCGATAGATATTAGTTATAAATAGAAACTAATAAATATCTGAAAAAAATGTTGTTCTGCCTGAGCTGAGAATCGAACCCAGGCTTGCTGGCTAGTAGTCCAACGCGCTAACCACTAAGCCACAGCACCCCTTATCTTAAATACTAACTAAAAATTTTTTAGCAACATACTGATTATTTAACATTAAGCCTAAAAACTCTTAGCAACATTTAAAATTATCATGGTTTATTTGCATTAAAATTTTTGCGTTGCAACATGTTCCTTACCATATTTAAAAATTTAGTTTTCCTGTTAAGAAGATAATAATATTGATTTAGCAACATCTTAAATCCAACTTGAAAATTTTTTGGAACATGTTGCTTAAATTAAATTCAATTCAAACATTTAAAATTACTAAAGTGTTGCTTATCTTAAATACAAACAAAAAAATCTTTAGCAATATGTTGCTTATCTTAAATACTAACTAAAAATTGTTTGGGAACATATTGATTATTTAACATTCAATCTAAAAACTCTAAGCACCATTTAAAACTACCATGGTTTATTTGCATTGAAAGTTTTTGCGTTGAACATGTTTCTTACTATATTCAAAAATTTAGTTTTTGATAATAATATTGGTTTAGCAACATCTTAAATCCAACTTGAAAATTTTTTGAAACATGGTGAATGGTGCTTGAATTGAATTCAACTTAAACACTCTAAGCAACATTTAAAATTACTAAAGTGTATAGGAATTTAAAGTTGTTGCTTTTAAAGTTGTTGCTTTTGCTTAGTGGTTGTTTTAATTATTAAAGTTTTTATTTAAGCTCGGGACGAAAAGATAACCTAAACACTCCAAGCAACATTTAAAATTACCAAAGTCAAAGCAACATTTAAAATTACCATGTTTATGAACTTAATAAAAATTTTTATTATCAAAGTTTTTTCTTCAAGCTCGGCCCGAATAGAAAACTATAAATTACAGTTTTTCCGTTTAGGCGATGTAGCAATAATTTTTGTAAAGCAACATGTTTCTTATCTTAAATACAAACTAAAAAAATGTTAGCAACATGTTCATTATCTAACATCCAACATAAGCACTATTAGCAATATTTCAAATTACCAATGTTTATTTGCATTGAAAGTCTTTGCGTAGCAACATGTTATAATTTTTCTGTTAACGAGATATTAATATTGGTTTAGCAACATGCTCCTCTTTTTAAATACAATCCATTAATTTTTATCAGCTTGTTGTTTATATTAAATCCAAACTGAACAACACTATGATTATCTAAAATTCAACTTGATTTTTTTTGCAACATGTTGCTTATCTTAAATTCAACCTAACAATCCAAGCAACATTTAAAATTACTATAGTTTATAGCAATTTAAGGTTGCTGCTTTGCAACATGTTTAAACAAATAAAGAGTTGATATCATAATCATTTTTTGATTAAGCAGATATAGTAATAATTTTTGCTTATCTTACATCAAACCCAAAAAGTTTTAGCAACATGTTGCTTATCTCAAATCCAAACACTTAAAACAACACAAAAATTGCAATAGTTTTAAAGAAAATAATATTTTTACTTTGAAACGTGTTTCTAAACTTAAGGAATGTTAAACTAATCATAGTTTTTGCTATTAACAAATATTTAGAAACTTAAATATTAATGCATTCGAAACACAAAATCAAGGGACATTAAACAAAAAAAAAATCTTAATTTTTCGGTTTTGAAGATACGGCAATAATTTTTGCCTCATCTAAAATTTAACCTTTTAGCAACATGTTGCTTATATAAAATCCAATCTCAACACACACTAATTTTTACTTTAAGGTGGGCCAGAGTAGTAAACTATAAAACATAAGTTTAAGTTTTAGGCAATGTAGCATTTTTTTTTGTAAAGCAACATGTTGCTTATCTTAAATACAAACTTAAAAAAATGTTTAACATCCAACATAAACACTCTAAGGCTGCGTTTTGACATATCACTTTAACTTAGTTTAACCGGGAGTTTTATTAAACTTTATAAAAATAAAACCAAGTTTAACCAAGCATTCTGTTTTTCAGTTCAAGTTTAGCAAATGTCGATTAACGCGGTATTGCCATACCAAATGCCACATTTCCAATTAGAATAATTGCCATCATCGCACATTTTTTCGAATAAAATACCACAACATGGCAATACTAACCAGTATTTTTGAAAATCAGAGGTGTTTTTTTGACATTTTTGTACCTTAGTTTAACTCTCCATCATTGGTGAGTTAAACTTAAAATAAACCACATCTCAAAAACAGAGTTTGTGGTTTTAACTGAGTTTAAACCTAAAACCAATAAATTTTACAACTCAAAAACTCAGCCTAAGCAACATTAAAAATTACTATGGTTTAATAGCACTGAACGTTTTTTCTAATTTTTCTGTTAAGGAGATAATAGTGGTTGCTCGTCTACAATCCATAAATGTTTACCAACATGTTGTTTGTATTAAAATCAACCTGAACTACACTATGCTCATCTTAAATTCAATTTTAACACTCCAAGCAACATTCAAAATTACCATATTGTAAAATTACCATAATGAATGTATGAATTATCAAAAATTTTTCTGCATTCTCGGAGCGAATATTTGCACATATTATACGAATAAACAAATGACTTAAATCAAAAAAAAAAAGGTCAAAATCATAATCTTTTTTCGGCTTAGCAGATATAGTAATTATTTTTCCTTATCTTAAATCCACCCAACATGTTTTAGCAACATGTTGATTATCTTAAATCCAATCTAAATACTCTAAACAACATTAAAAATGACCTTAGTTTTAAAGAAAATAAAAGGTTTTGCTTTGCAACATGTTTCTAAACTTAAGGAAAGTTTAAATAATTATAAATTTTTGCTACATAATCACTGCTTATTAATCAGCCCGCATATTTAAAATAAACCAAATCTTAATTTATTTGCAACATGTTGCTTATCTTATTTCAACTTAAACATTGAAAGCAACATTAAAAATTATCATAGTGTATACCAAATAAAAGTTATTGCTTTGCAACATGTTTCTAATATTAAGGAAAGTTTAAATTATCATATTTATTGCTACATATTTGGCCCGAATATTTACAATTATTATTTTAATGCATTCGACACACAAAATTAAGGGATCATTACAAAAAAATCTTTTTTTTGTTTTGGAGATATAGCAATATTTATTGCCTTACCTTAAATTCATTCTTAGCAACATGCTGCGTATCTTAAATCAAATCTCGGCACTCTAAGCAACATTAAAAATAACTATAGTTTAATAGAAATTAAAATTTGTTTGCTTTGCAACATGTTTCCGAAATTAGAGCGTTTTCTTTTTTGGATTGTCGCATTTTTTCTGCCCTTTTTAAATGGGTTTTCTTGTACAGAAACCACATATGCTTTTGTTGTAAAATCAAATGTAGTTTTGCGTTTTATCTAACTAAATATAAAATTGTGTCAAAACATGCAGTGCGACATTTTTTTTCAAAACCGAAAACGCCATTTATGTGCAACATATTTCCAAGCTTAATGAAGGTTTTAATTATAGTTTTTGCTACATAATCGACCCGAATATTTACAATTAAAACTTTAAATGCAACTAAAAATCATAACAATAATTTAATTTAATTAACACATTAATTTTTTTATTAATTTTTTCTAAGCAACATTATAAATTACCATTGCTTAGTAGCAATATTAAAAGTTAATGCTTTGCAACATGTTGCTAAACTTAATGAAAGTTTTAATTAGCATAATTTTTGTTATATACACGGCCCGTATATTTACAATTATTTTTAATTTATATGCATTTGACCTACAAAATCAAGGGACTTTTAACAAAAAAAAAATAAAAATCATAATTTAGTTTAACACATAAAAACTTTTTTTTGATTTAATGATTTTTTGCGGTTTTTCTGTTTATGATGACACCAATGTGGCGATAAAGTTAATGATGAAAAGAAGAAAAAAAATACATAAAGATGCGCTGAAAAGTAAAAAAAAAAAAAAACTTTAACAACTTAAGAAGCACTTAAATTATGATGATGAATAAAATTGCGGTTAACTGCAAATTCTGGTTTTCAGGCGTCATGTTTTCAAGACTTTTTTTTAGCATGTTTTCAAAACTTTTTTTTTGCAAACTGAAACTTCTTTTTTTTACACAGAGAGTTTTTTTCGGTGAAGGTTATTTAATGGTGGTTTCTTTGCAACATAATGAATTTTACCACAATACAAAACAAAACTTTAGTAAAAAGTTTTTTTTTTTTTTTTATTTTTAATAATACTAAAAAAAGAAAATAAGAAAGATGAAGAAAAAAATGATTTTAAGGTTTGAAAATATCGTTGAAGTTCTTAAGGCCATAATTTATTTTTCAAATTATTATTTTTTTTTTTTTTTGGTATAACTAATATTTATTTTATAAATCATCTAAGGCTGATGATTACTTTCAAAAACAGAAAAAGAAAATCTAATCAAATTAACACAATAGTCATGTTTATTGAACGTCTTTAACAACAAAAATATGGTGGATACACAGAGAAAACAGCAACATTGTGGCAAACGAATATGTTGCTAATCAAATGGTAACAAACAACAACAGAATTTTTCGATTTTGACAACAAATATTCTATTGAGACAACTTTTATGTAATAGCTACAAGGAAATTTCGATTCACTTCGAAATGAAATCGTTATTACAGTCGTTATCACGACCAACAAATCCAGTTCCCACAACTAAAAAAATATTCCAATCTCATTATTATGACCGACGGATAAAAAATATTCCAAACTCATTTTTGAGGTTGTCGCATTCATTCGATTGTTACAACTACATTTGGCTTGGTATAACTACATTTGGGTTGTTACAACAACATTTGGGTTATCACCACCTCATTTCAGTGGTCACAAGAACATTTCGGTTGCCATAATCGAACTTATTGTTAGTGTGAAAATAATCTCAAAAATGTATTTATTATATGAATATGGGCAGTTACAACCAATCTATTTTCAGAGTGTAAAAATTTTTTTACTAAAAAAAAAACTTAAGAATTGATTGAATAAATAAAGCTTCTTCAGTAATCTACTAAAATCAATATCATCATGATTTATACTTTTATTTTTTTTTTTGTTCACCATAAATTGAACTAATGAAACCTCCAAGTATAAGACATAACAGAAAATGGCAGCCACTTTTTTTTTTAGCCAAAATCTAACCAACCGTTGAAGTATTTATTTTTTTTTATCGTATTTGAAATCATCTAAACATTAAATCAACCAAACAATCAAGTTAACAACAATGACCATTAGAATCTATATTTTTTTTGTGTTGGCTGCTAATAAACGAAAATTAAACATAAAATATAATAAAGAATTAGATGTATATAATAATGAAGGAGTATATAAAAAAATAGTAGTAATAATAATCTATTGGCTTTTGTTAATAACAAAAATACAATGAACCTTCTCTTAACAATCTAAATGGTTAGACATTAAAGAAATCATTAAAGCAATTTTTTTTAAAAATAGAATAAGGCGAAATTAATTTATAAAATAAATTGATTTAAATGAATGGTAATTGAGTTAAATTAATAATGAAATGAATCTAAATGTCAACAAAAATCATCAGCAACATGTTGCTAAACATATGTATACCAGTAAATTTTTATAATGTTGTTCACAAGTTAATAAAAATTATTTTTCTCAAATTTTTCAGTTTTATGTTTTCAGCAACATGTTGCTAGACATGTGTATACCAGTAAATGTTTATAATGTTGTTTCGAAGATAATAAAACTATTTTTTCATATATTTAGTCTAATGTCAACAACAACCTAAAATTTTTTAATCTTGAAAACTAATTATTAAATCTGATTTGTAAAATAAATTGATTTAAATGAATGGTAATTGAGTTAAATTAATAATAAAATATAGCTATATAAATATATGGTATTAAACATTTGTAGAAAGCATTAGCAACATGTTGCTAAACATATGTATACCAGTAAATGTTTATAAGTTCTTCTCAAGTTGATAAAAATGATTTTTCTCAAAAAATTTAGTCTAATGTCATCAGCAACATGTTTCTAAACATGTTTTTAAACTAAATTGTTTAATTTGAAAAAAAAATATTTAAGCTGATTTTAAAAATAGTATTAGGTAAAATTTAGAAAATATATATAACATTAGAAAATATATATAACATAACTGGAAATCAAGTTAAAGCTAAATTAATAATTTATTGTTGCTTAAAATATATTTAATATCTTCAGCAGCATGTTGCCTAGCATATGTTTTCAAGTATTCAGGTAATTTTTAAAAAATAGTATAAGGCAAAATTAATTTATAAAATAAATTGATTTAAATGAATGGTAATTGAGTTAAATTAATAATAAAGTGTAGTCAAATGTCAATAAACATGTGTTTAAATCATCAGCAACATGTTGCTAAACATACGTATACCAGTAAATGTCTATAAGTTGTTCCCAAGATAATAAAAAAAAAAATTCTCAAATTTTCAGTTTTATGTTTTCAGCAACATTTTGCTAGACATGTGTATACCAGTAAATGTTTATAATGCTGTTCCGAAGATAATAAAACTATTTTTTCTTATTATTTAGTCTAATGTCAACAACAACATGTTTCTAAACTATGTATACCTAAAATTGTTTAATCTTGAAAAAAATATTAAAGCTGATTGTAAATTTTTTTTAAAAATAGAATAATTTAAAATTAATTTATAAAATAAATTGATTTGAATGAATGGTAATTGAGTTAAATTAATAATAAAATGTAGTTGAATGTTATTTAATATACGTACAAAGCATTACCAAAATGTTGCTAAACATATATATACCAGTAAATGTTTATAAGTTATTGCCAAGTTAATAAAAATAATTTTTCTAAAATAATTTAGTCTAATGTCGTCAGCCACATTGTCGTTGACAGCGGCAATAAAACTCCAGTTTTAATTTAACAGATTAGCTGCGTTTTATTCTAAAATCATTATAAATGTTATTTACATAATTTACATAATTGAAATTGCAAAACTTACGTTAGTATTTGCTTTAAATAATTACGAACAAACGACAAATATAAAATAATGTTTCAGAAAAAATTTGATAACAAACAAAATTAAATTTCTAAACATACTATGAATTCAAATAATAGAGAAATTTTACAGTACAACCATAACGGCAACCACACAACCACAATAGGTAAACGACACACATGTTTCTAAACTAAATTGTTTAATTTTGAAAAAAAATTTGATGAAATGATTTTTCTCAAATAATTTAGTCTAATGTCATCAGCAACATGTTTCTAAACTAAATTGTTTAATTTAAAAAAAAATATTAAATCTGATTTAAAAATTAGATTTAGGCAAAATTAATTTCGAAAATATTACATGAATGGAAATTATGTTAGAGTTAAATTATTAAACAAGTGTTGTTTAAAATATGTTTAATATTTTAAGCAACATGTTTCCTAGCATATTTAAATGACTGGTAATTGAGTTAAATTAATAATGAAATGAAACGGAATGGTATGAAACATATTAACAAAACATTAGCAACATGTTGCTAAACATATGTATACCAGTAAATGTTTAAAAGTTGTTCCCAAGTTAATAAAAAAAAATTTTCTCAAATAACTTAGTCTAATGCCATCATCAGCAACATGTTTTTAAAATAAATTAGAGGTATTCAGAGTCTTGGTACCACCCCTGGCAATGATGTAGCAAAAGAGTACTTCTTTAAAAAAATACATGTATTTTGAAAAGTAATTTTGAAAAGTGCATGTATTTTGAAAAGTAATTTTGAAAAGTGCCAGGGATGGCAAGCAAGACTCTGAATACCACTATTGTTTAATTTTGAAAAAAAAATTTACGCAGAATTAGGCAAAATGAATTTAGAAAATATATATTACATTAATGGAAATTAAGTTATAGCTAAATTATTAATCAAGTGTTGCTTAAAATACGTTTAATATCTTCAGCAACATGTTGCCTAGCATATGTTTCAAATAATATTAAAAAACAAAATAAGGCAAAATTAATTTATAAAATATATGTAGCTGAATGGTGTTTAATGTATGCACAAAGCATTAGCAACATGTTGGTAAACATATGTTTACCAGTAAATGTTTATAAGTTGTTGCCAAGTTAATAAAAATGATTTTTTCAAATAATTTAGTCTAATGCCATCAGCATGGTCTGGGAGTCAATCAAAGTCAAATTGAATTTGTCTTGTTTACAAGGAAAACTAAGATTCTTGCTTTTGATTCTATTTCACTGAAATCTCCTTCTCAGATCGAGCCAAGTATCATGTAGTATTTCTGGATAGGAAGTTGGATTTCAGGTTTAATATTAATGACTAGGACCATAGGAAAACGATGGAACTTTAGCCTTAGAGCCGTTCACTGGATTAATACAGCAGTGGTGCGTCCAGTATGGAATCATTATCTGGTGGTCTGTTTTAAAGGAAAAAATTATCACAATGGTACACACAAAAAATTTTTTACCAAGTACTTGGGAGGATATGCGTTTTTAAAGTTTTTTGCATATATTATGCAAAAAATAGCACCAATTTACCAAGTTTTTGCTTGTTTCTGATAAAAATTTAGAAAATATTCATAAGAGTATTTAACCTTGTGTAATTTTACAAACCTTAACCAAAATTATGCAAAAACTTGGTAAAATGTTGCAAAATTTTTCATAATTTATGTAAAAAACTTTAAAAACGCATATCCTCCCAAGTTATTGGTAAAATATTTTTTTGTGTGTACATAAAATGTCGTCGATGTCTATCACTGGAGCTCTTCGTACTGCACCTACTTCATTAGCTGCATTAGAAATCCTGCATTAGAAATCCTCCTTTACCTAATACCATTGGACATATTTGGTTGACAGTATGAGGCAAAGTCGGCAATTCATCTTAATATAACACTGCAATGGAATAGCAGCGATTGTGGCCATAGAGCGATCTTAAAAAGGGTTACAATATGTGGACTGTACTCACATATTGTAACCTTTTAAAGAGAGATCAGCCCAGTCCACAAAATGTAGACTGTGCTCATCTATGAGCCCCACTATGGTACCAACCAGTAGAGCCTCCACAAATTTTTACACAGATAGATTGAATCTACACTAACAAGTGGGCTTCGGAGTCTATACGGAAAAGCTTGAGTTGAGCCTGGCTCGAAGATTACCAGATTATTTCAGTGTTTACTAGACAGAGATGCTGGTAATAAAGTTGCTGATTGTTTGAGTTGCAATGTCTTGTTTACAACTTCAGTAACATCTATTTCAATAGTCATGCCGCGGTCAAGTCCTTTGAGTCAATGTTTCTGGAAACCATCTTACAGGTTCCAACGGAATTAAAATGTGTTGAATTGCAAAATCTAATTCGAGAAAGGGCACATTAATGGACGTGTGAGACTACACGACAAATTTGGTATTTTTTACCAAAAGCGCGCAAATGAGCTCATACCGCTTCCAAGAGGACAGATTTCGACGGTAGCTGCTGTAATTACCGGACACTGTGTTATATGGCAAAGCACGCTAAGGGGTAAAATGTGCTGTCATAAGACTTTTTCTAGAGTTTCATGGGTAAGGAGGAGTTGGAAACTATGGTTAGGTTAGGGGTGGTGGAGCTCAAATTTTTAACAGCACGCATAAACCGACTGGCCCATAGCAATACCACATTTTCCTTCAGCGACGAAGATAAAACTCGTTAATACAAGTTGCAAACAGTTTTAGGGATATACGGTCCATAACTCAAATTTCCTACAGATTCTCGAGTTCTGCTTTGCCTAATATTCGCTCGATATGCCTGGCTAATGCGGGGCATTTGCACAGGTTATGTTCAACAGTTTCAACCGCATTCGGTTCATCACATCTTCTGCAACTGGAATCAGAAATGAGTCCAATCGTTCTTGCGTGGAACGCAATTAGGCATTGTTCTGTGTCTCTTCTCTTTAAGAAAGTAGGAAGCAAGTTCTTCTGAGGTCGAAACGCAGTCAGATTGTGCTGGTAATTCTGCTTGTACTTAACACTCTCCATTTTCTGTTCGCCATGGAAATGGAGAGAAAATCTCTTCTCTTTAAGAAAGTAGGAAGCAAGCTCTTCTGAGGTCGAAATGCGGCCAGATTGTGCTGGTAATTCTGCTTGTACTTAACACTCTCCATTTTCTGTTCGCCATTGAAATTTTTTTTTTTTTTGTTTTTTTTTTTTTCATTCATTTATTTTATTGAATCTTCACTTAAATTATGTGAACTAACAATAAGTATTCAAATCTTAAGACTAATATAACTTAATATTAAGTCCAGCCAGTGCCAGACAAAATTTCATTTGCTCATAAATTATCCAATGTTTTCAAAAGCATCATCCTTCACTTTAGTGTGCCAAGTCAGCAGTGGCCCTCCTTCTAAGGCGTTGGTGACCACGATTATTTAAAAGATTGCGTGCTAAATTGTTTGGATGTGACTCCAGTTTTCGTAAGTAGTTTTGGGTATGTCTCACAATTTCATCTTTAACAAGGGAAACATTGAGATCTCTGTGTATGTTTAAGTTTCTAACATACCAGGGGGCATCAGTAATCATTCGCAAAATATTGTTCTGTTTTCTCTGTATTTTTTCCACATTAGACGCAGAGGCAGTGCCCCATAACTGAATACCATAGCACCATATAGGTTTTATAATCGAACTGTAGATCAATAGTTTACAGTCTAACTTAAGTTTTGAGTTTCTCCCAATTAACCAATTAACTGCAATAGTTTTCAATTTTATCTGGGTTAATTTTGCATCTATATGGTTTTTCCACGTAAGACGACGATCCAGATGAATTCCTAGGTACTTAACCGTTGTATGTTGAGGTACAATGTGATTATTAATCCGAATTTGGGGGCAAGTTTCTCGTCTTAACGTGAACGTTATGTGGATGCATTTCTGCTCATTAACTTTAATTTTCCACTTATTTAACCAGTCTTCTAATTCAAGAATGTGAATTTGCAAAATACGAGTTGCTTCAAGTGGATTGTTATGGGAGCTTAAAATCGCTGTATCATCAGCAAATGTGGAGGTATGCGTATTTCGATTAGTTGGCATATCAGAGGTGTACAAAATATACAAAAGCGGTCCCAAAATACTACCTTGTGGAACTCCAGCTTGTATGATTTGAGGGGTACTGACAAAATCGTTTTCCTTTACTGTGAACTTACGATCTGTTATATAATTTTCGAGTAACTTATGTGTATTTGGTGGTAACATATTTTTTATCTTATAGAGTAAACCTTCATGCCAAACCTTATCGAACGCCTGTGAGACATCAATAAAAAGTGCGGAACAATATTTTTTTTCTTCATAGGCTCTTCTAATTTCACCTACCAGTCTATGAACTTGCTCAATTGTGCCATGTTTTTTCCTGAATCCAAACTGGTGATCGGGGATAGTGTTGTTCTGAGCGACATGAGTTGTTAATCTGTTCACTAACAGTTTTTTAAAAAGTTTTGATAACCCAAGTAAAAATTTTTATAAGATGCAATATATAATGATATGTAACACAATATATATTTATACGCAATTTGATCCGAATAATGGTGGATGTTTTTGCATTAAAAAAGATCAACTTGTATAAAATATGATTTGATTTCATCCGAGTTTTGACCAGACATTGCTATATATTGGTGGATCTAATTAGATCTAATTGCATAAAAACATATAAAATCCTGGTGTTTTTTGGTTTGGGTTGAGATACACCACAGGTCAACGATACATTCACCAAACATATAATTTTCTAAAACAAAAAAAAATGTTTGGGTACGCTTCGAACCAGATAGGTGATATACATAACCCTAATAAGGAAATGTTTAGGAACATTTTAAAAAGTTTCTTATACTTTGCCTAAAAAACTTAGAAAATTGTTGGTTAATTGGAAACATAAAAAGTTTTATATGGAACAGAATAAGCTATATATAATTTGATGTTAAATTATACAGAAAAACAGATTTTGTATTGACCCTCATATTAATTTATTTAATTATATCAACCGTACACCTTTTAATCCGAATCATGATTAAATTATATATTACTACATATGACTGCATTAAAAAAATTTAAAAAATATCTCACGGATGTATAATCATATATAATTTATTATGTTTGTATCAAGTTATATATTGTAATATATGTTTATTTTTACTCGGGTAAATGGAAACATATAGTGTTATATATGGAACAGAATAGGATATATATAATTTTATATTAAATTATACAGAAAAACAAATTTTGTATTGACCCTCATATAATTTTATACAATTATATTAACCGTGTTCCTTTTAATCCGAATCAGGATTCAATTATATATAACTAAATATGTCTGCATTTAACAAATTTTGAAAATACCTCACGCGATATATAATCATATATGATTTATTATGTTTGCATCAAGTTATATATTGTTATATATGTTTATTTTTACTCGGGAAATTGGATAACAGACTGATAGGCCTATACGATTCCACTTTTGTGTGATCTTTGCCTGGCTTGGGTATCATTTTAACGAGAGAAATTTTCCATTCTGGGGGATAATGTTGAAGGCGTAATATAGCATTAAAAATAAAAAGAATTATTCTTAATGCTATTCGGGGTAACTCCAGAAGCATTTTATTACTGATCTTATCAATACCAAATGCCTTTTTGGGGTTTAATTCACAAACTGCCTTTTCGACCTCTCGCATCTCAAACCGAATGGGTGCTGCTACGCGCTGGGGTAAAATTAGTGGCAACTCTACTATAACACTTGATTCATTTGGTGCGAATACATTTTTCAAGTGCTCAACAAACAGATTTCCTTTTTCAGTATCATTTCTAGCCCAACCTCCATTTGCTTTGCGCAAAGGAGGCTTACATAAGACAGGTCTTTTTAAATTTTGTGTAGCACGCCATAACGAGTAATCGGTTTTTGATGTAGGTTCCAGATTTTCAAGAATTCTATTTAGTGCATCCGTTCTCTGAGATTCTAACAATCTCCGTAAGTTGTTCGTGCATTCCTTAAGTTGTGCTTTTAATCGTGGAGATCTGTGCAGTTGCCACTCTCTACGAGCTCTTCGTTTTTCAATTAAGAGTCGTTCGACATCAGCAGAAAAAAATATATTTTGTCTGGATTGTCGGGGGGGTTTAGTAGCAAGTTGAGCAGCTAGTTTGAGATTAGATTCGAAATTCTTGAGCGAGAGGTCAATTTCCTCTGGTGTTCTTAGCGATATGTTTTCCGAGCAATGAGTACTGAGAAACTTTTTATATTTTAGCCAATTTGTTCCTTTGCCTGTCAGTGCTAAGTCACCAGTGGGGGATACAATTTCTCGGGGGTTAAATAGAGTAACAATAGTGGGTGTGTGGTCTGAAGAGAGTTCCAAAGATGATTCTACACTTACAAAATTCCATTTTATATTTCTAGTCACTCCAAAGTCGATAAGATCTGGAATCTTATTACGGTCTGAAGGCCAGTATGTCGGTTCTCCGCTTGAGACCACATCCAGACCCATTTTAGAAATTGTATCAAACAACACACGACCTCTAGGAGTAATGAGGCGTGACCCCCAGAATGTATGCTTAGCATTGTAGTCGCCAGCAGCCAGAAAGCGTGAACCTAGAGATTCGAAGAAAGTCCTATACTGATTATCAGTAATTTTAAATCTGGGGGGAGCATAAATTGACGAAATCACAAGGTTCATATCAAACTCGTTTACGCATAAAGTAGTGGCTTGAAGATAATCTTCACAAAGATCACACATAAGATAATGTTTTAGTCGAGATTTAATTAAGATGCCTGAGCCTCCACATGACCTGCCTCTGGGGTCCTTTGTATCATACAATGTGTAACCATCTAAAGCGAAAAGACTGCGAGGGGTTAAATGGGTCTCAGAAACAAGCATTATATCAATTTGCTTGTTTCTGAGAAAATAATCGAGTTCGTCTTTATGCTGGCGTATGCCGTTTGCGTTCCAGTAACATATTTTCAAACTGTTCATGGCTTACTTAATGCAGCCTCTAATATCAAAGACTGCATTCTCAGTATTTCCTGCATCATATTACCCATCATAGTGGTAAAATTAGTCATTGACTGTACTAACGTGTTAATTGTGGTCTCGAGCCTACTAAAATTAAAACTCTGACCCTGGGGATAATCACGAGTGTTTTCTTCATTTGGGTTTGATCGGTTTTCCGGGATCACTCTTGTGTTTCCCGGGGCATTCTGAACAACTGGCCGTCCCCTTAAGACGGAGGCAAAAGAGTGAGCATTTTGGTTGAAATTTGGGGCGTTAATGGGTACGAGTGGTGGAGCCGAGTTTTTCTGAAAAAGTTGAGTTTCTCTCCGGGGAGCTTGATTCCTATTAGTAAAAAATCGTTTCTCAAAAGAATATGCGGGACAACCTCTGTAATTGGCAGTGTGATTGTCACCACAATTGCTACACTTCTTCAAACTTGAGTCTGTTTTAGACTTTGTGCATTCTTTAGAGCTATGCAAATCGCCACAGATAACGCAAACGGCAGGGTGCTTACAGTAAGCCTTGGTATGACCAAACTCTTGGCAATTAATACACTGGACGGGACCTTTCCTCTTATGTGGCTCTTCTACAGTAACTCTACGATAAAGCAAGTACCGTAAGTTATAAATTGGATGAAATTCACCTTTTTTCAATTTTAGGTCATTTGGCTCCAACTCAACACGAAATAATGGTTGGGGGAATTTTTCCTTATTTCTGATGTTAGAAACGGACTTGATTTTAAAACCTTTGTCTATAAGCGCCCTCTGAATTTCAGACGGTTCAACACCAGAGTCAACTCCTTTAATAACTACTTGCATACCCTTTGTACTTTTCAACTGATAAGTGAAAAGTCATTGAAATGGAGAGAAAATAGTTGTCATTGCCCGATACATTCTGGTCAGAGTCTTGCTTCACTTGGATCTAGGGAGCAGCACGATCTTTCTGATTTGTCGGATGTCAAAATTAAATATCTTACGAGTTACACAAAGATCTCAAATTGGATAAATGGCAGGGTTTAGTAGGGGAACCCAATTACCATCCCGTGGTATCAAAACGGACCTTAGAGCATATACAGGGTGGTCCATTAACTAGTATCTTTTTAAAACATGCAATGAAATGAACAATACTCAATAGTTTTGGAACCTTATGGCTTTATTTGAAAGAGCAAATATTCCCATTATTTATGGCAAACGACTTCATTCATGCGGCTGCCTGGGTTAGCTCCGCAGTAGCTCATCCTCGGCACCCATTTTTCTAATGTTTCTGGTTCTATCTCACGAAGGGCTTGAACGATATTCGTCGAAAGGGCCTAGAATATTTCTGGATTTTCCATGTTGCATGAATCTTTCACGAGACCCCTCAAAAAAATGTCTAAAGGTTTTAATCGGCAGCTCTGAAGTGATCAATTGTCACCGCGAATACGGCTAAAAACACGATTTCCGAACTAAGTGCGCAAAATATCGATTGTTTGATGGACTGTGGGACATATTGCGACATCCTTCTGAAAAGAAATGTCATCCAAGTTGATATATTCTATTACGGCCAACAAAAAGTCGGTAATCATGGCTCTGTAGCGCTCATCTTTGACGAAAATGGGGTTTTCAGCTGTATTTTTGAAAATATTGTGTAATGATGCTGATACTCAAATCTGTTGCTTCCTATAGATGAATTGGATTCTTTACAATACCGTGCGAGTTTTACGATCCCAAGATGTAGCAATTTGTTTGTTAACATAACCTCATTTGAGTGCCTTATTTCGGTTAAAAACTTTTTTTCGAAAAACGTGCAGTTTGGCAGCGCAGTACTGCGCTACAACGCGATACAGCGGAGCAAGCCGAGGACGCATCAATGAAGTCGTTTGCCATAAAAAACGGGAATGTTTGCTCTTTCAAACAAAGCCATAACATTCCAAAAAAAGTTGAGTATTGATCATTTTATTGCATTTTAAAAAAGATACTAGTTATTGGACCACCCCTTATATGCTGACGTAAAGCGTCAGCCACTTACAACCTTAGAGCCTTAATTTTTAATGGATGGTTCGAAAATAACCTGAGTTTTAATGCCAAGAGCTGAATATTCGGGAAGCATATAAACATCCTGATGACAGCACGATTTTTAGGCAAAACTTATTGCCACTTCGAGAACTGACAGTGTACATGTGTATGGGTTAGGTTAGGTTAGGTTGTAAGTGGCTGCTGACGTTTTACGTCAACACACGTAGACTCTGAGGTCCATTGTGATACTACGGAACTGCAATAGGTTTCCCTACTAGTCCCTGTCGTTAAACGAATTTGAGCTTCTTATGAAACTCCTAAGGTATTGAATTTTTACATATGTATAAACTTTTACATTGACATCCAAGCGGAGATTAATGCATTTACTGTATGGGATGGGTACCAACAGCCAAATTCACATCTCTACCAAGGACATACAAATAGGCGCAAAAGTCTATGAGAAGGCCGATGAATTTGCAAATAGCAAACTGAACAAAGGCAACTGAAGGATAGAAAATTAGACGCGGAATCTAAGAAGAACTCCTTTTAAAAATGTATAAGAAATCTCAGGACAAGAAATAATGATATTTACCGTGGAGATCTTTGAGTCACCACATCGTTATAAAACTAACTTAGAGACTATCGTTATAAACTTTTAAGGCTAAACAGATAAAAACGAGACCTTTGACCAAGAGTTGTATTGTTCACGAACGAACTAGTAGTTAACTGAGCGGTTTATCTAGTTCGTTCATTTCAGCACTTTTATGTCTTTTCGTTCATTCAGCTCAATTGGTCATTACTTCATTTTGTCATTAGGCGTTAGTTGTCTATCCACTTTTGGCACGTTTTCTCAGCATTTATGTTTTTTTTTTACAAAAATTTAACGAAAACAATAAATGAGCGATTGAACTAGATGAACGAACTAGGTCTTTTATCTGAAATGAACAAAAATGAGTGCTCACTCAATTGAACGATTAAGCACAAGTCTACTTTGACCAACAGGTAGGGTTGCCATTCGTACTGTTTTAAACAGTACATGTACTGTTTTTTATAAAAAGTACTGTTTTATGCACACCACCTAAAACAGTACGCAAAAGTACTGTTTTTTTAAAGCGTGTACTGTTTTTGTACTGTTTTATATACTCATCACCAAAATGTAACATTTTATACTCATCACCAAAATGTAACATTTTTCGAAAAATGTTTCATATTTGACAAAATTTTAATCCAATTTTTAAAAAGGAGCAATTAAATGCAATAAAATTTTATACCACACTCAAAAAGAAAAATTATTTAAAAAGTGGGAAACTTAACTAAATTCAATAATGATTTAGCTCCATTGCCACGTCTTCCTTCTTTTAGTCTAAATTTTTCTGAAAAATAAGAAAAAACTAAAAAATGGGAAAAAAATTATTTTATTGAGTACATCTCATTTAAAGTTCCGATTGTGGGCAGACCCAATTAGGTTCGGAACCCATGGGTACAGACTAGAGATGGGCGCGTGAGTGAATTTTGACTCACGCACGCTCACGCTCACGAAATAAAAATATTGCTCACGCACGATCACGCACGAAATAATTTTTTCTGCTCACGTTCACGCACGCTCACGTGAGTTACTAAAATTTTTCTCACGCTCACGAAATAATCACGCTCACGAAGACTCACTAAATTCAAATTGACAAATTTTTGTTTTACTTTTTTCGAATTCGTGCAAAAAAAGTATTTAACTTCCTTAAAACAATGATAAAAATTTATTTAAATAAAAATTTTGCAATAATTACACTCTAAATTCAATAATGACGATTTTTTTACTTGTTTTTTGTTTTAAACAGCACAAAACAATCACGCAAACTCACGAAGCAAAAATTACTCACGCACGCTCACGCACGAAATATTTTTTTCTAATCACGTGCACTCACGATCACGTGAGTAAAAATAAATTTCACTCACGATCACGCGTGATTCACGCGTGAATCACGAAAAATTCGTGTCACGCGCGCATCTCTAGTACAGACCACCTTAGGCCCAGTCCCATTGGGTCTATTAAGGATCGTCATAGATTTTTATTCAACATCTTTGCCTATTTCGCTCTACCTTGCTTAGTTTTTAACATACGGGAATTTGAAGGCCCAAAAGGGTCTTTAGAATCTTAACGGGATAATTAAAAAAACAATTAAACGGAGGGATTAAGACGGTCGTGTAAAGAACTACAAAAATGTATTTGGCCTTTTTTTTTGTTTCGGCAAAATTTTCTGAGAAATGAGCATTTTTAAAATTTGGGGAATGCTCAAATTTTTAGATTCAAATTTAGGAGTCCATATATTGAAAGAGGACCCGAGATTCTTTAGAGATTCTTAGAACCGGTAATGAACACATTTTTGCTCATTCTGGCTTAGTTTTTGAAATTTTTGAAACAGTTTTGAAAAAACAATTTCCCTCAAATTGCATAAAATTTACTAAACCTGAAGAAAAAACTTCATCAATTCTAAGATAAATATGATGAACTAATTGGTTGCAAATTATCTAAGAAATTTCCAAAATTTTGATTAAATTTTACTAAATAGTGGGAAAAAAACATTTTCCCAAAATTTAGTCAGGCCTTTGTTTGAGTGCAATAATACCTTTTTTCGCGTTTGCTTTTTAAAGTCGTGTTTTAAATAAAACACTGTTTTATGGGTTTTTTCATATGTTTTTGATAAGATCGGCGTTTTAGTTAAGCGAAAGCATAGACTACAAAAGTTTTACAAGTAAGATATCGTGGCAACTAAGACAAGCTCCAAAAAGTCAATCAGCAATTTTTTTCAACACTGATAAAAAATAGAATAAATTTGAGACGGTTTACCTAAAATGTTCCCCCGTTCTGTAAACAATCTTTAATGCTCGTTTTGGCTGAAATCTGTTTAAAACCAGGGTAAAAGGGCTAAGTTTTTGTAGTTTGATATAAAATAAGACTTTTAAAAAAGTACTGTTTTTATTTGCAATGTACTGTTTTTTGAGACCAAATGTACTGGTATTCCCTATCTCAAATCTGGCAACCCTAATTGAACTAGTTCAATTGAACTATTCACTTAACTGTGCGGTTTATCTAGTTCGCTCTTTTCAGCACTTTTAGGTGTTTTTGTTCATTCAGCTCAATTGGTTATTTCTTCATTTTGATCTTTTAGTTCGGTCGTTAAATTTTTTTGTTAATTTTGTCATTAGGCGTTAGTTTTCTCTCGTCTTTTGCCACGTTTTCTCAGCATTTAAGTTTTTTTTTCCAAAAATTGAAAGAAAACAATTGAATTGAACTACTATGTAGATGAACGAACTAGGTCTTTTATCTGAAATGAACGAAAATGAGCGCTAACTCAATTGAACGATTAAGCACAAGTCTACTTTGACCAGTCAGGGCACTGCCCAAGATTTCGATAGTGTCCAGACATTTCTCCTTTGTAAAAATTATGACTTCCCGATTTTTATTTTCATGGATAAAAGATTTCAAAAGGTACATGTATCTCATTTTTTTTTTTTTTTTATTCTGTCAAACTTTCTATACACCAATATTGTCATGTTTTATTGTGTTTGGTTGTCTTCCTGTTTTATCCAAGAAGACAAGACCTAAAACAAACAACAAAAATTCTCGTTAAACGAGACATTGAATGTTGTTGGCTGCTGGCTGCTTCTGCTGCTGTGATGATGAGGTTCTTTTGGTAAAATATACCTTTAACTCCAAAAACGAATGAAAAAAAACAACAACAACCAATCCAACATCATCATCAGCAGTAACAGCAGTAGATATAACAACAACAACAATACCGCACAACAAACATAAGAGTTTATTGACATTTCAAATAAAATTACTAAAGAAAGAAAAAAATCAAGAAAATACTATAGTACATTGAAATACTAATGATATTTTCAAAAACAAAAAGAAAAAATAAAGATGAGAAAAAAGAGAAATGATGATTTTTTTTGTTTTAATTGTACTCACTCAAATAAAAAGAAACTTAAAGGGGAAGAGAAGAAGGGATGATATTGTTGATACTAAAGTACATTTTCTTTGGTATAATTCTCACTCGACTTAGATTTTTTTAAAAGAATAATTCTTCAAAATCATTTCAAAATGGATCGTGAACATCATCTTGCTTACATGATCGCAAAGAAAGATAAGATTTGTAGTAGCTGCTGAGGCTTCACGTCAGGAAACAAACACAGACAAATAAAATTCCAGCTGAATTGTGGGTCATATCAACCCAAGATTTAGAAGAAGCATATTTACTGTCATATCGGAAAATATCTCGAATACAACCCTGATAACTTACTACGTATGTTATGAAAACCGTTTTAAACCCCTAGTTTCTGTATGACGAACGTCACGAATTTACATGTATTTTGTTTTTGTTACAATAACAAAATACATGCAAATTCGTGACGTTCGTCATACAGAAACTGCAGGTTAATCATAATAACCTATTTCTTAATGTATCATCAGGAGCTCGGAATCGGTGGTGGGAACGTGTAGAACCTGACATCTCGGTTCCTTTAGTGACATTGATAAACGAACTTGATAGGATTTCTGAGAATAGAATGAAGGATAGTTGGATATCACTGACTAAAATACATGCAAATTCGTGACATTCGCCATACAGAAACTGCAGGTTAATCATAATAACCTATTTCTTAATGTATCATCAGAAGCTCGGAATCAGTTGAGGAACGTGTAGAACCTGACATCTCGGTTCCTTTAGTGAAATTGATAAACGAACTTGATATATATCACTGCCTACGTGCAGGATATCGAGAACCCTGTAGCCACTGCCAAATCCAAGGAGGACAAAAAGTCTTCTTACTTTTGGCACACGGACGGTTAGCCTATTAGAAGGAGTACTTTTAGAACACCGTATAATTGGCCAGATGGCCGTGCGTATGGGAATTTCTGATAGGGACTGTTGACAAAATCTCGATTTATTTTTGAAGGATAAGCTCCCTTGTGATATCACGGAAAGACTAAGCGGTTACCCTGTCATAAAACAAGTTTTAACTTCTTATCCGACAAATCAGAGATTGGTCTCCTGAACGGAACAAAGCCGTAGTATTAGCTTTAACTTTTCTAGAGTTATACAAACACATTCCAAATCCCTAAGAGCTGTTTAGGTAATTCGCATATCCCTATGACTTGGCACCCATATGCGGCAAACCGTAATTTGTTTGGCCATCTAAAGACGTGTGACTGTTCATAGTAGATCTTGTTGTTGGGAAACCTACTTATGGTTCTGGTGAGAATCGAAACAAGCAATACTGATGCGGATAAAACAAAAAACAAGTATCGGCAGCAGAAACCATGAATGTTGGGGTAAGAGTCACAAGGTAATAAGAAAGCGGGATTGGAGCCCCAAGATGTACAACCGCATCTAAGGTCACTTAGAGCAAATTTTGTAGGAAAGAAGCCAATAACAGTTATATGCATGCAAATAAGGGAAAACGTTTTAATTTCCAAATTTTTTCCAAGTGGAAAAAATAGGTAAAATGTTTTTGAGTTTGGTAATGAAAAACTTCTCAAAAACTCTTCCCAAGCACCTAAAGAACTTTGGCCCGTTATGAGGTTTTATGTTTATAGTTCCAATCGATCAGCTTCTTTATCATTTTGTATCTGTAGCAACAGTCAAGCTGAGATCAAGGTATTGGATTCTTTAGTCACAACATCTAAAATTGTCCAAAACTGTAGACGCAGTCTCAATGAGGTCTCATGTGAGAGCAGGGTCTGTCTCTTGTGGGTTCCGGGCAATAGGGGAATACGGGCAAATGAAATTGTCGATTCATGGGAAAACATTGGCTCCTATAGAATTCATTATAGTCCGGAGCTTCAGATTGGTAAAGGTTTAACATGGAGTATGTATTGGATTAACTTCCACATGAAATCAATTTTCATGGAAAGATGGTCAGAATGAGCTGACACGTACGAATACTAAATGTTTTGTGATAACGCCAGGCAAGAAAGTCGTGACCTTGGGACAACAAGGATCTATCTGTGCCTATTTCTTTAAGGAAATAGAACCTTGTTGTTCTAAGGTCTCGAAGTGGCAAACTATTTACTCAGTCTGAGTAGAGAAGACTGTCGCAAACATACTGGCCTAATTACGGGACACAATGACTGTACTCGTCATATGACGAGGTTGGGTGTCTTATCAGACCCTCTATGTGCAACTTTTCTTGAGAATAAGACACAACAGGAAACTACGTTTGTTATTTCCCAGGGTTCTCAGAGCAAGACTACGGATTATGGGCTCTGATATTCTGTCAATGGAAATGATCCATGAAATTTTCTTGTCTGAATTTTACAGGTTCGTGAAAGTAACTCAGAAATTCTTAACAAGCATCTGAATCTGTATTCTATTTAGGAATTATGTATCATACAGCATTCTCGTTTTTACCATAGAGAAACTTGAGGGGAAATGGCTACAACCAGGTTGCGTAGCTGGTTCCGCGGCAGTTGAATGATCTTATCCGTTAGCTGGCCATCATTTGAGAGCCACACCATGTTAAAACACCTGGGTTCACGTCGGCATCTGTCGTCGGCGATCTGTAATAGCGAAGTTCTTCTCCATCCCTTACCCGCATTAAGCGGGTTGCCAGGCGTATTGAGAGCATGTTCGATTCTAACAAGGGAAGTATCTCAACTCTTATGAACCGATTTGTCTGAAACTTAAAATATATATAAAAGAGACGATTTTAATGTTGGGGTGTCTCCAACTACCGGCCATATCAGTGTTAAAAATTTCGTTATCCCCTTATGAAACAATGTGGACCTTCGGGAAAATTTTCGATAACTCCCGAACTAACAGAAATATCGTCTACAGCAAAAATACGTGTCGACTTAAATTTAATAAAGATTATTTCGTATTCATATGGTCATTGTCTATGACATCACATATATACCCCCTTAAAATTTACACATTTTCATAAAAAAAAATATTTAACGATGACAAATTTTTGCATGGTTATGCAACCGTTGGATTGGCATTAAAAAAACCTTTCTTCTTATATGGCAGCTTATAGTTTTTTAGAAATAAGTGTCTGAAAAACCCAAACAACGTTTTGTTCGCCATTTTCTTAACCCCTTAATCCCCGTTATGACCGATAAGCAGAGACACCCCAACCTTAGAATTGTTTGTTTAATATATATTTTAAGTTTCATGCATCGGTTTATAAGGGCTGAGATACTTCCCTTGTAAAAATTTTTTTTTATATTTAATTTTATTTTCCTGCGCGATCCTCGTATCTCATTTAACATTTGCTCAATCCGCACGCTATCAAGCTTAAATTAAAGCTTGGAAATTTTTTTATATAGACTTTTTTTTAACAATAGTCGAATTATATTTGCAACTTTGTCGTTAGCGAATTATATCTACTTTAGACCTGTAAATTTATCTTTTGACGCTCACAGAATATTTTAAAAATACCAAGTCAGCGAAATCGGTGACCGTGAATTTCGTATGAGGTTTTTCGCGATTTCATGTGATTTTAGCCTGATCACTCTTTGAAATTCATTGGTAAGCCACAAAAATATTTAACAAAGTGTTGTTGTTACTCAAAAAAAAATTTATACTCAAAAAATGTACACTCAAAACAAATTTTGCAATAAAAAAATATTTTTTACACTCAAAAAAAATTTTGCACGCAAAAACAATTTTTTTTCCTCAAAATTTTAAAAATTATTTTTTTCGTTAAAAAAAAAAATAAAATCACTTTAAAACTTTTAAGTAAAGTACATTTTTTAAAACCTAATTAGTACTTAAGTTCACTACATAATTTACCTGCCCTAAAAGAAGAGAATGAGACACACAGAAAGGCATAAAAACAGGAATACTTTGTTTAGTTTGTTACAAAAAGAGAGCTCTTATTAGATTTAAACTATGTTTATCTCTTTCTATCTAATATTATGCTGTGATTAAGGTTTCTTATTTAAGGTTATTTTAGTGTTTTTTTGTATTGTACACTTGCCTTTTTGTTTACATTAAAAATTCAAAACAAAACAGACAATAAGAGAAAGAGAATTGAGAGGGAACGATGATAAATTGTATATTTTAAAATGAGACTAAATGTTAAAATAACCTTCAATTTTTTTTTCTTGTTATATTTATAGTAAAAGATATTAATAAAAAAAAAACAATTACCTTTTTTAATATTTTAAAGTTAAAACTTTTATTTTAATTATACTTTTTTTTGTTAAATTTTAAGATTTAAAAAAATACATTTTATTTTATTTATAAAAATTCACTTTTTTTTTGTATAAAAATTTTGTATAGTAAAAAAAAACTACACTTTGTTTTGTTTTCTCTTTTATTCTTTCATATTCTTTTGTTACACTTTATTTCTTTTTCATCTTCTTCTCTGCTTCTTCTTTTTTTTTTAAATGACCTTTACATAAAATATTTTTTGTATACTCGTGTAATTAATAAAAAAAAAATACTATAAAACATTTATCTTTTTAAACAAATTTCAGACTTTTTTTCACTTCTTATTAGATTTTTTTTTAGAATTTTTTAAAATAAAATCACTTTATTTTATCAACAACGAAATACGATTTTGTTTTATTTTTTTGCGTAAAAAAAAATCCGTCATCGCGTCCACACTCGTTGAAAAATATTTATAAACTAAAAGAGTAAAAGTAGCTAACTAACGAAAAACTAAATTTTAAGAGAATTTTTTTTAAACTGGAGATTAACTTAAGAGAATTTTATATTAAACAAGAATTTGTGTGAAAGAAACAAAATATAATCTCTATTTCATACCAACACATTTTTCTTTAGGAAAAAACAGAAAAATATATCTCTTCTATACGCAAAAATAATACTACTAAAAAAATATGTGGGCATAAGACAGTGCTGCCACTTCTTTGATAGATTATCCATAAATGGTACAATTTAAAATAGTTTGGGCCAGTTTTGGATAATTTCATCATACTTGTAGAGCACTACCGCAAAATATTTGAAATCCCTCCGGGTTATAGTTTTTTAGTCAAGACCCTATCAGGACCCTTAATTCCCGTATCTCAAAAACTAGACAAGGTAGAGCAAAACGGGCAAAAATTTTGGATCTAAATCTTTGCCGACTCTTATGGGGTATCGAGCCAACGGGATCTGGATGAGGAATTATCGATTGTATTCCAGAACAAGGCAATTGGATTTCAGAATTATAAATTAAATATCAACATAATTTTTCTTTTATTAAATAAGTTATCAACTAAACTTAATAAACTGTTTATCGTATTAAAGAGTTGTCAACTGAATGCCACACTCAAAAAAGTATGTCGGTAAAATGTACTTCAAAAGACAGTTGTTTTGACTACATTTTGTCGTTGAAAAGGCGTCCACTACATAAACGGTAAAAACAACTGAACATGTTGTTGTTTTTAACTATTGATTTTCAACTACAAAATGTAGTAAAAACTACTACAAAACTGTTTAATACAGTTGTTTTTTCTACAATTGCCTGAAATTTTATTTAAAAAATTTCTTAAACGTTTAAATGATTGATATTTATTTATTTAAAAAGCAATACATTTCAGTTGGTTGTATAGAATTTCGACATGATGACAATTTTTTGATGTATTTATCTGGAATTATAGAAGAAAAAAATTATATTAATAAAATGTTAAACAAAATAAATTGATTGTATTTACCTTTGTTTTTTAATAGTTTGTTTCAAATTTCCACCGCTTCTGATCAAAATTTGTCTGGAATAAAAAAAAAAAGAAATGCTTTGGTAGAATTGATTTATAAAAAAAAATAATTAATTTGCAATGTTTCAAAAAAATTATGTACCTGTTTTGTTGTGTATACAAAGAAAAGAAAGATGGCACGCTCATAAGAAAACAAGACACTGCATACATTGTATTTTGTTTTTTTCCGATTGGTTTTTACGCACGCTTATGTGAGCGCTATATTATACACACTTGTTATCTCATTTATCCACTTATTTTCTTTCGCTCAAGAATATTTTTCCAAAAACATATTTTTTGTTATAATTAAATTTAATAAATTGTAATTTAATTTATTTAGATATTATTTATTTGGTATAAAAATAATTCCTTCCGCATCCCGCACGACCAACTCGCTCGACACATTCGTTTGCAATAAAAATTTCTAGAAAAAAACGAGTTTTAGAAAAAAAACTAAAAACAACTACATAAATCAACTATTGCTACAGTGTAGTATATTTTTTGTAGTTATTTTTTGAAACTACTACAAAAAAAGTTGTTTGAGATTTTTTCATACAAAACGACCGAAATTGTAGTTAAAAACAACAGCTACTACTTTCTACACAAACGACCGTCATGTAGTAACTGCAATAATTTTCTGAGTGCAGTATTTAAAAATTTTCCATTTCAAAATTGTATTTCAAAAATTTTTCCAAATGCTTATCGGAAATTTTCATTTATATTTTCAAAATTTCCATGCAGATATACACCGAAACAACATTTACTATTACCAAATTTTTAGTAGAAATTGAACTCAACAAGTGCTTTTGCGTAATTTAGCAACATTTTTTAGAACAAAAACTTGGTTAAATTACGCAAAAGCACTTGGTAAGTTCAATTTTTACCAAAAATTTGGTAAGGAAGTGTTTTTTGCGTGTAGAAACATTGATAATATTGCAAAAATTGATAAATAAAAAAAAAAACGAGAGTGTTAAATTCGGCTGTGCCGAATCTTTTATACACTCCAACACGTTAAAAAAAAAAACAGGGGCGTCTTGTTTTTTTTTTTTTTGGGGGGGGGGGGTTACGTCGGTGGGAGACAACCTTCCTGGATCCAACTGCAAGACTTTGAACTTCTTTTGACATAAAAATGTTTCGTTTGCTAAGCAAAAGTACAAAAAACCTATAAAAAATCGATTTTTTTTGAGGTTTGTTTAGTTTTTAAGAGGGGAACTTTTTTCCCCCTGATCCGATTTTACCCATGTTCGAACTTAACCAGCCCAATACCATAAGACATATTCGTGCCAAATTTCAGGAGTCTAGCTCTTTTACTTTGGACTGTATCGTGTCTTCCACAGACGGACGGACAGACGGACATCGCTAGAATGTCTTAGAATGGATCACTGATCAATAACATATATACTTTATGGGGTCCTATACCGATATTTCGATGCGTTACACACGGAATTATAATAAAAATAATTTTCTTGAAAATTATTCTTTGAGAATATCAAGGCTTTAATTAGAAATAAAAAAAAGCCTCGAGCTATAATATATTAAATTAAACAAATTAAGCAGTATTTGATTTTCTAAAAGAATTATTTAAAATCCACAAATATATTCTAAAATTTGTGCAAAATCTTTAAAATTTTGTGAAATCCTAAAATCACTCCCCACTAAAATTAGTAAACAATTCAAAGTTGTAATTCTCATTTTATCTGCCTTAAAAAATAAGCACAAGTAGGAAATGGAAGGAAATAAGTACAAGTAGAATTACCAGGAAATAGATTCTAATAGTTAGCCTAGACACGAACCTCATATTACATGTGTGTATTTCTGGTTCCGCTAAAGGTGAATTATGTAGTGGTCATAGAAAAAAATAGAAATGAAACAGAGTCGTATTTCGCTTGAATAAGTATTAGTGACAGCACATTATGTAACTTTTGACGTTTAATAAAAACAATGCAACATAAAGGAGAACAACAACAAAGCAAACAACAAAAGAGAAAAAAAAACTTTTTAAACTATCAATAGTGCGTATTATCTTTAAAAAAACGATGAATAAAGCAAAATAAATAATAAATTTAATTAAATAAAAGACAAATTTCATTTTTTATAAACAAAGAATCTAATTTGATATTAAATACGTGTGAGATGAGGACGAACAAGCATTTTGCCACCATATTGGAAAATACATCAAATACAACACTGCGTACTTTCTAATCTTTTCTATGGTAGTGGTGAAATTGTACGAGTATAAAGAACTGCCAGAGCAAAGTTTTTAGGGTTTCCATTAACAACAGGCAAAACCAGAGACTTTATAATATAGAGATAAGACAAATTTATTTCTTCTACTACCTTCTAGGGGGCGCATGTCTTATATATGTCTTTGATAATATCTCAAGAATATTCTTGAGCTAATACAAAATTTTAGTAAGGGCTCAAATAACTCAGGAATTACTGCTCAGAAAACTATGTAATTTTCCATACATTCGTAACAACAATCCAGTATCTTACATATAAAATAAAATTTGAAAATTTTGCACGCAAAAGTTAGTTACAGAGTTTTTAAAATTTAGTGTGCTAGTAAAGTCTCACTAGCAGGGGCTGCCATTGAGACAAAAGTAGACAACTTTTTTTCCGGTATTGCCATAGAAGCAATACCCTGGGCAAAACAGCGATAGTTTTGGCATTGTCTGGTCTGGGAGTAAAGCGTGCGATCGTTTTAATGGTGAAAAACCTACGTCTGAATTGGGAGCGTCCGTCATATCTCGATTTGTCAATAGGGGCACACCACAAGGAGGTTTTTTTTTTTTTTTTAAATTCTTTATTATTCTGATTATTGAATCTGCCCATTCTTGGCCTAACAATAAGTGTGTAAATCTTAAAAAACTAACTTAAATACTAGTTACTCCCAAGGAGCCATTTTGAAGAACGGGCCTCTAAATTAAATGGGCGGTAAGTCTGCACGTTGCAGTCTGGTGTGCGTTTGGGTTAGGGTAAGGGCTCTCGCCAATGGGATTGGGTGGTTGCTAAGCTTTTCCAAGTATTTCGTTCTGATGCCTATAAACTCTTCTCTTACTAACGGAATATTTAAGTCCTCGTGAATGTTGATATTCCTGACATACCACGGGGCTCCCGTAATGATCCTTAGAATTTTCGATTGTGCCCTCTGTATAAGCTCAATATTAGACATACTGGCTGTACCCCATAGTTGGATACCATAAGTCCATATTGGTTTTATAATACAATTATACAGGATGACCTTAGAGTCAAGGCTAAGTTTTGAATGCTTATTAATTAACCAATGTAACTGGCAGGCTTTCAGCTTCATATGAAGCCTCTTGGCTTCTAAATGTTTTCGCCATGTAAGACGTCTGTCTAAGTGAATACCAAGGTATGTAACACTCTCAGACTGTGGGATATTAACACCATTTAACGAGACAGGGGCACAAGACTCCATTCTAAGTGTAAACGTAACGTGCTTGCTCTTAAGTTCGTTAACTTTAATTCGCCAGTTTTTGAACCACGTCTCCACAGTTCTAAGGTGGTTGTTAAGTCTCAAGGAGGCAACATTAGGGTCTGAGTGAGTGCTTATCAAAGCTGTATCATCCGCAAATGTTGATGTAGTTATATGTTCAGATATCGGCAAGTCCGACGTAAATATCAGATAAAGAACGGGGCCGAGAACACTTCCTTGAGGAACACCTGCATTCATTTTATAATCAGAAGTTGTAGTTTCCTTATATTTTACCCTGAAGTAGCGATTAAGAAGGTAAGATTCTAGAAGTTTGTGTGTAACAATTGGTAGGTGATATTTTATTTTATATAAAAGACCCTCGTGCCATACTTTATCAAATGCCTGAGCGACATCCAGAAAAACGGCAGAGCAGTATTTTTTTTCTTCAAAGGCTTTCCTTATCTCGCAAGTTATGCGGTTCACTTGCTCTATTGTTCCATGCCTTTCACGAAAGCCGAACTGATGAGCTGGAATACTATTTGTGTTTTCCATAATAGGAAGAATCTTTTGAAGAAAAACCTTTTCAAATAGTTTTGATAGGCACGGAAGTAAACTTATAGGCCTGTATGACGAAGTTAGAGTTAAATCTTTTCCAGGCTTGGGAATCATCTTGATTTGAGAAATTTTCCACATGTCCGGGAAGTAACCTTTTTGCAAGATCGCATTAAATATTTTAGTCAGAACTTCAACCGCTATAAATGGTAGGTTTTTTATCATGTTTGGTGTGACCAAGTCATACCCAGGCGCTTTTTTTGGACTTAGCTGCGTTCGAATAATTTCATCAACGTCTTGGGCGTTAAATAGTATATTACCTGAGTTGTGATCCATATGCACAGGCAGATCCGGAAGTGTAAAATTATTCTCTGCCAAGTTTGGCTCAAAGACAGTCCTCAAATGTTCCGCAAATGAGTATGCTTTCTCCTCTTCACTGCGTGCCCAATTGCCACATTGCTTTCTCAGCGGTGGTTCGCCCTCTACCGGTGGTTTAATTTTAGTAGCTTTCCAAAGTGAATAGTTTGCTGAACTTTTATGCGATAAACTTTCCACATACACGCTATTAATGCGATCCTCTTCCAAATGAAGGGCTTTTCTAAGGTTTCTCGTAGCTTCAGACAGCCTCTGCTTCGCAGCAGGGGATCGACTGTTTTGCCATTCTCTTCTTAGCCTTCTTTTAATGGTTAGAAGTTGCTCGATTTCAGAGTTTGAAACATAAAAACTGCGATCTGAGGAAGCAACGGTTATGGGAGCCGAAGAGTGCTCTGCTGCTGATCTCAGAATGGACGTAAAGTCCTGGACACATTCACTTATATCCCCCTCACATTCCAAAGATGGACTAATGTGGATGTGGCTACTAATGTACTTTTTATATTTTAACCAATTCGTCTTTGACGAAGTGAGTCCACAGGGTGTCTTAACCGAAATTGGTTCATCGTAATATGTTAAAATTACTGGAGAATGGTCTGAATTGAGATCAAATGATGTTTCAGCAGATAACTTACTTCTGTCTATATGTTTCATTATTCCAAAATCGATAAGATCGGGAATTTTCCTTGGATCTGAAGGCCAATAAGTCGGCTGTCCAGACGATATAACGTCTAAATTATTCCTTCGATCAATAAGAGCACAGTAAAGCTGTCTTCCCCTAGGGTTCGCTAGACGTGAACCCCAATAGGTGTGTTTCGCATTGTAGTCTCCACAAGCTAGGAAGCGATTACCAAGAGTTTTGAAAAAATTTTCGAATTGTATCTTAGATACTGAAAACCGCGGAGGACAGTAAACTGATGTCAGAGTAAGTCCTCCTCCTACACAATCAAGATGTATTGAGGTAGCTTGAAGGTAGATTGTAGAATAAATTTCCATAGCATGGTGCTTAATTCTACTTCTTATCAAAATACCTGTTCCCCCGTGAGCCTTACCGTCAGGGTGATTTGTTTTGTGAAATGTATAACCTGGAATCTGAAAATTATATCTGTTCGTGAGGTGGGTTTCCGATAACAATAACACATCAATGTTATTGTTGTGCAAAAAATTAGATATCTCAGCCTTATGCTGGTTTACGCCGTTTGCATTCCAAAAACATATTTTAAACAAACGCATTATTTTTTTGATATGAGAGCCTGCAAAGTTTTATTTTGCGCTTTTAGCTCCTCTATTGTACCTTGCATGGATGTCATAAAAGCATTCATTGTGCTCTGCATTGTAGACATGAAATTAGTCATTGACTGCATTAGGGTGAAAAACATTGATTCCACTCCTCCCATATTAGGGGGATTGCAGGGTTGCTGAGAGCCCGTTATTAACGCATTAGCGTAAGTGTTACCAGGACTACCTAAAGAAGTATGTGCCTCAGATGAAACTGGAGAATGAGCCGCGGGTGGTACTGAGCTCTGATTTATCAAACTTAAAGGTGGCGCACTAGGTACGGCCAGTGGATTTACCGTATTTTGCGATGCATTCCTTGGTTCAAACGATAATATTTGGCCCCTTGACTGTTGTTGTTTTTGCCTAAGTTTTAATCTAAGTTCCTTATAAATTGGGCAGCCCCGATATTTTGCAGAGTGGTTATTTCCGCAGTTGCTACATTTCTTTACACCTTCACCATTTTTAATTACGGTACACTCTGATGAAGAGTGTAAATCACCACATACAGGACAAACTGTGCTTAAGGTACAATAGGATCTTGTGTGTCCATACTCTTGACAGTTTGAGCATTGAATTGGACCACTTCTTTTAAGCGGTTCTTCTACTGAAACTCTACGATGAAGAAGGTATCGTTCCGAGTAGATGGGATGAATTTCATTCCTTTTTAGCCTTTTGGCTTCAGGCTCCAGCTCAACTCGAAACATTGGTTGAGGAACTTTTGCCCTGTTAAAAATATTAACTACAACTTTAACTTTATAGCCCTTTGCTTCAAGGGCCTCCTTAATATCATTAGGTTCTACACTGGATTCTATACCCTTAAACACCACAATTAACCCTTTGCTACTTTTCAACTGGTATGTATAATAGCTTCTGTTACTATTGTGCAAGAACTTGGTTATTTCCCTATAGTTCTTCTCAGTGTAGACCTGTACTTTCGTCTCGTGTATGTTACCCTTTCTAATTGGAACAATATGGAATGTGTTATTTCCAATTAGTTTTGTAAAATCAGACACCAATTGGTTGGAGCTACGCTCACGAAGGAATATTGGTGGAGGTTTAGCCTCTTTACGGGTACTACTCGGATTTTGTAAATCAGTATCTTGTTCATCCAGAACTGCAAAACGATTGTTATTTAAGGGATTAGTGTTATCATTATTATTGTTGCTATTATGAACTTTTTGTTTTTTTGTCTCACTATTATTATTTTTTTGTGGGCTACGGACTCTTTTGAATTTAAAGTAGCGGTCTATACCAGTCTGTATTGCCGCTTGTTTACTCGTTCCTGGCTTTTCAATTGTATTTGATGTACTTACATGTGTTTGTAACATACTTACAGTACTCTCATTAGACAAGATAAGAGAAGGAGAGTTTAAAATACCACCTATGTTGTTGTTGGGAGTATTATTCATTGCTGCATTATCGTTGAATATGCTTTTAGGTGTGGGTGATTGAATTTGACTCAAAGTTTTTAGTGTTGTATTGTTTTCAATAGTGTTTATTCCTGTTTCAGAATTTGGCGGGTTAGTTTTTTTGTCACTTAAGAGTAAGGCTGGTGAGCATGATCGAGCTCTTTCTATTGGTTTTGCTGTTAAAAAATTTTTATTATATTGCGGATTATAAATGTTTTTATTTTGTGCACTGCTCTCTTCATAAAATGAGATGTAGGAATTTCTTCCATTTAAACTGAGCCTTGACTCATTTATTTTCGTGTTAGAATCACTCATGCACTTTTTGCGAAAATTTAAAACAAAACAAAGAACAAGCCTTTGTAGTGTTGGATATTTTTTTTCCTTTTTTTTATACCCTCCACTCTGGTGATAGAGGGTATATATAAGTTTGTCATTCCGTATGTAACACATTGAAATATTGGTTTAGGACCCCATAAAGTATATATATTCATGATCCTTGATCGATTTTAAGTCGATCTAGCGATGTCCGTCTGTCTGTCTGTCTGTCTGTCTGTCTGTCTGTCCGTCCGTCTGTCTGTCTGTCTGTTGAAATCACGTTTTTGGCAATACTCCGAAACCGATTTAAACGCATGGGGTACCAAAAGTTGCGTAATTTTCCCAGGCAAAAACTCCTGTATTTTTTTTTTTAAATCGGTTAAGTATTTTAAAAGTTATGAGCGAATTACTAAAAAACACAATTTTTTTTTCAACATAACCCTAATTTAACTCATATTTTGTGTAGATACATAACAAAGAAAACGGAAATGAAAAAAAATAACAAAAAGGAAAAAAAAGAAAAAAATCTTTACAAAAAACTTTAAAATATGTAAAACAAAATCTAAATTTAATTAAAAAAAAAGTTCGTTAAGTAATAATAAAAAAATTAATAGTTATTTTTATATAGCATGTGTGTGTGTGTTCATTTTTTTGCTTCGTCATATTAACGGGGTTGCCAGACTTTTTTTTTGGCTTTGTCGCCAAATCGGATGTAAAATATCGCCAAAATTCAACTTTGTTCAGATTTCTTAAAAAAAAAAAAATATTTTCATTTAAAAAAATAAATTTTGTTAAATAATAAAAGACAGAAATAAACTTTATGCCAAAAATCGCCCAAATCCGGAAAATCTAAATATATAAACGAGTAATGTGACTGACTGACATACTCATTCATCATCGCCCAGCTCAAACCGCTGAAGTTAGAGACTTGAAATTTGGACTGTAGGTTGACCTCCCGGAATAAAGATCCACTAAGGCTGGATTTTTGCCAATGTTGATTCTAAGGGGGTAAAAAGGGTAAAAAACTGTACTTTTGGTACTTTTTATAACTCCCGATATAATGGTCATAGAGACTTGAAATTTGGACTGTATGTTACCCTCCCGCAAAATAGATTCACTATGGCTGGAGTTTTGCCAATGTTGATTCTAAGGGGGTAAAAAGGGTAAAAAAATTGTACTTGTGGTACTTTTTAAATCTCCTGATATAATGATCATAGAGACTTGAAATTTGGACTGTATGTTCACCTCCCGGAATATAGATCCATTAAGGCTGGATTTTTGCCAGTGTTGATCCTAAGGGGGTCAAAAGGGTAAAAAACTGTACTTTTGATGCTTTTTATATCTCCTGAAATAATGGACATAGAAACTTGAAATTTGGACGTATGTTCACATCCTAGAATATAGATCCAGTACGGTTGGATTATTGCCAATGTTGATTCTAAGGGGGTAAAAATGGAAAAAATATGTACTTTTGGTACCTTTCATATTTCCTTAAAAAATTGTCACATAGACTTGAAATTTGGACTGTATGTTCACCTCCCGGAATATAGATTCCCTAAGGCTGCATTTTTGCCAATGATGTTTCTAATAGGGTAAAAAGGGTAAAAATATGTACTTTTGTTACATTTTATATTTCCTTAAATAATGATACTAGAAAATTGAAATTTGCAATGTCGGTTCACCTTCCGGGAAAAAAGTACCTTTTATAAAAAGTACCTTTTATAAAAAGTACCTTTTATAAAAAGTACCTTTTATAAAAAGCACCTTTTATAAAAAGTACCTTTTATAAAAAGTACCTTTTATAAAAAGTACCTTTTATAAAAAGTACCTTTTATAAAAAGTACCTTTTATAAAAAGTACCTTTTATAAAAAGTACCTTTTATAAAAAGTACCTTTTATAAAAAGTACATTTTATAAAAAGTACATTTTATAAAAAGTACCTTTTATAAAAAGTACCTTTTATAAAAAGTACCTTTTATAAAAAGTACCTTTTATAAAAAGTACCTTTTATAAAAAGTAACTTTTATAAAAAGTACCTTTTATAAAAAGTACCTTTTATAAAAAGTACCTTTTATAAAAAGTACCTTTTATAAAAAGTACCTTTTATAAAAAGTACCTTTTATAAAAAGTACCTTTCATTTAAAGTACCTTTTATAAAAAGTACCTTTCATTAAAAGTACCTTTTATAAAAAGTACCTTTTATAAAAAGTACCTTTTATTAAAAGTACCGAAAGTACACTTTTTGGTGCTTTTTTATTTCCTGAGGTATAAATAAAACAAACTTTTTTGTTTTTTAAATCATTACATTGGTGGAGGGTATTTAAAGATTCGGCACAGCCGAATATAACTTTCTTACTTGTTAATTTATAATTTTAAAATATTTTTTGCCACTGTATTTAAATAAGAAAAGTATTTCTTTTAACACTGTTTAAGTTAATAATTAAAAGCGTCTATTCGCTGGTATTTTTTAAAATTTATTTAATGCACTTTCACTGAAATTTATTAAATTCACGGAGCGAGTTAAAAATTAATGCGTCTGTCTCTCACGACGGTTGACTAGAAGGAGGTGTTCTTTCGCCGCTTCTTTGGAACCTGGCACTGAATTCCATTCTGTTATCTCTAGAAGCACGTGGTTACCATGTTGTCGCATATGCTGACGATGTCGCGATAGCGGTAAAGGGGAAGCAACTGCCAACATTGAGGGACATTCTTCAGGGTTCTCTAAAAGATCTGTCTAAATGGGCAAGAGACTGTGGTCTAGCAGATAATCCAAGTAAAACAGAGATTGTTTTGTTTACAAGGAAAAATAAGATTCCTGCTTTTGAACCTATTTCTCTAAGTCGTTTATTGGATCTATACAGCAGTGGTGCGTCCAATTTTGCTGTATGGAATTGTCTGGTGGCCTGCTTTTCATGCCTGTTTTTTCATAAGGTGCATACAGACGACGCAATATTATGTACAATATTCAATTATATTGATGGTGTGTGGGTAAGATTGACCATTGTACAATCGTCAATATTACCCACACACCTTCAATGTATTTGAAGTAAGTAAGTAAGTATTTTTTATTGAGACTTATTTCTTTTCATAACATGAGATAATTGATATACAAAATCGACAGTATAACAAAAAAGCTTAGAACTATAATCGTCTTGTTCTAATACACTATAAAAGAATGAGCTACTTAGCTATTAATAAAAAGAATATGTATTAAAGTACATTATTTTGATATAGAATAACAATGCTTGCTCTCGACATTTACAGTATCTTACAGAGTTTTCTGTTAAAATAATACTTTAAAACTAGACAACACTTAAAACTAATTAAACAAAACTGTTAATAGCTGTAGCAAACAGGGAACATATTGATCACAGAAATGTTACAATAAGGTATTAAACGGGATGTACATGTACAACAATTAACAAGAGTTAACAGATTTAAAATAAGTTGTTACGTAAACAAAGTTAAATATTAAAAATATCGATAATTTGTATAATATAATATTAATTTAATGTAAAATATCACAGATTTTTCCTATTGTTTATCCGTTTAGCCCCTGTGGGCGCCAGGAAGGGACTTTCTATAAAAGTCCGGTGGAGTATATGGATCCACATTATCTACTTGTTCCAATAATACACCGACTGGAGACATGTAAGAAAATGAACACCAGTTTATATTTTCTTCAGCTTCGAAGATTTCATTCATTAGGCAATTATCATGAAGAGCCAATTTCTCGATAAATTTCCTTTGTTGTGCTAAAGCGTACTTGCAGAAAGGTACCACTTCAGAGTTCTTGTAAATAAAAGCATTGGAGAACTTTTTTCTATAGCCTTCAAAATTTTTACCTATACATTTCCTCAGAATTCCTCGTTCAAAAATTTCCAACTCCTTAGCCACTATTGGGGAAATAGAAAACCAGATTGGAAACGCGTACACCATGACGGATCTGATGGCCACTTTATACAGAAGAATTTTTGTTTCCCGAGGAAGGTATCTATTGTTCATTAGATTGGAGAACATGCCAGCTATTCGCCTGGCTTTATTTAAAAGAAGGCGACCATGGTTGTTAAATTTTAGCAGCTTATTAAAATTAACGCCGAGATACTTGATGCTAGATTTAAAAGGTATTTCAATGCCATCAAGAGTAAGCTGTAATCGCTTACTTTCAGGGACCACGAATCTTGCACATTTACCTGAGGCGTTTCTAATACAGATGGCTTCAGATTTAGCAGCGTTTATCTTAATGCCCCAAGTTCTGTAGTAATCGTTTACAACTCCAAGATGAAAAGCCGCGTTTCTTAACGCTTCTATAGGAGATTCGTCGTGCGTGTATATCAAACAATCATCTGCGTATAGAATTGCCTTGGAATTCACGGTCATGTGAGGAAAGTCATGTAGAAACAGAGTAAATAGAAAAGGGGCCATGACACTTCCCTGAGGAACACCACTTTCCACTGTTCCAAATATTGATGAAGACTCGTTGATATGCACACTGAATTTCCGCTCCGAGAAAAAACTTAAAAAAATCTTTACCAGATAAGGATCTACACCAAGTTGCACCAATTTGTAAATAATACCCTTGTGGCAAGCCGAATCAAAAGCTTTCTCTATGTCTAATGATATAGCGATTGAACATTTCTTCTCCCTCAGATTTGTAACCACGTCACTGTGTAGTTTGAGTAGTGCATGTTGTGTTGAGTGAAACCGCCTGAATCCGAATTGGAACGATGAAACGGGACTTATCACAAACTCTTTTTCAAGCTTATCTTTCAATATGTGCTCAAAGATTTTACCTATGTTGGACAACATTGAAATTGGTCGGAAATCTTCAATTTTGTTTGAGTCTTGCTTCTTCTTTATTGGAATAAGCTTCGCAGACTTCCACGTTATTGGAAAGTAGAAATTATTTATGCAGTTGTTGAAAATAATTGTTAGTAGTTGTAAGGCAGTGTCAGGGAACTTTTTGATCAAGAAGTTAGAAATTTCATCAAATCCACTTGACTTTTTATTGTTGATTGATTTTGTAATTTCTTTGACTTTTTCCAGCTTTGTAAAGTGATAATTATCTTCATTTTCAAGGGATTTAAATGAGTTGTTAAAAGTATAAATGCGGCTTGGCAATGTATTTACGCACAGGGCTATGCGCTGTTCAAGGTCCTCAACCGGATTTTCAGGAAGTCTTTCACTATAGATGGATGAGTAAAAATTCTGAAAAAGTTCAGCGTTTTCTGAATCATTTGTTACAGTTCTGTTGTCTATGCAAATTTGTTGGCAAAACGGTGACTTTTTTTTACCCAGCACTTTATAGACTTCCTTAAATGCTGAAGGACCTGGTTTTATATTTTTAAGCCTTTCATTAAAATTTTTGGACTGCTCTATATTAACAAGGTCCTTGATTATTATTTTCAAAAGTTGTATTTGTTTAGAGATGATGTTATAATCTCTACTAAGTTTGTTGCCTGTACGATGATATATTTTTTTAAGCTCTCTTTGCCACCTATGCTTTACTTTAAAGAATTTTTTTACGTTTTCAGAGATTGGAATTTTGTTGCCTTTAATCTCAATTTTTTCAGAGTGTGCATTATGGACTGTATTTAAAATGGAGACAAATTCAGTTATAATGCCGTCAATTTCGTGATTTTGAAGGTTTCTGTCATCTGGAGGCATTATATTTAACGATGAAATGTCCAAATCTCTTTGGAATCGGTTCCAATTAGTATTCTTGTATGATGTGAAAAAACGTGGGGTTCTAAAAAGCAGCTCTGAATGATCCATTTGAAATCCCAATTTTAGCGGAAAGTGATCTGAAAATGTGGGAAGACTTGAAACACAAAAGTTAGGAGATTCGGAGTTGATAAGATTCGCACTAATCAGAAATTGGTCAAGGTAGGACGAACCGTTTGGATATGATGGTGTATTATCGCATATACGATATACGTCTAAGCAGTGATCTTGAAGCCAGCTATTTAAAGCCTTGCCATTAAGGTTATCATTAGCGTCACCCCATGTAGTGCTTTTGGCGTTTAGGTCTCCGCCCAAAATAAAACCGTCGAAGTTACTGGCCGCATCTAAGATTTTGTTAAGGCCGTTGAAAATATTAGAGCTGGTGGAATTACATGGGATGTATACTGAACCAATTAAAATCCGTCTACGAGATCCGTATCTGTTGTACGCGATTTCAAGAAAAGTACCAAATATGCCAATGACATCAATGTTAATACGACTATATGAAATATTATCTTTAATGACAATCGCCACTCCAATAGAGGAGTTGTCATACAAGAAATTGTATCCTCTAAGCAATACTCTCCGATTTCTATGCAGGTGACATTCTTGTATGAAACCGATGTCAATTTTGTTGTTAGTAAGGGTATTAAGTAGGTCAATTCGACGACTTGTATCCACAAGTGATCGTACGTTAAAGGTTAAAAAGTTTATATATCTAAGGCCCATTTCGATTATTAACTTTAGATAGAAGACGTAAAAACTCAGTTTTAGCTTCAGTCCTTGACATTTGGTTATTTTCAAAATTTTGAAGAAAAATACTTAGCTCTTCTTCCAGTGATAACTCCTCCGGCTCCATAAACAAACTTGAAAGTTTCAAGAACGCGTCTACAATCGTAGAGTTTTTAGCTATATCAGGATTCGTTTGTCGATGAAAGTGACTGGCGTATGATAATCCGGGAGATACTGAAGAACTCGTAAATCTGTCAACATTTTTAACAGCAGTGGATTTTATATCACGGGCCTTTCTCACACGGTCTTCTTTATTTGTCAAGTATTTTTTATAGACTGGACAGCCTCTCCAGTTCGCTGGATGGCCACTCTCACCACAGTTGACACAGCTAGGATCAGTATCGTCTGATTTTGTATGTAAGCATTCTCCTGGAGGATGCTTTTGATTACATTTGACACATCTAAATTCAAAATTACAGTTGCGGGATATATGTCCCCAGTGCTGGCATCTGTGGCATTGGATTTCTTTGTCTTTTTTGTTTGGTTTTTCCCAAACTATACATTGGCTTAACAAATACTTTATATGGGCAACTTCACTTAACTTTTTTCCTGGTAACAACGTTACAAGGAAAAGCCCAGTTTCCATATTATTCTTTTTTGAATATGCTGTGGTAAACTTCGAAACTTTTGATATGATGCCAGGAACCAATTTCTCCAAACCCAACTTTATATCTTCTAAATCCGTTTTGTAATACAGTCCACGTAAAACTATGGAAATTTCTTTTAATTCTTTAGGTGTAAACGTATAGGAGCTTACTTTTTTCTCCTTCAAGAGTTTCATCATTTCAGAATGAAGAGTGACATCTGAAAGGTAAAGTTTGCTTTTGTGATTATTCACGTTCTTGATCTTGAAAGAAATTTTTGGATTTTTTTCTTCCAGCTGTTTGACTAAGTGTTTAATATCTACGTTATAGAGGAAAATTGGTGGGCAAAACATTTTCCCGGATGAGTCCGAAGCCTTTTTTGACTCCGCGGGTGTACTGGCAGTGTTATTTCTACTGGCATGTCTATTGTCAGTGTTGTCATTTTGTTGAATTTCCAGATCTGCAAGAATAGAAAACCTATTCTGCCTAGATGGATCATGAGCCAAAGGTTTTGATGTTAGTGTGGAAACATCTACACTCGTCGGAGAATTTAAACCACCTATTTTCCTCTTCTTGAGTGAGTTTTCGTTATCGAAGTTGTCTTTATGTGTGGCCAATGTCTGGTTACCAGTTGCACCATCATCTTCAGAGTCCATCACAAAATGGAAGGACAATTCCACTTGCAAAAAGAGTAATTTTCAACAGCAATTAAACTGTTTGCAATCGTAATCAATTTATTTTTAAAAAAAAAGTAAAATTTTACAAAATGTTAATAAAAAACGTCAGCTCTTGTAGAAGGCAAACAGCTGTTTTCCAATGTATTTGAATATTGTACATAATATTGCGTCGTATGTAGGTACCTATACTCTGAGTACGAACAGAACAAGCAAGGTGCGAGGAGATTTTCAAATTAGAATGAGAATGCGGGCGTGACACGAATTTTTCGTGATTCACGCGTGATCGTGAGTGAAATTTATTTTTACTAACGTGATCGTGCGTGCGCATGATTAGAAAAAATAGTTTCGTGAGTTTATGTGATTGTTTAGTGCTGTTTAAAGCATAAAACAAGTAAAAAAATCGTCATTCTATTGAATTTAGAAGGTTGTTAATACAAAATTGTGATTTAAATAAATTTTTATTATTGTTTTAAGGAAATTAAATACTTTTTGTGCAAGAAATCGAAAAAAGTAATATAAAAATTTGTTAATTTTAATTTCGCGAGTCTTCGTGGGCGTGAGAAAAATTTTAGTTACTCACGTGTGCTCGTCACTCACGCGTCCATCTTTAATCACTACCTTTGAAAAGTAAAACAAATTTTATTTCACACCAGCGTCGTTCACCGGATTTATCAGTCAAAATGTATGGATTTTACCGTGCCGTGCTGGTTCTGGTCACACGGAGCTTTAAAAATGCAAATACAGTCAAGCTCGGTTATAACGAACTCGGTTATAACGCACTAATTTTAAAGTCCCGACGTTTTAGCATCAATTTTCACACAAAATACTTCTTTTATAACGAACTCGGTTATAACGAATCCTCGGTTAAAACGAACTGCTTATTATGGTCCCACCAACACAATTTCATGTATATTTACCTTTTTATAACGAACTCCCATAAATATTTTTTAATGCGTGGAAATCATGTTTATCAAACTAACAAAAGGTTGGAATTTTTTGGTTTATATTTTAATTTTGATAAAATTTATTTATATTTTTAATGATTTCTTCTCAATAAGTAGTTTATTTAACAAAAAATATCAAATAAAACAAAATTGGATCTATTTTTTTTTTGAAATAAAACTAGATTGATAAAAAATATACCCCGCTTATAGCGAACTTCGCTTATAACGCACTATGTTTACTGGTCCCTCAGAGTGCGTTATAACCGGGTTCGACTGTATAAAAACTTTAGTATGGCAATGCCTTTAAATAGAATTTCACCACACTTTTGTTTTGTTTACCTTTTTCAAGGTGAAATAACGAAATATCAACAAATACGAATTAAAAAACACACGGCAAAATAAATTAAAAAAAAATACAACAAAGAAAATTTGTGGAAAAAAATAAGGGAAAACAGCTGATAATTAAATGAAATAATTCATTCTCAAAATTATACTAGAGCAACAAACTTAACTTTACGGTCGTTTAGTTTAAGGTACCTACATACGACGCAATATTATGTACAATATTCAATTATATTGAAGGTGTGTGGGTAATATTGACGATTGTACAATGGTCAATCTTACCCACACACCATCAATATAATTGAATATTGTACATAATATTGCGTCGTCTGTATGCACCTTTAGTGGGTGCTTTAATTGTTAACTTTTTTTGTACTGTTTTTCTTCTTACTAAAAAGCAAAAAAAGAAGATCAGAAACTAAAATTTTATACAACAAAATATGAAAAATTAAATAGATACGAAGAAATACAAGTAAAATTAAAAGTTATTAAAAGTAAATTAATGTTGAAAAGTTAAAATACATACACAAAAAAATTAACGACGAAAAAAGTGAAAACAAACCAGCGACGACGATAGCAAAGTTATAAAATATACTAGAATAATTAAAGATTCTTTTTTAATTAAACAACGCATATTTTACAGAATTATTGTTAATTTAAGGTAAACTGTAGTTAGTTTTAGTTAAATAACAGATTTATTAATAACTTTTTAAATTTTTTATTACAGATTTTGTAATTTAACAAAAGTTTGTTTAATATTTGTGTTGTTTTTTTTTGTTAAAATTTGTTGCCATCATGACCAACATGAGACCTCCAAATAAATCGACTCTATTGAAAGTCGTAATTTTGGGTGATGGCGGTGTCGGCAAATCATGTCTCATGAATCGTTTTGTTTCAAATCGTTATGATGAAAATAATTTCCATACCATTGGAGTGGAATTCATGAACAAAGATATTGATGTGGATGGAGAAAAGTATACGTTGCAGGTAAGCCTTCTTTTTAAAATTAATAATTTCCCATAGAAAAAAGTCTTAGAATCTGAACCATTTTTTTCTATAGAAAAATGTTACAGATTCTGAGACTTTTTTCCTATAGAAAAAAGTCTCAGGTTCTGAGACATTTTTTCCTATAAAAAAAGGCTCAGATTCTGACGTTTATTCCTATAGAAAATCACAGATTCTGAAATATTTTTTTCTATAGACATTCTTTCCAATAGAAAAAAAGTTCTTAAACATTTTTTCCTGTAGAAAAAAGTCTCATATTCTGAGACATTTTTTTTTCCTATAGAAAAAAATACCAGATATAGAAAAAGTCCTAGATTTTGATTCTTATAGAAAAGTCTCAGATTCCTAGAAATTTTCTCCTATAGAAAAAAAGTACCAGATTCTGAAAAATTTTTTCCTATAGAAAAAAGTCTCAGATTTTGAGACATTTCTTCCTATAGAAAAAATTCTCAGAATCTGCTTTAGAAAAAAGTCTAAGATTCATTTTTTCCCTTTAGAAACAAGTGTAAGATTCTAACCCCCAGTTTCTGTACTTCGAACGTCATTCGTTCGTGACGAATTTGTGTGTAACAAAAACAAAATACATGCAAATTCTTCGCAGACGAATGACGTTTGTGTTACAGAAACTGGAGGTAAGACTTTTTTTCCATAGAAAAAAGAAAAAAGTATCAGATTCTGAGACATTTTTGCATATAGAAGAGTCAAAGATTCTGTGTCATTTTTATACCCTCCAACTACACTATGTGGGTATACTCACTTCGTTTGTAACGCTCATTCCGTTTGTAACGCATCGAAATATCGGTCGGGGACCCCATAAAGTATGTATATTATTGATCCATGATCGATTCTAAGACATTCTGTGAATGTCCGCGTAGGAAGGTACTCTCAAAGTCCCCCACTGACCCCCATTTTTTCCTATAGAAAAAGTTTTCAGCTTCTGAGACATTTTTATACCCTCGAATTACAGTATGGGGGTATACTCACTTTGTCATTCCGTTTGTAACGCATCGAAATATCGGTCGGGAACCCCATAAAGTATATATATTATTGATCCATGATCGATTCTAAGACATTCTGTGAATGTCCGTCCGTCCGTCCGTCCGTCCGTCCGTCCGTCTGTCTGTAGATAACACAATGCAGTCCAAAATAAAACAATTAGACCCCTGAAGTTTGGCACAAATATGTCATATGTTCATAGGCAGGTTAAGTTCGTGAATGGGAAAAATCGGGCCTGGGGGAAAAAGTTCCCCCTTGAAGAACTGAACCAACCTCTGAAAAATACACTTTTTTTACATGTTTTTTTTTTTATTTTTGTTAAATAAATGAAACATTTGGTATATTAATCGCGATGGGAAGTTGCTCTCAAACCCACTGCCCCCCTTACACCCCCCCCCTAAAAAAAACTCCTCTGACAATTTTTATTTTTTTATTTTTTTTACATTTTGGAGGGTATAAAAGATTCGACACAGCCGAATTTAACACTCTCACTTGTTTCCTATAGAAAAGTCTCAGATTCTGAGAAATTTTTTGCTATAGAAAAAGTCTCAGATTGTGTGACATTTTTTGCTACAGAAAAATCTCTGATTCTGAGACATTTTTTGCTATAGAAAAAAGTCTCAGATTTTGTTTTACCTTTAGAAAAAAGTCTCTGATTCCTATAAAAAAAACTCAGTTTCAGATTTTTTTTTCTTATAAAAAAGTCTCAGATTCTAAGACATTTTTCCTATAGAAAAAATCTCAGATTCTAAAACATACTTTTCTTTAGAAAAAGTCTCCGACTCTGAGACATTTTTTCCTATAGAAAAAGGTCTCAGATTCTGAAACATTTTTTCCTATAAAAAAAGTCTGAAATTCTAAGAAATTTTTTCCAATAGAAAAAAGTTTCAGATTCTGACATTCTTTCGTATAGAAAAAAAGTTTCAGATTCTTAGAAATTTTTTCCAATAGAAAAAAAAAGTCTCAAATTTTGAGAAATTTTTTCCGATAGAAAAAAGTCTGGGACATTTTTGTCTATAGAAAAAAGTCTCAGATTCTAAGACATTTTTTACTACAGGAACAAGTCTCAGATTCTGAGAAATTTTTTCTAATAGAAAAAAGTCTAAAATTCTGTGAAATTTTTTCCAATAGAAAAAAGTCTCAGATTCTGAGACATTTTTGTCTTAAGAAAAAGTCTAAGACTCTGAGACATTTGTATCTATAGAATAAGAAGTCTCAGATTCTGAAAAAAAATTTGAGACATTCTCAGATTCTGAAATAATTTTCCAGTAATTTAGATTTTGAAACATTTTTTTAAAAAAAAATCAATTTTAAATTGACTTAAAAACTTTATTACAGTTAAATTTTGTTATGCCTCTTGTTTTTTCTGTATTCTCAAGAAAAGAAGTCTTATCCAAATAATAAATAATAAAACAAAAGTAATTATTTAACCGTAATTTCATGAACTTTCAGTATTTGTCTCATAAAATTCTTCCTCAGTAACAATTGACTGATAAAAGAAAAGATAAGAAATATAACACGGCGCTACATGAATTAAAACTTTTGATGTAACCTTACTATAGCAAAAACTTTGATCAAAGGGCGCCACGGGTTAAATTTATCGGATTTGTCTTAAATTACTTTTTAATGAAAGTTTGTCTCAAGCTCTGTGAAACGGTAAAAAAAAGAAATTTGTGATTTTTTTTTAAATCCTTGAACATAAGAAAAACTTTAAATAACGATATTTCGAAAAATGTTCAACCGATTTTTGTTTTTTTTTGGTATTTGTGTTCAACGCATCAAAATTAATAAATACGATATATAACAAGACATAGATCAATTGTAATAGGAAAAAGATCAATTCGTTGACTGGCCTTCAAGAAGGCCGTTTTAAGGCAATAGGCAGTTTTAAAAAATCTCGAAAAGGCTTTGTGGGCGTGTATAAAAGCAACATAAGGCCACAATGGCATAGGTAAAAATATTGTAAAAAAATCTTGCACATAGAACTTCTTGAAGGCCAGCCAACGCTTTTGAAAACGTCCATATTTTTATTAGTTGCGGTACAATAGCCAAATACCGATATTCTAGGTGGGTATCGGTTGCCAACCCTGCAAATTAAACTTTTTTACTGTTTTTTTTACCGTTAGAAAGATCTTAAAAGATCTTCCATTTTTTGTAACTATTTAAATAACACTTCATTCAGAAACGATTAATTGATATTGCATAATAAATAAAAAAATCACTCAATAATTATGTTATTTAAATTTTTATTGTTTAACTTTATAACAATTTAGCACTTATTAACTATTGTATCATATTCATAGACATAATAACATTATATTCAAAAACAAATTGTCATACCAAATTTAGATGACAATTGTTAAACATATCAAAATTAAGCGATAAACTTAACAAAAACAAGTAAAAAAAATAAATTCGGCCTTGCCGAATGTATTGATACCCTTCACAATTTCAAAAAGATTATTGCAAAAATTTTTATTTAAAAAGAAATTCTGAAACAATAAAATTTCGGCGAAAAAAAAAATTAAAAAAAAAATCCTCGATTTTTTTCTTTTTTGTAAAAATATAAGTATGTTATTACTTGTTTAGATAACATTTGCTATTCAATTTTGTTCACATATGTTAACCAGCAGCCGAATTAAAGCATTTTGTATTTTTAGGTTATGTTGAATACACCAAAATTTTCAAGGTGTCCTTACATTTTCGTTCATAACGTTTAAACCGCTGAACCGATTTCGCTCAAATGCAATACCAAACTTCTCGGGGCAACAACAAGTAAAAATGTTGTGCTCGATTCTGGAATACGATTTCACCCTTCACCTAATTTTTAAAAATTTGATATTATTTCGAATTTTAAGATTATACATTTTTTTTCTTGTACCAATTTAAGATATAGTCAATATCTTTAAAAATTACAAGAATAAATTTTAAAATCTAAAAATTCGAAAAAATATCAAATTTTTAAAAATTAAGTGAATGGTGAAATCGTATTCCAGAATCGAGCACGTTAAGTTTCAGTCATCTCCCTGTAATATTTTGGCTGTGATCGCCATTTCCACAGACAGATGGACAGACAGACATCGTTAGAATGTCTTAAAATACATCACTGATCAATAATATATATACTTTATGGGGTCCCAGACCGATATTTCGATGAGTTAAAAACGGAATGACAAACTTATATATACCTTCCATCACTAAGTGGAGGGTATAAAAATATATAAAACAGCATATTTAAATGGTTATAAACTATAAAAAATTACGTATCTAATCATTAAATCGTAGAGAGAATAAAAACAAATTGTTAACAAATACATCAGGGTCTAGTTTTACAGACTAGCAAATCATTTTATCATTACAAGAAACAAGTACCAAACATCGATCTCCAAGATTTTCCACCTACATCATTTTCTATTGTATTTCGGAAATAGACAACTGATTTTCAGAAATAGTCAATTGTATTTCAGATTTTCCAATTGTATTTCAGAAATAGTCAGTTTCATTTCAGATTCATCCAATTGTACTTTAGAAATAATCAATTGTATTTCAGATTCATGCAATTGTGTTTCAGGAATAGTCAATTGTGTTACTGAAACAGTCAATTGTATTTCAGAAATGGTCAATTTTATTCCAAATTCATGCAATTGTATTTCAGAAATAGTCAATTTTATTCCAGATTCATCCAATTGTTTTTCAGAAATAGTCAGTTGTATTTCAGATTCATGCAATTGTATTACAATTGATTACAATTGTATTACAATTGATTAATTTCTGAAATACAAACGACTATTTCTGAAATTCAGTATAGAAAATTGAAAAATACACAATTTTTAATTGTGTTTCAGAAAAACAATTTGGAAACAGCCACAGCTGTTAGAAAACTTTGGTCTCTAAATCAGTCACAAAACAGTCTTCTAAATCCGCGTCCACCCCAGTGGATGTCAGATTATATGGGTCCGAAAAAAATGCACTCTTTTTTTACAAAGGAAAAAAATGGTTCTCTTAATGTATGAAAATATCTGCAAATTTTTAAAAAAATTCTGCAAAATCTGGGGAAAAGTAGGGAAAGTAGGGAAAATGCTCCAAAATCAAGGGGAAAAGTAGGGAATTTAGTTAAGAGAGAATTTTAATAACGGAGATAGAGGTAATCCTCTCAATATAGATGGGTAATCCTCTCAATAATATTGGTAAAATTTACTCATTTTCTAATTCTCTGATCTTTTTACAACTTTTTTTAATTTCTGCAATACATTAAATTTACCAATTTTCATAAACTTGCAGACATACTTTGGGTCCTTTCAATTACATAACTGAGCCCAAAGGGCCATATATAGTTACAAAACAGACTACTTTAATAAGACTACAACAGTAATAAAAAATACATACTAATCAGGCATCATCCCACAGACCAAACCACTGAAGCTAGAGTCTTGAAATTTGGATTGTAGTTTCACCTACCGGAATACATATCCGCTAAGGCTGGGTTTTTGGAAATGTTGATTTTAAGGGGTAAAAACGAAGGGTTAAAAAAGGGGAAAAAGCGATTACTTTGGTACTTTTTATTTTTTCTGAAAAAAAAAACGGAAAAACATTCCCAAAAAAAGCAGTTTCTGGAAATTCAGATTCATAAGGGTAAAAAGGGGTAAAAAATGGTACTTTGGTACTTTTGATATTTTTTGAAATTAAGTACCTACAAAAATATTTAAATTTGCAATGGTGGTTTCAACAACGGAAAAATTCAGAAAACGTACTTTTTCGAAGTTCCGATTATAAGGGGGATAAAAAAGCTAGTATATCGTGGAACTATATTCAATTTGAGCTATCTGCTCGGTTGACGAAAATGAGTTTTTGATGGCAAAATGTTCGCTGGCGTAAGTGTCATCTGTAGTATTAATTTCAAAACAAAAAAATTATTTTAAGACTATTTTATTGCAAAAATAGCATGAGCTATGTGAAACCATGTTTTTTTATAAATTAAACTTTGAGCTATCTACAGTATAGTTTACTAGAGTAAACTATTAAATTTAAATTTTTTGATATTATCACTTTTTAGACGGGTTTTCCATCAATAAAAATAACGGCATATTTTTTTTGGAAAATTTCAACTCCTTTCCGCGGTTAAAAACGCGGTTTTTGACCCTTATTTCGATGCGGAGCAAAAACGGTTAAACTTTTTGCATATTTTATTTGCCCATTCGATTGTACAGCAAACACAAGTGATATGACATTTTTCGCAAGCTTCATGAAGGTTCCAAATAATGGCGATAAAGCGCGAAAAAATCGATGATTTAAAAAAAAAACTTAAAAGTATTTTTTAACACCTGTACTGGAAGGGCTAAAAAAACTGAGAAATATGGTACCACAATCATATTTTTATCATAATCCGATAAAAAGTTATAAAGCTTTAAAGTCTATATTTAATGAGCTATCTGCTTAGGTTGATTAATTTCAAATAAAAAAGGTTGAGCTATCTGCTGTAACTCAGCGAATAATACGAATTTTTACAAACAAGGCACATGTAAAATTTAGTAGCAATTATTAATTAATATTGTAAAAGATCAATTGACAAAACATTTAAAAATACGCGAATGCGACGTTTTTTTTGCTCTCCTGAAAAGTTTTGTTTTTTTAGTTAGCTCAAATTGAATATAGTTTAACGATATCATATAAGCATATCTCATATAAGCATGAAATCTGTAAAACGAGTATTTGCTATTGGTAATAAAATAAAGAATTAAACAATAAATCCCATTGTTTATATACAACTGCGATTGTTTTTGATACTTTTAATTCGCGACAGTTAGTATTTTTGAAATTTTTTTAATAGGAAATACTTTTTCAAAAAAAATTAGAAATTTCTATAAATAAAAATTTAAAATGAAATATTTTAGCTTTATTTAGAAAACTTAAATTCCTGCAACGCCTACTTCTAGTTTTTCTTAATCTAGCTTATGTCTATCTGTTTTTTTTTTTTGTTAGTTTAAAGTTGATTTACCATGTACCGGTTACAATTAAAACAAGTTTGTAAAAAAAAAAAATCAATACAACTAATTTTCTAATGAATTATTTATATAAAAAAAATATAATTTCCTTACAATCATTGGCGTAGGCAGAGCATTCTTCTGGGGGGGGGGGGGGGATTTTTTTTATATCAAAAACCTTTTTTAAAATAAAAATCAGGACCTTTTTCTAAGACGCTCCAAAAAATGTCTATTCAAGTTTTGAGTTGTGGTGCTTAGAAATGAATTCCTTCCGAAAGCAGTTTAAAAATTATTTTTTTAATTTTGATTCTGAGAATATTTTGGCAGTTAAGAACCTTTTCTCATAAATGTTTAGAACTGAAAAACACTTTCGTTGTAGGTATAGAGTTTACCTTTGCAAAATTAGAGTTTAAATTGAATGTGGTTCCTACAGAAAATCATTAGATTTATATAATTTTCTGCAACATAAATTCTGTGAAGTTGTTACTAATGAAAAAAAAAAAAAACATTAGATTCAGATAACTTTCACCATTAAACAACAATTAGATCTGAACAGTTTTTCCGTTAAAAAAAAATCGAATTAAGACCATTTTTTAATGCGAAAAACTATTAGATTCTCATACAAAAATGTTACTAAGTTTCTATTTAAAAAGATAAATTATATTTAAAAAGACAAGTCTAAGTTGCAAAAATGAAAAAATGCATTGAATTAACAAAAAAAAAAAAAATTAAGCGATTCAAATTCTGGGGGGGCCTAAACAATTTCTGGGGGCAAAGCACAGGCCTATCTACGCCAATGCTTACAATCACTATCTAGACAATTTTACCATGACTTAAGTTTTTAAAAAAAAAATGCCTTAATGATATGTATAATTACACAAGATTTTTTTTTTAAGAATTTAAGCGATTTATTAGTTATTTTCTTAATAGACATGGGCTATAAAATCAAATGTAAACCAAAAAAGTTGTGTTAATAAAAATTTGTTAAAAGTTTCTCAGATATTTTCTTAATTTTATAGAATGATTGTATTTATTACGTCGAAAAATTTACCCTGTTACGAAAATTCCCAGTTGATTTGAAATAATTTTAAAATAACCAGAAACATTAAAAAATTTGGAAACATTTTGATTAGTATAGGCTCCAAAAATCGACGATAATCAACTATCATCAGGGTCCCATTAAGGTATTTCGGGGCCCTCGGCACACAAGAATTTGGGGCCCTGCTGGAAAGAAAGAGTCTCATGACAAAAATAAAAATTTTTTTGGTACAAATTAAACTCATGTTATTACCTGTTTTGAGACAAATAAACTAAAAAAAAATATTGTGAGTAGGGATATTCTAGCTCGAGGTAATTTTTATTTACTTGGTAAAACCACCATATTTGTGTGGAACAATTTGATTTTCATGAGACCTTTTCTATCTTAGAATCTGAGACTTTTCCTTTACGAAAAATTTCTCAGAAACTAAACTTTTTTCTATACGAAAAATGACTCAGAATCTGAAACATTTTCGGTATGAAAAATGTCTCAGAATTTCTGTACGAAAAATGTCTCAGAATCAGAATCTAAAACTTTTTCTATACGAAAAATGTCTCGGACTCTGACATTTTCGAATTTCGACTCGGTTGAGATAATCCGATTTGAATTTCCACGAATTCAAATCGGACTAAAAAAAATATTAGCCATTTTACAGGGAAAATTATGCAAGTTTTAGTGTCTTGAAAGTCTAAATCTTTTCAGTTTTATCGAAAAAACCGCGATTTAAACAGACGGACACACAGACATCGCTAGGTCGACTTTTAAAATCGATCAAGGATCATGAATATGCAAATATACTAGGGTGGCAAATACCCAGTTGGCAAAATAAAATCACCTCTGACATACTGCTGACTCTCCTTTTATGAAATCGCTGACATCTTCTTAAAATTTTTCAAAATGACACCAATGACATGGCAGCAGTTGGTCAGCAGTGTCCACCAATATCGGTGGCCACCAACAATTCGTTAAAACAACCGCTGCTGACTCTCCCTTTATGAAATCGCTGACATCTTCATACAATTTTTCAAAATGACACCAATGACATGGCAGCAGTTGGTCAGCAGTGTCTACCAATATCTGTCAGCAGTGTCCACCAATATCGGTGGACACCAACAATTCGTTTAAACAACCGCTGCTGACTCTCCCTTTATGAAATCGCTGACATCTTACAATTTTTCAAAATGACACCAATGAAATGGCAGCAGTTGGTCAGCAGTGTCCACCAATATCGGTGGCCACCAACAATTCGTTTAAACAACCGCTGACCAACTGCTGACATGTCATTGGTATGATTTTGAAAAATTGTAAAAGAACGACAGCAATTTTACACAGGGAGAGTCAGAAGTATGTCAGGAGTGATTTTTTTTTTGCTGACTGGGTAATGTTTTTTTTTTTCGAATTTCGTCGATCGCCTGGCAAATTATGGTTCGTTTTGGTATTTTTTAGCCAAAAAACTTCTATTTGAATTGAGAAATTTCCAATTGTATTTTGAAGATTTTTCTTGTAGTTTGAAGATTTTTCTTGTAATTCGAAAATTCCGTTTGTAATTCGAAATTTGCTATTGTAATTCGAAAAAGATCAATTATAATTCGAAAAGACATCATTTGTAATTCAAACAAGTGAGAGTGTTAAATTCGGCTGTGCCGAATCTTTTATACCCTCCAACACGTCAAAAAAACAGGGGCTTTTTTTTGGGGGGTGGGGGGTGGGTTTTGGCGATGGGAAACATCCTTTCTGATTCCAACTGCAGGACTTTGAACTTTTTTTGACATAAAAATGTTTCGTTTGCTTAGCAAAAGCACAAAAAACCTATAAAAAATTGCGTTTTTTCAGACGTTGCTTTAGTTCTTCAAGGGGAACTTTTTTCCCCCTGATCCAATTTTGCCCATGTTCGAACTTAACCAGCACAATACCATAAGACATATTAGTGCCAAACTTCAGGAGTCTAGCTCTTTTAGTTTGGACTGTATCGTGTCTGCCACAGACGGACAGACAGACGGACATCGCTAGAATGTCTTAGAATCGATCACTGATCAATAATATATATGCTTTATGGGGTCCTATACCGATATTTCGATGCGTTACACACGGAATGACAAAGTGAGTATACCCCCATACTGTGGTTGGAGGGTATAAAAAGATCAATTGTAATTCGTAAAAGATGAATTTTAATTCGAAAAAGATCAATTGTAATTCGATAACGATCAAAAGTAATTCGAAAAATATCAATTGTTATTTTTAAAGATCAATTGTAATTCGTAAAAGATCAATTGTAATTAAAAACAAGTAAGAGTGTTAAATTCGGCTGTGCCGAATCTTTTATACCCTCCAACATGCAAATAAATAAAAAAAAAAAAATTGCAGGGGCGTCTTCTTTTTTTTTTTGGGGGGGGGGGTCGGTAGTGGTAATTGGGGGGCACAATTCCTCTCGAATAAGTGTTAGAAAAAAATAATTCTTATGCTTTTTGCACTAAAGAAATACAAATTTATCATTATATAAAAAAAAAAAAATATTCCACGCCCAAAAAAGGGGGCGGACCGTAAAACGATATTTTCTAATTCTGTGGGTCCAAATGCAGGACCTTGAACTTCTTGTAGCATAAAAATGTTGGATTTGTTGAACAAAAACACAAAAAATCATGTAAAAATATGATATTTTTCAGAGGTTGGTTTAGTTCTTCAAGGGGGAACTTTTTCCCCCCTGGTCCGATTTTGCCCATCTCCGAACTTAACCAGCCTATGAACATAAGACATATATGTGCCAAATTTCAGGAGTCTATCACTTTTATTTTGGACTGTATCGTGTCCTCCACAGACGGACGGACGGACGGACAGACGGACGGACGGACGGACGGACAGACGGACATCGCTAGAATGTCTTAGAATCGATCACTGATCAATAATATATATACTTTATGGGGTCCTAGACCGATATTTCGATGCGTTACACACGGAATGACAAAGTGAGTATACCCCCATACTGTAGTTGGAGGGTATAAAAATCAATTGTAATTCGTAAAAGATTACCAGTAATTCGAAAAGATCAATTGTAATTTGTAAAAAATCAATTGTAATTCGTAGAAGATCACGAATATGTCTTATGGTCATAGTTCGGAAATGGGAAAAATCGGACTAGGGGACCCTTGATGAACTAAACCAACATCTGAAAAATTTAATTTCTTGTACAGGTTTTATCTCATGAGAAGAAGAAGTTTACAGAAGTTTGCAGAAGAAGTTTACTGTTCCAATCCCGACTTAAAGCGAAATCGAAAAAAATCTTCTGCATACAAATTTCTCTGCTCTATTATAATGTTAAATTGATTTATTAAAAAAAAATACCTACACAGAACAAATTTTGTACATAAATAGTATGAATTGTATTCATTGATTACAGTTCATGTTATATTTGAACAAATTCATACTATTTATGATTTTTTAAATTTATTTACTATTTTAAAAAAATATAAAAAAATCAAGTTAGTAAAAAAAACATGTCACAAAAATAAAATTGTTTTGTATTAAAAAAAAAAACAAATAATTTTATCAAATTTAAATCAAAGATGTATGTTAACAATGGACACCGCGGTATTCAACAAAGACAAAGGTAAGATACATTTTTAAGCTAGATTTTTAAAAGATTTTGGTAAAATTTATGTTTTTTATCATATTTTATTTGTAGAATGAATTCTATGGAGATAAAAACGGAAACTGATGACAATGCATCCTAAAAACCAAAGGTTTGGAACAATATGAATTGCAAATAATTAATCAAGAAAAACCAACGATGTTAGCCTTGCCTGTTTGCTGTTTTTTTGTTTTAATCAACGAAGAGTTAAATTCAAAACGTCAAGAAATGCACTTTTTAATGACTTTCTATGTGCAAATATGTATAATTTTTTCATTAATAAATGATTAATTTGTTTGTGCTAAATAGCTTCTATTATATTTATTAATTCCAAATAGATGCAGCTATATCAGTTTTTATGTCAATATATTAATATGTAAATCGCGAGGCGTTAAAACGATCACTCGGAATATATTCATAACAGTTACATTTTTCTTTAATTTATACAAAAATCCACGCATTTTAACCAAAAAATCCCTTAAAAATGTATTTATAATATGTATGACCAAGTTCATACTCTGTATGAAAAATGTTTGGGAAAAAAAAGTCAAGTACAATTCATACTATTTATAAATAAATTTATTCCAGGTATGAATTATTTTTTTCTGTGTATATATTTTTTGTGTTAATGGTTTTTTGATTAATTTTTAATTTAACAAGTATGAATAACAATGGAGAATCTAGACGATTGCCGTTGTAAGATAAATAAAACAATAACTGTGAATGACGATGCCAAAAATTTAAATTTTTGTGTTCCGTGGTGCAAAGTTTAAATAAAAAAAAAAAAAATTATAGGGGGATAAATTCAATAGAGCTGATTTTTGCTGAAAAAATTTAATTTAAGGGGAAAAAATCGCTAAGCACTTATTTGTTAAAAATTGGCAACACTGATGTTAGTAAACGCACTATTAGGTAGCTTCCATACAAATTTCAGTTTTTTAAAAAATCGAGCAAAATTTTAAAAATTTTCATTATGCAACAAAATTTTTGTTTTCAGGCCTCGTGAAATTTTGTATTTAAATATTTCTTAGTACATAATAGAAATGTGATAGAAAAAAAGAAATTTAAAGATGCCATTTCCAGTTTCCTTTCTCAAAATTTCCAAATATATAATTTTTTGCAATTTTTGGTGCTGTGCCCACAATAAAGGCGGTGTTAAAAATTGCCGCATGGTTTAAACTAGAGATGGGCACATGAGCAGATTAGAGCGTGATTCACGTGATTCACGCGTGATCACGCGTGAGTGAGACTGATTTCAATTTTACTCACGTGATTGTGAGTGAGTGTTAAGCTGCCCATTCACTTGCAATATTATTGTTCAACTTTTCAAATTGTACAATAATATCGCTTGTGTGTATATAATATTTACGGTTGTGCAATATATTGGAGAATATCAAAACACTTGATATTTATTGTACAAACAAGAATACTGCAATATATTTTATCAGTGTGTTGTCTATATTGTACAACTTTTATTATGTTATGTTTATGTTTATATCTTGTACAATATATTGGGTTTAAGTATTAAGCAATTTTATTTGCTGTGTAGGCAGTGTTGCCATATATCAAGATTTCCCTTTTTTTGCAAGTTTTTTGAGGTGCTAAAAAGATTTCAAGATTTTTTCTAAAAAAATAAGTTTTTTGAAAATAATAAAGTTTGTTTAAGTTTTTCTTAATTAGTTAAAAAATACAAAAAGCATCATTTTTTTTTTGTAAATACCCGAAATATTGGTCGTAGACCAAGCTTTTAGTATACCGACCGATTCAGAATCACTATCTGATTTGACTTGGCGTGTCCGTCCTTCAGTCTATGTAAACAGTTACAATTAAATACGTCTTTATTCTATGAAAATATGAGATATTCGATTACAATTTTGTTTTTAGCTTGGTAACCTTATTAAATCCATTTAAAATCAGACCATTCTTTGACTTGGTCGCCATATGAAAATTCCACACAATATTCACTAAAATCTGTAAGTTGCCAACATAGAATAATTTTTCTCTTAAATTGTTGCACTAATAAAAGATTTTACCACATATAGATCCAATCCGTCATATATTGTCGAGCATGCACCGGAGTTTGATAATTGCTTACTGTGTACAATTTTCTGAGCCTTCATAAGTTATGACAGAGTCACAGAGTAGTCCAACAAATGGCGTTTGAAAATGTAGTAAACAAAAACCATATGGTATTGTTTAAGAAATTTTATCACAAATCGAAATGTGAGCGAGATGGAAGATACCAGTTTTACAGTGAGAATGCAGATTGTTATTTTGTCTCTCTTTGCTTTGCGTTTGAACTTTAGTTTGGTATTGCCAGAATTTTCCAATTATCTTTGGTGATGCCAGATCTACAAAGCGGTCGATGGATTACTATGTCACTATGAGTTATGACTCTTTCAAGGCTCCAAAAAATTAATAGAAAGCTCGACATTTGGATTCCTGAAAGATTCATGTTTGACTCTTAATTCTGGATATGTAAAAAATTCAAAATTTGTTTTTTTGAACATTCATAAAAGAGTCAGGAAAGAATACGAACATATATTTTTCAGAATCTTTTATGAGTCATATAAGGCCCCTGTAGGTTAGTTGGTAGCAGGCTAGCCTATGAAACAGGGGGTCGTGGGTTCGATTTCCACTAAACCCTTGGTCGATTTTGATACAACGAGACGACGGTCATTGTAACCAGTTCTCGGTTAGGTTTAATTAATTATTTATAATATTAATAGGGATTAAAAATGATTTGTAATTAAATTGCGAAAACTAAATAAAAACTGATCGTTGGATTAAAATTATTATTATGATATTATAAGAGCGCTAAGAAAAAGGGATTATGTTTTCTGAACGTCTAAGAACTCTTTTATGAGTCATTTCGAGCTCCAAATGAACGCTTGGTTGTTTTTTTTTATTATTTTTTTTACACTTGATATAAAAAATGAGTTGAAAATACATAATGTATTAATTTTTAATTTTTTCAATACTTTTGTAAAAAAAAAGATTTTTTCACAAAAACAAGATTTTTTTTCAGAAATAAAAAGTTTTTTTAAAAAAATATATGGCAACACTGTGTGTAGGGTAAAACGACAATAATATTGTAAAATAAATTTTTTTTAAGTTGAGCAATTTTATTGCAAGTGAATGGGCAGCTTTAGTGGAGAAAAAAATTGCGTGAGTGAGTGTGCGTGAGGTGAGTAAGATTTTTTCGTGAGTGAGTGTGCGTCGTGAGTCGATTTTTTTGCGTGAGATTTATTTTCTCTTCATATTTCCTTTTGTACCAAAAAAAGCAACAAAAAATTGTAAAATATGGCTTAATTTCATATTTCGTCCCGAAAAAAGCAAAAAAAAAAAATGCAAAATTTCGCTAAACTTTAAATTTTGCTGAAAATTTTGAATGATGAGGAATGTCACAGACTCAAATCCGTTCGGATTTGAAAAAAGTGGTTTACTCGTAAAACGCAAAGCGAATATTTTTTTTCGGAATGAAATCACTTTTTTTGCAATTCCATTCCACTTTGATTTTTGAAAGTGATTTCATTCCGAAAATTATAATATTCGTTTTGTGTTTTACGAGCAAACCACTTTTTTTCAAATCCGAACGAAATTGAGTCTGTGACACGCCCAGATTTTTGAAATTTTAGTTTTTGAAATTTGTTTTTGTACATATAGTATATGTAAGTGTTTCGTGAGTGTGAGTCAATGTGAGTGTGAGTGAAGCTTGCGTGAGTGCACGTGAGTGTGAGTTGTTTTAAATTTACTCACGTGATTGTGAGTGAGTGTGAGTAGAAAAAATATGCTCGTGAGTCAGTGTGCGTGATTCAAAAATTATTGTCGTGAGCGTGAGTCAAAAATCACTCACGCGCCCATCTCTAGTTTAAACTACTTACACGAAGAGCATCCAAACATGCCATTATAGGCAAATCGAGGGCGTGCACTTTTTCACAGTGGGTTAAAGTCGATTTTCCGGCCAATATTTACACAAAGTTTTGCTTTAACCTTTCAAACCAATAAAAATAATCAACATGCTCTGAACGAAAATTTTTCTGTAGTGTCAAAAGAGTGTTGATACTTTTTACAATAAAAAAAAAACTCTGGGCTCTAACTTCCGAACTTAAACTCGAAAATACGTTAGCTATGATCATTTCAAATTTTATGATTCCGATAGTATTGGTCCCGTACTAACTGAATGGTAGAATTATTTCAAAAAATTTTGCCATTTCTCTCACTATGAATTGGGAGAATTAGAGATCCTGGTGAGAAAAGAAAATAAGTTTCAATATTTTCCCGTGCCGGTCAAGGTTTTTAACTGCCAAAAGCCCGGCACGACTTTTTCGAAACGATTTGACAGATAAAACCGGTGGCCGGCGTCGGTGTGAAAAATAGATTATTAAATTATCCAATTAGCAATACTACGCAAAATAAAAAAATAAATTTAATATTTTTTGGTTTTCCTGGTACTTATAAAACAATTATGAAAATGTTTTTTAGCTAAATTAGCAAAATAATTTAGTTTCAATAAAAATATAATATTATGATATCAGCATTTCAAAAGTATTTATCGAACTGTTTGCAATGATTTTTTGGAAATTATTAATTGTATGGCCCTTGTTTTCCATAGGACTTGTAAATGCTGGGGTAGGTTATCTAAGTAATACTTTTCCTAATTGTTTTTCTTTATACATATAGCTTTTTTAATATTTTTAATAGTCCGGACTCGAAATGTCTTTCGAAAATATGACCTGTAGTTCTGATGATCCAAAGGCCTATTTGGATAAGTTGATATGTTATGTGAGTAAAGGTGCAAAGCGTCGACGTTTTCTGTAGAACTGCAATTTAAAAAAGAAGCTCGCAACTTTCTGTTTAACATGCGTGTTGTGCTGCCTCGTAAACACGGCAACGATTTTATGCTTTTGAATATATCTCGTGTTGACGGTTGTCAATTGCTGTCAAATAAAAATCAAGCAACTTTCGTTAAATTAGGAAGATCTACATGGGATCGTTTTGGGAATATGCCACACCAGTGTCCATTTAAAAAAGATATTCTTTATTATATCCGTGGATTTCGTATAGATATGAATATGTTTCCAGCATTTTCGTTTGAAACCGAAATGTTGATTTGGTTCGATGTTATAGTCGAACGCAATAAAATTATTCAAGGGTTTTTGCGCAGTGTAGTTAAGTTAAAAGGCAACAATAAAAACACACACTAGTGAAGACGAAATTTAATTTTTATTTCGTGTGTATAGATGACCCATCACACGAACGACAAATCGATCAACACGTTAGACGACAAAATACAAATTCCGTTGAAATTTAAAAATATTTTGATGTTTTTGTTAGTCGTCCAACATGCTCGAAGACAAACATAGTTTTTGATTTGATCCAAAATGTTGCTCGATTTGTAGTTCGTGTAATGGGCTCCTAAGTCGATAAATACATGTTCACTTAATAGCAAACACCTAAAAACTTTGACTTTTCTTTTCTCAAGCACATATTTATATTAAATGATCTAAAAACAAATTTATATACAACAAGTAAAAAAATTATAACATAATACCCTACACTAGAGTTTGCCGAAAAAAAAATTACAAAGTCTAAACATATACCGATTCTATAGTCGAATCATTACCTCCAAGATGGATTTTTTGCAAAGCTTCTTGAAAATCCTTCTCTCGAGACTTCAACTCTAACATAAGGTGGATTAATTAAACCGCAAATAATTACTCAGGAAAAGTAAAAAAAAAAAAATAATCGCTACTGCAAAGAAACTCGTACCTAGAGGATACCGGAAACACTATGTTTTCGGCTAGTCGGATAAAACCGAGGCTCTGCATGCGGACACGAACTTCTAAGGTGTCTTGATAATGCCCGCAGGTAAAAATGGCGCACTTATTACACTTCAGATTTCTATATAGAAGTTCAAACACGGAATTGGCTAAATCTCTTGATAGCTTCGATGCTCTTTCCGATTCAATTTTAAAAATCTTGTATAGTTGTCCGAATAGTGAAATCGTAGTTGCTGGTGATTTTGATATCCACAACTCATCCTAGGCTCACCATTCTAAGCTTTCGCCGTGCATAACTACCTTGCGCAACTGGTGGATGAACACAATACGTGTGTTAAAGGACTTGACCTCTTCCTTACTTCCCACCTTGAAGAGTATGAAGTTAGAATACTTGCACGTTTCGGAAATTCGGATCACAGTACTGTACGTCTTTTTCATATTCTTCTCTTCTTAGTGTTTCTAACTTGGCGCCGAAACGCTCTATTTTCCTCTATGAAAAAGCTCGTTAGGTCGAGCTCAACGATTTTTTTCGGCATTTTAATTGGAAACTTTGTTTTCTTGACGACAACGTCGAAGACTCTGCAGAAATTGTAGTAAAAAGAATTTTTATTCCTACGAAGCACATTTCCGCTAAATCAAGACACAAGTGTTGGTTTAACCAGACGTGCCAAATTGCAGTCATATTCAGAGAGAAAGCGTTCAGTAACAGGCGTTTGAATATGAACGTCGCTACTATATGCATCGCAAAAAGGCGAAAACCGAGTGTGCCAAAGTACATAGACGCGAAATGGTTCTGTACAAACCGCGTCTACGTGCGAAGGTTTTTCCTGTTCCTCGGGTAACATGACCCTTTGGTCGTTCGTTAAAAGAGGATAATGCTAGTTTCTCTATTTCAACACTTTTAAAGGATAATCAACTATTCACCGACCTGGTTGAGAAGGCTAATCTCTTCGGTGAACTCTTTGCAAGAAATTCCCTATTGCCGGAAAGCGATCAGCCACTGCCAGTTCTCGAAAGGGTATCATATACTATGCCTTCGATTTTCTTTCTGGCCCGATCACTCAAAAAGTTTCTTGTGGATCGCAACGTAAACAAGTCACCGGGACCGGATGGCATATCAGTACTGTTGCTGACACAGTGCTCTTATACGTTAGCACGTCCATTGCCAAACCTTTTCAGCTCTTTGTACCGTGCGAAAATTTTACCCTTAAGCTGAAAGGTGCCCAATGCCTAGATAATTACTAAAAATGGTACGGCCAACAACCCTGAAAATTACCGTCCAATCGCAATTTGCCCTGCGCTCTCCAAAGTAATGGAGAGCATGGTTAAAGACTATATTGTGAAATATTTAGAGACCAATTTACTTTTAACAGTACAGAATGGCTTCCGTAGTGCCTGGTCCAGGTTTGAAGCATGGGATCGTTTGAATGGTGGAAAATCTAATTGGCAATAGACGTTTAACGTCTTAATTTGGAGCGTCTATCATATCTCGATTTGTCAATACGGGAACTTGGCACTGAATTCAATGCTGCTCTATCAAGAAGCAAATGGTTGTCATGTTGTTGCATTTGCGGGGTTCTCTGAAAGATCTGTCTAAATGGGCAAGAGACTGTGGTCTGGGAGTTACTCCAAACAAAAACAGGGCTTGTCTTGTTTAGAAAGAAAAGTAAGATTCCTGCTTTTTATCCTATTTCTCTGGACGGCACTGAAATCAACTTCTCAGATGGAGCCAAGTATCTTGGAGTATTTCTACATAGGAAGTTCAATTTCAGGCGTAATATTGAGGAGCAAGTGAGAAAAGCAACGATTGCTTTATATTCATGTAAAAGGGCCATTGGAAAACAATAGGGTTTTAGCCACTGGTGCTGGCTACTACACGTTATTGGACCTTAAGCGGTGCGCGGCATGTTTCGGCCGCCAATTCATAGAGCACCCAGAGAGAGATAAGCCGAAACGAAGTGTTGTCAGGAAAGTACACAACCTTCCAGTCATTGACGGACCACCAGTTTTTCTGTCGAGTGAAGTTGCAGATGCTATAAAAAACGCGAAACTATCCAAAGCGCTAGGCCCCGTTGAAATTTCAATGCTGATGCTTAAGCACTTTGACGTGCCGGGAGTCGAGGATATGACCAAAGTACTCAACTTGTCGTTATCCACTCTGATCATACCCGAAGTCTGGAAAATGGGTAGAGTGGTCCCGGTTTTAAAACCAGGGAAAATCGCGAACCAAGGAGAATCGTACAGGCTGATCTCCTTGCTGTCACCAGTAGCGAAGACTCTTGAGGTACTTCTCCTCCCCAGCCTCACAATGCACCTCCAAGCAGCAACACATCAGCACGGATTCCGAAAGCACCATAGTACAACAACGGCTTTAACTGCCATTAACACACATATAAGCCATGGTCTGAATCAAAGTAAGCCATGTGAGCGCACAGTGATGGTTGCGCTAGACCTGTTGAAAGCCTTTGACACATTCATCATGCCACCCTCTTCGGAGACATCGCCAACTCAAATCTCCCCAACACCATCAAGAGGTGGGTGGTAAATTATATGTGTGGCCGTCAGTCGTTTGTGGAGATTAGAAACAAGAAGTCAAAACCCCGTAAAGTTACCTATCTAAACCCCCAGAATTGATAACCTATGCCGACGACTGTACACTAATGGCACGGGGCCATAATATTAATGAGCTTTGCGGTAGGTTAAGTGCATACATCCATGATCTAACGAACTTCTTCACTGCTAGGAACATGCAGCTTTACCCTGCCAAATCATCGACAACGCTCTTTACCACATGGACTAAAGAGGTTCAACTGGAAATGAATGTTATAGTCGATGGCGTAAAAATTCTGACAGTGAATCACCACAAAATATTGGGGTAACATTCGACAGTTTGTATACGTTCTCGGCGCATGCCACTGCAACGTGCAATAAATTGCGCAGTAAAAACAAGGTTCTCAAGTCGCTAGCCGGCAGTACTTTGGGGTAAGGATAAAGAAACCTTGTTGGCTACCGATTGGCCGGTCAAACTACGCAGCGCCGGTGTGGTCACCTAGTGTGAGCGAAACGCAGTGGAAGAAGCTTTATAGTTGTCAAAATGCAGCCCTAAGTACCGTAACGGGCTGCCTTCAAATGCCCTCAGAACACCATAAACATGAGGATACGAAGATACTGCCGGTTAAGGAACACAGTCACATGCTGGCGAAACAGTTTCGGTTAGTCGGCTTAATTATTATTGGTCGAGAATTAACCCGAATATACCCAATACGTGCCCTGCATGTGGAGATTCTCCATATGACGTACCACACCTCTTCAACTGCAAGGCAAACCCGACTCGTTTGAATCCAACATCTTTATGGACATATCCCATAGAGGTGGCACGCTTTTTGGACGAGTCAACAGAACAGGGAGAGGAAACATAACAAAATACTAACCATAAACTTACATGCATTTACAGGTCGAGCTGTTACAACAACTGGTGCTCTTCGTACTACACCTACGTTTGCATTAGAAATACTCCTTCACGTGATACCATTAAACATATTGGTTCTTTTAGGAACGAACAGAACGCGAACTTAATTTGAGATTTTTTTTTTACAAATCAATGTCAAATTTCTTAAATTGATCTGAAACTTATCCATTTATAAATACAATCTATAGGAAATTTGATACATTTTTAAATTCCCTAATAATTATAAAGCAATTATGAAATAGTTTTTTTTAGAAAATTATCAAAATCAATTAGTTTCAATTAAAATATAATAGTATGATCTCAGCATTTCAAAAATATTTAACTGTTTTAATGATATTTTTGGGAAATTATTAATTTTATGGACTTTGTTCTCCCATTTTTGTAAATGGGATAGGTAGGTTCTTTTGATAGAACTTTTCCTAAATTTTTTCTGTATACGTCTTTTTATACCCTCCACTCTAGTGATAGAGGGTATATATAAGTTTGTCATTCCGTTTGTAACTCATCGAAATATCGGTCTGGGAACCCATATATTCATGATCGATTTTAAGACATCCTAGCGAAGTCCGTCTGTCCGTCTGTCTGTGGAAATGTTGATCACGTCCAAAATATTACACGGAGATGAATGAAACTTAACATATTTATTGGAAGTTCTCCCAAGAAGTTTGGTATTGCATTTGAGCGATAGGTTAGGTTAGGTTGTAAGTGGCTGCTGACGTTTTACGTCAACACACGTAGACTCTGAGGTCCATTGTGATACCACGGGACCGTAATAGGTTTCCCTACTAGTCCCTGTCGTTAAACCAGTTTGAGCATCTTATGAAACTCCTTAGATATTGAATTTTGACATCCGACAAATTAGAAAGATCGTACAGCTCCCTAGATCCCAGTGAAGCAAGTCTCTGACCAGAAAGTGCCGGGCAATGGCAAATAAAGTGTTCGATAGTTTCCAACTCCTATTCATCCATGCAACTTCGGCAAAAGTCATTCGACGGCACATTTAACCGCTCTGCGTGCTTCCCTATAAGACAGTGTCCGGTAATTATAAAAACCACTGTCGAAATCTCTCCTCTTGGAAGCGATATCAGCTCACTTTTGCGCCCCTGATTAAGAGAAGGCCAAATCAGTCGTGTTGTCTCACACGTCCATCCATTTGCCAATCTTTGATTAGTCTCCGTCGCAGAACAAAGCCGTTGGTTTTGCTTGCAAGTTTCTAGAGGCATACCAACACATTCCAATTCTGTTGGAACCTGTAAGGTGGTTCCTAGTCTTGCAAGCTCATCGGCTTTGCAATTTCCTGGGTCTCTGTGCCCTGGGACCCATATGAGTCGTATGTTAAACTGCTTGGTCATCTCATTTAAAGACGTGCGGCAGTTAAGGGCATATATTGTTTTCAGAAACATTGAATCCAGGGACTTGACCGCGGCTTGACTGTCAGTATAGATGTTGACTGCGGTTGTAGACAAGACATTTTAGCTCAACCAGTCAGCCACTTCCTTTATTGCCAGCATCTCTGCCTGGTAAACACTGCAATGATCTGGCAATCTTCGAGACAGACTCAATCCAAGCTCTTCCGAATAGACTCCAAAGCCCACTTGTTCGTGCAGCCTCGATCCATCTGTGTAAAAATTTATGGTGGCTCCACTACCCGGAATGCCCCCCAACCAAGACTCCCTGGATGGTATCATAGTGGTAAAGTGGCACTCAAAAAGGCTCAAAGAGGGAGCACAGTCCACATTTTGTGGTATTGTTATCTTCTTTAAGATTGAGCTATGGCCACAATCGCTGCTCCTCCATTGCAGCGTGCTATTAAGTCGAATTGCCGACGCAGCCGCATACTGCCTACCCAATAAGAGCACCAGTGATGCACATCGACGCCATTCTCTGTACCTTCGTGATAAAGACACAGTTCGCTTTTGTTTCTAAAGCAGGCCACCAGACAATGATTCCATACAGCAAAATTGAACGCACCATTGCTGTATAGATCCAATGAACGACTTGAGGGCTAAAACCCCATCGTTTTATGGCTCTTTTACAGGAATATAAAGCAATCGTTGCTTTTCTCATCCGTTCCTCAATATAACGCCTAAAATTCAACTTCCTATCTAGAAATACTCCAGGATACTTGGATCCATCTGAGATGGTGATTTCAGTGCCGTCCAGAAAAATAGGATCAAAAGCAGGAATCTTATTTTTCCTTGTAAACAGAACAAGCTCTGTTTTACTTGGATTAACTCCCAGACCACAGTCTCTTGCCCATTTAGACAGATCTTTCACAGAACCCTGAAGAAATTTTGAGCGATATCGGTTCAGCGGTTCAAAAGTTATGAATGAAACTGTAACCTAAAAATACAAAATGCTTTAATTTGGCTACTGGTTGACTTATGTGAAAATAATTGAACACCAAATGGTATTTAAACAAGTACAAACATACTTTTTGACAGAAAAGAAAAAAATTGCGGATTTTTTACCATTTTTTTTCGCGGAAATTTTTTTTGCAAAAGTAATTTTGAAATTGTTGAGGGTATTACTACATTCGGCAATGCCGAATTTAACTTTTTTACTTGTTCTATCTCCTATAGTCTAGTTTTGATAAGTTTTATTTGTGCAAACACCCCCCCCCCCCCCAGACATTTTTTACAAAAAAATTTCAAAATTTTCCCCTTTACTTTTTTTTTTAGATTTGGGACACTGCTGGTCAGGAACGTTTTCGTGCATTACGTACTCCCTTCTACAGAGGTTCAGATGTTTGTCTCCTATGCTATTCCATCGATGATTATGATAGTTTTCGAGGTCTTAAACAGTGGCGTCAAGAATTTTTACATTATGCCGATGTAAAAGCTGACAAATTTCCATTTATTGTGGTAGGAAATAAGGTAAGTTGAATGAATATATAAGAAAATTGTTATACTTTTTTGAAATGTCTCTACTTCCAGAACGATTTAGCCCAACAATGTCGCCAAGTAACATTTGATGAATTAAAAGAATGGTGTGACTCATTTCAAATACGCAGTCATATAGAAACTTCCTCAAAGACGGCTACAAATGTTAATGATGCATTCATATTGGCCGTTAGACAATGGAAACATATGGAACGTATAGCCGAAATAGAGCTTAAACAAAATGATACTATCGATTTAACTAAAACCATACGTTTAGCACAAAATCGTTTTTGTTGTACGGGTGGTGGAAGTACAACAACAGCAACAGCTTCTACAGGTAGCACTAATATAGAATCTGAAGATGAGTCCATGCATACACCATCACCACGACGATTTGGTAAACGTCCTTCAAAACCACAAGAAACACAATATCAACTTTAAGTTGTAGTAATGGAAAAAAACTACTGTAAGGAACAAAGATTTCTAAAACAACATTCTAAAAATGATTGGTTGTAATTACCAAAAACAAAAAAAATTAAGTTTAAATTTAAAAGTTCATCAAACAAAAACATTCCAAGGGTTCTTTTAAAAAAAAATAAGTACAAATTTCAAAAACCAGTACAATCATTAACTTTTCATTAAAAAAAAAGCAAAATTACATCTTGGACTTTTAAAAGAATCTCTAACTAAACATTCCACTATTTAAAATTAATTATTTCTTAAAGAAATTTAAAAAACAAAATTCCTACTTTATATAAAAGACCAATTTTTCAAAGAAATGTAGATTTTCTTTAAAACCCTTTTCTATATAAAAAATCATTCCCTATACAATTTTCAAAATAACAGTGTTAAATACCAACTTTTTAAAGAAATACGGGGTTTTTTATAAACAATTTTTTTGAAAATTAATGTCGCAGATTCTGAGACATTTTTTCCTATAGAAAATTTTCTAGATTCTGAGACATGTTTTCAGTGTTAAATTCTGACACATTTTTTCCTAAAGAAAAAAGTCGCAGATTTTGAGATATTTTTTGCTATAAAAGTCAGAGATTTTGAAAAAGGTCTCAGATTCTGCGACAATTTTTCCTATAGAAAAAAGTCTGAGTTTCTAAGACACGTCTTCCTATAAAAAAAGTCAGATTCTGAGACATTTTTCCTATAGAAAAAAGTCTCAGATTCTGATACATTTTTTCCTACAGAAAAATTTTAGATTCTGAGGCAATTTTTTCTATAGAAAAATTCTCAGATTCTGAGGCATTATTTCCTACAGAAAAAACTTTCAGATTCTGAGACAATTTTTCCTTTAAAAAAATTCTCAGAAGTTGAGACATTTTTTCTTATAAAAAAACTCAGATTCTTAAACATTTTTTCCTATAGAAAAGTCAGATTCTAATTTTTTTTTTGTCTATAGAAAAACATTTTTCTAATAGAAAAAAGTCTCGATTGCAAGATATTTTTTCCTATAGACAATTTTTTTTCTTACCGTTCTGAGACATTTTTTCCTATAGAAAAAAAGTCTATCAGATTCTGAGATATTTTTTTCCTATTAAAAAAAGGCAAATTCTGAGACATTTTTTTCTTATAGAAAAAAGTCTCAGACATTTTTCCTATAGAAAAAAGGCTCACGTTCTACGACAAAAGTATCTTTTTTCGTATAAAAAAAAGTCTCTGACTCTTGAGACAATTTTTCATATTTGAAAAAAAAAAATTTTTTTCTCAAAGAAAAAATTCTCACATTCTGAGACAATTTTTCTTATAGAAAAAAAGTTTTTTTTTCCTATAGAAAAAAGTTTTTTTTCCTATACAAAAAGTATCAGATTCTGAAACAATTTTTTCTATAGAAAAAAGTCTCAGATTATATTTTTTTTATTTATTAAATACAATTACAACTGAGTTATACTCATTTAGTAATATTACAATAAGAGAAGATTAAGTGATGAGAAGTAATCCATTAATTACCCTCAGATATTTTATTTTTATTTTTTACTAGCTGTTTTGCACCCGGCGTTGCCCGGATTGAAAAACATATATAATCAATGAGTTATTTATTAGTCAGTTTAATTACTGCTTCGTGACTTGAGGTTTGGTCGATTTTTTCGATTTTTCTCAGCGTGGGGAACATGGTATATATGTGTTCCTCCGTCATGGGAACAATCCTAATATTAACGTATTTCTTTAATATTTATTAATGTATTTCTTTAATGGCTTTTAAAAGGAACCTACAGTTCCCTCCTCGGTTAGCACTTCATCTGGTGAAAACTTCAATAAAGACATAACTTTCACTGAAGTTCAAGTGGGAGTGGCATTTAACGCATTTAGATAAATTTTGGTCTCATGTGACCTATAGTTCCCCAATTGGTTAGCTCGTGAAAAAAAATGCAATTAAATTTGCTCAGCAGTTTTTCCACGTTCGCGGAACAGGCAGACATAACTCTCACAGAAAAAAAAAATATTTTTTAATTTAATACAAAGGGGTGCTGCATTTTAAGCCCCTTGGCCCGATCGCCACAGTAAATACCATCTATGGTGAAAATTGTTTTTAAATTTGTTTCACCGTTAACGCGTGAGTACGGATCAGACAAAAATAAATTGTCTATAGTTTCCGCCTCAATAAGTACTAAATAGATGTATTATAATAACATCGGGTTCGCCGTTTAAGCGTGATTACGTAAAGGCAGAATAAACTTTCAGTACATTGCAAAAGACGTTGCAGTTGATACAGACTAAAGTTCCCGCCTCTGTTAGTACTGTCTTTGGAAAATGTTTTGTTAAAATCGGCTTAGTAGTTTAAGCGTTATTAAGGAACAGACCTAATCTAATAAAATAAAAAGGGGCGTGCTATATTATTTTTTATTTAAATCGGTATAGTCGATTAAGCATGATTACGGAACATTCCTCAAAAAGCGTTCAGTATAGTACAAAGTGGCGTGTCAAAGAGGCGTGACATTTTCCGCCTCTTTGTGCAAATGCGCTCTATTTATAATCTATAGTTTTCTCTTCGGTTAGTACTATCATTGGTAAAAATTTCACTAAAATCGGTTCAGCCGTTTATGCGTGATTACGGAACAGGAAGAAATAACGTTCAATGTAATACAAAGGGGCGTGCCATTTTACGTCTTCTTTTTTGATCGCCCTCTATTGTGGCTCATAGTTTTCGCTTCGGTTAATACTATCTGTGGTGAAAATTTCATGAAAAACAGCTCAGCCGTTTAAGCGTAATTGCGGAAAAGCAAGAAATAACTTGCAGTGTAATAAAAAGGGGCGTGACATTTTACGCCCCTTGTTTCCATCGCCCTCTATTGTGGCTCATAGTTTCCGCCTCGGTTAGTACTATCTGTGGTAAAAATTTCAGTGACATCGGTAAAATCGCTTTTCAGTGATTGCGGAACAGGCAGACATAGTTTCTGTATAGTACAAAGGGGCGTGTCATTTTACCCCCATTTTTCCGATCGCGGATTTTTCTATCTCTGGTGAAAATTTCATGAAAATCGATTCAGCCGTTTTTCTGTTGTTGTCGGACAGGTAGATATAGCTTTAACATGGTACAAAGGGGCGTGGCATTTTACGCCCCTTTGTCCGATCGCGGTCGCTTATGGCCTATAGTTCCGGCCTCGGTTAGTACTATCTGTGCTGAAAATTTCATGAAAATGGGTTAAGCCGTTCTTTACTTATTGCGGAACGGGCAGATATAGCTTCAGTATGGTACAAAGGGGCGTGGCGTTTTACCCCCATTTTTTCCGATCGCGGATTTTTCTATCTCTGGTGAAAATTTCATGAAAATCGATTCAGCCGTTTTTCCGTTGTTGCCGGACAGGCAGATATAGCTTTAACATGGTACAAAGGGGCGTGGCATTTCACGCCCCTTTGTCCGATCGCGGTTGCTTATGGCCTATAGCTCCCGCCTCGGTTAGTACTATCTGTGGTGAAAATTTCATGAAAATGGGTGAAGCCGTTCTTTACTTATTGCGGAACAGGCAGATATAGCTTCAGCATGGTACAAAGGGGCGTGGCATTTTACGCCCCTTTGTCCGATCGCTATCGCTTACTGCCTATAGTTTCCGCCTCGGTTAGTACTATCTGTGGTGAAAATTTCATGAAAATGGGTGAAGCCGTTCTTTACTTATTGCGGAACAGGCAGATACAGCTTCAGCATGGTACAAAGGGGCGTGGCATTTTACGCCCCTTTGTCCGATCGCTGTCGCTTACTGCCTATAGTTCCCGCCTCGGTTAGTACTATCTGTGGTGAAAATTTCATGAAAATGGGTTAAGCCGTTCTTTACTTATTGCGGAACAGGCAGAACAGTCTTCAGCATGGTACAAAGGGGCGTGGCATTTTACGCCCCTTTGTCCGATGGCGGTCCCTTATGGCCTATAGATCCCGCCTCGGTTAATACTATCTGTGGTGAAAATTTCATGAAAATCGGTTAAGCCGTTTTTCTGTTATTGCCGGACAGGCAGATATAGCTTCAGCATGGTACAAAGGGGCGTGGCATTTTATGCCCCTTTATCCGATCGCTGTCGCTTACGGCCTATAGTTCCCGCCTCGGTTAGAACTATCTGTGGTGAAAATTTCATGAAAATGGGTTAAGCCGTTCTTTACTTATTGCGGAACAGGCAGATATAGCTTCAGCATAGTACAAAGGGGCGTGGCATTTTACGCCCCTTTGTCCGATCGCGGTCTCTTATGGCCTATAGTTCCCGCCTTGGTTACTACTATCTGTGGTGAAAATTTTATGAAAATCGGTTAAGCCGTTCTTTACTTATTGCGGAACAGACAGACAGACAGACAGAAAGACAGACAGACAGACAGACAAACCAACAATCAGATTTATAATATTAATAGGGATTCTATAAGATGGCCAAGTCCATTGGAAGCCTTCGTTGAAGTCTTCTTTGAAGATTTTGAGAGTAGAATATGTTATTCAGGTCTACGTTAGTGTGAAGTTGAAGCTGTATAGCATGTTTTTGTGCGAAAAATTTTGTTTCTTCAAATACTGTTTTGATTTGAAGTTGAAGCTGTATAGCATGTTTTTGTGCGAAAAATTTTGTTTCTGCAAATACTGTTTTGATCTTTAGGTCTCTATGTAGGTCATCATTACGGATGTACCAAGGAGCATCTACTATTGTGCGTAGTATTTTATTTTGGTTTTTTTGTATTGTTTGAATATCACATGTCTTGGCGCAGCCCCAAAGCTGGATACCATACGTCCATATTGGCTTTATCGTTTGATTATATAAAAGCAGTTTATTGTTGAGAGATACTGGAGAGTTACGGCTAAGTAACCAATATAAGTGTTTAAACTTTAGTTTTATTTCTTGTGATTTTTTCTTAACATGTTCTTTCCACTTTATTTTTGTGTCAAGAGTCATGCCTAAGTATTTTGCTGTGTTAGCATAGGGTATTTGCGAGTTGTTTAAAAATACAGGTAGGTTATCTACTTTCTTATTGGTAAAATTTATATGCGTTGATTTACTTTCGTTGAGTTGCATTCTCCATTTCTTTATCCACGAAGATGTTTTTGTAAGTGCGACTTGCAGCTTATTCACAGCTTCTTTCTCGGTTGTGCCAGTCGAAAGTATGGCTGTGTCATCTGCAAACGTTGCTATTGTGGCTGTATTTGATACAGGAAGATCTCTTGTGTAAAGTAAATATATTATTGGTCCAAGGACACTACCTTGGGGTACACCCGCCTCAATATTTTTTAACTTTGAGTATTCATCATCTAATTTAACACGAAAATGTCTATCTGAAACGTAAGATTTCATAATTTCGTAAAACTCTTTTGGTAAATCTCTATGTAATTTATACAGTAGTCCCTGATGCCACACCCTGTCAAATGCTTGGCTTACATCAAGAAATACAGCTGAGCATACTTGTTTTGTTTCTAATGCCTTTTCTGCTACACTCTTATAAATTTTTGTTGAAATTTACCCACTTTATTGTAGGTAACTGTTCTCCTACAATAAAGTGGGTAAAAATACTCAATGTGTTTAAATTTCAACATTTGCACACAAAGTGTGTACAACTAATAAACATTTTGTGTGTAAATCTACAAATGAACTGCTTTCAAAATTTTCTGGCAATACACACAAAATGTGTAATTTTAGCTTACTTGTGCTCAAAAATAGATTTAAAATATTTAAAATTGCATCTTAAATGTTTTCTTTTACATAAAAGGTGCCTAATTTTTAACAACGTGCTAAAAAATTTATTCCTATAAACAAATAAAAACAAAAATGCATTTTTATTACTTTTTTATAGTTTTTATTTAAAATGAAATGAAAATGGGTATAAAAGTGAAATATGTATAATATTCATAAATTATAATTTAAATGCAAATTTTTTTTGGGTTATAAAATTATTCGTAACTTAAACTAAATATTAATAACAAATGAAAAATAACACGTTACAATATTCACATAAAAGATAAAATTTGCTAAATTAAAGAATGGATTTTTTGAACATTATTAATATTTGTTTGCCCCTCATATTTTTTGGAGATAGAATTAAAAAAAATCCATCATCTGACAGATTTCAACAGGATATAAAATAGGAAATGAAAATAAACAGGAACCACCTTTTCGAACATTAGTAATTTCTTTTCTAGAGATGTTCGAACATAAATATTTCTTGTGAGTCTTCAGTTTCTAAAAATATATAAAAAGATAAATTTAATGGATTTAATCAGTAAATTGCAATTAATTAAGAAAATAAATACTAACGAGCAATCGCAATGAGTGGAGAATTCTTTGGAACTTTACTTTCTTATCATAAGTTGTTGTCTCAAACTGCAAGTATAAAAAAATTTCACATTATTTACGAGATATTTTTGATATTTAAATCATACAAGGGAATATTTTCAGAATCTGAGAAGTTTTTTCTATAGAAAAAATCCCCAGAATTCAAGATAATATTTCTTTACAAAATATGTCAGAATCTGAGATATTCTCAGAATCTGAGATATTTTTTCTATAGAAAAAGTCTTTGTATCTGAGATATTTTTTCTATAGAAAATTTTTCAGAATCTAAAGAATTTTTTCTATATGAAAATTATTAGAATCTAAAAAATTTTTTTTTTGAAAAATTCTTAGAATCTGAGATATTTTTTCTATAGAAAAATTCTCAGAATCTAAAATACTTTTTCTATAGAAAAATTCTAGGTATCTAAGATATTTTTTCTAGAAAAATTCTCAGTATCTGAGATATTTTTCCTAAAGAAAATTTTATGGAAAAATTCTCAGAATCTAAGATATTTTTTTTATGTAGAATACTTCTCAGAATCTGCGATATTATTTCTATAGAAAAATCCTCAGAATCTGAGATATTTTTTGTATAGAAAAATTCTCAGAATCTGAGATATTTTTTTTTTATAGAAAAATTCTCATAACCTGAGATATTTTTCTATAGAAAATTCTCAGAATCTGAGATATTTTATCTATTGAAAAATTCTCAGTCTCTGAGATATTTTTTCCATAGAAAAATTCTCAGAATCTAAGATATTTTTTCTATAAAAAAACTCTCAGAATCTGAGATAGTTTTTCTATAGAAAAATTCTCAGAATCTGATATATTTTTTTAAAATCTTGGAAAATTAAAAAATTTTCGGAATCTGAAATAATTTTTCTGCAGAAAAATTCTCAGAATTTAAGATATTTTGTAATAGAAAATTTTTCAGATTCGAAGATATGTTTTTCTATATTAAAATTCTAAGAATCTGAGATATTCATTCTATAGAAAAATTTTAAGAATCTGATTTGTTTTTTCTATAGAAAAATTCTTAGAATCTGATACATCTTTTCTAAAGAAAATTTTTCAGAATCTGATATATTTTTTCTGTAGAATATTTCACTGGATTTGATTTATTTTTTTATAGAAAATTGCTCAGAATCTGATATATTTTTTCTATTAAAAATTTTTCAGAATCTGATATAAATTTTGAATCTAAAATATTTTTTCTTCAGAAAAATTCTCAAAATCTGAGATATTTTTTATATACAAAAATTCTCAGAATCTAATAAAGTTTTTCTATAGAAAAATTCTCAGTTTCTAATGAATTTTTCTGTAGAAAAATTTTCAGAATCTGATGTAATTTTTCTATAGACAAAACAGAAGAATCTGTGATATATATTCTATAGACAAACTGTAAGAATTTGAAATATTTTTTCTATAGAAAAATTCCTAAAATTTGAGACATTAATTTTATAGGAACATTCTTAGAATCTGAGATATTGTTTCTATAGAAAAATTCTCAGAATCTGATTTGTTTTTTCTATAGAAAAATTCTTAGAATCTGATACATTTTTTCTATAGAAAATTTCTCAGAATCTGATATATTTTTTCTATAGAACATTTTACAGATTCTGATATATTTTTTCCATAGAAAATTTCTCAGAATCTGATATATTTTTTTCTATAGAAAATTTCTCCGAGTCTGATATATTTTTTTTTTATTTTTAAATTTCTCAGAATCTGATATTTTTTTTTTTTTATAAAAAAATTCTTAGAATCTGAGATATTTTATCTATAGAAAAGTTTTCAGAATCTAAAATATTTCTTATATAGAATAATTCTCAGAATCCGAAATATTTGTTCTATAGAATAATTTGCAGAATCTGAAATATTTTTTCTATAAAAAAGTGCTCATGATCTGAAATAATTTTTCTATAGAAAAATTTTCAGAATCTGATACATTTTTTCTGCAGAAAAAAAATCTGTAAGAATCTAAAAACTTTTATTGAAATATTCCCAGAATCTGGTTAGGATTTAAAACATTTTTTTCTGTAGATAAATTCTCATAATCTGAAAAACCTTTTTCCTTAAAAAAAATATTCTCAAATTCTTATATCCAGACATTTTTGTAAAGAATAATTCAAAAGTCATTTGTGGTACTTACCTTTCTGATTTATAATTGCAAATCTTTAAGAAAAACATGCAATTAACAGTATACTATTTTTCTTAAATATTACGAATTTATAACAATCGGATCAGCTTCTTACAAATTTTACGTTGCATTTAAATTTTGAAACTATTGGTTAATATTTTCACTTTTTTTAACTATTTTTCTTTTAATTTTATGGGGTTTTCGCGTTATTTAAGTTTAATTGCGAGCACAACAAAATGTTCTGATTATATTTTTCTTTTTATTTTATTTTGACAATTTTAAAATTGTTGAACATTACGCATTTAATGTTTAATATCAAAAATTAAACACTAAATGTTTACAATAAACATTAAATGTGTAATTTTAAAATTCTTGTGTTTATAATTTTATAAAAATATTTATAAATTCACAAAATACTATATAATGTGCGTAATATTCAAATTTTTGTGTGTAAACTAAAATTTTAAACACTTGGTGCTCAATTTTAGGCGTTGTGTGTTATTTTACATAAAAATTTACCCACTTTATAGTAGTATTTTTACAAGAATTTTTTAGAGTGTACATCAACGATACGGTGAACTTGTTGGATAGTTGAATGTCGCTCTCTAAACCCAAATTGGTGACTAGGGATCAAATTTCTCTCTTCGATTATAGGTTGAAGACGTTTAAGTAAAAGTTTTTCAAAGATTTTAGACATAACTGGCAGTATTGATATAGGCCTATAACATGTTAATTCATTAGGTGGTTTTCCAGGTTTAGGAATTACTATTACCTCAGCTACTTTCCATTGCATTGGAACGTAACGTAGATGAAAACATGCATTTATAATATGCATTAGTTTTATAAGAGCTTTGTCCGGTAATTTCTTAATAATTTTGCCAGTTATTAAGTCATAACCTGGCGCTTTCTTGGGGCGTAGGTCTTTATCAATAATGTATTTAAGGTCCCCCATTGTAACTGGTTTTATGGCTTTTTTTATCATCTTTATAGACTTTATTAATATTTTCCTCTGATGATTGCCTAGGTAACGGTTTAAATCAGTGGTCGGCAGAAAGAGAGTGTATGAATGCATTGTTGTATGAATATAAATATGCATGTGTTTGTATATTTCTTAAACAAAGCGACATCAACCAGCTTGTTGTTGTATTTTTATGCTCTTATTTGTGAGTTTTGTTGACATTCGTGTTGAATACATGTGTATTGCCGAATGTGTTCGGGATCAATGTGCAATGGATGCCGACCACTGGTTTAAATATATCTTGTAAATGATTTGCGAATGATTCGCATTTATCTTTTGCATTTCGAGACCATGTACCATCAGGCTTACGAATTGGCGGTATTTGTGGTGACACATGGTTAAATTGTTTAGTAGCTTTCCATAAGCTGTAGTTTGTGTCTTTATTTGCTGAAAGACTTATTAAGTGCGAAGACATTGTATTATTGTTTACTTCGTTTATTAAACTCTTGAGTTCGGTACATAATATGTTAAGTATCGTTTTATTTTCTGTGGTACGTTCTGTTTGCCACTTTTTTCTAGCTTTCCGCTTTTTGGCTACAAGTTCTCTTATCTCTTTTGGATATGTAGAGTTGTTGTTTGGTTTTTGAGGTTTTGGTGAGCTTTCCCATGCCGATAGTTGAATTGCTTCAATTAAGTTGTCTACTTCATCTTCAATTTGATTTTTCGTTTTAAGAGGTGTTTGCAAGCTTATTTTATCACTTAATAACAAAGTAAATAACTCCCAATTAGTTTTATTATTTACTAAAAATGGTGTGTCTTGTTTTTGAATAACACTTTCGCTGATTGTCATAATAACCGGAGTATGATCTGATGATAACTCAGAGCAGTTTTGAAGGTGGATATAGTTTTTTGAAATCCCTTTGGCTATATAGAAATCGATTAGATCAGGTGTTCGATCTTTATTTGTTGGCCAGTATGTTGGTTCGTTGCCTGAGTAAAATTCACAATTGAGATTGCGAGCTGCTTTAAACAATTCCGTACCTTTTGCTGACGTAAGCCTGGAGCCCCATATTTTGTTTTTGGCATTAAAATCACCTCCAACTATAAAATGGTTTCCAAGTGGTTTAAGCATTTCATGATATTGATCACTTTTTATATTGTGTTTGGGCGGTGAGTATATTGCACATATTTTAAACGATTTGTGATTTTTGAGGTCAACTGAAACACATCTCGTTTTCTAGTTTTTGTTCTTCTTGGTGTCTTATATTTTCTTTTATTATAATTGTGGCACCACCCCTAGCTTTTTGTGCAGGGGTAAAGCATTATAGAATTTATAGCCTTTAAGTGTTTTGTAAAGTGGCTTTCAGAAATTAATAGTACATCAATTTGTTCTTCATGGAGAAATATTTCTAGTTCAGGTAAATGGTTCATTAAACCATTACTGTTCCATATTGCTAAGCGAAGTGTAGATTTTATTTTGATTAAAAGAGTAACGTTTAGTTCTTAACTCAATTGCATTGATGGAGTTAAAAATTTTTTCATTAATTAAATCTTGATTATTTAATCTTTGATTTATTTTTTCTAAATTTTTTAAAATTTGATTTAAAATATCGGTATTTTTTGAGTTTTGTTGAAATTGGTTCTGATTTCGTGTAATATGGGAAAAATTAGCTTTGCGAACTTTCTGTTGATGTGATGGAGTTCGAGTATTAACTTGTTGTTGAGGTTGGTTTTGTATTTTTTGGTTACTTACAACTTGAGCGAAAGTATTGCTTTGAGTGTTGCACTGTTGTGGTGGAAGTTGAAAATTTCTTTGTTGTTGTGGTTGATTTTGACGTTCCTTAATTTGAATTTGTGGTTGAGGTTGTTGTGGAAGTTGTACTTTTCTTTGTTGTTGGGTTGATTTTGGCATTCTTGAAGTTGAACTTGTGGTTGAGGTTCCATCTGTTGTGATAAAGGCTGAATATAAATTTCAGGGAGTGGTCTGTTTGCAATATTTTGAGCGCGGTTTTTATTTCTAATCTTTTGTAATTCTTTGGCTACCTCACAACCTCGATAACTGGCGGGATGGTTGCCTTGGCAATTTGCACATATGGGATTGATTTGTGTTGACTTAGTACATTCATTTGTCAAATGTTTACCTGCACATTTTACACATCGGGGGTCTCTTTGGCAGTACTGTTTGGTATGGTTAAATCCTTGGCATCTTTTGCATTGAGGTATACGAGCGGATGTTCTCTTTACTGCTTCTACTTTAACTTTCATGTTGACAATATTATTAATTTTGTAAATTTTATCTATACAGTCACTATTACTAAAAGTGATCATAAATAATGGCAAACCTCTTCGGATATTAGTAGCAACATTATTAGTTACAGTAGTTTCTTTTTTAATTATGTTAACAGCATCCGTTGGATTAAATCCTTGGGATTTCAAATCGTTTATAATATCGTCTTTGAGACAAGTATGGTGTAAACCTCTTACCATCACTCTGTAGGATCTATCAATTTTGTTCTCGTACGTATGCCATTGAATGTTTTCTTTATTTAGTGTGGATGAAAGTGTTCTATATCCATCAGAATCAAAAGTGTTGACTTTCCATACATTATTATTGAGGGCTATGACTTTATAGTTTTCTATTTTTGTTTTTTCCATTATATTTTTTAGCTCAGTGTACGATGAAATACCCGCAATATTTATCGGGGGAGGTCTCAGATTATGAGCCATTTTTTCTTACGGAAAAGGTCTTAGAGTCTTCCTTTACAAAAAAGTATCAGATTCTGAAACAATTTTTCCTATTGAAAAAAGTCTCAGATTCTAAGACATTTTTTCCTAAAGACAAAAGTCTTAGATTGCTGTACATTTTTTATATAGAAAAAAGTCTCAGACTCTGAGACAATTTTTCCTATAGAAAAAAAGGCAAAAATCTTTTTTTCTTGTAGAAAAATGTCTTAGATTCTGAAACATATTTTCTTCTACCATCGCAATTCCAAGGCCATGTCCAATATTTAAGAAGCTTCATCTGAAAGGCCTGTTTTTTGGGACCCTTGATCAATAAGTGCTCGTAGCGTTATAAGTTCTTTACTTGCAGCACGTACTTTTACTTGTGCTGTTGCCAGAAGAACTGATGTCGATGTTTCTTTTGCTACAAACGAAGCTGAAGTGCTTGGTTTTGGTCTTCTGTATGTAGTACCTCATGATGATTCCTTCCACATGTTTGACATTTGATTGATTTTTGGCACTTCTGGCCATACGTGTGGCTAATACATTTATTTCTTTTCGCTAAACTCATTTTATCTTTTTTTTAAATAATGATAGAAATTTATAGCAACTAACTGCTGTATGCCCGTTCTTTTTACAATGTAAACACGACTGTTGTGTAGAAATTAGTGCGTTCTTCCTCTGTTGAAACTTGTTACCTCCTTGTTGCTTTGATACATACTCTAAGGCATGATAATGTTGTTCTAGGAAATCAATTACGTCTTGCAACAGTTGGATCTCCTTCGTCTTCTTCGCGATAAAGTATTTTTCACGAGAAAAGTCTCGTATAGACGAAGAACATTTTTAACCAACTTTCAGATATGTATTTTTGGAATAATTGAATCGTCATCGGGAAAACCCGAAACTTGGGGAAACTCTAAGACTTAAAAATGTTGTTCTAGGAATCCCATTACGTCTTACAACAGTTGGATCTCTTTCGTCTTCTTCACGAGAAAGTCTTTTTCACGAGAAATGTCTCGTATAGACGAAGACCATTTTAAATTGCGGATAAGTATTTTTGGAATAATTGGATCGTAATCGGGGAAACCCAAAATTTGGGGAAACCCGAAATTTGGGGAAACTCGAAGGCTTGATAATGTTGTTCTAGAAAAACCCATTACGTCTTCCAACAGTTGGATCTCTTTCGTCTTCTTCACGAGAAAAGTCTCGTATAGGCGAAGACCATTTTTATCCAACTTGCGGATAAGTATTTTTGGAATAATTGGATAGACATCGAAGATATGTATCCCCAAGGCCTTTATAGCATGCGTGCAAGCATTTGTCGTATCAAGCAGTTGCTTAACACTTGCGTCTCAAATAGCAACCGGAGATTCTTATGCCTCTGCTTCCGTGTTTTCCAGGTAGCATCGTAGCTGGCATAGGTTCCCAGTTGGCAAAATTAAAGCACACCTGACATACTGCTGACTCTCCCTTTATGAAATCGCTGACATCTTTATACAATTTTTCAAAGTGTCATCAATGACATGTCAGCAGTTGGTCAGCAGTGTCCACCAGCATCGGTGGCCACTAACAATTCGTTTAAACAACCGCTGACCAACTGCTGACATGTCATTGATGACATTTTGAAAAATTGTATGAAGATGTCAACAATTTTATAAAGGGAGAGTCAGCTGTATGTCAGGTGTGATTTTTTTTGCCGACTGGGTTATTCTTAAAGGCTGTATCAACTTTCCTGCTTCTCCTTTTAATGCATGTTTCACACGGCAGAGCTTACTTACATTTCCAATATCAGTAAAATTATACACGACACTTATAAATATGTTGTGAAATTGAGTCCATTTATTTATATCCCCATTAAACTCAGGAATTTGTATGCTTGCTAGTTTTGGAATATCAATCCGATGGGCTTCCTTTTTTCTTTCGACGAGTGATGTAAATTAGATACTTACTGTCACTTATCTGCTTCTTAATTTTCTTGCGAATTATGACTCCTTTTGTCAACTTAGTCGTAACAACCTTGTAGCTCTTCGAGACTCAATTCCATACATTCTGAATTTCAGCTTGATCCTCATTGAAGGTAGCTATGTGTAGACTAACTTTACACATTCTTGAAGTAATTTTCTGTGCCATTGCGAAAATACTTCCTCCAGCATGTTGTCATCTTCATCTTGATCAGGTATCTTTTCTTCGATACCTTTTTTTCAAGCGTCTTAGATTGCCGAAATTCTTTCAATGGTTGTTCAGATCTAACGCCCTCTTCTTCTTCGATCATAGATATTTGGGATTTAGACTTCGCTTTAATTTTTGCGAACAATAGTATCCATATTTCCCCGAAAACTTCGGTTATTGACTCATAGTAACCTTTAAAGATATTATCTCAAGACACATTAACTTAGCGTTATTTGCATCAAACTCTACTTCTAATGGTTTGTCTCTCGTTTCTTCTTCATCCAGCCTTGATGATCGGAATTATTCCTTAGCTACACTTTCACTAATGCTGACAGCTATTTGCTCCAATTAATGCTGACATTCAAACAACTTTTTCTGAGACATTTTTATTATGGTTATCTACTTTTTAACTATTAACACTTTTTAAACCTCTGTTAAAGCCTAGGTTACGCTTCTAATTTAAACGTATTTAACACCGGTTTTAAAGAAATAATTTTATTAAATGAACTGTTTTATTTTGTTTTTCTAAAAGAAACACTATTTTTGAAAAAATTGTGTCAGTTATCAAAAAAATCCCACTATTTATAAAAAAAAAAAATCAAGACTTAAGGGCAGTTTACACTTTAACTACCCTTGACCACCCTTATCTCCTTTTTGCCCGTATTAAGGTATGAACAGAACAAGCCCGGCACGACTTTTTCCATACGATTTGACAGTTAAAAACCGTGACCGGCACGGCAAAAAATTAAAACTTATTTTATTTGTTCTCCGGGTTCTCTCATTCTCCCTTCCTCTCACACTCCAGGGTTGCCGCATTTTCACAACAAATTTTTATCTTTTCATTCACAATGGTGTAACGAACGTACAGTAGTGCCAACTTAACCACATTGACTATGTGGTAAGCGATTTTTTTCCGTAAAATTACGCTTATTTTATTAAAAGTTAGCACCACTGAACAAACAAATGACATTTTTTGCCGTCGCCGTCCCCCGTCATTGTTTTGGGCCTATTTTCTCCGGCAACGGCAACCGTCCCCCGTGCCGTGCTTGTTCTGTTTCTACCATTAGTGATACGATTTGCCGGATTTAAATAACTTTGTATGAACAAATACTTGAATTTGACAATTGTTATCCCCTAATACTGGGAAATGGTAGATAAGGGTATGGTACTACACCGTCCGACAAAAAGAAAAAAGTCGTTAAACACTAACTGGATAATAAACGTTTGAATCTGGAGACTAAATGTAGTAAAACTGCATTTACAGTTTTTCATTTCGTTATCCTGTTTTCTTTTAAAAGGACTTCAAAGTTTTAGAGAATTAAATTTTTTGTAAAATATTTTTTTTTAATATTTGTACTTGTCCTAGGATGCCACTAGTACAATATTTGTACTTGTCCTAGGATGCCACTAGGATACCATAAGAAAACCCATATTTCTTTGAATTTAATAGTTTCTTTTGTTAGTTTCTTAAAATTTTTAGTCAAACCCGGCTTTAAAGATATTTTAAATATCTAGCTCTTTTTTTTGTATAGTTTTTCTAAAACTCCCTATTTTTGAAAAAAAAAATCAACAATGTTTTTGAAAAAATTAAAAAAAAAAATTTTTTGTGTCAGTTATCAGGAAAAACCCCACTATTTATAAAAAATTCAGGAATAATTATTAATTCTATAAATTTAATTTTTTTTATTCTACTAGCTGGTGTAAAATGGGTTTTAAAAACCCCCTATTTCTTTGAAATTTATAGTTTCTCTTGGTAGTACCCTAAAATTTTTGCCCAACCCCATTTATTTATGAAATAGAAAATTTATTTTATAAAAACTAAACTTCATTTTAAATTATTGAAAAAATGTTTCTATATAATGGGTTCAAAAAACCCATATTTCTTTGAAATTCATTTGAGTTGAGTTGAGTTGAGTTGAGGGTGGGTTGTACAAGCCTAAAAATAAGTAAATTTTTCTAGGCAAGTCCATGGCGCTCAGACTTAAAATAGTCCATTGTACCGTACCCTGAAAAGAAAGATTAAGTAAAGGTGATAAAAGGTTGAGAAGAAAAAGAAAGAAAAGTGCTTGTTCAGAATTTCTCAGTTGCTTTCACAAACTTGAGAAAATCAGACAAGGGAAGTCCATGGACCGTGTCCATAGACAGAATATCAGAACCCAATATCCGCAGTCTAGCCCTTGAGAACGCTGGACAACAACAGACGTAATGTTCAGTTGTGTCATCATCCTCAAGACAAGCCACGCATAATGGGTCTGATAAGACACCTAATCTCGTCATATGACGAGCACAGGCATTGTGTCCCGTAATTAAGCCAGTAAGTCTGCGACAGTCTATTCTACTGAGGCTGAGTAGATAGTTAGCCACTTTCCTGTCTGGCTTAATCACAAAACGTTTGGTATTCTTGCATGCCAACTCATTTGACCATCTTTCCATGAAAGTTTCTTTCATATGAGAGTTGATCCAACGCATCAGCCATGTCAAGCCAATACCAATTTGAGGTTCCGGATTGTAAGGAATTGTATCAGAGCCAAGATTTGCCAAAGAGTCGGCAATCTCGTTTCCCCGTATTCCCCTATGACCCGGAACCCACAGAAGACTGACGCTATTCCCACATGAGACCTCATTGAGTCTGCGTCTACATTCCTGGACAATTTTGGATGAAGTGACTGGAGATTCAAGTGCAATGAGCGCAGCCTGGCTGTCACTGCAAATACTGATTCTCCTATTAATCCATCCGTTCCCAATTATCCAGGTCGCTACGTCCAAAATAGCAAATATTTCAGTCTGAAATACTGTAGCCATTTTTCCCATAGCAATATAGCATTTGGTCGCATCGTCCAAATACCAGCCAGACCCAGAGCCATTTAAGTTACTGGATCCATCCGTGTAGAAAGTATCCGTGTAATTTTCCAGTAGGTCTGCTGGGTTTCCCCAGTCTTCCCTACTCGGAAATATTACAGTAAACTTCCTACCAAACTCGATGCAAGAGGTTGTACTGTCCAAAGGCATAGAAAACATCGGACAAAGTTCCGATAGCGTATTGAACAGACGACCATGTCCCACATTGTACTCCCCATGCCATGTTCCGCTTTTGCGGAGCCTGCACAAAGATTTCATGGCTTCCCCTTGAATATGTAAGTCCAAGGGAAGCATATCCAACATAGCGTCCAGAGCTGCGCCTGGGGTGGTGCTCATGGCACCAGTAATTCCCAAGGCAGCCGCTCTTTGTAGTCCGTTTAGCTTGGATCGAATAGTCTTCACCATCGTTCTCGGCCACCAGACTACCGCCGCATACGTCACAATAGGTCTAATTACAGCTATGTACATCCAATGTACATTAGCAGGTCTTAGACCCCATGTCTTTCCAAAAGCTCGTCGACACTGCCAGAAAATCCGAAGTGCCCGTGAAACTTTTTGTTCAACATGTTTTGTCCACATTAGTTTACTATCTAGGGTAACCCCTAAATACTTAACTTCTGTGGACAGTTGAAGAGTTATGCCCTTCAACGTAGGAAGCTGAAGACCCTTATGTTTGGTTCTTCGCGTGAACAACACGAGTGTTGTCTTATTTGGATTGACAGACAATCCATGTCGATTGCACCAGTTGTCCATCAAGTCAATAACGGTCTGCATTTTCTTGCATACCAAGTTAAGTGACTTTCCGGATACTAATGCGCACACATCGTCAGCGTATGCCTGTATGTGTACACCTAGAGCTTGTATTTCAACCAAGAGTGAGTTTACCACAAAACACCACAGCAAAGGAGAGAGAACACCCCCTTGGGGGCAACCTCTACTAACCTCAACCGTTACTTTTGTGCCCCACTCATCTTCAGCCGTCAACAATCTCCGGGAGAGCATAAAATGAATCCACTTGACTAGAACTGGATCCACGCCATGCAATTCAGCCGAAGTTTTCATAGAATCGAAAGTAGCATTATCAAAAGCGCCCTCAATATCAACAAAAACACCCAGAGTATAGTCTTGTTTGTCAATGCCCTTCTCAATATTGACCACAAGATCGTGAAGTGCCGACTCACAAGATCTACCACTCTGATACGCGTGTTGCTGACTATTTAGGGGGCATTCGATTAATGCTACTGACCTAATGAATTTCTCAACCATTCGCTCAAGACTTTTCAGTAGAAAGGATGATAAACTGATTGAATTGGGAAATTCATTTAGTCCTTATACATTTTTTAGAAACTTTTACTTAAACCCGGCATTAATTATTTCTTAAATTTCTAACTTTTTTATATAGTTTTTCAAAAAAAAAAATATTAAAAAAAATCTAAAACAATAATTTTTTATCTCTTGTTTTCAAAAATTCCCACTATTTAAAAAAATAATGCTAGAATTATTTTTTGTGTATCTATAAATGGGATTTCTAATTTTTTTATTTAACCTAGCTGGCTAAACGGGTATTTTAAAAACCCCCTATTTATTTAAAATTTATGGATTCTCACACTACTTTTAAAAAAAAATCATCCTTCCCCTTTAGATCATGGAATAGAAAATTTATTTAATAAAAAAAGAAAAATGTTTCTTTTAAATGGTTTAACGAAAGCCCCCTATTTCTTTGAAATTCCTAGATTCCTTTCAAATGTTTAGAAACTTTTACTCAAATATTGTTTTAAAGAAAATTATTTATTACATCCTTTTTTATACTCTCTTTTTACTTAATCTATAACTTTTTATATTGCTTTGCAAAAAAGCCTATTTTTAAAAAAAAAAAGTTTTATCTCAGTTTTCACAAAACGCGAAATTTTTAAAAAATGCTAGAATTTTTGAACAATTTATTTATTAATTGTAGTGCTAAATTTATTAATTCAGCTAGTTGCGAAATGGTTTTTCAAAAAACCCCCTATTTCTTTGAAATTTATAAATTCTCTTACTAGTTCTTTAAAATATTTGCCCAAAAAAAAAAAAAAAATTATATAAAATTGGTTAACGAAAACCCCCTATTTATTTGAAATTTATACTTTTTTCAAAATTTAAGAAACTGTGTTTTTAAGAAAAAAATTGTAACATGCTTTGTGTCAACCCCTTTTTAATGAACAATTTGCAACTTGCAAAAAAATGCTAGAATTTTTCATTTATTAACTCAGCTAGCTGGTGTTAAATGGTTTAAAAAACCCCTATTTCTTTGAAATTTATAGATTCTATTACTAGTTTGTCAAAATCTTTACCCAAACTCTTTTATTTATAGAATATAAAGTGAATTTTACGAAAAACCATCTAAATTGTGTATTTTGGAAAAAAAAATATAAAATGGGTTAACAAAAACCCACTATTTCTTTGAAATTTATACTTTACTTTCAAATTTTAAGAAAATGCGTTATAAAGAAAGAAGTTTGTTACATGCTTTCTGTAAACCCCTCTTTTAAAGTACAACTTAATGTTATTTTTTCTGAAAAAACCCCTATTTTTGAAAACAGTTTTTTAAAAAATTCCACTATATATAAAAAAGTGCGAGAGTTATGGAATTATTTGTCTATAAACTGAAGAGCAAATTAAATGATTCACCTAGCTGGTGTTAAACGGGACTGCGACGGGACCCTATTTATTTGAAAATTGTAATAGTCTCTTAAGGTGGATACGCACGTTCAATTAAACTTTCGCGAAAAAAAAGAACACCCATTTCTTATTAATTGTTCGTATACTTTCTCACTATGATAGGTCCTTTTTGATATTTGAAAAAAAAAAATGCAAATGGTTATACCCAATCATAATTGTACAGTATTATTGAACGTGTGTACCTTTACTAGCATTTTAAAATTTTAATCAATGGAACCATTAAATAAATTCAATAAATAAAAAAAAAAAAAAATCCATTGTATGAATTAAGAGTTATGGAAAATTTTGTTTAAATGGTTTAAGAAAAACCCCTATTTCTTTGAAATTTATAGATTCCTTTGAAGTTTTTAGTAAATTTTATTTAAACAAAGCAAGGAATCTATTACTTGCTTTGTTAGAACACGTTTGTTTAAATGTACTAATTTTAATATTTTTTTTGTAAAAAACCCCCTATTTTTGAAATAATTAAAAAAAATAAATTTTTATCCCAGTTTTTAAAAATTTTTAATCACTATTTATAGAAAAAATGCGAGATTTATGAATTGTTTATAATTTGGACTGCTAATTTTATTATTTCTGCTAGCTGATGTAAAACGCGCGTTTCAAAAAACCCCCTATTTCTTTCTTTAAAACTTTTACTTTTGGAAAACTCATTTAACACAATTTTGTACGCACATCTTTTTATAATATTTTTTTTTTATAAAAATCCACTCTACTTTTGGAAAAAAAATTTTAAAACAACATTTTTTTTTTTAGTTTTTAAGAAAAAGAAATCTTAAACATAAAAACCAGTAATTTTAAATTTTAAGTTATTTAAGTAAAACAAAACGCACCAAATATTTTAGTTTTAAGTTTAATAATCATTTTTTAAAAAACCCAGTGTTAATTTTAAAAATTTTACTGTATCTACCCCATATTTTTGGCTTGTTAAACAATAATTTTTAGTGCCTTTTTTTGCAAAATCTAATTACAAAATATGTCAATTTAATTGCTATTTATTGCTATATGCTATATCTAAAAAAAACCCGTATTTATTTATACAAAAAAATATATTTGTTTTGCAAATTATTAAAAGCTTGAAACCATTCAAAATGGTATTTTTTTAAACAAAAAATATTAAAAATTATTTTAAAAGGTTTTTAAATTATAAATTTTTTTTTAATAATTTTAAATTATATGAATAAAATCTACTTACCATTTTTAAATGATATTGTTAAGGTGAATTTATATGTTAACTACCCTTAAACACCCTTGTCTACTATTTCCCAGTATTGGGGATACGATTTGCCGGGTTTTAATAATTTTGTATGAAAAATTATTCAAATTTGACAATTGTTATCCCCTACTACTGGGAAATAGTAGATAAGTGTTGTCTCGGGTAGTTAACATGTAAATCACCCCTTATTTACAAGATATTTAATTTTTTTTTTTTCAATTGCATTAAATTTTTAAAATGAAAGGTGATTTGCATGTTGACTATCTATTTCAACCATTTCCCAGTATCAGCTATACGAACAGTAATTTTAACGTAATTTCAATACAAAATTGACAATTCGTTTTGCTAATCCTGGAAAATATTAGATATCCCTTTACAAAGACGACTTTTTTTATTTTGTAAAAAATAGTTATTTTTTAAGGCAGCCATTTCCCAGTATTAGTTATACGAATATTAAATTTTAAAGAAGTTTCAGTACAAAATTGACAATTTGTTTTGCTAATACTGGGAAATATTTGATATACCTTTACAAAGATAATTTGTTTTATTTTGTTAAAAAAACGCTATTTTTTTAAGGCAGCTTTTTACTCACAATAAATTATTATTTTGTTGTTATGATTTTTGTAGAAAACTTTTTGTATTTCAAAAATACATTTTTTTTTTATTTTGTAAACCATTTAAAGTATTTATGAAATCTAATGTACACATTCCCACAAATTCATTCATATTTATGCATATTTAACAAACAAAAATGTAAAACTATTAGACAAAAAAAAAATAACAAACGAAGATATTAAAAACCACATTTAACACATAATTTTAAGCATGTAAAACAAAAAATTGATTATAATAAACGAAATCAATATTTAAAATATAGAGAAATCTTTGATTTGAACGGGTGTTTTAGAATAATAGGGGGTTTTCACAAAATCATGATTTTGAATCTGATAAATACTACTGTGCAACAAAAAAAATTTGCCTAGAAAAAAGATAGACAAAATCAGGGTTTTGCATGTCTTCAGTGAAATTTTATAGCGGTTAATTTCTTAGAACATATTAGCCCTCTAACTGTCATTTTATGGGGTCATTTTAGGCCTTTTTCAAAAACTAAACACATAAGTCTAAAAAACGTCCGTTAAAAGCAGTGTCGGACATTTTTGTAATTCCTATTCCCGCGGGAATAGGCTAAAAAATGCTGCTTGTGCGCAGCCGACACACGTACACAATAAAATTCTGTTGCTTGCTTGATTTTTCGCTTGCTAACACCCCACAAGCATAAATGTTATAGTATGTGTGTGCGCACCACTGGTTTAAAGGGTTAATAAAATGTTCCACAAATATTTTCCTAATTCAAAATCATACATGGGAATGCTGCCTCCTTCGTTCAACCGCTGGGCTACAAATTCCAACCTCAAGCTCGAAAATACGTTTGCTATGACTGTTTTAAATTTCACGGATATCGGTCCAGTACTTACTGAATGGCTAAATTATTTCCAAGTGTAGGATACTACATTATTTTTTTAAACTAGTTTAACAACTTAAACCAGTTTAAATTTAAATATGTGCAAGTATTTAAACTAGTTTAAAAAATTGAATGCGAATGTGGTATTATCAGGTGATGATTTAATGGCAGTTTAGATGTTAACTACCCTTGACCACCCTTATGTACTATTTCCCAGTATTGGAGGATTACAATTGTCCAAATTCAAATAATTTTTCTTGTAAAATTATTTAAAACCGGCAAATCGTATTCCCAATACTTTGAAATAGTAGTTTAGGTTGGTCAAGGAAAGTTTACATGAAAATTAACCCTTACCAATCAAATTTCAAAAGAATAACCGTTAAATACCGTTATATCTTAAATTTCTATTCGTTTTTTATTTTCTTCTACCGTTGACAACACTGTTTCTGTTTTTCACCTCTATCAGTTAGGCAGAGTTGTGGTGAGTTTTTTTAGTTAGTTGACTTTTATAAATTTTACAAACGGTTGTGATTCGTTAATGTCCTTTAATTTTTTCAATAATTTAGTGTTTTTAAAGTGTTAAATAATTAAAAATTTTAATAAAAAATATAGTTTAGTTAATATTTATTATGTGTGGTTAAAAAATATGTAGAAAATCCGTGGTTTAAACGTGTTTGTGCTAAAGTAAAATTTGTGAAAATTTTAAGAAAAAAATCTCATGGTTTTTAAAGAGAAAGAAAAATGATAAATTAAAGAAAAGAATTAATCAAATTAATAATCAAATGAAAAAAATATGGCTAAAGAGCGGTTTGCTGGCATAATTTCAAATAAAATTATTGACAAATCTGCAGTTTACGGTAGCGAAATTAAAGGTTGTCCTCCAGTGTCCAAACGACGGTGCATCCACAAATTAAAAAGAAATTCCTTGGGAATCGGGGTTTTGTAAGACGGAACTTTAAAGAGTAGTGGAAATAGGAAATTAAGGGAATAGCATTGGGCTAACTAAACTGCAGATTACGGTGGCCAAACAAAAAAATGTCCCCTTGTGTCCAAACAACTGTTCATTTACAAATCAAAAAGAAAGTCCTTGGGAATTGGGGTGTTGTAAGACGGAACTTTTAAGTAGTGAAAATATGGAAACAAGTGAAGTTCACGACATTTTTTTTTGTTTAAACATGATTTTGCATAGCCGGCCTTTGGCCGGGCTTAAAATCTCCATGCATTAAACCCATCCTCTCCGCCTTAAAAAGCTGTTTTACGTAAACGTTTTTGGTTCTAGGTATTTTCAGTGCAACATTTAGATCTTTAATGTCGCACCCATCCCTTTTAAGCTTTTGCACCAAAAAAAAAAAATGCATTTGAGTGATGAATGTAATCTTGACTGATGTCGAAATAGGAAAACAAGGAAATCTTATTGGGCCTTATGTCCTTCCAATGAACTCGCCAATACCGGACATCCATCAAATCTAACTTTACTTGCGATTTTAAATATGTGTGTCTTCGGCCTCAAAATTCGAAGAAACCCCTAAGCCCCAGCGATATCAGGTACCGCAAATAACAGATTGGAATTTTCATTGATATTTTTCGAATAATAATTGATCTTTTTCGAATTACAGTTGATCTTTTTCGAATTACAATTGATTTACAGTATTGGGGTATAGTAGTGAGTATATCCGGTATACTTACTTTGTCATTTCGTACGTAACGCATCGAAATATCGGTCGGAGACCCTATAAAGTATATATGTTATTAATCCATGATCGATCATAAGATGTTCTATGAATGTCCGTTCTTCCCTCCGGCTGTATAAAAAAGGATTCCAAAATAAAATAGCTCGACTCCTTAAATTTGGCAGGAATATGTCTCATGGTCAAAGAACGGCTAAGTTCGCAACGGGACAAATCGGACCATGAGGAAAATAGTTTCCCCTTAAAGATATAAACCAACCTATTAAAAACTCAATTTTTATACCCTCCAACTACAGTATAGGTTTATATTTACTTCGTCATTCCGTGTGTATCGCATCGATATATGGGTCTGGGACCACATAAAGTGTATATGTTGTTGGTCCTTGATGAAATCTAAGACATTCTTGGAATGTCCGTATGTCCGTACGTCTATATAAGACACGATGTAGTATAAAAGAAAATAGACCCCTGATGTTTGGCACGATTATGTCTTATGGTTATAGGCAGTTAAAGTTCGTAAATGGACAAAAACGGACCAGGAGGAAAAAAGTTGCCCTTGGAGAACTAAACCAACCTCTGAAAAATTTCCATTTTTGCAGGTTTTTTTGTATTGTTTGTTAATTAATTGATGAAGAAGATCGAAGTCCATCACTTAGACACAGGGAATTTTAAAATGTGTTTTTTCGGTCCGCCCCCTTTTGTGGGCGTAGGTATTAGAGAATAGTTTAAATAATGATTAAATTGTATACATTTTGTGCAAAAAGCATAATAAATGCATTTCAAAACATTTTTCACGGGAGAGAAGATCTGCTCCAACTTCCCTCGCATAGCTCTCCACCTCCCTCCAAGAACGCCCTTGCTAATTTTTTTTTTATCTTTTTTGCATGTTGTAGTTTATTAATACTCTAACTTGTTTTAAAGTTTTTTTGGTATTTTTGGTAAGCAACTGATACAACTTTATGCTAGTTCACGGTCCCGCACTTGGACCCAGGGGATTAAAAAATGTCGTTTTCTTCCGCCCGCCCCCTTGTGTGGGTGTGGATATTAAAAAATATTTTAAATAATGATAAAACTGTATTTCCATAGTGCAAAAAGCTTAATGCAGTCAGATCGCGAAAATGTGAACTAATTTTTATCAAGAGTGTTCATGTTTTTGGGATTGTTCACGTTTTCGATTGTCCAATTTTATGAATATATTCACAGCCGAATTTAACACTCTCATTTGTTCAAATTACAATTGATCCTTTTGAATTACAATTAATCTTTTTCGAATTGCAATTGATCTTTTTCAAATTATAATTCATCTTTTTCGAATTACAATAGATCTTTTTCGAATTACAATTGACCTTTTCGTCATTACAAGTGATCTTTTTCAAATTACAATTGTTCTTTTTCGAATTACAATTGATGTTTTTCTAACTGCAGTTAGAATCTTTGAATTTAATTGATCTTTTTCGAATTACAATTAATCTATTTCGAATTACAATTGGTCTTTTTTAAATTACAATTGTTATTTTTCGAATTACAACTGATATTTTTCGAATCACAAATATTCTTTTTATACCCTCCAACCACAATATGGGGGTATACTCACTTTATCATTCCGTGTTTTAATCATCAAAACAGCGGTCTAGGACCCCATAAAGTATATATATTATTTATCAGTTTCTAAGCCATTCTAGCGATGTCCGTCCGTCCGTCCGTATGTCTGTGGAAGACACAATACAGTCCAAAATAAAAGAGCTATACTCCTGAAGTTTGGCACAAATATGTCTTATGGTCATAGGCTGGTTAAGTTCGGAGATGGACAAAATCCGACCAGGGGTTCCCCTTGAGAAACTATACCAACCTTTAAAAAAACTCCAGTTTTTAACGGTTTTATTATACTTTTTTAATTAAATGAAACATTTTAGTGTCGGAAAAAAGTTCTTAGTTCTGCCTTTGGAACCCGGGGACTCGTAAACTTGTTTTTTTGGCCATCCCCTTTTTTATTAAAAAACTATTTAAAAATGGATTAAATTGAATTTCTTAAGCGCAAAAAGCATAATAAATGAATTTGCAAACATAAAATGCAAGGGGAAAGTGAACCCCAGACCACCACCAAAAAAACGCCCATGTATTTTTTTTGGAATTTCTTCGAATTCTTGGAATCTTCGAATTACAAATATAATTTTCGAATTTCAATTGATCTTTTTCGAATTGAGTCTCAAAATGATGTAGTACCACCATTTATTTCCCTGCCCATTTTTTGGACAGAAATTGTATTACCTTAGTGCAACCTAAAAAAAAAATATGTTAACATTTCCCGCGTGGGAGAATGTGGTCAGATATGTTGATGGACATTTTAGATTCGACACAGCCAAATAATTTACTTGTTAATTTTCCCTCGTAGATTGCAGTTTTGCCCATTTTTTTATGTGGCTCCAGCCTTTAAACCTTTTATTGTAACCAACATAAAAACGTGGATAAGGTCTATGCCAGTTAAGCGCCGTTTGCTCCAAAAAGTTAAATTAAATGTGAAAATAATTGTTAATTAAATGTTAATATATAATGCGATCCATGTTTTTTGAAGAGTTCATCAGTTTAAAGGTAAGATTTAAGATTTATACTAATTTATGTAAAGTTAACATACATACATAGGACTCTTTTAAAACATAAGAACATACGACTCTAATAAATTTAAGCGACCAATTAAAATTCATCGAAACCCAATTGAAACTCAGAACAGAATTTTCAAATTCAGATAAAAATTTTAATGTAGGAAAATTCGCCCAAAGAAAATTCGGCTTAAAAGAAAACGAAAAGTCAAATTTCGGTCATACATATTTACCCAATTTTTTTATGTCCATTTAGTCAGTTTTGTGATTAAATTTTGGAATATTAAAAACAAGGAGAGGACTTTCATGCAAATGCATGTTTTTCCCCGTTGGTCATAGAACATCATAAACAAAATATCTTTGACAATCAAAGAATTTGCTTTAAAATGTCATCGATTCGTTAGTGCATATTTTTGCATATTTTGATTAAAATGCATATTTTGCTATTATTTCGCTATAAATGCATATTTTTAGGTCATATTTAGTACAAATTTCAGTTTTTTTTAGCAATTTTTTAGTATTTTTAGCTATTTTTAAAATTTTTTTAAAATATTTTTTTTTTTGCATTAAAGCAATTATTAAATTTTTTAAGATAATTTTTATTTTTTAATAACATTTTATACACACTGTATAAAATGTTAATTAAAAAAATAAAATTGAATTGGTCTTAAAACAATAAAAAAAAATTTTAAAAAAATCCGCGACCGGGGATTGAACCAAGGCCAAAAATCTACAACACGTAAGCTGTCGAACCTGCTAGACAACTAGGCCAACCACAACTTAAAATTGTTTGTAATAAAATTTATTTTGAAATCATAATATTTTCAAATTTGTCAAAAACAAAATAAATTGAATATATCGTTACCTTAATTGTAAAGGGCTCCAGCAATATTTTTTTGTAAATGATTTTTTGTGTTTTGTATAAATAATATTAAAAACAACAAAGATACGCTTAAATAACTCTAACAAAATCTTGTTTAATAGGATGAAGCCAAATTCCAATTAATATTTAAAAAAAATTTATATTTGAGGAAGAAAAATTTATATTGTAGCATTTTTCAATTCAGTCGACGAAATTTATACAACAGGACAATTCAAATAATAAATTAATTTAAAATTTGTTTTTAAATAAACACATTTATTTTCAAAGTTTGGCTAAAGGGGTAAGGTGCTAGACCAGTGAACAGAAGGTTCTGAGTTCGCGGACCAAGTGAGGCTGATCAAAATAGTAAGTGTTAAAAAATTAAATTTAAGAAATGTACAGATAAAAATAGTAAGTAGTGTAAATTAAAAGACGTAATTAATAAATTTTAAATTTTTTAACGATCTCAGACGTACTATGTACATGTCATAATGTAGTCAGCACTATTGACTTCCTGCTTACTTGTCGGAGAGGAATTTTGACAAAATACTTGAAAAAGTCTGGAGGTGTCATGAGGTTTTTTGTATGGTCAGAGATTTTTCAGTCAGCAGGTACACTGACATTGTCATAAGGAAGTCTTTGAGATGTCGTAACGACATTTCTAATTGGGATATTAGAGCGACTCAACTTGTATGGAAGAGAAAAAAGTGATTTAGTTACCCCTCTGAAAATAAAGCTTGATATGTTTTATAATGATTCCCAAAATATTTTGGTTCTAGCGTTGACCATCCGTGAGCTGGACCATTTTTAAAAAAGGTCCTTTTTTCAGTTTTTCGAATTTTTTTGTACTTTGCTCCAAGACGACATAAATAAAATTTGGTGTCATCGAAAAGAGTTTTTGACACAGCATCCAATGGTATATAAAACTTGACCACTTGCGACCTGCAAATTGCGATATTTAACTAAATACATATTTTCGTTTCGCGTTTTCATACAAATTCTACGTATTTGGAAATAATGTTCTGCTTTTTAAATTGAATCTGTTTTAAAATAATGTTAATTTATTTTTTTTTGTAATTATTCACATAAAACGCGAAAATCGCGTTTTATTAATCTTTTTTCAAATATAGGCAATATGGGTATCAAAATTTTTCATTTTTCATTTATAATAACCTGGTGATAAGTAAAAGATCTGTTTTCAAATCGAGGATGCTGTGAGATAAATTTAAGTTCTTAAATATTATTTTTTTAACAATGTTGTGTTTTTCAAATTGAATCTGTTTTAAAATAATGTCAATTTATTATTTTTTTTTATTATTCACATAAAACGCGAAAATCGTGATTTATTTTACATATGTTTTTTAATATAGGCAATATGGGTATCAATTTTTTTCATTTTTCAATTATAATAATCTGGTGTTCTGTAAGTAACTAAAAAAATAAAATTTGAATACATAAATATATCTCACAGCATCCTAGATTTGATCTTTTGCTTATCACCAGATTATTATAATTGAAAAACGAGAAAAGTTGATACCCATATTGCCTATATTAAAAAAAGAGAAAATATATCGCGATTTTCGCGATTTATGTGAATAATAAAAAATAAATAAACATTATTTTTAAACAGATTCAATTTGAAAAGCAGAACATTGTTAAAAAATAATATTTAAAAACTTAAATTTATCTCACAGCATCCTAGATTTGAAAACATATATTTTACTTATCACCAGGTTATTATAATTGAAAAATGAAAAATTTTGATACCCATATTGCCTATATTTGAAAAAATATAAAATATATCGCGATTTTCGCGTTTAATGTGAATAATTACAAAAAAAAAATAAATAAATATTATTTTAAAACTGATTCAATTTGAAAAGCAGAACATTATTTCCAAATACGTAGAATTTGTATGAAAACCCGAAACGAAAATATGTATTTAGTTAAATATCGCAATTTGCAGGTCGCAAGTGGTCAAGTTTTATATACCATTGGATGCTGCGTCAAAAACTCTTTTCGATGACACCAAATTTTATTTATGTCGTCTTGGAGCAAAGTACAAAAAAATTCGAAAAACTGAAAAAAGGACCTTTTTTAAAAATGGTCCAGCTCACGGATAATCAACGCTAGAACCAAAATATTTTGGGAATCATCATAAAACATATCAAGCTTTATTTTCAGAGGGGTAACTAAATCACTTTTTTTTTTGAGTCGCTCTACTGTATATGAGGCATTCCACACCAAATGTCCAGCGAAAAAAACACGTGTACCGTAAACTTCTGAATAGGTTGTATGGATAGCCCTATATGGAACTTAGAAAATTGCGTTTTTGGTTTTTCAATTTTTCAAAAACTGGGCTTAGGAGGCGTGGTCAAATATTGGAAAAATGGTAAAATTTGTGGCTAGTTGCCTTGATTAAATATTTATCACATTATAGCGGAATGCACCACAATCTCAAAAATTTATTAAATTAAATTTTTTTTTTTGGAAAATTTTCAGAACCCATTCTGAAATTTTCCATTTTTTAAAAATGTCAATTTATTAAAAAAGATGCCACTTTTTTTCTTTTTTAAATTTTTTTTTATTAATTGCATTTTATTGCGATTTTTTATTTGGTCAATTTTTCGTATATTTTTTGGCCAAATTTACCTACAGCCAATAAAATTTCAATGACAAATTTTCTAGAAAAACGATCAGCCCAATTTGAAGCCATTTTGGAATATATTCCCCCATTACCCCCCCACCCCCCAAAAAAAAACAAAATCTAATTTGGCGGAAAATTATTTTTTTTTATATATTTATTTTATAACTTTTTTTAGTATATATATTTTTTTTTTAATTAGAAACAAAATTAAAATTTGGATCATAACATTAATTAAAGCGTATGCAGGTAGTGTCAAATTTGTTCTTTTTTTTTAATTTTTTACTTAAACATATTTTTAAAACTAACCATTTTAAATATATTATGTATAAAAACAAAATCCCTGAACTTAAATGATATATACAACCCCCAAAATATAAACACATATAAATCGAAAAATGGTTAAATATACAAGCAGAGATTCGAAAAAAATAAACAAAAATAATAAATTAATTTATATAAACGATAAAATTTTTAAAAGAATTTGTTATTTAAAAGTGAGCGGTTGTTTTAAATCATCAACGTTGTAACTTTGATTTTCAAAAACTTGGCAGCATTGGTAATGATCGTGAAGTTTCCACCAGAGATACAGAGATATGTAACAAATGGAGTTTAAAAATGTAGTAAACAAAAACCATATGGTATTGTTTACGAAATTGTATCACAAATCAAAATCAGAGCGAGATGGAAGATACCAATTATACAGTGAGAATGCAGATTGTAATTTGTCTCTCTTTGTTTTACGTTTGAACAAATGGCGTTTGAAAATGTAGTAAACAAAAACCATATGGTATTGTTTACGAAATTGTATCACAAAACAAAATCAGAGCGAGATGGAAGATACCAGTTATACAGTGAGAATGTATATTGTTTTTTGTCTCTCTTTGTTTTACGTTTGAACTTTAGTGTGGTATTACCAGATTTTGGCAATTATTATTGGTAATGCCAGATCTACAAAACGGCCGATACATTACTCTATAACTCTGGTAATATCTGGGGAGAGTGGGAAGGAAAAGGATGTTTTGGAAGGCTGTTTAAATGGGACAATCGATTGGTTCATCTATTTATATTATTTTAAAACGAGCAAAAAGTCTTTATGAACTTAAACGTGAAGATAACACAAGTTTAAGTAACAATGTTGCCAATCTTTTCTTTTCAGACATGTTTAGAATTTCACTTTTTAAATAACAAATTCTTTTAAAATTTTAAACATTTTGTTGGAATAAAAAAAAAGAAGTACATAATTTCAAGATAAAAAAAAAATATTTAAAACCTTTAAAAAACATAACAAAATTAAAAATATAAAAATGATTTCTTAAAATTCTAAAAATATTAGTTAACAATAATATGTATGATGTGCTTGAACTGAAATTGGCAATAAAATGGAATTGTCGCTTGGAAAAACACTCTACTTTTTCCTTTTCTTCTCAAAATCCTTCCCTACTTTTGATAACCATATGAATTTATAGCTTTATATTCCTTTTCACATTGTATCAACAGTTTATACCATTGATCGCCATCAATACGTGGTTCTTTGCGGGTGCCACCATAACATTCCGGTAAGCAAGCAGGATCCATATATTTATATAATGACTCACGATCTGTGCCATGGAAAATAATACGTGAACGTAATTTTTCCCTTAAGAAAGGTTTGAATAGGGAAAATACTACATTAAATATTTTTGGTTGATTAACAATGTGTATAGCTTTAATGCGTAGTGGAACGGCATCTTGTAACCAATCTACAATACGTTTGGCAAAGGCTGGAGTAAATTGCCAAGTTTGTTGTAAACTTAAACCATCCATATCGAAAATAACGACCACACCATTAATTTGAGTCTCCGGCTCCCACATAGCAGCCTCCAAATATAAAACGGCTCCTTTGAAAACTTCATCCAAACAGACTTTCTTATGTTTCCAGTTTTCTGAAAGAAATTTTAATAATTATTAATCTTCGGTTATTTTTATTTAATAAACGAGAGGTTGTTATCGAGCTGCTAATTAAAAATAATGAGTCTCTCGAAATAACCCAGAAAAATTTTCTGTTCCAAATAATCGGTTCCAGAACGCATCGTATTACCCTGCAACCGATTCTACTTAACATTCCCGAATCAATGATTTTTGTTTGAAATTGTCCCGAAAGCAATCACTTTTTAGAGCAAGTAGTTTTTATGAAAAATAATTTTACATAGAATATTTTGTTGCGATTATCATAGAATATATTCAAGAATCTATTGAACCCGGAATTTGCTCAAAAAAATTTTCCTGGAAAGGCATTTTTTATATCATTATAATAAAAAAAATTCCCAACATCGAAAGCTAAGCTTTTCGCTTTTGAAAACTATATATGCAAAAGTTAGCAGCCGTAAGTTAGCCACCCGTTTTTTGTTATGAATAATCCCAATAAAATCCCCAGTCTTCAACTTACTTCCCAATTCCAATACTGCTACTCTTCTTCCAAGTTGATCTCTGTTTGGGAATGTTATAATAACATTATGATCAAATACATTTTTCTCATTGCTTGGCAATAAATCCTTGTAAACATCAGCATGCTTGACTTTGAAAGAATAGTAATTTTTGATCTAAAAAAAAGTTATTTTGTTAATGAAAAATATTGTTTAATGTTTTTTAATTAAAAATATTACCAATTTCAAAGCACTTTCGGGATAATATTTACAACATTTTAAGAATCTCATTAAAAACAAATCTTCTCGGGGGCATTTTAAATCGGTTTCAGCTGGAAGTAGAGAAAAAAATAATATAATTAGAGTTAAAAGATAAATAAATATAACTTAAATAAAAATAATTCTCTTAAAATAGCTATATTCGTCCGAAAAAAGAATACAATTAGAAATTAAAGCTTCTGGAAAGCTTTTTTTAAATAAAAGATGATATGCTGTCGCAACAGCTAACTACGTGGAAATAAACCGACAGTTTGTAGAGCCAGAACCAACAGAGACCACCGAGACATCCGAAGGAAGAGTAGACGACTGCTTCTGACAGAAGATGTAGAGATCGCTCCGGTAAATGTCTCTAAAGCTATCAGGGAATCGAAAGCCTCTACGGCAATAGGACCCGAATGTTTTGCAATGATTATGCTCAAACACTAGGGGGGAGGGCAATGGTTGGCATACATGGCAAAAACATTTAGCCTGTGTTTCAAATCCTTGGAGATTCCAGATGTGTGGTAGCTTGGCATGATTACTCCCGTTTCCAAACCTGGGAAACCCATTAACTTGGTGAGCTCCTACAGACCTATTACCCTACTGTCACCAGTGTTTAAGGTTCATGAATCTGTCCTTCTCCCTGCGTTTAGAGAGAATTTTCCCATTCTGGGCACAGAACAACGACTGTGCTGTGCGAAATGACGACAGCCATAGCCGGAGGAATTAACAGTAAGCGCCCACACGAGAGGGCAATAGAGGTCGCTCTCGATCTGTTTAAGGTCTTCGACACGGTCTGCCACACGGAACTTTTGCACACTCAGAAAAAAAACTAACTAAAAAATGGGAAAATTAACTAAATCCAAGGAAAATTGATAATGATTTAGCTCCATTGCCATGTATTCCTACTTTTTAGTCCATATTATTCTTAAAAATTAGGACCAATTTGAACTAGAAAGAGAGAAAAAATTTCCCATTTTTTAGTTAAAAAAATATTTTTGATGATGACATTTTTCCTAAAAATTAGTTAATTTCATATTTTTATTGGTTTATTTATAGAATAGCATGTGAATACACACAGAATTCTCATTACGTACATTTTTTATTTAAAATATAAAAAAACGTTTGTTTCTTATGGTCAAGTAATAAATTTCATTATTTTTTAAAGTAAATTACAACAAAGACTTTGTCTTTAACGTTTGTTCCCATACTATGGGAAAACGCGCCAAAGCTTTTGTTGTGATTAAAATATTATTTTTTCCTTAACACATACATGTGTAGAAAAAAATGTAAACATTAAATTTATTACTTGTTATACAAGACCAAACTCTCTTTTTCATATACTACAAATAATAAACAAAATGTGAACTACAAGCATGAAAAAAAAATAAATCAACTAAACAATTTCATGCTATGAAAAATTTACTAAACTTGTGGAAAAAACTTCCTCAAATTAAAGAAGATAAATATGATGAACTAATTGGTAGGAAATTACGTCCTAAAACTGAATTTTTTGAACTAAATTTTGTTTTAAGAAATATGTCTTAAAAATAAAGATTTTTTTTCATTTATTTAGGGAAAACTTCTTTGGCGGTAAGAATTTTTTCCATGTATAAGGGAATTCCATTTAAGGAAAATTATGGCCTATTTAACAGTCCATGAACTAAATTTTTTTCCTAAAAGTTGGGAAAATTTCCAAAATTTTAGTTAAATTTAACTAAATTGTGGGAAAATTAATAAACTATTTTGAAGAAAATTTTTCCAAAGTTTAAGTTAATGGTTTTTTTTGAGTGCAATACCTTTATGACCCTTCCAAACGCCCATGGTGTCCAGATGGTTGGCATACTACTTGGCTGGGAGGCAGTCATATGTAGAGTTCAGAGGCTTTAGGTAGGGATTTATGAGAAATAAGCAAGGTGTATTACAGGGCGGGGTCCTTCCCCCATTCTGTTCAATATTTACATCTCAAAAATACCATTCCCACCTCCAGGGCTGAAACTTATGCCGATGCCAATTTTGTGCACAGGCAGCGATAACGAAGCCCTGGAGGAACAGCTTAATAGCTATCTGCCAATCCTGCGAAACTTTTTGGCAGACAGGAACCTCGAACTCTCAACACCCAAGTCGACGGCGACACTCTTCACCTACATAAGTATCACATAAGTTGATAGAGAGTTTTCACAGCAAAAAACCACAAGATTCTTGGAGTCCTTTTTGATAGTCTCTTTATGTTTGCCGGACATGCTAAAGAGATAACCAGGTGAGTGAAATGGAGGAACTCCATTTTGAAAGCGCTAACGGGCAGCATCTGGGGCAAAGATAAGGAGACGAACTTGAAAACGTACAAAGCCATAGGTCGTCCCCTTTTTGACTATCGTCGCCGTCCATTAGCGATACACAGTGAAGAACTTCTGCATGACCTTTATGAATCTTCCAAACACCCATGGTTCCCAGATGGTTGACAAACTACATGGCTGGGAGGCAGAGGATTTATCAGAATAAGGTGTACCACAGGGCGGGGTCCTTCCTTCATCCTGTTCAATACTTACATATCCAAAATCTCGACCCCAATTTTGTGCACAGGCAGAGATATCAAAGTTCTGAAGGAACAGCTTAATAGCTATCTGCTAACCCTGCACAACTTATTGGCAGACAGGAACCTCGAACTCTCAACACCCAAATCGACGGCCACACTCTTCACCTACATAAGTTCACATTAGTTGACAGAGTTCCTACAGTGAAAACCACAATATGCTTAGGGCTCACTGCGATAGTCTCTTTATGTTCGCCAGGCCCGAAATATTACAAAGCGAGTGAAATGGAGGTCTCCATTTTGAAAGCGCTAACGGGCAGTACCTGGGGAAAAGATAAGGAGACGAACTTGACTACGTTCAGACATAGGTCATCCCGTTATGAACTATGGTCGCCTTCCATTAGCGATACATAGTGAAGAAAACTCCAAACGACGCAGGACACGACCCTCAGGGTGGTAACAGGGTGCCATTAAATGGCATCTGAAGATCACCTACATGAGGAGACCAAAATTCTGCCCGTTCGGAGCTATTGCTCCCTTCTCTCTCGTCAATGTGTGCTTTGGTTTTATATGGCCAATAGGGCTTCCAATCGGCATTGGTTTTTCTGAATCCCGGGATTCGGGATTGAAGAAAAATTTTCGGGATCCCGATTTCGGGATCCCGGGATTTTCGGGATATTTTGAATCCCGGGATTCACGGGATTTTTTGTAAATTTTCGGGATTTTCAAAAATTTTTAGTATTTTTTGTCACTTTAACAAATTTACACGTTCGTAAAAATTAGCAAAGTTTTGTTGATGTTGTGAACTTCAAAAAAAGGTCGGAACTCCTCCTGTGAAGAATATCCGTATTCGGTTATCTTTGGTCGTGGCTCATCGTTATCAACTTTTAGTGAGCGTGAGTTGAAAAAAAATAAATGATTTTTCAAATTTTTGCATAAGTGATTCAATTTTTGCTAATTTTTTATTTTTTTTTTTAATTTTATTTGATTTGTTTTTTATTTTATTTGTTTTTTTTTCCTGCAAAAATAAATATTTTTTAGCAATGTTTTTTTTTTGGTAAAAAATGTGTTAGCGAGAGTGCGAGAGTAGAGTTTACATGACTCACGCGTGAGCGTAAATGATAAGTGAGTGATTCCATTATTGTTTGAGTGAGCGTGACTAACAAGGGAAGTCTCCCTAGTGTCACCCGCGGATCTTTATGGAATTGGTTTTATTTTGTAGAGCAGAAAAAATAAAGGGACACGTATTTTTTTTTAGCGGCCCAAATTCATTTTTAGGGGGTAAAAAGGAGGGGGGAAGACAAGGCCATTTTTCAGTTTTTTTCGTTTATCTCCTATATTATGCAATGAAACCTAGTCATGTTACATACCAAATGAAAAGTCTTTGGAAAACCTATCTACGTCTGCTAAGAACGTGTCCAAACATGCACAACTTTTCGTCATATTGAGTAAAATACCAAAATTTTAGGACATTTTTGTTAATAAGTCGAAAAATATTTACTTCTTTGGCCCGCTGTTAGCACCACGAGATAGGTATTTTTAATACCTTTAATCTGACACCACACATGCCTATATTAATTTTGTATAAATAGGCGTAAATCGTAAAAAACTGAAAAAGGTCAATTTCCCCCCATACAAATCGACGCCCTCTAAAAATGAGTTTGGGCCGCTAAAAAAAAATACGTGTCGAATTAATTTTCGTTCTTAACAACATATCCAAATTTCATGATGATCGGAGGGTGACACCAGGGAGACTTCCCTTGTAAGTGTGAGTCAAAACTCAATTACGCCTTTAAAAAAATGTTTCAGTAAAACATAAAATTAACAAGTAAAAAAGTTAAATTCGGCCTTGCCGAATGTAGTAATACCCTCCATAATTTCAAAAAGAGTATTGCAAACAACTTAATTTAAAAGGAAATTACTTTTGAAAAAAAAAAAATTTTAAAAAAATGTCCGCGAAAAAAAATTTTGGTAAAAAAAAAATCCGCGATTTTTTCTTTTTTTGTCAAAAAATATGTTCGTACTTGTTTAAATACCATTTGGTGCTCAATTATGTTCACATATGTCAACCAGAAGCCGAATTAAAGCATTTTGTATTTTTAGGTTATGTTGAATGTTCTGAAATTTTTGAGGTGTGCTTACATTTTCGTTCATAACTTTTGAACCGTTGAACCGATATCGCTCAAATGCAATACCAAACTTCTCGGGAGAACTTCCAATAAATGTGTTAAGTTTCAGTCATCTCTGTGTAATATTTTGTCCGCGAGAGCATTTTCCACAGACAGACGGACAGACGGACATCGCTAGAATGTCTTAAAATCGATCGGGTATCATGAATATATACACTTTATGGGGTCCCAGACCGATATTTCGATGAGTTACAAACGGAATGACAAACTTATATATACCCTCTATCACTAAGTGGAGGGTATAAAAAAGTTAACAACTTAAGGAGTTAAGATGTGCCATTTACGGCAATATTCTTCTTGTAAGAGTAAAAGGAATAAATATAAAAGCCCCTATGTCGAACCACCACTAGTTTTTAGAATTTCTTTACATTTCGCAAACGTTTCACCTTTTTCTATAACAAAAACATGGTACCTGACGGAACTTTTGTCAATTTTTTTTATTTTGTTCCACAAAATTCATATTTTATTCAAATTATTTAAAAAAAATCCAAAAATAATAAAAAATATTGAAAAAAATAAAAAATTCGGGATCCCGAAAATCCCGGGATTGAAAATCAGAAATCCCGAGATTCGGGATTTGCCTAATCCCGAAAATCCCGGGATTTCCGGGATCGGGATATCCCGATTGGAAGCCCTAATGGCCAAGCATCCCAACCAAACGGAGTGAAGTAATTCTTAAACCGTTTCAAGAAACCAAGACACTTGAATCCTTCTCTCGACACTTGAAAAACATGTTGGTTCCAACAAATGTGATGTTCGTTGGAACCAACATGTTTTTTAAGTGTCAAAAAAGCATTCAAGGTGAACGGAGTGCGTTGACGCTCATCAAAGACAGTAGAGTATCCAGCTCTATTGACGCATCGTCGGAATGTGAGCTGTGCGTCATTGCTTTACCGATACTACCACGGTAAGTGTTCAGCGCGTCATCCCTGAGACGCGGATGCATGCTCGTAGTACTCTCCTTTCTAGCAGATAACATCCGTTTGTTGTCGACAGTCCAATTTATCGCACAACGCATTACAGAAAAAATTCGTTTCTTCGGTCGAATAAGCCGTATGTGGAATAATCTCCCCGCAGACGTCTTCCCAGTCAGTTACAATTTGGAAAAATTCAAATTAAATGTCCACAAACACAACTCCATCAATCCTTCTCCCCATCACCTATTTTCCTAATACCAACACAATGCATTGCATTTATAGGGGGCATCCCCTGAGTGTTGGCTGAAAGTAAAAAGAAAAAAAAAAATATGAACAAGCATCCCAACCATGCTAGCGTCGTAGGTACGTCGGTATCAGAGGTGAGACATGTGAGGTCTGACCAACGCTCCGAGCAGTCGGCCATAAGTTATCTCATCAATCTGGCGCAGAGGAGCAACCTAGAAGAGGCGCAGGCTAGTCTCCACTCCAAAATTATTTCCTTGTCAATAGGGAGGATGAGGGACAATGTCGTACTAAGTGGCGGACTCCTTCACTTTCCTAATCGGAAAAGAACCACCGGGAACGGGTGAAAACAGCAACGATTGCTTTGTATTCATGCAAAACATCCATTGAAAAGCGATTGGGTTTTACCCCAAGAGCCGTTCATTGGCTTTGGATTGGATGGAATCATTATCTGGTGGGTTTATGCTCTGAACACAAAAACGAATAGTCTTTATCACAAAGGTACAGAGAATGTCATCGATGAGTAGTAAGTAGTAGTAACAGAGACGGATCAAAGCTACACAAACCGAAGTCTTCAAACTAAATAATCAAGCAGTTTGACATACGACTGATATGAGTCCCTGGTCACAGGTGCATTCCAAGGAGTTGCAAAGACAAAGAGCTTGTAAGACTGGGTTCCTACGGCACTAGAATTTGTTGGTATGCCTTAAGAAACTATCAAGAAAAATCTACGACTTTCCATGATCGATTCTAAGACATTCAAGCGAGGTCCGTATGTCCGTTCATCAGTCTGTGTAACGCACGATGCCAAATGAGCTAGAACCCCCGAAGTTTACCATAAATATGTCTTATGGTCATAGGCTCGTTAAGTTCGTAAATGAGCTATATCCTACCAGGAGAAAAAAGTTCGCCCTCGAACTTTTGTTTACAATTTTTTTTGTACCAAATTATTATAATATTGCATGGTTAAACTTGAATAAAAGTAAAATAACCATAACTTAGAAATACATTAACAGTTAAAAAACTTGTTGCTAACGGTATTTATGTTTGAAACAGAGGCACAAATAATCTCTGATTTATTTTAATCAAATTAAAATCTGAATAAAATTATAAAAAAGGTTAACTTGAAAGAAAAAAATTATAAAATCAAACACAGTCTGCACAAATTATGAAACTTGAAATATTTTTTTAGAAAACTGCAGTCTTATGCAAAACGTACAAAACCTTGTTTCATATTTATACGCAGCAAAAAACCTTATATTTAATATACAGTGACTCAAAAAAAAGGTGAACTTAAAAAAAATATGTATTAAAACAAACACAGTTTGCACAATTTATGAAAGTTTTTTTAAGAAAACTACAGTCTTATGCAAAACGTACAAAACCTTGTTCCATATTTATACGTAGCAAAAAAATCTTAAATTAAATATACAGTGAATCAAAGTATATTTTGCGTAGTAGTTAGTGAAATACAATTTGATCAAGATGTTAACAATACTACACCTATCAAATATAAAAAAAAATAATTTCAATTTTCAGTTTGACCCTTGTAGCTTATTTTTTATTTACTCAATCTGTACGCCATTAAGCTAAAATTGAAGCTTGATATACAACATTTTTTGAATCATTTAATTTTTTAAAAAAATACTCATTTGATAGTATTGTTAAATTTGTCTTGAACGAATTGCTATTACCACACGAAATAAGATGTGAGTCACTGTATATATAGTTAAAGTTTTTTTTTTAATTTTTTGAATATGAAACAAGGTTTTGCTAAGACTGCAGTTTTCAAAAAAAAAATCACAATTTTTAATATCTGGGTTTTATAATTAATGCTGACTTTGATTTGTTGTAATTTTATGTAGATTAACGGTTTTGGAGAATTTATGATATAAAAAAAAAAAAAAAATACTATAAGCAACAAGTTTTTTAGCTGTTAATGTTTTTCTAAGATGTGTTTTTTTACTTTTATTAAACTTTAACCCTGCAATATTGAGCAATTAAACTTTAAGCATTTTTAGTATTTACTTAATCTAGACGCCATCAAGCTTAAGTTAAAACTTGATAAATCTCCTACACAATATTTTTTTAAAACAATACTCGTTTGATAATAAAAAAAGTTTTTAGTATTGTTAACTTTGTCGGATTTGCTTTGGATTGCTAACTCCCACACGTAATAACTTGTTAGTCACTGTATATATTTTTTACGAGACAAAACATAACAGAAGTCTAAAAATATCATCTAGCCGGCAAAACAAAACCTCTTTGTTGTTTACAAATTGTACCGTTAAAAAAATAATAAATTTAATAATTTAAAAAAACAGTTCCGCATTAACAACTACAGAAAAAAACATGTGAGAGTGTTAAATTCATCTGCAACTCCGGCAAAAGTCATTTGACGGCATATTTAACTGCTCAGCATGTTTTTTTAAGGCAGTATCCGAGATAACAGCAACCAACGTCAAAATATCTCCTCTTGAAAGCGAAATCAGCTCATTAGTGAGCTTTTGATAAAGAGACGGCCAAATCTGTCGTGTAGTCACAAACGTCCGTCCATGTGTCAATCTCCGATTAGTCTCCGTCTTGCTTGCAAGTTTCTAAAGGCTATACTAACACATTCCAATTCCGTTGGAATTTGTTAGGTAGCTCCCAGTCTTGCAAACTCATTGGATTTGCAATTGCCTGGAATGCCTCTGTATCCTGTGACCCATATGAGCCGTATGACAAACTACTTGGCAATCTTATTTAAAGCGTTGCGGCAGTAAAGGGCAATTTTTTCAGAAGCATTGACTACAGGAACTGCGGTTGTAGACAAGACATTGCAACCAGTCAGCCACTTCCTTTATTGCCAGCATCTCTGCCAGGCTAAACACTGCAATGATCTTGCAATATTCGAGTTAGACTCAACTTAAGTCCTTCCGAAGAGACTTTAAAGTCCACTTGTTATTGTTACTTCGATCCATTTATTTAAAAAAATATGGAGGCTCCACTACCCGGAATGTCCCTCATCCAAACATTTCCGAATGTTATCATAGTGGTAAAGTGGCGCTCAAAAAGGCTCATAGAAGGAGCACAGTTCATATTTTGTGGTAAATAATCAAATGTTTCTAAATAAATCATCAAACAATTTCCGTCGTCTCGTTGTAGCGATATCGACAAAGGTTTTTGGTCGGAATCGAACCAACGACCCCTTGAGTAATAGTCTAGCACGTTCAAGATGGCGCTATTGCCACAATCACTACTTTTTAATTGTAGTGTGGTGGATTTCTAAAGCAGCCGTAGATTAATTTCGAACAGCTTCAGTGATACACAATGGCTCCATTCCCTGTAGTCTCGTGATAAATACATATTTCCGTTTTGTCTCTTAAGCAGACCACCAGACAATGATTACATACAGCGACATTGGAAGCACCACTGCTGTATATATTCAGGGACCGACTCTAGAGCTAAAGCCTCATCGTTTTCTAATGAAGATTTAAAGAACCGAATACGGATGAAAAAGTTGAACATATCCTGTGCAAATTCCCATTATTGGCCAGGCATCAGGAGCTAATATTAGGCAAAGCAGATCTCGAGAATCTGGAGAAAATCGCAGTAATGGACCTTATGTTAGTTAAACTGTTGCAACATAGACTAACGTGATTTATTATCGTCGCTGAAGTAACATGTGGTATAGCTATGGCCCGGCCGGTCTATACAAGGAGTTAAACATTTTGAGCTCTACCACCCCTAACCTAACCTTTTCCTTTACCTATATCGCGACGTCGTCAGCGTATCCGACAAAATGACAACCACACACAGAAATATAAATTTTCAACCGAATTTTTCAGTTGTCTTAACTTATAATTTTGTTGTCGCTACTATTTTTGGGTGTGACAACCGAATTTTGTTATTGTTTCAATTAAATGTCTGTTATGTCAACCGAATTTAGTTGAGACTACCCATATTCAATTGTGACGACGTGATTTTAATCGTGATTTTAATTGTTTCCCCAATTTTTTTTTTTGTTCGGTTACGTTTTCTTGATTTTTTCATGGTCTTTAAAAAAAATTATACATTTAATAAGTTTTTTAATGTGTCATTGGGGAATTTGCACAGTGCTTCCATGAGGAAATGTCTTCAGATTCTGACATGTAATAGGTAGTTCTTGAGGACATGTCCTAACATTGTCATCAATGAATGTAAGAGTGTGCAAAAATCCTCTTACACATCTATAACGAAATGTCTTCAAAATAGCAGTATATCAAACTTAACTTTTACATCTGGGCAGTACCATTTTAAACATTAGGGCACACTGGACACGTGTCCAATAAATTCGGTTATACGAGAATGAAGATTTTTTTTGAATTTCTTTTAAATAAAAATTTCTTATTTTCTTACAGGAAAAGTCTCAGAATCTAACAGATTTTTCGTATACACTGAGACTTTTTCTATAATATATCAAAAGTCTCAAATCCATAGAAATATTTGCTACATAAAAAGTTTCAGAATGTGAAATAATTTTCGTACAGAAAAAGTTTCAGATTCTGAGACTTTTAAAGTCTAAAGTTCAGAGAAGTTTTTACAAAATAAAAAGTCTCAGATTCTGAGACACTTTTCGTATGCAAAATCTCAGATTCCAACACGTTTTCGTATAAAAATTTTATCAGATTCTGAGATATTTTTTATACAGGAAATGTCTTAGATTCTGAGATCGAAAAGGTATCATTAAAACAAAATTAAAAAAAAAAAATACTTCTAGCTGTGGGTAGGGATACCTAAAATATTTTTTTTTTAGTTTCTTTTTCTGAAAACAGGTAACAATAGGAATTTAAATTGTTCCAAAAGAATGTTTTTTTTTTGTCTTGCGACTTTTTACTTTCCAGCTGGGCCCCAAATTCTTGTGTGCCAATCGCCATACTTTAAGACGGCCCAGAATCTGGGAATTTTCAATTTCTAAGAAAAACATCGGCAACATCCGAAAGTCGAAAAGTTATTTCTTAATATGATAAAGATTATTTATAAATGAAAATGGATGGAAGTAAAAACTAATGGAAATACGAAGATTTTTTGCATTTTCGTATGAACTATATCAGACATTTCCACCGAGACGACTTAGGAGAAATGTCATGGGAATGTCTGCACCTCCTGACAACTGCTGATTATGATTGAGGAAATTTTGAAATTTTTTATAAAACTGTCCTCAACTCGGTATATAGAGATGCCATTGGGATGTTAGGTGTGACTCTGACATGTCAGTGAGCAATCACCACGGATGGCTCAAGGACTTTCTCAACTGGGTAATGCATAAAAAAATATGACATACATTTTTTTCATATTATAAATCGTGACTATTTCGTGATCGTGATTACGTCGTGAGTGTGAGTAAATTTTTTTCTACTCACGTGAGCGTGCGTGAGCGTGAGCAGAAAAAAATGTTCGTGCGTGAACGGGCGTGATTACAATTTTTTTTCGTGAGCGTGCGTGATCGTGATTGAAAAGTCACTCACGATCCCATCTCTAGTATTAACTGAATTTCAGTTGAAAATTTGAAAATTTGTTTTTGTGCACGTGCTTCTAGAGAGAGCAGCATTGAGTTCAATTTTAGGTTCCAAAGAAGCGGCGCAAGAACACCCATCTGCGGTGTGCCCCTATTGATAAATCGAGTGTCACACCCCCAACTCAGATGTTATACGTCTATTGGCAAGTAGATTTTCGACCATTAAAACGATGCCGATACAAGACAATGCCACAAAGAAAATTACAACAATTTTAATCAAAACATTGATTGACTCATTCAAATTTTGTTGATCAATAGATTTAATTGAAAATTTTTACCCAATAATTTTTTGTGTGTGGTATAATAAACAAAAATTTGGTAGGGGATTTGAGATGAGGGGTTTGTCTGGGGACGTTGGTGGACATCTCATCCATTTTCATAATCATGTTCACAGGCCGAAAAAATAGAATACACACAAAAAAAAAATTCCAATGAACGATTTTCATAGTATTTATGAACAAATTCATACAATTTATTAACTTTTTCATTATACTTATAAATTTTTTCATAGTATTTATAAAAAATGTTAAATATTTCTTAAATTTCACATATTATGATTTATTCATAAATACTATGAAAAAGTTTATAAATATTATAAAAAAAGTTAATAAATTGTATGAATTTGTTCATAAATACTATGAAAGTCGTTCATTGTAGCGATCACGGCCAAAATATTACACGGATATGACTGAAACCTAACACATTTACTTGCTGTTGGCCCGAGAAGTTTGGTATTGCATTTGAGCGATATCGGTTAAGCGGTTTAAAAGTTATGAACGAAAATGCAAGAACACCTCGAACATTTTGGTACGTTCAACATAACCTAAAAATACAAAAATGCTTTAATTCGGCTGCAGGTTGACAAATGTGAACTGAATTGAACACCGAATGGTATTTAAACAAGTACGAACATATTTAAAAAAAAACGCGGATTTTTTCCCCTCAAAATATTTTTTTCGCGGGAATTTTTTTTTTAATTTAAAATTTTCTCAAAAGCAATTTCTTTTTAAATAAAGTTGTTTCAAATAATCTTTTGCATTGTGGAGGGTATCAACACATTCGGCAAGGCTCAATTTAACTTTTTTACTTGTTTTAACTGTATTCACATCAGAATTTTTTTTCTTCTTTGGAATATCCATTATTATTATATTTTGTTTTAATTTATTATTGTTTAAATAACCTTGAACTTAATTTTTATGGTTTGAAGAAATATACAACAAACCGAAACTTGTTGATAAAGATGAGTAAGAATAAAAAAAAAAAACACAACTTGACTTATATGTAACGTCTATCCTAAGATCAGATTTCAATTTTGAATAATTGCCTCTGTAGTTTTTTATTTAGTTAAATTTACCAAGTTTAATTGTAATTTGAGTATTAACATCGTTACCTACTTTGTTTTATTTACTTATAGTTTGATAAATGATCGTACAATTTTTGATGACTGTAATTAAGTAGAAATTAAAAAAAAAAAAATGCTGAATATTATTAACTTACTACTTTTTTTAGTTGAAAGTCATACAGGTCTAATTGTTAGTTTTGCAAACATATACTTTTTTTTTATTATTTGATGATCTTTTTTAGTGACTCTTATAACTTTAATTGTAAATAAAAGTCCAAAGTTCATTAAAAAAAAAATTTCAAAAGTTAAATAAAAAAATTTTGAAATGCTAATGGAAAATTTAGAATTGCAAAAAAAAAAACATGTTTGATATACTTAAAAAAATTTATTTTGAAATTAATTTTTAAATCATTTCGTCTGATATACACGTAAAGCGATATACAGGCCATAAATCAAGGCATAATTCACTTAAATTTGTTTTCAAATTATCATGTCCTATATTAACAAGGAAGGTATCAGTCCCATGACTTGCACTTCGATTGCTCTACAATTTGTATATTTTAACAAGTACTTAAGTTTAAGTTCAACCAGTTTTTTATGTGGTTTTCGGCGGATTAAAAAATATGCTCTTTCCTAAAATTCGAATAAAAACCGAACTACTCTCGATCGTTGAAAAATTATTTGGTCCCCAAATAAGATAAAAATTATTCATGCTTTTCTTTACCTTTGAAAGTGCTGAAGCCGCACATTTTTTAAGGAATGGCTGGACTTCGGTCACCTTTCACCACTACGGAAAAACTCCCGCAAAAGTTTTTATATACTTTAAGGGTTCTCGACTAACATTTCGATGTGTTACACACAGAATGGCAAACTAAGTATACCCCCATACTGTGGTTGGAGGGTATAAAAAGATCAATTGTAATTCGTAAAAGGTCAATTGAAATTAAAAAAAAAAAAATACTTTTTCAACCTAATCTTCTTTTGGCTCAATACACTTAGTGCAACGTTTCTCCAATTTTTGTTTCCCTTCCAAAAAATTGAATTTTTCGAGGTCCTTAAAATAGGCATTTGTTTGATCAATATTTTAATAGTTGGAGCTAAATCTCTTTCTAACGAGCCATTTGTTTAGGTTTGGAAATATGAAATGGTCACTGGGGGCTAATTCCGGAGAATATAGCGGATGAGGTACCAATTCGTAGCCTAATTCATGGAATTTTGTCATTGAGATTGCTCACGTGTGCACCCGTGCATTATCTTGATGAAAAATAACTTTTTTCTTGGCCATATGGGATCTTTTTCAAATCCTCGCCATTTATTGTTTTCCCTTTTGAAGGTAATTGATGTGGCTTATCCCGCGTGCATCCCAAAAAAACTGGTTCCATCACCTTATTGGCCGACAAACTTACCTAGGCCTTCTTCGGAGCCGGTTCACCCGGAGAAACCCATTGTTTAGACTGCTGCTTGATGTCCGAAGTGTTGTAAAGGATCATCCACAGTTACAAAACGTAGCAAAAACTCATTCGAATTGCGGTTTAACAACTCCAAACAATCCTTTGAAGTTGTCACACGATTACGTTTATGGTCAATTGAGAGCAAACGCGGCACCCATCATGCAGACAACTTTCTTAAACCAAACTGATTATTTAATATCGAAACCACACTGCCATATAAAATGCCCATGGCATCAACAATCTCACGCACTTTTACTATTCGATCGGCCAACACCATCTCGAGGATTTTTTCGACATTTTTGGGTGTATTGACCTCAGTTGGCCGTCCAGAACGTTCAGCGTCATTTGTACTTGTGCGACCACAAAGAAAGTCAGTAAACCACCTTTTACCATTGAAATCGATGGTGCAGAGTCCCCATAGTATTTATGAAGCTTTTGCTTGGTTTGATTGACGGTTTTTTATTGTAAAAATAATGTTTAATGAGCACTCGAAATTCACTTTTTTCCATTTAAAAAAAAAATCTACGAGGATGTATGTTTTGAACAGCCGTTAAACGCAAAGTAAATGACGGAACTTGCTCAAAATTTTACAATGGTCTATTAACAGGTGGTACTTGATGGGAGCAGTGTTGAATTTCATATAACTACAAGGGAAGTTCGAAAAGTGACGGAATTGTTGATCCCTCCTCGTATAATTCATCTTTTTATACCTTCCACTCTAGTGATAGAGAGTATATATAAGTTTGTCATTCCGTGTGTAACACCTTGAAATATTGGTCATGATCCTCGATCGATTCTAAGTCCGTCCGTCTGTCTGTCCGTCTTTAGAAAACACTCTAACTTTTGAAAGACTTTACGGATGCTTCTGAAGTTTGGCATATATGTTGGGTATATATGCCAAACTCGGCGAAATCGGTCCAGTGGGTCAAAAGTTATGAGCAAAAGACTGAATTTCGGCAAGGGGTTTTCGTGATTTTACGAGATAAAACACACGCTAACTTTTGAAAGGCAATTCTGAGGATGCTGAAGCTTGGCATATATATTTGTCGTTCCCCTGGCCTGGTTCGTATTGAACTCCAGCCAAATCGGTCAAGTGGCTCAAAAGTTATTTGCAAAACCGTGAATTTCAGATTAGGTTCACCTTAAATTCACATGTTGAAAACCCGTTAAACAGGTTTTAAAAACATTGGTAAGTCACAAAAATATTTTACAATGTATTTTTGTCACTCAAAAATATGTTTACACTAAAATAAAAAAAAAAAAAACACTCGAAAAAAATTTTACACTCAAAAAAAATTTTACACTCAAAAAAAAATTTTGTAAATTATTATTTTTTTTTTTTTAAAAAAAAGTTTTACTTAAAAAAACGTTTTTTACGCAAATAAAATATTTCTAAGCTAAAGTGTTATTTTTTTCGCGTTAGAAAATTTACTATCACTTAAAAAGGGCATTTTGGAGGGTATTCATAGATTCGGCCAAGTCTAATTTAACTTTTCTACTTGTTTGAATTTGAATTGATCTTTCCGAATTTCAATTAGAATCATTGAAACTAATTTAGAATTTTCGAAATTCAATTGATCATTTACAAATTATAATTAAACGTTTACAAATTTTAATTGGAATCTTCGAATTTCAATTGATATTTCAATTGATCTTTCGAATCTAGAATCTTCGATTTTTTAATTTCAATTTATCTTTTATGAGTTACAATTGATTCTATTGAAACCATCTACAAATTCAACTCTGATAGACTCCCGTACAAGCTCTCCAGGCACGTTCTTTCAAAAAACATTTTCTGGGCAAAACAAATCAACCACTTGGGCAATGAATTCAACATTACGTTTGAAAACATGACTGAGATGGAATGGTTGAGAAGGGGCTCTGACTTGTTAGCCAAATTAAAGCTCAAAAGCATGCAAGAAGCTGAGAGAAAAGCTTGCAATAGCGAATCTCGTTTCTACAAATTTTTAAACCATACAGTTCCCAATAACTATATACAAGATACTGAAAATATAATTAAAATATCGATAATTTTTAAAGCAAGATGTGATATCTTAGGTCTAAAAGCCAATAGTTTTGCAACAGATGTAAACAAAATTTGTACACTATGTAATACACGAGAGGATGAAACGTTGCACCATTTCATGGGAAAGTGTCCAGTATTGAAAGAATTCAGAATAAGAATTTAGGTAAACCAATTTTAAATTAAAATGAATTAGAAAACTTTTTAAATGGAGAAATAAATGATTCTTGGATATATTATTTTATTTCTGAAGCTATGAAATATAGAAAAATATTAATGCTAGAATTTAATTAATGGTTATATTACTTATTATTGAAACATTAATTGTACTCTATTTTTTAACTTTGATTTGGTAAACGACAGACGACATATAATGTCATTGTCATGATCTATCTTTATTTTTAAGACTTTTATGTAATGAATTTTTTGAAAATAAAAAAATTATTATTATTATTATTATTATTGATTCTATTTTTATTTTAATTGAAATCTTTAAATTTTAATTGACTTTTTACGATTTATAATTAATCTTTTACGAATTAAAATTGATCTCTAACGAATTTCAGTTGATTTTTCTGGAATTACAATTGATATTTTTTAAAATTTCTATTGGAGTCTTTGATTTTCAAAAGATATTTTTAAATTTTCAATTCCCGGTGAAAAATGAGCATATATGGATACATATATGTAAATATATGTATGCATATATGTAAATATATGAGCATATTTGGTCATATATGAAATTGTATGCAGTCATATATCGTCACCTAAAATGCAAAACGCCCTAACTAACAAAAAATTCAAAATCGCGGTTTTAATTGATTCTTATGTATTGGATCAAAATACATGTCCACAAAAAAATTTAGACTCCTTTGATCAAAAATGGAGATTTTATTAACAAAATTCAAAAAGCCCTAACTACATGCTTTGATATATGTTAAACCAAAAAGCCCCAACTACACATTTGTTTACATAATATTGCCGACGCAACTGTTATTTTTTAAGATTGAAAATTTTTTTGATGCTTCTTCTTCCAGAATGTCCACCAATAGGAAAAATATCTGTATATTTACACAAAAAATAAAGTTTAGGAATTTACCAATTAACCCCTTCAGGCCCGTACACTTTATCTTTCGTAAGCCCTGTATTAAATGTTAGCGGTATTAGACATCAATTTGTTTTTTATTTCTGTCCCTTTTTATGAAGAAATTATAAGCTTTCCAATGAAGCTAAAGTTTTTTTGGTATATACTGGGGGGCTAATTATGTAACTTGATAATCGTCAATCGTCATCGTTAGCTCATTATTCTATTACCATAAAATGACACTATATGGTAATGGAATAACGATGGAAACGATACGATTGACGACTATCAAGTTACATAATTATCCCCCAGTATATAACAAAAAACGTTAGCTTCATTGGAAAGCTTATAATTTCTTCATAAAAAGGGACAGAAATAATAAACAAATTGATGTCTAATACCGCTAACATTTAATACAGGGCTTAGGAAAGATAAAATAACAACCTGTGTCAAATTTCATCATTTACATATGGGGGGTTTTCATCCCAAGTGACACAACTTTTAAAACCGATAGTAGTTTAGTCACAATTTTTCAAAGAGATCGGTCAAGAACTTTCTTTGTTAGAGGGGCCGTAATTTGACATTTTGGTCAAACAGTTGTTTTTTTGCATCTATGTAACTGACTACCTAATGTTTCTAGCAAAATGTGTCCCGAGAGTTTAAGATAGCTTTTTCTTAAATCTTTCGAAAAATATTTTTTTTTTTTTTTGCAAAATCAAAAACTTGTTTAACATTTTTTTAAAACCGGCCCTTTTTTAAATCAAAATAAAGCTAAGGTGTTTTTCTTCTTTCTATCAAATGCCCAATATTTACTGTAGATCTTAAGAAATTTCCCAGAAGCCGAGTAAACGCTTTACCAACCATACATTTTTGGCCGAAGTGTTTTTGATTTTCTTTCCATTTTCGTAATTTCGGAGCTAATAATACTTAGTTACGCATAAAAAAGTGGGCCCCTCCTTCCCCCTTATTACGCTGTTCTAGCCAAGGCTATTTTGATACTCGCCGTGATCTTTAAGAAATGCAACTTAATAATAGTTATTATACAAGAATTTGGATTTCTGAACCCCCTTCTTGACCATTATTTCGCGTGTCAAGTAAATATAATTTTGTCCCTAATATATTTATTACTTCGCATACTTTGAGAACTTATAGTGAGTAAGTGGACCCAGTTAGCGAATGAAAACAAAACTTTTGTTTCTCTAAAACTCAATAATTCATCTTTTAGCACATTTATCCTATCTTTTACTTGAACAAAAAAAATCGCAAACAATCATTTGGGAAGTATAGTTGCCTGTGGTCGTTAAAAGGTTAAAGCATTTTGATGCACCCTCATTTGACATGGAGTTTTAAAATGGTAAATTGACATTCTGTATCGATTTAAGTTAACATGTGTTTTACAGAACCCGAAATTAGACATTTTGCAGTGTTAGGTTATATAGCAGGTGCCACGCCCCTTTTCCAATACCGCCCACATTTTGTTAGAGTTCTATATGATAAAACAACATTCAGTATAAAATTTTGTTAGCATGTTGTTACATTTTATAACACATCTGCTTGGTGTTTTTAAACATCTTCAGTGCAGTTAGGGCTTTTTGTATTTCTGAAAATTACAAGACAAAAGGGCGTTACTAACATAACTTTGCAAATATTAAAAATTCATAATTTTTTTTAACAGAAATGAATTTGTTTGTGTGTTTTTACTAATATTTAAGAAATTTGTAATGAAAACTTTTATAGTTTTTATATAAACACGTTTTTTGCTTCTCCTGTAAAATTTATAAAATGTTAGATAGGGCGTTTTGCATTTTAGGTGACGATATGATCATATTTGCAACATATATGTCCAAATACGTAAAATGAGGGCATATGCCCATATATGACATACTTGGACATATATGGAGCATATATGTCATATATGTGCATATGCCCTCATTTTACGTATATGGACATATATGTTGCAAATAAGTATGATCATATATGTCTTCATACAGCGTCATATATATCCATATATGCTCCATATATGGACATACATGATGCTGTATGAACGCATATATGATCATATTTGTATCATTTTTCACCGGGTTGTTAATTAATTAAAATTGGAATCTTTGAATTTTAATGCCCAATAAATTACATTTCCAAATTTTTTTATCATTTAAATCAAAACATTTCTAAACATTCTACAAATCAAACTATCACGGCATTTAAATTATCTTCAATATCGTTTGCTTTTCCCATTAGCATCAAAATTGTTGTTATAAATTGTAAATATTATTTCTAAATAAAAACTTCAAATTATAAACAATTACATTATGATTCACACGATTGTATAATAGAATAAAAACTCTCAGAACAAAAACGTTACGTCACAATTCTCTTTAACAGAAAACCAGATGCTAATCTTGAAAACGTGTTGCAACTCAGGTGAAACCGTTTAAAATAAATTGTTGTTATTATACCCTCCACTCTAGTGATAGAGGGTATATATAAGTTTGTCATTCCGTTTGTAACACCTCGAAATATTGGTCTAGGACCCCATAAAGTATATATATTCATGATCCTCGATCGATTTTAAGACAATCTAGCGATGTCCGTCCGTCCGTCCGTCTGTCCGTCTGTCTGTCTGTCTGTCTGTCTGTCTGTCTGTCTGTCTGTCTGTCTGTCTGTCTGTCTGTCTGTCTGTCTGTCTGTCTGTCTGTCTGTCTGTCTGTCTGTCTGTCTGTCTGTCTGTCTGTCTGTCTGTCTGTCTGTCTGTCTGTCTGTCTGTCTGTCTGTCTGTCTGTCTGTCTGTCTGTCTGTCTGTCTGTCTGTCTGTCTGTCTGTCTGTCTGTCTGTCTGTCTGTCTGTCTGTCTGTCTGTCTGTCTGTCTGTCTGTCTGTCTGTCTGTCTGTCTGTCTGTCTGTCTGTCTGTCTGTCTGTCTGTCTGTCTGTCTGTCTGTCTGTCTGTCTGTCTGTCTGTCTGTCTGTCTGTCTGTCTGTCTGTCTGTCTGTCTGTCTGTCTGTCTGTCTGTCTGTCTGTCTGTCTGTCTGTCTGTCTGTCTGTCTGTCTGTCTGTCTGTCTGTCTGTCTGTCTGTCTGTCTGTCTGTCTGTCTGTCTGTCTGTCTGTCTGTCTGTCTGTCTGTCTGTCTGTCTGTCTGTCTGTCTGTCTGTCTGTCTGTCTGTCTGTCTGTCTGTCTGTCTGTCTGTCTGTCTGTCTGTCTGTCTGTCTGTCTGTCTGTCTGTCTGTCTGTCTGTCTGTCTGTCTGTCTGTCTGTCTGTCTGTCTGTCTGTCTGTCTGTCTGTCTGTCTGTCTGTCTGTCTGTCTGTCTGTCTGTCTGTCTGTCTGTCTGTCTGTCTGTCTGTCTGTCTGTCTGTCTGTCTGTCTGTCTGTCTGTCTGTCTGTCTGTCTGTCTGTCTGTCTGTCTGTCTGTCTGTCTGTCTGTCTGTCTGTCTGTCTGTCTGTCTGTCTGTCTGTCTGTCTGTCTGTCTGTCTGTCTGTCTGTCTGTCTGTCTGTCTGTCTGTCTGTCTGTCTGTCTGTCTGTCTGTCTGTCTGTCTGTCTGTCTGTCTGTTGAAAACACGCTAACTTTTGAAAGACTTTACAGAGGCTCCTGAAGTTTGGCATATATGTTGGGCATTTACCTGGTCAGGTTGGTATTGCAATTCAGCGAAATCGGTCCAGTGGTTCAAAAGTTATGAGCAAAAGACTGAATTTCGGCAAGGGTTTTTTCGTGAATTTATAAGATAAAAAGCACTATAACTTTCGAAAATCAATTCTGAGGATGCTGAAGCTTAGCATATATATTTTTTGTTCCTCCAGCCTAGTTCGTATTGAATTTCACCCAAATCGGTCCAGTGGTTAAAAAGTTATTAGCAAAACCGTGAATACCAGATTAGCTTAACCTTAAATTCACGTGGTGAAAACCCGTTGAACCTGTTTTAAAACCATTGGTAAGTCACAAAAATATTTTAAAACGTATTTTTGTCACTCAAAATTATTTTTATACCAAAACGAAAAAAAAATACACTCGAAAAAAATTTTACACTCAAAAAAATTTTACACTCAAAAAAAAAAAATTAGTAAATTTTTTTTTAATGTAAAATTCGAAAAAATTTTACACTCAAAAAAAATTTTACACTCAAAAAAAAATTTGTAAATTTTTTTGAATGTAAAATTCGAAAAAATTTTACACTCAAAAAAAATTTTACACTCAAAAAAAAAATTAGTATTTTTGTTTTTTTTTTCAAAAATTACTAAAAAAAAAAATTTTACACAAAATAAAATATTTCTAATCATAACTGTTATTTTTTCACGTTAGAAAATTTACTATCACTTAAAATGGGCATTGTGGAGGGTATTCATAGATTCGGCCAAGTCGAATTTAACTTTTCTACTTGTTGTAACGTCAAGTTAATAATTCAAAATCATTATATCTAGTTCAAAAGGGGATGATATAGGTTTACTTTTTGGGTAGAAAAAATTTTGACTAGATTTGAAAAAAAAATTAAAAAAAATTTAGATTTTTTGGAAAGAGTTGACTTCGAAAACTTTTTTTTTAAATCCAGATTTTTTTTAAAGAGTTCCCTTGGTGTCCGAAGTGTATATGGAGCATTTTAAGAACTTACAGCGCTACGAATCTGTTTACCCTTACAATCCCATCAATTTGTTTGTCTACACTTTTTACAGGTGTAATTAGAAAAACATCAATTGCGATTCGAAGATTCTACTTGTAATTCGAATATTCAATTTGTAATTCGAAGTATCCATTTGTAATTCCAAGATTCTACTTGTAAATTTGCGTTTATAATTCGAAGATTTTAATTGTAATTCGAAAAAGATCAATTGTAATTCAAAATTATATTTTAAATTACAATTTATCTTCTTGGGATTACAATTCATATTTTTCGAATTACAATTGAAATGTTTGAATATCAATTGATCTTTTTCGAATTACAACGAATATTCTTCGAAAAACAATTGATCCTTTTCAAATTACAATTGAACCTTTTTGAATTACAATCGATCCTTTATGAATTACAATAAATTTTTTCGAATTACAATTGACCTTTTTCGAATTTCAATTGACCTTTTTCGACTTACAATTGATTTTTTTTAGAAATACAATTGATGTTTGAATTACTATTGAAATTTTTGAATTGCAATTAGAATTTTCGAATTGCAGTTGGAATTTTAGAATTACAAATGGAATCTTCGAATTACAAGTATAATCTTTGAATTACAATTGATACACTAAGAAAATTATGTCATTAACTGTTTGTACACAGAAAAAAATATGAAGGAATCGAATTTGAGTAATCACTTGTTTAAATTTAAAAACAAAATTTGAGTAACTTTTTAATTGACGCAATTAAAAATTTACTTAAAAATTTTAAAAACAATTTAAGTAAATAATTTAAACTGTCATATTTTTTTGAATTCTCGTTTAGTTTATAGTTTTTTGTATATGAATATGAAAGTTTGTAATCGTCTTTATAAAATTTTCCTATTTTTTGAGACATAAATATGCTTGGTGAAGTTTGAAAAAAAAAATTTTTTTTTTTTTTTTGTTGTTAAAAATTTAAAACTTTTTTAAAAAAATAAATAGGTAAATTTTGAGTAAATTTTTAATTGTGTCAATTAAAAATTTACTCAATTTTTTTTCAAACATTTAATAAATTTTTATTAAAAATTTACTCAATACTATTAAATCGTTTACTGGTGCAAAATTGAGTAATTTTTTACTCAATAGTATTAAAAATTTACTCAAAAATTTTTTTTATTTTTTTCTGTGTAGGTTATTTTAAAAAGTAATCAGTAAAGTTATTTTAAAAGAAAAACCACTTATTTTATAAAGGATTTAATTTTTTTACTATTTTTGTAGTTTAAAAAATATAATTTACTGTCTTAGGCCGCTGTTCCAAAAAAAGTAATTCACATAAAAAATGTGAAAATGAAAATTTCCGAATTTTTTTGGTGTTCTAGATTTCACATTCGAATTTCTTTTTCGTTTTGTTTCACATAAATAAAATTTGGTGAAAGTAAAACGAATGCACTTTTTTCCTTATAATTTTTTAAATTTAAATTATTCGATTTCAACTTCGAATGAAAACGTGATCAACAAAACACTAAACTTGATTTCATGTGATTCGGAAATTTTCATGTGAATTGAAAAGTTGTGAAAGACAGAACAGAGGCCTTAAAAATGAATTTTCTGTTACATTTATTTTCGGCAGTAAAAAAATTCTTCTATATTTTTACTGTTTTTCAATACAAAATAAGTCAATATTCAGTAGTTTTTTAATGTTTTGGTTAGTCATTAAATTAACATTTAAAATTGACTGTAATGTGTTTTTATTTTAAATGAAAAAACAGTGGAATGGTTTTTAAATGAAATTTCATTTGTTTTAAGTGAATATTCACTGGAATTTACCTACATAATTTTTTGAGTGTATCTTTTGAATTACATCTGTTAAAGTTTTAGTTTTGAAGTTTTTTCGTACAATTTAAAAAGGTTCTTTTTAAACTAATTCCCACATCATTGAGATCTCTGTTGATCATCCCTGATTTAAATAAAAATTCTAAAGAAACAAATTAAGGGTCATAGAAAACTAGATAATTCAAAACAAATTAGTGGAGATAAATGTTTATATTTACAAATCAAATATCGGGTATTACACGCAAACAATTTTAATTTGAACACACTTTTTATACCCTCCAACCAGAGTATGGGGGTATACTCACTTTGTCATTCCGTGTGTAACACATCGAAATATCGGTAGGCGAGACCGATCGTGATCGATTCTAAGACGTTCTATAAATATCCCTTCGTCCGTCTGCGAAAAGCACGATGTCGTCCAAACTAAAAGAGCGAAACTCCTGGAGTTAGACAAGAATTTGTCTTATGGTTATACCTGGTTAAGTTCGGAAATGGGTAAAATCGGATCACGGTGAAAAAAGTTCCCCCTTGAAGAACTAAACCAACCTATAAAAACGCCATTTTTAATTTTTTTTGCATTTTTGTTAAACAAATGAATCATTTTTATGCCAAAAGACGTTTTAAGTCCTGCACTTAGACCCAGGAGACTAGAACATTTTTTTTTTTTGGCCCGCCCCCTTTTGTGGGCGTGAATTTACAAAAAATCATTAAAATAACGATGAAATAGGTAAACATTTATCGTGATGGGGAAGGTACGCCACCGAGCCCCCCAAAATGCCACTGGAGTGTTTTTTTATTTTTTAACATGTGGGAGGGCATCAAAGATTTAGCAGATCCAAATTTAACACTCTCACTTATTATACCCTCCAACCATAGTATGGAGGGTATAATAATAATACTCACTTTGTCATTCCGTTTGTAGGTGCTCTAAAAGTCCCCCACTGACCCCCATAACCCCCCCCCCCAAAAAAAAAGCCCCTGACTTTTTTTTTTAAATTTGTTTTTACATTTTGGAGGGTATAAAAGATTCGGCACAGCTAAATTTAACACTCTCACTTGTTTTTATTTGATTTGATTACTTACCATCTAATAGTTTCTTAAGTTCTTCTAATCCTTTTTGTATATTTTCGGGTGTTTCTCTAAGTTCACGGCGGGCCACTTCTTTGGTTTTTTCACACGGTTCACCCAATTCGAATTGCAGTTTATAGTCACCAACCATAATGGTTGGAACTTCATCGATTTCGGTTATCATTGTAGGAATCTCTGAAAAGGAAAAAATAAGATGAGAATTAGAAATGGATGAAATTACTTAGGAAAGAGTACAAATGTTTTTTTTTTATTTAACACAAAATGTGTAAGAGAATGAAAGTGTAATAGTTGATTTCATTAAAAGCTTTCGTTGAGTACAGGATGAGTTATGAAACAGCAACGTGAGCAAAAGCAAAAGAGCATCATTGCTCTATCAGGTCCTCATATATGAAGAAAAGCTTTAAGTGCTTGTTATTTACTCCTCACGTTTTTTTAAAGTGATGTTTTCGAAGTCGGCTACGCTTAAAGAATGAGTAGGTCATAATACCCACTTAAAAAGCCCCATTCGCTCAGGTTTTAATAATTTTTCTAACAATCGCAATATCAATTCCTTATACGCTTCGCTCAAACCACTCTTTATTCCGATTTGGCTAAAATATCTGTGGAGCAATGTCTGGGCACCTTAAATTCTACATCGACCAGTGGAATGTCAAATATTTCATATCCAATGGAATTTTGTTCGATTTTATTTTTACATTATGTCTTAGAATTAAAACTTTGAGTAAACCTCATGTCAGTGAAATCTTCCTGAATCTGATATCTGTGGAGCAATGTCTGGGTACCTTAAATTCTACATCGACCAGTTGAATGTCAAAAATTTCATATCCAATGGAATTTTGTTCGATTTTATTTTTACATTAATGTCTAAGAATTCAAAATTTGAGTAAACTTGATGTCAGTAAAATGTTCCTGAACATTAAAGTACATAATTGAATGTCTTTCTATCATTGAAAGTAAGTTGCACTTCAAATGCTGTACGAGTATATACTTACAGTAATTAAAACCATATATTATTAAACCTTTCGACACCAATTAAAATTATTATCTTTGTAAAATAATTCTTGATGTTTTGATTGATTGCTGGTGATTAATGGTGAATTAATTAAATCACTTTAATTGGACACGTATTAAAAACAAATTTAATTAAAACTTAAATCGTAACTGACACAAAAAAAAAAAATTAAAAAGTATTGCAAGTTTATTTTTAAACTTTCATTTCAAGATTTTATTAATTACACAAAAAACTTTTATTATACAATTTTTTGCTGTGAAACAATTCTACACTCATAAAAGTTTTACAGTTACTGTTTCACAGTCAAACAAATAGTTTTCGTTTCAGTTAATATTAAAAGAAAATTCGTTTGTTTCACATACAAATATTCTAAACAACTTTTTGAACGTTTATTCAAATACATAACTGTCTTTTAAATAAAATTTTCCGTAACGTTTGTTTTTTTCAGTTATTTAAAAAACAAACCACATTATTTTATTTGTCGTTTGTTATTTGTCAGTTATTTAAAAATTTCTAAAATTAGAATTTTTTTTTTTTGAATTTGAAAATGAAATTTAGTTGCTGAAAATATAAGTAGCTTGTGGCACAGAGGGTAGCGTGCTGGGCTATCAGCCAGAAATTATGAGTTCGATTCTGCTCAGGTTCGAAGTTTTTTAAAATTATTTCTAAAAAAATAAATAAAAATGAATGTAAATTTCCGTTATTTTCACCGTTTTTTCCGTAAAATTTTGTCAGTCATTTTTTACGGATTTTTAAGTTATTTTTACGGATTTCAACAGTTATTAATTAACCCGAGTAAAAATTTTTATATGATGCAATATATATTGATATGTAATACAATATATAATTAAACGCAATTTGATCCGAAAAATGGTGGATGTTTTTGCATTAAAAAAGATCAATTTGTATAAAATATGATTTGATTTCATCCGAGTTTTGACCAGACATTGCCATATATTAGTAGATCTAATTAGATATAATTGCATAAAAACATGTAAAATCCTGGTGTTTTTTGGTTTGGGTTGAGTTACACCACAGGTCAACGATACATTCACCAAACAATAATTTTCTTAAACAAAAAAATGTTCGGGTACGCTTCGAACCAGATAGGTGATATACATAACCCTAACAAGGAAATGTTGAGGAACATTTTAAAAAGTTTCTTATACTTTGCCTTAAAAACTTAGAAAATTGTTGGTTAAATGGAAACATATAGTGTTATATATGGAACAGAATTGGATATATATAATTTTATATTAAATTATACAGAAAAACAAATTTTGTATTGACCCTCATGTAATTTTATATAATTATATCAACCGTACACCTTTTAATCCGAATCATGATTCAATTATATATTACTACATATGACTGCATTAAAAAAATTTAGAAAATATCTTACGGATGTATAATCATATATAATTTATTATGTTTGTATCAAGTTATATATTGTAATATATGTTTATTTTTACTCGGGAACATTTAAAAATAACTGAGAAATGTTTTTGTTTTAAATGAAATGTAAGTAGTCCGTTTTTTAAATAAAGTTTCATTTGTTTCAAACGTATTTTCTGTTGAATTTACTTACATAATATTTTAAGTGTAAGATTCTAAGACAGTTTTCATATAAAAAAATCTTACATTTAAGAACTTTCATTTAAAATATGTCTGTTCAAATAGCTATCACGACCAAAATCAGTCCCGAGGTGACTGTATATGTAAAATTATAACTTATGAAGGCTTCGAGCAGTTTGGTATTGAATTTGATCGATATCGGTTTAGCGGTTCAATTATTATAAACCAAAATGTAAGGACACCTCGATAGGTTAGGTTAGGTTGGCTGTGCCACATCGGCACTCCACATAGACCAATTGGTCCATAGCGATACCACAAAACTTTTTCCGCTTATCGATGTAAACTTAATACATTGACCTTCATTGCGAATTGCTTTAAACTTCTCAGGGTATACTCGTAATTTCCTCCAAAGTCTCGAACTGTGAACTCTCTTTAATTGATAGTCGAGTTCGTGCCAATGCCGGGCAGTGACACAGGATGAGTTCAATGGTCTCCTCGACGCCTGGTGTCTCGCACCTTTTGCAGCTTGCGTCCGCTCGATAATGTTAGTACATTCCACACTCTTTGACGTTTGTGCATTAGCTTCTGGAAAGTCAATTAAAATGGTCTGCAATAATATGCAGACTGTTATGAACTTGATGGTTACTGGTACAACAAGCATGGGTTGTTCGTAAATCCAGCAAAGCAAAACTTACCAAGGTTCTTAAGCTACCTACGAAGAAGGGTGTTACTCTTTAACTGTCCACAGATGTAAAGTATTTAGGAGTCACTCTGGTATTAAACTAATTTGGACACAACATGTTTAACATGCTAAAGGTGTCTCGAGCGCAACGTATTTTCAGGCACTGTCGGAGAGCTTTTGGGAAGACGTAGGGTCTAAGACCTGCAAGGGAGCACTGGATATATCTAGCAGTCATTAGACCTTTAAAGACGCAAGTAAGCGGCATCTTCTCGGGATACGTTAGACGAATTACAAAGAGCGTCTTAATTGGGAATTATGGGTACTATGAGCACTACACCAGACGCAGCTCTTAACTATGATAGACATGATTCCCTTGGATCTACATATACAAAAGGTAGCCATGAAATCTCTGTGCAGACTCCGTAAAAATGGCATGGAGACTTGGGCTTTCGGAACTTTTTTTGATGTTTGCTATGCCCTAAGACAGTACGGCGCCGGTTTCTCGGTTCTTTAATTATTCCCGGTATTCCCGGGAATACCGGTATTCCCGGTTCCGGTTCTGACGGTATTACCGGTATTCCTGCAACTACCGGTATGTTAATTTAGTAAAATTTTGTACAATTAAAAGTTTTTCGTCGCTTTTACCAAATAAAAATGCAAAACAATTGAAAAACACCATTTCCATTTTTTTATGAATTTAAGAAAAAAATAGTTACATGATTTTTAAATAATTTTACAAACAACTAAATATTTCTAAAATACTGATTAAATATCGTTATTTAAATATTTTATGTTATAGTATTTTTTTGTTTTTTGAGAACCGGTACCAGGATCAGAACCGGGAAATGGGGTGGACTAACACAGACGGATATTTGGATAACGAAACCTAATACTATCATGCTCTCTCATGCCTAACTCTCTCATGGGCAAAATGGTAATAGTCTTTTAGACTGAAGTGTTTGATATTTTGGACGTAGGAAATTCAGAATTTGTAATGACATCAAGATGCGCTCTGGGCGCTGAATTCTACAGGTAAGGTTGTAAGTGGCTGCTGACGATTTACTTCAGCACACATAGAATCTAAGGCTGTTGCGATACAACAGGACGGACGGTAATAATAATTCTAAGATATTGAATTTTGACATATGATAAATCAAAAGGATAGTGCAGCTCCCTAGATCCCAGTAAAGCAATTTTCTGACCAGAAATTGTAGGGCAATGGAAGATAAAGTGTTCGTTAGTTTCCAACTCCTCATCCATGGAACTCCTGCAAAAGTCATCAGCCGGAATCCAAAAAAAAAAAAAAAACGATTTTTCGCCATTTTTTTAATCCCTAAATCTCCGATATGGCCGATAAGTCGAAACACACCAATTTTAGATTTGTCTCTTTTATATATACATTAAGTTCGGGCAAATCGGTTCATAAAGTTTTGAGTACTTCCCTTGTAAGTAGTTTTTTTAATTAAAGAAAAAAAACTCTCCGAGATGAACGCCACTGGTTAATGTTGTTTGATCAAATGATTTTTTGACGAAATTTAAAATTTTGACAAAATATTTTTTATTTTAATAAATATTTTTAATTTTGACGAATATTTTTTGACAATTTTTTTTAGATTTTTTTTTATACCCTCCACTTACAAGGGAAGTCTCCCGCGGATCTTTATGGAATTGGTTTTATTTTGTAGAGCAGAAAAAATAAAGGGACACGTATTTTTTTTTAGCGGCCCAAATTCATATTTTGGGGGTAAAAAGGAGGGGTTTTTTCGTATTTTTCGTCTATCTCCTATATTATGCAAAGAAACCTAGTCATGTTACATACCAAATGAAAGGTCTTTGCAAAATCTATCTACGTGTGCTAAGAACGTGTCCAAACATGCACAACTTTTCGTCATATTGAGTAAAATACCAAAATTTTATTACATTTTTGTTAATAAGTCGAAAAATATAACTTCTTCGGCCCGTTGTTAGCACCACGAGATAGGTATTTTTAATACCTTTAATCTGATACCACACATGCCTATATTAATTTTGTTTAAATATGCGTAAATCGTAAAAAACTGAAAAAGGTCAATTTCCCCCCATACAAATCGACCCCCCTAAAAATTAGTTTGGGCCGCTAAAAAAAAATACGTGTCGAATTAATTTTAGTTCTTAACAACATATCCAAATTGCATGAAGATCGGAGGGTGACACCAGGGAGACTTCCTTTGTTAGTGATAGTGTCTGTGGAAATGGTGATCACGGCCAAAATATTGCACGGAGATGACTAAAACTTTGGAAGTTCTCCTGAGCAGTTTGGTATTGCATTTGAGCGATAACGGTTATGAACGAAAATGTAAGGACACCTCAAAAAATCGCGGAAATATTTTTTTGCGGAAATTTTTTTTCCAAAATTTTTTTTTTTCAAAAGTAATTTCATTTTTATTAATGTTTTTTTGCAATAAAATAAAAATTGAAATTGTGGAGGGTATCAATACATTCGGCAAGGCCAAATTTGACTTTTTTGCAGAGCCTACGCTTTTACTCGAGTAGCTCGAGTAATCGAGTAGCTCGTTACTCGAGCAGCTCGAGTAGCTCGTCAATTACTCGAGCAGCTCTATTAATTTGATATTTATTATGTATATTCTTTGGAAGCATAGCATTCCAAAAATGTAAAAATTTTGAAAATAGCTATAATAGTTTTTGTTTTACAGGAGTTTAAATATAAAAAAATGTGTGTTTTACTACTCGAGCTACTCGAGTAGCTCGAGTAGTAAAACACACATTTTTTTATATTTAAACTCCTGTAAAACAAAAACTATTATAGCTATTTTCAAAATTTTTACATTTTTGGAATGCTATGCTTCCAAAGAATATACATAATAAATATCAAATTAATAGAATTATCGTAGTGGCTTTGCTAAACTACTACTCGAAAAAGATCGGCGAGTTTTCATACAAATGTATGAAAATCCGCCCTCCTTTAAACTTTAATATCAAATTATGAGAATATTTTCAAAAAAACATGTCATTATTTTTTACCAATTATGATCGCATATACGATAAGAATACTTCCTCGAAATTTCAACTCATTTCTACAAAAAATGTGGCATTGGCGATCTACTACTCGAAAAAGATCGGACGCTTTCCATACAAATTCATGAAAATCAGTAGAATTTAGTTCTTTGAGTAGTAAAACACACAGTTTTTATCTTTGAGCACCTGTAAAACAAAAACTAATCTACCGATTTTTACAATTTTTACATTTTTGAAATGGTATGCTTCCAAAGAATAAACATGATAAATATCAAGTTAATAGGATTATCATAGTGGCTTTGCCACGCTACTACTCGAAAAAGATCGGCGAGTTTCTATACAAATGTATGAAAATCCGACCTCCTGTGAACTTTAATGTCAAATTGTGACAAAATTTTCATGAAAAGATGAAATAATTTTTTACCAATTATGATAGCATATATGATAAGAATACTTCATCGAAATTTCAACTCATTTCTACCAAAAATGTGGTATTGGCGAACTACTACTCGAAAAAGATCGGCCCATTTTCATACAAATGTATGAAAATATGCCCTCTTTTGAACTTTAATGTCAATTTGTAAAAATGTTTTCACGAAAACATAAAGTTATTTTTTTGCCAAATATGATCGCATAAATGATAAGAATACTTTCTCAAAATTTCAATTCATTTCTACAAAAAATGTGGCATTGTCGACCTACTACTCGAAAAAGATCGGCCGCTTTCCATAATAATGTATGAAAATCTGCCCTTATTCCAATTTAAATGTTAAATTATGAAAATATTTTCAAAAAACCATGCATTATTTTTTACTAATTATGATCGCATATACGATTAGAATACTTCCTCGAAATTTCAACTCATTTCTACCAACAATTTGGCATTGGCGAACTACTATTCGAAACAGATATGCCGCTTTTTATACAAATGTTTGAAAACCAGCACTTCCCAGCAAAACTTAGATTACCAAATAAGGTATAAAATAAGGTATATGATCTCTTATTTTATACATTGCAGCATTGATGATTTTAACAGGCGATGAGACTCAAAGTAATGCATCCACATTATCACATAGAATACCAGTAAGGTATAAAATAAGTCATAAATTTATAACAAAGAATACCAGTAAGGTGTAAAATATATGATATTTTATAGGTTACGAGTAAGGTATATAATATAGCATACCAGAACGTAATATATAAGGTGTTACGAGTAGTGAAAAAGTAATTTTGTATTAAATATACGCACGTGATTGTAAGTGAGTGTAAGTAGATATAATATGCTAGTGAGTGTGTGTCGTTAGAAATTTCTTGTCGTGAGCCCATCTCTAGTTTAAACTTATGCATTTTTTATAAAATAATTATTTTTTATGTTATTGTAATGCATTATGCATTTAATTATAAATAATGCATTATTTCAAACTTTAAAATAATACATAATGTAACCAAATATAAATCATCCATGATATAATGTTTAGAAATAATAAATATGAAATACATTTTTCCAATAATCATGCATTACGTAGCAAATGTTTGGTAAGACATCCTAAAATAATGCTACAAATAAGGTATATACATTACCTGGTAATGTGTTATATAATCACTACCCATTACCAAAGTTTTGCTGGGTTGTTTGAAGTTTAATTTCAATTTGTGAAAATCTTTTTAGACCACTAAATTTATTTTTTTACATATTATAATTGCAATGATAATATCACTTCTTAAATCATTTTAATTTTGACATAATTTACCTGTTGTGAATTTTTTAACCCAAATTGTTTTATTACCTAAAATTTCCCATTTATAATGTACCGTACATTTTTTTTTTTCATTTTACCTTTTAGTGCAATATTTATAGGCAGTGTTTTAAAAAAGGCACAGCAAAAGATTTTACAACCTAATAAAAGAACACGTGGTCTCAGCAAATTTTACTGCCATGGATTTTCCAAATATTTGTTTATGACTCCTTTCATAAAAAAACAATTATCTTTAACATGTTTACGTAATTTATTAAAAATTTTTTTGTTTAAATTTTACTGAAGTTATCTAGTCTATGAATGGAAAGCGGCCGATCTTTTTCGAGTAGTAGGTCGACAATGCCACATTTTTTGTAGAAATGAATTGAAATTTTGAGAAAGTATTCTTATCATTTATGCGATCATATTTGGCAAAAAAATAACTTTATGTTTTCGTGAAAACATTTTTACAAATTGACATTAAAGTTCAAAAGAGGGCATATTTTCATACATTTGTATGAAAATGGGCCGATCTTTTTCGAGTAGTAGTTCGCCAATACCACATTTTTGGTAGAAATGAGTTGAAATTTCGATGAAGTATTCTTATCATATATGCTATCATAATTGGTAAAAAATTATTTCATCTTTTCATGAAAATTTTGTCACAATTTGACATTAAAGTTCACAGGAGGTCGGATTTTCATACATTTGTATAGAAACTCGCCGATCTTTTTCGAGTAGTAGCGTGGCAAAGCCACTATGATAATCCTATTAACTTGATATTTATCATGTTTATTCTTTGGAAGCATACCATTTCAAAAATGTAAAAATTGTAAAAATCGGTAGATTAGTTTTTGTTTTACAGGTGCTCAAAGATAAAAACTGTGTGTTTTACTACTCAAAGAACTAAATTCTACTGATTTTCATGAATTTGTATGGAAAGCGTCCGATCTTTTTCGAGTAGTAGATCGCCAATGCCACATTTTTTGTAGAAATGAGTTGAAATTTCGAGGAAGTATTCTTATCGTATATGCGATCATAATTGGTAAAAAATAATGACATGTTTTTTTGAAAATATTCTCATAATTTGATATTGAAGTTTAAAGGAGGGCGGATTTTCATACATTTGTATGAAAACTCGCCGATCTTTTTCGAGTAGTAGTTTAGCAATGCCACTACGATAATCCTATTAATTTGATATTTATTATGTTTATTCTTTGGAAGCATAGCATTCCAAAAATGTAAAAATTTTGAAAATAGCTATAATAGTTTTTGTTTTACAGGAGTTTAAATATAAAAAATGTGTGTTTTACTACTCGAGCTACTCGAGTAGCTCGAGCTACTCGAGCTGCTCGAGTAATTGACGAGCTACTCGAGCTGCTCGAGTAGCTCGAGTACTCGACTACTCGAGTAATAGGGAGCTCTGCTTTTTTGCTTGTTTTTGATTAATTTTTTTTTTGGTTAAAATTTGTCAAAAAAAAATTGTGTTAAAAAATTTAGTCAAAAAAAAGTTGTCAAAAAAGCAAATTTTGCCAAAAAAAAAGTGGTGAAAAATATTTTTTTAATTTAGCTTTAAAAAATAGCTTACTTTTAATATTTTTTGTATTAAATGCATTCTAAGGGAATTTCCATTGATCTGTTTCGAATTACAATTGATCATTTATGAATTACAATTGATCTTTTACGAATTACAATTGGAATCTTCGAATTACAAATGGAATAATCGAATTACAAATAGAATCTTCGAATTACAATTGATCTTTTGCGAATTGTAATTGATATTTTTCGAATTACTATTGATCTTTTTCGAATTACAATTGATCATTTTCGAATTACAATTGATCTTTTACGAATTACGATTGATCTTTTACGAATAACATTTGATCTTTTTCGAATTATAATTGATCTTTTTCGAATTACAACCCGAGTAAAAATTTTCTGGTCTAATCATATATAATTTGATACAATCTTATATGAGTTAATATGCTTCCGCATAAATTTATATAAAATTTTATCTATCACTTTGATACGGTTGATCCACTTTATATGGTTAGACATTGCTCCATATATGATTAGATTCGTATTTTGGTTTTGCTCATCAAATTATATAAAAATAGATATTATAAGATCAATTTGATCTAATTAGATTTGACCAAATTCAGGATCAAATTGTATCAATTTTTATATTTTTTGATCTAAAGTAATACAATTCGATATTATTTGATACAACCATTTTACGGATCAAATTAGATCTATTTAGTAAAATTAGCATATTTTTACTAGGGAATTGATCTTTTTTGAAATTACAATTAAAATCTTCGAATTACAATTGATCTCTTACAAATTTCATCTGTAAATGGTGTAGCACACAGTACATATAAGTAGTATGCAAACAGGGATGCATTTGAGGTATTTTCCAATGTGTCCACAAATATGCTTCTTCTTGCTCTTGTGTTGTTTCTCGTGTGATTTATTGTTGTAATTCTTATTGTAGGGTTGTTTATATGAAACGTCAGGAGTTACACCGTGTACTTGTACACATTCCATGCAACCCTGAGTGCATACTACTTATGTACTGTAGTCTAGAGACATTAAAAATTTGCCTGCACTTTTAAAATCGGGGGAAAAAAGACTTTTTGTTATAAAAAAAAAATCCGCTTATTAACGACTTAAACATTTAATGGGGGTCGTTAAGCCTTATAATTTTATTTCAGTTAAATTTAAGATCCAATTTTTTTTTAATACTTACTCATTTTGTGTGTGTCTTAATTTGTTTCTGAAATGTGGTTTATATTTATTTGTCTGTAATTAAATGTTTGTGCTGTTGTTTTTAAGATTTTATTATTTATAAATAATTGTGTTTTTATTATTTAAAAATAATTTATTTATTTGTTTGTTTTTTAAGTGTAATTATTTTTTATTTTGTTTATCTGTATTTTTAATTTTTATTAATTCAAGTTGATGCGTTTTTTTTTATTTATTTAAACATTTAAACATGATTTACAACAGATTTGTGCAAATATATGTTTTTTTATAATTCAAACAAAAATTAAAACAAAAAACCTTGACTTTCCTGGGTTAATTACAAATAATATTTTAATCTTAATGAATTTAATTAGTTATCTGGAAATTAATAAACCTTTCAATATATTTTTTTATTATTATCTTAATGTTATTACAAGTATTAACCTTTTGTATTGAAATGTAGCTTTCCTTAATAAAATTGTGGAGAAATAATAAAATAATAATTAAAATATCTACTAAAGATTAAAAATAACAAAAACATGAAGAGTCATGCAATTATAATTAACGGAATAATTTTTGAAAAACAATTAATTTGCCTAGAAACTAAGATTTTAATATATCAGGTGGATTACATTATAATTCAAGTTTTTATTTTGCTGAAATTTATAGTTATCATTGAGTTGGGTGAGTAATAATTTTACACACAGAAAGAATTTGAAACGAATTTCAATCAACAAAAACGCGGATTCAATAAATTTTTTGAGTGAAATTCCTCCAATTAAGAAAATTGTTATACCAATCATCAAATTGTAGGTGATTAATTGAAATTTTTTTCAATCAAACACTTTTTCGATTTTGATTAAAAATTTGATCAATTTTTTATTTATAGTCAATCAAAATAATGATTGATTTAACGAATTCATAAGCTTATGACAAAATTATAAAAAAATTCATCTTTTTTGCTTTACAATATGTTGCCAACCATAAAAAAGTAAAACCCGATTATTTTGTATATTTTTGAATTAATCTATTCATATCTGGTATGTTGAAAATTTGTAATTCGACTGTTAAAGAAAATAACAAAAATTTTAATCAAAACATAGATTGACTCATTTTAATTTAGCTTATCAAGAAGATTTAATTGAAAATTTTTAGCCAATAATTTTTTGTGTGTACCAAAACTGATATGGTTAAAGATTTTTTTTTAATAGAAAAAAATTTATGAAGTTTTTTTAAATTTTAATGAAAAAGATTTTATTATAGTTCGAGGTCATTTATGTGCCCCATTGTGAATTAACATAACAAGTTCTTATGTTAACTCTATTTTCTTTATTAGCATATTGTAACAGCTCATAGAGTTTTTGCTTTCAACTTTTTTTGGTTATTTTCAAAAAAAGGTTTTTTTATGATCTTTTCGGGGATTTTCCAATTTCTCCATCATCAGAGTTCTTTACAAAACTACACTCAAAAAAATACCTTAGTAGATTTACTAATTTTTTTTTTGCTAATGCTAGTAAGCTAACTTTTAGCAAATTTTTAGTTGAGATTAGCATGTTAGCAAAAAATTCTTGTAAACTTCATTTAGCACATTAGCAATTTTAAACAAACTTTGAACTAATTTCTTTTACTGAATTTGAAATTGAGTTGACAACATTTTTACAAGAATTTTTGGTAATATTAGCAAAAAGAAATGGTAAATTTTTTTTTATTTTCAGAAAACTTTAAATGGCGCTATCTCGGAAACTAAGCCAGCTGGAGCAAAATGGTGGCCATTTTTGGTTCTCGGGCTCACCATAGTATTAACGGTCCTCTTCACATGTGTGGACCCTAATGGGTCCTAACTTTGGATCCAAAAAAGTTAGCATTCCCGAAAATTTTAAAATGCTCATATCTCGGTAAATATTGCCGTCACAACAAAAAGTCCAAAAGAATTTTTGTAGCTCTCAACACGTAGAACAAGACCGCAAAATAACCAAAAGCTCTCCGAGTAATATTTTTGAAGTTATCGAGTTTTTTAATTCTCAAGACCCCAGTGGTCCCCTAAAATCACGTTTCGCAAAAACTAAGCAAGGTAGAGCGAAACGGACACAAATTTTGGATAAAAAACTATGACGATTTTTAAGGAACCCAACTAGGTCTAGGCCCATCGGGGTCTGGACCTATTTTGTCCAAACCCAATGGGGTCCTCAAATGTGTATGAACTAAGTTCAAAAAAAAACAGTTAACTAATTATTGGCAAAACATTTTTGCTAACTTTAGCAAAAAAATTGTGGGTTCAAAATCAGCAAATTTTCTTGTAGGTTTACAAGTTTTTTTTGCTAACATTACAGTTTTTTTTTTTTGAGTGTATATAAAACTAAAATTTAGGAAACAATTTCATTGAAAATAGTTCATGAATTTTCCTAAAATTTAGTTAAATTTAACTAAAAAATAAAAAAGTTCTTAACTTTGAGGAAAAAAGTTTAGTTCATTTACTTATAAAAAGTTCACAGTTTCTTTAAATGAATTTTCCCCAAATCTAACAAACTTATTTTTATTTTTAAGATAAAATTCTTAAAAATGTGTATAATTCTTAAAAATCTAGTTCAAGTTTAGTTAAAATTTACTAAAAATAACTTTCATCATATATCTTTTCTTAGAATTGAGGAAGTGTACTTCTAAGAATTTAGTTAATAGCTTCTTATACCCACTTTACACTATTATACTTTTCCATTATACAAGCGCAATTTCATCAAATTAGGGAAATATTTTATAAAAATATTTTGCCAGATATTGTTCACTTATAAGATAAGACCAGGTTTTAATCAAAAAGGAATACAAAAATCTTTTAGAAGTTGGCAAATTTCGATGTGTATAATGGAAAGTGTGATAGTGTATAATAAGTATTAGTATTTAGTAATGACTTCTTCACTAAAAAAAAAAAAAAAACTGTAATGTTAGCAAAAAAAGCTTGTAAACCTACAAGAAAATTTGCTGATTTTGAACCCACAATTTTTTTGGTAAAGTTAGCAAAAATGTTTTGCCAAAAATTAGTTAACTAATTTTTTTTTATTTCGACTTAGTTCAGGACCCCATTGGGTTCGGACCCGATAGGTCCAGACCCCGATGGGCCTAGACCTAGTTGGGTTCCTTAAAAATCGTCATAGTTTTTGATCCAAAATTTTTGTCCGTTTCGCTCTATCTTGCTTAGTTTTTGAGATACGTGATTTTAGGGGACCACTGGGGTTTTGAGAATTAAAAAACTCGATAACTTCAAAAATATTACTCGGAGAGCTTTTGGTTATTTTGTGGTCTTGTTCTACGTATTGAGAGCTACAAAAATGCTTTTAGACTTTTTATCGTGTCGGCAATATTAACCGAGATATGAGCATTTTAAAATTTTCGGGAATGCTAACTTTTTTGCATCCAAAGTTAGGACCCATTAGGGTTCACACATGTGTAGAGAACCGGCGATACTATGGAGAGCTCGAGAACTTAGTTTCCGAGATAGCGCCATTTAAAGTTTTCTGAAAATAAAAAAAAATTTACCATTTATTTTTGCTAATATTACACAGAGAAAAATAAATTTCCAACTGAATATTTCAGTTGTATCAACTCAAAATTCGGTTGCTGCTATTAAATTTCGCTGTGACATACCAATTTTTAAGTTGTTTCAATTAAAAGACAGTTGTATTAACAAAATTTAGTTGTAACTACCAATATTTAGTTCTTTTAACCTTAATACAAATGCATCAACCGAATTTTTGTTGTAACAACTGAATTTCAGTTGGAAATTGGTAAATTTGTTTTCTGTGTGTAGCAAAAAAACTTGTAAAAATGTAGTCAACTCAATTTCAAATTTAGCAAAAGAAATTAGTTCAAAGATTGTTTAAAATTGCTAATGTGCTAAATGAAGTTTACAAAAATTTTTTGCTGACATGCTAATCTCAACTAAAAATTTGCTAAAAGTTAGCTAACTAGAATTAGCAAAAAAAAATTAGTAAATCTACTAACGTATTTTTTTGAGTGTTAGAATTTAGTTAAAAACTCAAAATGACGATATTTCGAAAACTAAGCGAGAAATAGCGAAACGGGTATAAAGAAAAATAGCCTAGCTAAGGGTGTCAATACCCTAATTTCGGATCTTAAATTTTACATTCTCGAGATTTTATGTATGCCCATATCTCGGTAAATACTGGCGACACGACAAAAAGTCCATGCCGTTTGACTTTAACTCTTGACTCGTAGAACATTTCCTCAAACTACTTGAGTAATAGTTTTTGAGTTATCTAGCTTATAAGATTATAAAGACCCTATCAGGCCCCTAATTTCCGTATCTCAAAAACTAAGCAAGGTAGAGCGAAACGGACAAAAGTTTTGGATCAAAATCTATGGCGACCCTTTAATAATTCAACGGTGTCTAGGACCAACAGGATCTGGATCTAGTCCTCAAATATGTATGTAGTGCCCCTCATTTCCCGGTTCTTGGTATTGACGGGAATACCGGTATGCCCGGTTCTGGAACCGGTTTCCTTGTTCTAGATATATATTTCTGGGAATACCGGTATTCCCGGTTCTGATCCTGATACCGGTTCTCAAAAAACCAAAAATACTACACCATAAAATATTTAAATTTAGTAATTACACCATTTAGTAAGCATTTCAAAAATATTTAGTTGTGTTTATGAAATTATTTAAAAAATTTGTATCTATTTTTAGACCCTCCAACCACAGTATGGGCACAGACTATAAACAGACTCGACAGTAGAGTTTTATGAGAAAAAATGGGGAAAAACTAAGCGATTTTAGGAGAAAACAGAGCGGTTTTTAGTCCGATTTACGCTAACATGGCAACACTTTCTACGACTTAGGAGTGAGTGAAACAACAAAAGCCGATCTGGCATCTATTTTTCTTATGGCGCGTTATATTAGTTTTCTCTTTCTAACCTAATTCGTAGAATAATTAGAAAATATTAACCATATGGTTCAAAACTACTTTTTTGACACCTGCCACTTATGTCGAGTCTGTATGGGGTATACTCATACTGTGGTATGGGGTATACTCACTTTGTCATTCCGTTTGTAACGCATCGAAATATCGGTCGGGGACCCCATAAAGTATATATATTACTGAACCATTGATCGATTCTAAGACATTCTATGAATGTCCGTCCGTCCGTCTGTCCGTCTGTCTGTAGATAACACAATGCAGTCCAAAATAAAACAGCTAGACTCTGAAGTTTGGCACAAATATATCTTATGTCCATAGGCAGGTTAAGTTCGTGAATGGGAAAAATCGGGCCAGGGGGAAAAAAGTTCCCCCTTGAAGAACTGAACCAACCACTGAAAAAATACACTTTTTTTTTGAATTTTTTTTTATTTTTTATTAAATAATGAAACATTTGGTATATTTTTTGCGATGGAAAGGTGCTCTCAAAGTCCCCTACTGATACCCATCCCCCGCCCCATCCCAAAAAAAAACGCCCCTGACAATTTTTTTTTTAAATTTTTTTTTAACATTTTGGAGGGTTAAAAGCTTCGGCACAGCCGAATTTAGCACTCTTACTTGTTTTACTTAAATTCATAAAAAATCACTTGTTTTATATTTTTTTTTGTAAAAGCAAAAAAAAAAAACAATTATGAATGTTATAGTCGGTTGAGACCGACCATATGATACCCTACGCCAGTGTTTTCCGGAAATGGGTCCCAAGTCCAAACTTAGACCGATTGGATCTATCTTTTTTAGATCTTTATTTAGTGTAGAAAACACACACAGAGAAAATTTTATTGGAATTGGTTTATTTTTTTGCCAATAAACCGATTTAGGGAATATCGGTCGAAATTTTTATATGGGGGACTAAGTCCAAAAATGAGCCAATTATAATCCGATTTGATAAGGTTACTAAAGTACACGTTTAACACCTAAAAATAAAATTTTTATAAAATATTTCCATTTTTAGGAATTATGTATGTGAATATCGGGAGGGTGGTTTGTATGGGGACTACCAGAAGAACTGACCCAATTCCTTTGAAATGATAACTCGTGCATACAAAATTTGATTATCTGTTAAATATCAAAGCGATATCTATTAAAATATCCACCAAAAAATACTGCTTGCCTATAAGCAGGTTTGTAAGGGAGTGATTTTTGGTGTTTGCTTACAAACCTGCTTACGTATGGCATGATATTTATTCGCAATGTCCCACTTTGGAGCATTTCTTCCGAGCGCTTATATCGGCGCATTGAATATAAATTGAAATCATGCCTTTTTTTAAATATTTGTAGTATTTTTTTTTATCACTGCCATACTTTACTGCAACCGGTATGCAGGTTAGTATGCCAACAAAATCTCTCCCCTACACTACTGCATTCGGTATGCAGCTGTGTAAGCGAATGTCATAAAAATACAACATTAAAAATCATTCGCTTACACAAGTGCATTCTTGTATGCACTGCTTCCGAAATCTCGATTATTTTTTGCTGTATACAGTTATTAGAGTCATTTAAGCCCTATCCAAAGGGGGTGTTTGTATGGGGGCTAGGTCTTAACATGGACCGATTTTTCAATTTCAATAGGCTTCGTCATTGGGCCAAAAGATGCTTAAGTTTTAAATTTCAAGTCAATTAATTGAAAATTGCGACCTGTATCGTGCTTAAACCGATAGATGGACAGACGGAGGGACGGACGGACGGACAGACGGACGGACATCGCTTAATCGACCCAAAAAGTAATTTTGAGTCGATCGGTATACTTGAAGGTAGGTCTAGGACCAATATTTCGGGTAGTTACAAGCATCAGCACAAACTCATTATACCCTGTACCACAGGGTATAATGAGTGTAGGGTATAAAAATGTCTCAATACAAAAATGCATTTTAAATGCAAATGCAATTTTTAGTGCACTAAAAATCTAAATTTTGATTATAAAAATCCGATATTTACTTAAGAAGATATAGCTCTTCAAACTTCACCACTTTTTAAATTTTTTATGATTTTTAAAAAATGAAAATCGCGAATAAAATCGCGAGTTGTTGGAATTTAACTAAACTTTAAATGTGATTATTTAAATGGCTCCATAGAGTATCTATGAACGTAATACAAAATGTTTTAAAGGACCCATGGTCAAAAAATAGCCTTTTTCTCGTGCTGTTTCGTGGAAAAGGTGATATATGCTGTTCCATTATTAGTTTGAGTCACTGTACTTGGATAACACAGATTTTAAATATCTGGCTAAAAACAGTACTAATTAGGTCTTAATTTGGACAAATTTGTCGAATGACCGGATTATTATAAACGTTAATAAATACGATTCTGAATGGCTTAACAAATGTGAAGCCGGAGTTAAGCATCGAATTTACTGTTTAACCAGAAACAGAATCGCCTTTGATCGCCCCTAAAAAATCCGATCATCGTCAAAATTTATGCAAATGCGGAAATCCGAAATCCCGTTTTAGGACCATGCTGTTCGTTCGTGATGATGTTTGATAAAAAATTCCAAATTTTTTTTACCTATTTTTTTTTTTAATTTTTTTAGATTTAGATATTTTTATTATTTTTGTATATAACTCGAAAGGTACTTGATAAATCTTTTAGTTTATAAAGGCTTCTCAGAAAATAAGAACTTTAAATTAATTTCCATTTCCAAAATACTTTGCACAAATCTGTTGTTTATATTAAAAAAAAAAATGATTTCAAAACACCAAAATTATAATGATTTTTGTAAATTTTAATTTCTAATATGATTTTTTTTAATTTATAAAAAACAACGAAACAAATTATCAAAATTATGAATAAAAACTATAATTAATTTTAAACACAATTCCATACTTTTTTTGTTCTTTCAAAAAAAAAAACTTGTTAACGCGTCGGAAGTTATTAGTTTTAGATACCGTTTTCAAAACGTGTTTTTTTTTAAGTATTTCGTGAATACAATTCAATTACTGTTCTTAAAAAACCCGTGTGCGTTTAGCGTCAAAGTAAAGATGAAACTGTTCAAGTATTTCATAAACTACACAGATTTTATTAACTGAAATACAAAAAAAAAAAAATAAACTGAAAAAATAACTGAAAATAAAATTTGTTGTATTTTGAAATTTATACAATAACTAAAATACACGTGAAACTAGAGTTCTACTTTATAAGGTTAATAAGAAAAAAAAATAATACTCAAAACTCAAAATCTTAACCATGATTAAGCCAAGTTTAGATGTTGGTAAGAGAATTAATGTGGTTAAGAGAGTTTTATTTAAGACTTAAAGAGAATTTTTAACGATTGAGTAAGAAATGTTGGCTTAAGTGTCTCTTTTTTTTTGTAACAGAGACGACAATGAACTTTTTGACTTATAATAACAAATGCATTATAAGGGATGTCTAAGTTGGTACAAATGTACTTTTTTCTAGGTACATTTTGATCTTTGTTAATAACATACACTGCGAATCACATCAATAAGGAATCGAGTTTTTCACTTTTTAATCGAATATATCTTTGTAACGAATGAGCGGAAAAATATAAAAAAATGCACTGATAGAGGCCATTATCTAGCTAATAATGTCAAATAATAACAATAATCAAAAGACTGCAAAAAGTCCTTTAAAAAAATATTTTTCTGCAACTTGTTTAAAAATCACAAGTTTTTTTTGAATCACTTGAATAAGGAATTTTGGAATACAGACCAAGTAGGACCTGAATCCAATTTGTAATGAACAGCAATTCCTTAAACAATAAAAACAAAACAGTTTTGTTTTGAATTTCAATAAAAATGGGACTCCCAAAGCTCTTAGCTCTTCCGAAAAGGAAAAAGTACTGACTTTGAATGCAAGTATTTGTACAGTCCGTCACGTTTAAAAGTCAAGTGAGTTCATAGCTCGTCGAAAATTATTCAAAAACTAATCGCTGAATACCAAACGTAGTAAGCAGCGCCTTAATCTCTGCAGGAATACAATGACACGGTCTGAGAAATTTTTCAAAGTAGTTTATTCCGACGAAAAAAAAAAAATAATACCGTTGCATTAGACGGATACAATTGTTTTCGGTGATTTGAGACAATAAAAACAGTTTTTGCCTAGAAGACAGATCATAGAAGGTGTTATTATGGTATGGGGTGCGCTATTCTACTGTGGCTTCATTACTGTTCCTTACTTTACCATCGATGCTTCTTAAGTTTGGAATTAAGGAGTGTTTTTTTTTGCAATTTGCAACAGACTATGAACTCATTTAATTTTTAATCGTGATGGACTGTACAAATACCCATTAAATCGCCACTTTTTTTGAGAATTTTGCAACCTGTCATCGTGGAATTCGAGGGAATTTTTAAAATGTTTGTCGATTTCGTTCTATTGTTGCCATTTTAGTTCGCCCATTCATGTTTTTTCCATAGTTCTTAATGTTATTTAAATAATTGCATTCAATAGGTTTGCTCCTCTCTATTATTTTCCCGATTTCAACGGCCTTTAACACTTTGGACTTTAAATACAGTACTTTTTTCTTTTCGGAAGATCTAAGAGCTGTTGAGAGTCTCATTTTCATTGAAATTCGAAACAAAACTGTTTTGTTTTTATTGTTTAAGGAATTGCTATCCATAACAAATTGGATTCAGGTCCTACTTGGTCCGTATTCCAAAATTCCTTATTCAAGTGATTCATAAAAAACTAGTGATTTTTTAACAAGTTTCCGAAAAATATTTTTTTAAAGGACTTCTTTCAGTCTTTTGATTATTGTTATTATTTGACATTATTCGTTAGATAATGCTATCTATCAGTGCATTTTTTTATATTTTTCCGCTTATTCGTTACAAAGATATATTCGATCAAAAAGTGAAAAACTCGATTCCTTATTAATGTGATTCGCAGTGTACTTTGGCAACTAATTTGGTACTATTTAAAACTTTTTCATGTTTATAATTTTTAAGCAGGAGCAGCATTTAATAATAATAATATATATAATAATAGTTTTGATCACATGATTAATTATTTTTATTTATTCTTTCTATTTATTTACAACTCATTTTTATACCCTCCACTTAGTGATAGAGGGTATATATAAGTTTGTCATTCCGTTTGTAACTCATCGAAATATCGGTCTGGGACCCCATAAAGTATATATATTCATGATGCCCGATCGATTTTAAGACATTCTAGCGATGTCCGTCTGTCCGTCTGTCTGTCTGTGGAAAATGCTCTCGCGGACAAAATATTGCACAGAGATGACTGAAACTTAACATATACATTGGAAGTTCTCCCGAGAAGTTTGGTATTGCATTTGAGCGATATCGGTTCAGCGGTTCAAAAGTTATGAACGAAAATGTAAGCACACCTCAAAAATTTCAGTACATTCAACATAACCTAAAAATACAAAATGCTTTAATTCGGCTTCTGGTTGACATATGTGAACATAATTGAACACCAAATGGTATTTAAACAAGTACGAACATATTTTTTGACAAAAAAAGAAAAAAAATCGCGGATTTTTTTTTACCAAAATTTTTTTTCGCGGAAATTTTTTTTTCAATTTTTTTTTTTTCAAAAGTAATTTCCTTTTAAATAAAGTTGTTTGCAATAATCTTTTTGAAATTGTGGAGGGTATCACTACATTCGGCAAGGCCGAATTTAACTTTTTTACTTGTTTTTAATAAATTCCACCTAACCGAGAACTGGTAACAATAACCGTCGTCTCGTTGTAGCGAAAAAAACCAAGAGTTCTGGTGGGAATCGAACCCACGACCCCCACGTTGAAAGGCTGGCTCGCTACCAACTAGCCTACGGGGCTTCCACGGTAATTTAAATTAGCATTTTAAATTAAATTAATTATGAATTATTTCATAAAATCAATGAATTCTTGTAAAAGTTGGACCAAAAAAGAGTATTATGAGTATTTTTTTTTATTATTTTAACTTATGATATTTCATTAAAAGTATGAACATATTCGTACACAGAAAAAAACGAATTGTTATATTGAACCCCAGATTTGTGAATACAATTAATTTTTTCACTGAAATGGCTCCTATACGGAAATTGGTAATATCAACAAACTTTTGTAAATTTTGATTGTTGAAAAAAATTTGTTTTTTTCAACAAAGAAATTCAAGAAACATAAACACAATTTGTTGATGTGACAAAAAAAAAAAAAATAATTTTATTTTTCAACAAAGAAATTCAACAAACAAAAACACAATTTGTTGATCTGACAAATAAATTTTTTTTTAACAAAGAAATTTAACAAACACAAACACTATTTGTTGATATGATAAAAGAATTTTGAAATAAAATTACTTGACTAAGTTTGTTGAAAACAAAATCGAAGTTTTGTATTATGGACTAACAGGCTGCCGCTATTACTAAATGTTGATATCATGTTTGGTTGATTTACAATAGATGTTTGTTGATTTAAATTTGACGATTTTATTTTCTGTGTGCACTATATGAACAAATTTACTATTCACTGAAAAATTACAGTAGCTTACTTCTAATGAATTAATTCTTAATTAACACTGTGCAAAAAATTTTAGGTCATCGCCTTCAGCCTCCATTTCTCCATTGCCAAATGAAAGTAGACCGTCATATAAACAAAATCACTAAAGGGTTTTGCAAAGTTATGTCGAATTTATTTTTTGTGGCCCACTGAACTTTTAAATTTTTTTCATCAAAGGCGTTTGCAATCAAAATAAATTCTCTGTCCAATCAGCGGAAAAATCTGCTGAAAATACACCTATTTTAAGCCATATCAGAAATCTGCTGATTTTAGCGGAGGCGGTTTGTTAAATATCTGTCTTGATTCTTTAGGTGAAATCAGCAGAGAAATCTGTAGAAACAGCAGAAAAATCTGCTGATTTCAGCAGAAAAATCTGCGGATTTCAGCAGAAAAATCTGATGAAATTACATCAAGTTTGAGCCATATAATAAATCTGCTGCTTTAAGCAGATTTCGTTTGCTAAAACTCCGTATTGTAGAATAATAACAATAAGAAAAACATTTTTTTTCAAACTGGTAATTTTTTGAAGTTAAACTGTTTTCCAAGATTTTTTAAGATTAAAAAAAAAAATTATATTTTTTAACTGAATTTTTATTTAGTTCGGTTTAAGTCCATATTAATTATTTCTGAGAAATAATAATTGTTGTACAATGAGAAAATCTGAAAAAAATTAAGTGACAACACAGGCTAAGTGGAGATGTCGACAGCTTTCGGAAGATGCCACCCTTCCATCATCAGCACTCCTTCGATTGCCACACACTTAATGTGTGTCAGATTAAAATTAGCCATTTAAATGAAACTTTTGAAGAAATTAAGAATTGGAATTACTCCTCTTTGTGTTGAATAACCCCTTTTCACCATTAATTCGTGTTGTATTCATTTGGCAGAAACTTAATCCATCTTAACTTTTTAACAGAGTTGTATTTTTCCCATTGTTAACCCTTAGTAGGACTTTTCAAATCTTGAAAAATGTCCGTTAGGTTTGAATTTTTGTTTCATATTTCTAATTCTTAGAAATATTACTAAATTGCAATGTACCTTATGAGTTGAGTATTAATTGTGTTTATATATTGTTGGACTTTATATTTTATAACTGAATTTTTATTTAGTTCGGTTTAAGTCCATATTAATTATTTCTGAGAAATAATAATTGTTGTACAATGAGAAAATCTGAAAAAAATTAAGTGACAACACAGGCTAAGTGGAGATGTCGACAGCTTTCGGAAGATGCCACCCTTCCATCATCAGCACTCCTTCGATTGCCACACACTTAATGTGTGTCAGATTAAAATTAGCCATTTAAATGAAACTTTTGAAGAAATTAAGAATTGGAATTACTCCTCTTTGTGTTGAATAACCCCTTTTCACCATTAATTCGTGTTGTATTCATTTGGCAGAAACTTAATCCATCTTAACTTTTTAACAGAGTTGTATTTTTCCCATTGTTAACCCTTAGTAGGACTTTTCAAATCTTGAAAAATGTCCGTTAGGTTTGAATTTTTGTTTCATATTTCTAATTCTTAGAAATATTACTAAATTGCAATGTACCTTATGAGTTGAGTATTAATTGTGTTTATATATTGTTGGACTTTATATTTTATAACTGAATTTTTATTTAGTTCGGTTTAAGTCCATATTAATTATTTCTGAGAAATAATAATTGTTGTACAATGAGAAAATCTGAAAAAAATTAAGTGACAACACAGGCTAAGTGGAGATGTCGACAGCTTTCGGAAGATGCCACCCTTCCATCATCAGCACTCCTTCGATTGCCACACACTTAATGTGTGTCAGATTAAAATTAGCCATTTAAATGAAACTTTTGAAGAAATTAAGAATTGGAATTACTCCTCTTTGTGTTGAATAACCCCTTTTCACCATTAATTCGTGTTGTATTCATTTGGCAGAAACTTAATCCATCTTAACTTTTTAACAGAGTTGTATTTTTCCCATTGTTAACCCTTAGTAGGACTTTTCAAATCTTGAAAAATGTCCGTTAGGTTTGAATTTTTGTTTCATATTTCTAATTCTTAGAAATATTACTAAATTGCAATGTACCTTATGAGTTGAGTATTAATTGTGTTTATATATTGTTGGACTTTATATTTTATAACTGAATTTTTATTTAGTTCGGTTTAAGTCCATATTAATTATTTCTGAGAAATAATAATTGTTGTACAATGAGAAAATCTGAAAAAAATTAAGTGACAACACAGGCTAAGTGGAGATGTCGACAGCTTTCGGAAGATGCCACCCTTCCATCATCAGCACTCCTTCGATTGCCACACACTTAATGTGTGTCAGATTAAAATTAGCCATTTAAATGAAACTTTTGAAGAAATTAAGAATTGGAATTACTCCTCTTTGTGTTGAATAACCCCTTTTCACCATTAATTCGTGTTGTATTCATTTGGCAGAAACTTAATCCATCTTAACTTTTTAACAGAGTTGTATTTTTCCCATTGTTAACCCTTAGTAGGACTTTTCAAATCTTGAAAAATGTCCGTTAGGTTTGAATTTTTGTTTCATATTTCTAATTCTTAGAAATATTACTAAATTGCAATGTACCTTATGAGTTGAGTATTAATTGTGTTTATATATTGTTGGACTTTATATTTTATAACTGAATTTTTATTTAGTTCGGTTTAAGTCCATATTAATTATTTCTGAGAAATAATAATTGTTGTACAATGAGAAAATCTGAAAAAAATTAAGTGACAACACAGGCTAAGTGGAGATGTCGACAGCTTTCGGAAGATGCCACCCTTCCATCATCAGCACTCCTTCGATTGCCACACACTTAATGTGTGTCAGATTAAAATTAGCCATTTAAATGAAACTTTTGAAGAAATTAAGAATTGGAATTACTCCTCTTTGTGTTGAATAACCCCTTTTCACCATTAATTCGTGTTGTATTCATTTGGCAGAAACTTAATCCATCTTAACTTTTTAACAGAGTTGTATTTTTCCCATTGTTAACCCTTAGTAGGACTTTTCAAATCTTGAAAAATGTCCGTTAGGTTTGAATTTTTGTTTCATATTTCTAATTCTTAGAAATATTACTAAATTGCAATGTACCTTATGAGTTGAGTATTAATTGTGTTTATATATTGTTGGACTTTATATTTTATAACTGAATTTTTATTTAGTTCGGTTTAAGTCCATATTAATTATTTCTGAGAAATAATAATTGTTGTACAATGAGAAAATCTGAAAAAAATTAAGTGACAACACAGGCTAAGTGGAGATGTCGACAGCTTTCGGAAGATGCCACCCTTCCATCAAAAGTTTCATTTAAATGGCTAATTTTAATCTGACACACATTAAGTGTGTGGCAATCGAAGGAGTGCTGATGATGGAAGGGTGGCATCTTCCGAAAGCTGTCGACATCTCCACTTAGCCTGTGTTGTCACTTAATTTTTTTCAGATTTTCTCATTGTACAACAATTATTATTTCTCAGAAATAATTAATATGGACTTAAACCGAACTAAATAAAAATTCAGTTATAAAATATAAAGTCCAACAATATATAAACACAATTAATACTCAACTCATAAGGTACATTGCAATTTAGTAATATTTCTAAGAATTAGAAATATGAAACAAAAATTCAAACCTAACGGACATTTTTCAAGATTTGAAAAGTCCTACTAAGGGTTAACAATGGGAAAAATACAACTCTGTTAAAAAGTTAAGATGGATTAAGTTTCTGCCAAATGAATACAACACGAATTAATGGTGAAAAGGGGTTATTCAACACAAAGAGGAGTAATTCCAATTCTTAATTTCTTCAAAAGTTTCATTTAAATGGCTAATTTTAATCTGACACACATTAAGTGTGTGGCAATCGAAGGAGTGCTGATGATGGAAGGGTGGCATCTTCCGAAAGCTGTCGACATCTCCACTTAGCCTGTGTTGTCACTTAATTTTTTTCAGATTTTCTCATTGTACAACAATTATTATTTCTCAGAAATAATTAATATGGACTTAAACCGAACTAAATAAAAATTCAGTTATAAAATATAAAGTCCAACAATATATAAACACAATTAATACTCAACTCATAAGGTACATTGCAATTTAGTAATATTTCTAAGAATTAGAAATATGAAACAAAAATTCAAACCTAACGGACATTTTTCAAGATTTGAAAAGTCCTACTAAGGGTTAACAATGGGAAAAATACAACTCTGTTAAAAAGTTAAGATGGATTAAGTTTCTGCCAAATGAATACAACACGAATTAATGGTGAAAAGGGGTTATTCAACACAAAGAGGAGTAATTCCAATTCTTAATTTCTTCAAAAGTTTCATTTAAATGGCTAATTTTAATCTGACACACATTAAGTGTGTGGCAATCGAAGGAGTGCTGATGATGGAAGGGTGGCATCTTCCGAAAGCTGTCGACATCTCCACTTAGCCTGTGTTGTCACTTAAATTTTTTTCAGATTTTCTCATTGTACAACAATTATTATTTCTCAGAAATAATTAATATGGACTTAAACCGAACTAAATAAAAATTCAGTTATAAAATATAAAGTCCAACAATATATAAACACAATTAATTATATTTTTTTTTTTCAAAAAGAAATAACTAAATATTTCCATAAAATTAACAAAACAATCTGCTGTTTTTTTTTTTATTTTAATAATTTTTAATTTTAGGATTTTAAATTTCACAAAAATTTAAAAAGAAAGAATTACATCTTAAAAAACATAGAACATTTAAAAAAACAGACTTTTCTATAAAATAACAAAATAATCTGCCAAAAATCTGCACAGAAATATTTTGAAATTCAGCCTTACAGAATCGGTAAAATTGCAGAAAATTGTCTGTTATTTTCTAAAACAAAAATGACTGAGAATTCAAATCGAAAGTCATTTTACAGATTTTTTGACAGATCTTTTCTTTTGAGTGTGGAAAACGTCAAGAAAACTATAATAAATGCTCATTTGAACTTAAACATATGGTTGGATGACTACAGTGAAACTGTACGGCGCACAGTGGGGCGATATGCGCTTTTTTTGTCAGAATTACTGTGCAGCCTTCAATTCTTAACCCAAAAAATTTCCCATCGATGAAAAGTGATGAATTTTCTACATTTTCGACTTTTTGACCATGAAAACGAAGTTTTTTCTAACAAGGGAAGTCTCCCTGGTGTCACCCTCCGATCTTTATGAAATTTGGATATGTTGTTTAGAACGAAAATTAATTCGACACGTATTTTTTTGTAGCGGCCCAAACTCATTTTTAGGGGGGGTCGATTTGTATGGGGGGAAATTGACCTTTTTCAGTTTTTTACGATTTACGCCTATTTAATATAGGCACGTGTGGTATCAGATTAAAGGTATTAAAAATACCTATCTCGTGGTGCTAATAGCAGGCCAAAGAAGTTAATATTTTTCGACTTATTAACAAAAATGTCCTAAAATTTTGATATTTTACTCAATATGACGAAAAGTTGTGCATGTTTGGACACGTCTTTTCCAAAGACCTTTCATTTGGTATGTAACATGACTAGGTTTCTTTGCATAATATAGGAGATAAACGAAAAAAACTGAAAAATGGCCTTGCCTTTCCCCCTACTTTTTACCCCCTAAATATGAATTTGGGCCGCTAAAAAAAAATACGTGTCCCTTTATTTTTTCTGATCTACAAAATAAAACCAATTCCATAAAGATCCGCAGGTGACACTAGGGAGACTTCCCTTGTAAGTCATATATTCAGAGAAATTGTAGACCGAGACAATAGCTACAACTTTTTTTCATCAAAAATTTTTTTTCTTTATCAAAAACTTTTTTTTCATCAAACCCTTTTTTTCACCAAACATTTTGTTTTCATCAAATTTTTTATACCCTCCACTCAGTGATAGAGGGTATATATAAGTTTGTCATTCCGTTTGTAACTCATCGAAATATCGGTCTGGGACCCCATAAAGTATATATATTCATGATCCCCGATCGATTTTAAGACATTCTAGCGATGTCCGTATATCCGTCTGTCTGTAAAAATGGTGATCACGGCCAAAATATTACACGGAGATGACTGAAATTTATTGGAAGTTCTCCCGAAAAGTGTGGTATTTATTGCATTTGAGCGATATCGGTTCAGTGGTTCAAAAGTTATGAACGAAAATGTAAGGACACCTCGAAAATTTTAGTACATTCAACATAACCTAAAAATACAAAATGCTTTAATTCGCCTGCTGGTTGACTTATGTGAACAAATACCAAAGCCAAATACCATTTGGTGTTCAATTATGTCGCGGAAATTTTTTTTTTTGCAATAAACTCTTAGAAATTGTGGAGGGTATCACTACATTCGGCAAGGCCAAATTTAACTTTTTTACTTGCTCACCATAAAAATGTTCCATTTGCTTAACAAATGTACAAAAAACAAGTACACCCAAATCCTCAGCAAAACATTATCATAATTTAATGTTTTGGGCAAGAGTAAAAAACCCGCAGGCATTTTATTCTTCTAGACTTAAAAGTTATGTGTTACAGATTTGTGCCCAATCGGATAAAATTAACCCCTTGGCGAACCGCTAACAATGTTTTGGACTTTTGAACACGCTGAACACGTTTAAAAAAATTTTTAAAGAAAATCTCAAAATTTGTTTCTCCTGACAATCTTTCATTTAATTTGGGCCAAATCCGATAATTTTTAGCAAAGCTGTGTCAAAAAACTCAAAATAAATAGTGTAAATACGCCTATAACATGGGGTCCGAAAAATACATTTTCTATAAAACTGGTTGGTACCAAAATCACAAATCCTATAACCCATCACTGATGCATATTACAGGGAGATTTCAATATTGACGTAAAGTGTAATTGGGTTTTTTGGGTTAATAGGGTTCATTGTTCAATTTGTAATGTAATCGACTACAAGGTTATAAAAACAAGTTTATAAAAAAAATATATAACTTTTAGCACAAATTTAAGAAAATTCTCTGAAATCATAAAACTCCAATCAATTATTCCACGGTAATGTAGTTTATTTTAAAAAGTTTTCCGTAAAATTGATTTTTAATGACTAATGCACAGCACTCGTGGTACAGGTATAATGAATTTGTGCTGATGCTTGCAACTGACCTAAATATTGGTCTGTCCATAAAAACCGTTTGAGTACAAAACGGGTCGCAATTTGTAATCAATTGACTCGAAATTTGAAACTTAAGCTTTTTTTGGTCCGAGGATGAAGACTATTGAAATTGAAAAAAAACTGGTCCATGTTTAAACCTAACCCTCATACAAATGGCACATTTAAACTAAAAGATCACATGCAAAAATAAAAATTTTGTTAAGAAAAGAATACCGGCTTGATTTACAGATATTATTTAATTCAATTTAAAGGATAGTTTTATATATAAATTAGTGCTTTGAACATTTAATATTAATAAGTACTTAAAAAAGAAAAGTAAAAGTTTTTAGGACTTGCTTGTAACTGAATGCGTCGACTTTGGGGCACATAACACGAACTACAAATCGAACAACAAGTTGGACCAGATAAAAAAAAACAATTTTTTCTTTCAACATGTTTCAATGGTTGCCAAACATGACGTAGAATTTGCACGTCGTGTAACATATTGTAAGATTTGTTATCCGTGTGATGAGACCTTCTAATCCATGGATGTAAAAACTAAAATTTGTCTTTACTTTATACCTTTACTGTTCTTTTTGACTGTAACAGAACTGCGCAGAAAACCCTTAATAAGTTTATTACGATCCACTATAAAATCAAACCAAAGCAACATTTCTGCTTCAAACGAAAAGGCTGGAAACATACTCATATCTGCACGAAATTGTCGAATATAATATAAAACATCTTTTTTAAATGGACACTGGTGTGGTATATTGCCAAAACGATCCAATGTAGATCTTCCCAATTTTATAAAAGTTGCTTGATTTTTATTTGACAGCAATTTACAACCATCAATGTGAGATAAATTCAATAGCATAAAATTGTTGCCGTCTTTACGAGGCAGCACAACACGCATGTTCAACAGAAAATTGCGAAATTCTTTTTTAAATTGCAGTTCTATAGAAAATGTTCGACGCTTTACACCTTTACTCACATAGCATGACAACTTTTCCAAATAACCCTTCGGATCATCAGAACTGCAGGTTAAATTATCAAAGAACATATCGAAACCGGACTAGAAAAAAAAAAGAAAAAAACTGCATACAGCAAAAATGTAGGAAAATTTATAAAAAAAAATAACCTACGCCAGCATTTACAAGTCCTACGGAGCACAAAGACCAAAAAAATATTATATTCCAAAAAATCATTGCAAACAGTTGACTTAATATTTTTGAAACACCTACTGATATCGTACTATAATATTTTCATTGAAACTAATTGATTTTACTAATTTGCTGAAAAATATTTTTCTTAATTGTTATATAATTACCAGGGAAACCAAAAATATGAAATTTTGTGCGTTTTTTCCTTTGTTAGGCGATTTTTTCCAAAAAATGGGAAATTTTTCGTTAAAAATTGGAACCACTGAATAAACAAATAATACTCGCAAATTTTAACAAGCTATGCACCTTGCTGCACTTAAAATAAAAGTGAACTAAAATCTGGGAAAATTAACTAAATTTTGAGAAAAAGAGGGAATGATTTGGCTCCAAAGATTTTTTTTCTTGGTTTAAGTTCATAATTTTCCCAAAAATAAGGAAAACAAAGTTACTTAATTTTAAGCCACTTTTAACTAGAAAATGAGAAAAATTATACTTCACATTTTAGAAATAGATTGGATCTAGACCCTGGACCTATGGGTTCGGACCCCATTTACCTCGAGACCCCGTTGGGTCCTTTAAGGGTCCCTATAGATTTTGAACCAAAACTTGTGTCCGTTTCGCTCTAACTTGCTTAGTTTTTGAGATACGGTAATAAGGGGTCTGAAAGGGTCTTGAGAATCTTAAAAACTGGATATCTCAAAAACTATTAATCGGAGGGCTATTTTGCGGAAGTGTTCTATGAGTCAAGAGCTACAAAAACGCCGTTGGACCTTTTCTCGTGTTGGCAGTATTTACCGAGATATGTACATTAGGGCGTTTCATCAAAAACTTTTTTTTGGATTTTTGCAACTCTTGAAGCGGAATATAAATTCTTATGTCCTAAAAGATTTTTGAGATTTTTTTCAGATTTTTGGAATGTCGGGATCAATTCGCTCAAATCGATTTTATCAAAAAATTGAGGTTATGAAACATAATTTTTTTTATTTTTTGTTCTCTGGTGCCTTTTTTAACAAAACCGGATATAATACTTCTTAATGCTGCTAGCCTCCTAAAAAAAAATATTCGCGGTCAAAATTATAAGTTCAAGGGTCACTAAGATGACATTAAAAGTAAAAATTCAGAATTTCCCGTGTTTTAACCTCAATAATTCGAGAAATAAGCTATGTATGAACGTCATGTTGAATCCGTTAGATAGGTCTTTAAAACACCTTTCATTTAAAACCAATCTGACTATTGTCACTTTTGTAGAAATGTTAAAAAAAATAAAAAACTGGGAAAAACTCATTTTCTCCCCCATTTTATCGAAAATTGAACTGGTGCATTAGGTAGTTTTTTTTTGTAAAGTTAAAATAATAACTTTTAAAGGCTTTTTATAGATTGTAGTTAGTGTTTCCAAGCCGGTTAACCAAAAAAACCGGTTTGACAAAAACCCGGGTTTCCGGTTTGGAAACACTAATTGCAATCAAAAAAACTTCTTTTAAGTTTATTATTTCAATTTTACAAAAAAACTACTAATGGATTCCCTTCGATTATCTGTAAAATGGGGGAAAAAATGAGTTTATCTTAGGTTTTTAATATTTCTACTAAAGTGACAAATGTCATTTTAGTTTTAAATTAAAGGTATTAAAAAGACCTATCTAACGGATTCATCATTACGTTCATATATTGCATATTTCTCAAATTATTAAGGTTGGAACACGGGAAATTCTGAATTTTTACTTTAAAGGTCATCTTAGTGACCCTTGAAGTTATTATTTTGACCGCGAATATTTTTTTTTAGGAGGCTAGCAACATTAAGAAGTATTATATCCGGTTTTGTTAAAAAAGGCACCAGAGAACAAAAAATAAAAAAAATTATGTTTCATAACCTCATTTTTTTGATAAAATCGATTTGAGCGAGTTGATCCCGACATTCCAAAAATCTGAAAAAAATCTCAAAAATCTTTTAGGCCATTAGAATTCATATTCCGCTTCAAGAGTTGCAAAAATCCAAAAAAAAGTTTTTGATGAAACGCCCTAATGTACATATATAAAATCTCGGGAATTTCAAATTTTAGATCTAAATTTAGGGTTTTGAGAACCCGACAGATATGCAGAGCTAGGCTATTCCATATTTTTCTTTGTTGTCTTTCTTTTGAAAATTTCGTCCGTTTCGCTCTATCTCGCTTAGTTTTCAAGATATCGCCATTTTGAATTTTTAACTAAATTTTAAGAAGTTATTTACTAAATTTTCAGAAGATATTAACTAAATTCTAAGAAATACACTTCCTCAATTCAAAGAAGAGAAATACGATGATGTTTTTTTTAGTAAATTTTAACTAAACTTGAACTAAATTGTTTTTTAAGAAATATGTCTTAAAAATAAAGATACGTTTCTTAGATTTGTGGAAAATTTCTTTGGCAGTAAGAATTTTTTTCCTAATATTTAAAAATTCCATTTAAAGAAAAGTTTGAACTACTTATAAGTAAATGAACTAAATTTTTTTCCTCATAGTTAGGAAAATTTCTCATTATTTAGTTAAATTTTACTAAATTTAAGGAAAATTCATGATAAATTTTCAAAGACATTTTTTCCTTAATTTTAGTTATGTCTTTTTTCAGTGTGGTAAAGCCAATTCGAGTACGCTGACTTTAATCGTGTCAGCCGTTTCTCGAAGTTACCGCTCGTATTTCCGATATTTGCTATTTAGCATATTTTGGCATAAATGCATTTTTAGGTCATATTTTACTGAAAATTGAATATGTTGTTGGAAAATATGCAATTTATGCAATTAAAAAGTTTCGTGTTTGTGAGTCAAAGTAAATGTAAGTGAAGCTTCATGGAGGGCACGTGAGTGTGAGTTGTCTTAAATTCACTCACGTGATTGTGAGTAGAAAAAATATGCTCGTGAGTGAATGTGAGTGATTGGAAAATTTCTGTCAAAAGTCAAAAATCACTCACGCGCCCGTTTCTAGTTTGCATCATAAATATCTTTAATAAAACTTAAAATAGTATTTTCATGTAGAATTTCAAAGAGATCTGAACTTTTAAGAGCTTATTTTCATATTTTAAAAGCATATTTTCCGTTTTATGCTGCATATTTTGACAAACTTATAAAATCATTCTTTTAGAGCATAATTTTGGTTTCCCTAGTTATCAATTTCCCATCGTTATTTTTTTTCTGAAATTAAAAATAAATCAAAAAACCATTTAAACAAAATATTTTAGTATTTTTTTAATAAATGCTTTAATAAATCAATTAAAAATTTGTTGTAAATATATAATTAAAAATTAATTCTGTATAATTTAACTCAATTTGATAAATAAATCTATTAAAAGAAATTCATAAAATACATCGCGGTATTTACATTTCGTTACTTTTCTACAGAAAACGCGAAGTTCTTAGCTCGGAATTTAATAGAGCAATTTTTGCCAACAAAACCATTGCGATTGCAAAATGTGAATTTAGAAGTTTTACTGCATTTTTTCTGAGGAATAATTTTTGACATTAGTAATTTTTTTCATATCACTCATCGTTTTCGAGATATGCTTAAAATGTCAGTTTTTTTTGACATTTAAACGCGATTTCTTCAAAAACGACTTTGACGAAGATTTTGATTTTCGGCGAAATATTGAAGAGTGCACTCAAAATAATTACTCTGTTAAATACTCTGTAAAATGCCTGTAATCTCAATTCCACAGATATTTGACAAAGTTATCTGTCGAAATATAGATTTTAAGAAAATACTTTGTATTTTCTTGTGTAATCAAAATACTAAATTTCATCTGTAATTTATGTTATTGCTGTGTAATGCAGTTTTCAAATTAAAATCTCTTCAAAAAAAAAATTCCAAACATTTCAAACCCTCTTTAAAAAGCGTCTTACAATAAAAGCTGGTAAATTTTACGAGGATGTGTGTAAAATTGCAGGTACTCGTCAAAAATCGTAAATTTACAATTTGAAAGCATTGAAGCGGGCAACATTTCCCAATTGTCAACACAACTAGCAACTTAAAGAAGGAGAAATTGATCAGGAATCAAATGGTGACCTTTGTGTAAAAGCCATATCAAGCGCATTAAAAAAATATATAAGAAAGTCAAGGCATTTTTAAACGATTTTGCTTTAATTTTATAAAAGTGTTTATTGGAATGACCCCGCGCGCTCAAATGTGGCACTGAAAATGAAAAGTTTATGAAAAAAAAAACATTTGCGTGCGACACATTTAAGCGGGCGCATTTAAATGATGGCATTTGCCTTTATTTTGTGTCAAGTTATTACTTATCTTGCACATTACAGTCGAAGGTATTTAATAACAATTCTTATAGTTGCCAATTAAAAAGGGAATTTAAGCAAGAAATTAGAAAATAACGTTTAGAGTGCGCACTAATAAAGTGGGAACTGCATTTAAACAGGCACATTTAAATTTTAGTTTTTTTTCTCTAAGTTTATGAAAGTTCTAATAAAAAACACAATTTTCACATTTAAATAGCCCCTGCTCAAATCATCATTGATTAATTTATAAAACCGCTTAAATGCGTCACTAAATATGTGAGCTTTAATAATTTAAAATATACGTAATACACAAAGAATAATTTTGATGGCTTGACTCCTCTTCCTCCACTTCCCCACATCTTTCACAATAGTCCCTATCAGAAATTCCCATACGCACGGCCATTTGGCCAATTATACAGTGTCCTGTAAGTACTCCAACTAATAGGCTAACCGTCCGTTTGCCAAAAGTAAGAAGACTTTTTGTCCTCTTAGGATTCGGCAGTGGCCACAGGATTCTAGATATCCTGCACGTAGTCAGTGATATCCACCTACACGTACCCCCACCGATTCAGAGCCATTCCCCGCACATTCATCAGCCAATTCGTTCCCAGCGACCCCACTATGGCCTGGGACCCAGATTAGCTTGATTGTGTACTGACTGATTCGACGAAGAGATTGTATACAATTCATAACTATTCCCGATGACTCTAAGGCCTTCAGAGCTGCGAGACTATCCACGAAAATGTTAATGACGCAAGGACGAAGGTCCCTTGTCATAATTATCTGCGCGGCTTTGTCAATTGCAAGCACCTCAGCCTGGAAAACACTACACTTATCCGGAAGCCTCAATGAGACCCCGATTTCGAGGCATTCTGAGTAAACTCCCGAACCCGTACCCATCTCCATCTTTGATTCGTCCGTAAAGATTGATATCGCATTCTCAGTAATAACAGAGTTTTCCGCCCAGTCTTCCCTAGTCGGTATTTGGACTTCGAAGGTTCTGTCAAAGTTCGTCTGTGGTGAGATATAGTCGGTTCTCTGTTCCAGTTCCGTCCTGCCCAACGTACTTAATATAGTTTAGTGTCCCCAAGAGCGTTGCTTAAGCATTTGCGACTCTCTTAACCTGAGAGCCGATTTTGCTGCTGTGCTCTTGACGTAAATATCCACGGGCTGAATTTTTAGTATCACTTCCAGGCCGGCTTGGGCTGCTGATCTAATAGCACCAGTGATACCCACACACGCCAGTCGTTGTACCTTCTGTAGGTTGCAGAGATATGATTTCTTATCCACTGCTTTCCACCACACAAGGGCACCATAGGTAAGTATTGGTCTAATTATCGCACCATACATCCAGTGTATAATATACGGTTTTAAACCCCACCTTCTCCCGAAAGTCCTTCTGCAGGTGTAAAAAGCACATAACGACTTTTTCATCCTTTCCTCTGTGTTTCTTTTCCAAGAAAGCTTTGAGTCCAGGATCACACCCAGGTATTTCACCTCATTGGATAGCTCCAGGGTGATTCCATCTAATTTGGGAAGGACAAACCTGTCTATCTTACTCTCTAACATACTCTTTTCTGTGAAGAGTATCCTCAATCAGCCCGACAACGTCGCTTAAAGCCGTTTCAACAGACGGCGTGTTGGGCCTCGCTGAAATTGTCTGATGTGAGGGTACTTTTCACATAGACATCTACCAGTCTTTCCAGTGTTTTCAATAAAAACGATGACAGACTGATAGGTCTGCGGTATTGTGGTTTATCTTTCCCGCTTTGGGGATAAAGACCTTTACTTTGTAAATTAACAGTTTTTTTTTTTAATTCTGGTCGCTTTTATAAACATTTTACAGATAATTCAGTAAATTTACAGTTTTTTTTATCGGAATCATTTTACAGAGTTTTCTTTGTAAAATAACAAATCTATGGTATTTTCTGCTGACTCTGCAAAGTATCTCTGTAATTTAACAGAGTGATTATTTTGAATGCACTCATAATAATAACTCTGTTAAATGCTCTGTAAAATGACTGTAATTTCAATTCAACATATATTTTATAAAGTTTTCTGTCAAAATACAGAAAAATACTTTGTATTTTCCTGTGACCAAAAACTAAATTTTTATCTCTAATTTGCCTTTTTGCTTTGTAATCTTCATTTAACAGATAATAAACAGAGTTTTCTGCAAAAATTAAAAAAAAGTTGTAAATATTCAGTATTATAACTATTGACGCATTAAAGCGAGGGCATTTAAACGATGGCAATTCCTTATATTTTGTATTCAGTTATTAACTGTCAACACTACTTGCAAATTAAGCAAGGACAAATCGAATAAATTGATAATTTTGCACTTATCAAATGCATTAAACTAAAGTATTTAACAACATTTCACAGATGATTCTGTAAATATACAGAATTTTTTGTATCGAAATAATTTTTTAGAGTTTTCTTTGTAAAATAACAAAATTTATGGCTGGTTGGAAATCTAGGATATTTCTGCTGGCTCAGTAGAGTATCTTTGTAATTTAACAGAGTAATTATATTGAGTGGCATAATAAATGAATTTCTTAACATTAATCGTTATGGCAACGAACTCGTCAAGCCCCTTTAAAAATGGATATCCGGCGCCGTAAATTTAAGTGGCTGGGGCACACGATGAGGAAGCCAACAAACGATATCACCAGACAGTCCATCGAGTATAATCCTCAGGGATCCAGACGACCTGGAAGACCAGATTGAAAACGAATTGCGTGAGAATAATGTTTCGTGGAGCGAAATGAAACTGATGACAACAGATAGAGATGAATGGAAAGCTTTTGTTGAGGCCCTATGTTCCAGTGGGAATTAAAGGACTAAATATAATATAATCGCGTCTGGGGAGGTATAAAAAATTCGTCACAGCTGAATTTAACACACTCCCATGTTTATATTCTGTAGGGTATCAAAATATTCAGCAAAGCCGATTTTAACATCTCACTTGTTTTAATTTAAATTATTACAACATTTTTAATCAATTTCATTTTTATTATAACAACAAATTTTATTGATTAAAATATGTGAATAATTATTATTTTTTTTTCAAAAGTTACAAAAGTCGTTGTTGTATTAACAAAATCCAACATATTCTATGTTTTAATCAAATGTTTAATTGTGTTAACAATATAATTATTTGTATTGATTTTTCTTTATGTATAAAACATCTTTTTTAAATGGACACTGGTGTGGTATGTTACTAAAACGATCCAATGTAGATCTGCCCAATTTTATGAGAGTTGCCTGATTTTTATTTGACAGCAATTTACAACCATCAATATCTGTCAAATTTAAAAGCATAAAATCATTGCCGCCTTTACGCGGCATTACAATACGTATATTCAGCAGAAAACTGCGAAATTCTTTTTTAAATTGCAGTTCTACTGAGAATGTACGACGCTTTGTACCTTTACTCACATAGCAGGATAACTTATCCAAATAACCCTTCGGATCATCAGAACTACAGGTCATATTATCGTAGAACATTTCGAAAGCTGACTATTACAAAAAAAAAAGAAAGAAAAATGTACAAAGAAACAAATTGAGAAAAGGCACTATTTAAATAACATACCCCAGCATTTACAAGCCCTACGGAGAACAAAGGCCATAAAATTAATATTTTCCAAAAAATCATTGTCCACAGTTTGTAAAATATTTTTGAAATGCTGATATCATACTATTCTATTTTTATTGAAAATAATTGATTTTGCTAATTCGCCGAAATATATTTTTATAATTGCTTTATAATTATTAGGGATGTGATTTTCATGCAAATGCATTTTTTTTTTTTCAATAGTCTAAAAACGATATCGAACAATTATCTTTCCGAATCAAGAAATTTGCGTTAAAATTGCATCAATTTGTTTTTTGCATATTTTGGTGAAAATGCATACTTTGATTTTAAATGCGTATTTTGTGCATATTTCCAACTTTTAATTGCATATTTTTCCATATTTTGGCATAAATTAGCAAAAACACATATTGAAATTTATAATTTTATTTTTTATTATATTAAATTTTTTTATAGATTGTTTTAGTTTCTAAAAAATCTTGCTTACATAAAGTTTTAAATGTTACTATTCAAACCCGGCGTTATTTTTCACTGTTTAAGAAGTTTTTCGCATGAAAACAAGATTTTTATTGCACAAATTTTAGTTTTTTGTACATATTTTTAGGATTTTTAGTGCATATTTTGAATTTCTTAGCGCATATTTTAGATTTTTTAGTGCATGAAAATCCCATCCCTAATAATTATACATTGTGTATATAAATAGATTTGTTTCAAATCATTTTAAGAAATCTGACATTTATTTTTACACTGAAAAAAAAATCATAAAAACGTTTTAAATGGAAGTGTTATTAGATTTCTGTGTTTAGTTTTTTGAAAAAGGACTAAAATGACACCTCTAACTGGCAGTTAGAGGGTTAATATGTTCTAAGAAAAGAACTACCATGCAATTTTTGTAAAGAGATCAAACAATATTTTTAAGCTCGGATGCGTTTTTATTATAGTTTTTTTGACGTTTTTCAAACGCCTTTGATAAAAAAAAAATTAAAACTTCAGTGGGTCATACACAAAAAAAAAAAACTTTGTCAAATTACTAGGAAAAGTCTCGTAATCCCATTTTAACAATATTTGACAGTTTTCCTTGTTTTTTAACAAACAAATTTGGATCGAAATTTACATTTATTTTTGTAATTTTACAATTTTTTTTTGTAATTTTACAAATTTTCAAGATAATTTTACAAAAAAAATCTAGTTAATTCACGAGAATTCCTTGTAATTTCAATTGATCCAAAAAACTGTAAATTTACAATTTTATTGGTAAAAAGCTTGTAAAATTACAAAAGTATTGGTAAAAAGTTTGTAAAATTACTAGGAATTCTCGTTACATAGGAGGTAGCAAAAAAAACTAGCAAAATTACAAAACCTCCTTGTAAATTTGATCGTGTCAAAAAATTTGTAAATTTAAAATTTTATTGGTAAAAACTTTGTAAAATTACAAAATTATTGGTAAAGATTGTAAAATTACTAGGAATTGTTGTCAAATAGAAGGTAGAAACAAAAAAAGTTTTTCTTGTAATTTTACAAGTTTTTTTTTTGGAGTGTAAAAAAAAAATGCGAACTTACTTTGCAAAACCTTTTGGTGATTTGTCTATTTGATGGTCTACTTTAATATGGCGTTGAAGCCGTTGAGGTTCATGTTTCTTGTTGCACAGTGTAACTGATCAGAGATCGATTCTAAGACATTCTAGCCACGTCCGTCTGTCTGTCCATCTGTAAAAGACACAATACAATCCAAAGTAAAAGTGCTAGACTCCTGAAGTTTAGCACGAATGTGTCTTACACTCAAAAAAAAAAAAACTGTAATGTTAGCAACTGTAAAAAGCTTGTAAACCTACAAGAAAATTTGCTGATTTCGAACCCACAATTTTTTTGCTAAAGTTAGCAAAAATGTTTTGCCAATAATTAGTTAACTAAATTTTTTTTTTTTGAACTTAGTTCCTACACATCTGAGGACCCCGTTGAGTACGGACCCGATAGGTCCAGACCCCGATGGGCCTAGGCCTAGTTGGGTTCCTAAAAATCGTCATAGTTTTTGATCCAAAATTTGTGTCCGTTTTGCTCTACCTTGCTTAGTTTTTGAGATACGTGATTATAGGGGACCACTGAGGTCTTGAGAATTAAAAAACTCGATAACTTCAAAAATATTACTCGGAGAGCTTTTACCTATTTTGCGGTCTTGTTCTACGTGTTGAGAGCTACACTGGACTTTTTGTTGTGTCGGCAATATTTACCGAGATATGAGCATTTTAAAATTTTCGGGAATGCTAACTTTTTTGGGTCCAAAGTTAGGGCCCATTAGGGTCCACACATGTGAAGAGGGCCGGCGATACTACGGAGAGCTCGAGAACCAAAAATGGCCTCCTTTTTGCTCTATCTGGCTTAGTTTCCGAGATAGCGCCATTTTAAGTTTTCTGAAAATAAAAAAAAATTTACCATTTATTTTGCTAATATTAGCAAAAAATCTTGTAAAAATGTTGTCAATCCAATTTCAAAATTAGCAAAAGAAATTAGTTCAAAGTTTGTTTAAAATTGCTAATGTGCTAAATGAAGTTTACAAGAATTTTTTGCTAACATGCTAATCTCAACTAAAAATTTGCTAAAAGTTAGCTAACTAGCGTTAGCAAAAAAAATTAGTAAATCTACTAATGTATTATTTTGAGTGTACACACAAAAAAAAAAACTTTGTCAAATTACTAGGAAAAGTCTCGTAATACCATTTTAACAATATTTGACAGTTTTCTTTGTTTTTAAACAAACAAATTTGGATCGAAATTTACATTTTTTTTGTAATTTTACAATTTTTTTTACAATTTTACAAATTTTCAAGATAATTTTAAAACAAAATCTAGTAAATTCACGAGAATTCCTTGTAATTTCAATTGCGCCAAAAAATTGTAAATTTACAATTTTATTGGTAAAAAGCTTGTAAAATTACAAAATTATTGGTAAAAATCTTGTAAAATTTCAAGGAATTCTCGTAAAATAGGAGGTAGCAAAAAAATCTAGAAAAATTACGAAACCTCCTTCTAAATTTGATCGTGTCATCAATTTTGTAAATTTACAATTTTATTGGTAAAAAAAACCTTGTAAAATTACAAAATTATTGGTAAAAAGCTTGTAAAATTACTAGGAATTTTTGTCAAATAGAAGGTAGCAAACAAAAAAAAGTTTTTCTTGTAATTCTACAAGGTTTTTTTTGAGTGTAAAAAAAAAATCCGAACTGACTTTGAAAAACCTTTTGGTGATTTTGTCTATTTGATGGTCTACTTTCATATGGCTTTGAAGCCATTGAGGCTCATTTTTCTTGTTGCACAGTGTAATTGATCAGAGATGGATTCTAAGACATTTTAGCCTCGTCCGTCTGTATGTCCGTCTGTGAAGGACACGATGCAGTCCAAAGTAAAAGAGCCAGACTCCTGAAGTTTAGCACGAATATGACTTATGGGTTTGGGCTAGTTAAGTGTGGAAATGGGCAAATTCGGATCAAGGGGGAAACATTTTCCCCTGAAGGAACTATAACAACCTCAGAAAAAAAGAATTTTTTCACAGATTTTTTTGTAATTTTGCTAAAGAAATTATACATTTTTATATTTGAAGAGTTCAAAGTCCTGCAGTTGGATCCGGGCGACAAAAAAAAGGCATTTGTTTTAGTCCTCCTCCTTTTGTGAGCGTGGATAAACAAAATAATTAAAGTAGGGTAGAGAGGGGCACATTCGCCACTTTTTTTTGAAGTGCTGTAAAACCTAAACCAGTAGACGTTTTTCTTAAATTCTTGTTGATATAAGAAGCTACATATTTAAGCTTTAAAATGTATACTCCAAATGGAATTTATCTGTTTGGCTTCTATTATTTTCTTTAACATGTCTAAAGCAACTCAAATCGGGGAAACTGCCCTATCCATTGGGCACGTGCGCCAAGCTAGTGGGGCACAATCGTCAAGAAATAAAATTTGTAGAAAAATTTTAAAAACACAATTTTATTAAAAAACATAGTTTTATTGAAACAAACGAAAAAATATACAACCCATGGGGCACATTCGCCAACATACTACCCCATAATAAGTGGCGTATCAACCCCATGGGGCACTTTCGCCGGTGAAACTACCTTCATTTTACGTGGCGTATGTACACCATGGGGTACATCCCCATAAGCAAAACTGCCCCATCCTCAATCTGGCGAATGTGCCCAGGAGCGTGCGCTCCTTAATAATTACTTATTGAAACAAACTAATTGCAGTTTTTTTAATGGATACTAAAGGTTTACCACAATGGCCAATATATTTGTAACTCATAAAATCAAAAAGTTATTACAAAATACCATTACCAGCAAAAACATGGTAATGAGTTGTGAAAAGTAATCATTACCAAGTACATTATTTATAATGAGTACCCATTACCATTAACATTATTTTAAGCCCAAAAGTAACTACTTCTCAGTAATATGTTATAAAAGCACCTCTAAGTAATAATATCTTCTTGCACTTGCAGTTTTAAACCTTTAAAATTCAATTAACTTAAAAAGTACTTAAAAACTTAATAAAAATTACGCAATTTTTAAGTTTTAGTAAAAACAAGTTACATTTCAAAAGTTTTAATTAACTAATTATTTTACTTCTTATTGGTAATGGGTTTTTACTCCCTATTTGTAATCCGAGGCAGTAACTACTTATTTATCTCCATACTCTTCACTAGTTATTTTTGTCTCACGCCCTTGTTAAAATAATTAGTGTTTCATTCAATAAGTAACTACTTATTAACATCTGTTTCGGATTACAAAACCCATTACTAGTAATGCCAATTTTTGCTGGGTACTGACTAGGTAATATTTTTTCAGCGCCCTTCAAAAAACAAAAACATAAAAAAAACATTATAAAATTGCATAACTATAGTGCAAATGAATTAGTAATCATTTATCGCGAGAGGAAAGATGTCCCCACCGCCTCCGCCAAACTGCCCCCCCCCTCCAAAAAGACACCCCTAACATTTTTTTTTTAATTTTGTTTAACCTGTTGCAGGGTATTAAAGATTCGGCACAGCCGAATTTAACACTCTTGCTTGTTTAGTATGATTTTGTCGAGAAATATAAAAGGTACCGAAAGTACATTTTTTACCCCTTTTAGCCCACTTAGAAACGGAATTTCTAAAAGTATTTTTATTTTCACCAAAGGATTCTGCTTTCCAAATTTCAAGTCTCTGGGACCATTATTTCAGGTTTAATAAAAAGTACCAAAAGTACACTTTTTTATTCTTTTTACCTAAGAAACGGATTTTCCAAAAAGTACTTTTTCCATTTTTTCAGAAAATATGACGAAAGTACACTTTTTTTATCGCTTTTACCTAAGAAACGATCCATAGAAATGGAATTTTAAAAAGTACTCTTTCCAGAATGTTTTTTTTTTTCCAATTAATAATCCTACATTCCAATCATCAAGTTTCTACGACCATTATTTTAGAAATATAAAAAGTGCCAAAAAAAAGTACCACTCTTAGATGCTGATTTTTTATAACGGAATTTTTAAAAGTATTTTTTTCACTGAAGGATCCTGCATTTAAAATTTCAAGTCTCTGGGACCATTATTTCAGGAATAATAAAAAGTACCAAAAGTACACTTTTTTATTTGTTTTACCTAAGAAACGGATTTTCCAAAAAGTACTTTTTCCATTAATTCAGGAAATATAACAAAAGTAAACTTTTTTAATCGCTTTTACCTAAGAAACGGAATTTCCAAAAAGTACATTTGCCAAAATGTTTTTTTGATCGAAGGACCCTACATTCCAAATTCAAAGTGGGGATATAAAAAGTACCACACGTACACATTTTTTTACCACGTTTACGATCCATAGAAATGGAATTTCCAAAAAGTACTTTTTCCAGAAGTTTTTTTTTTCAATTAATAATCATACATTTCAAACATCAAGTTTCAACGACCATTATTTTAAAAAAAAAGTACCAAAAAAAGTACTCCTATTGAATTCTGATTTTTTTTTATAAATATGTATTGGCAATTTTTGGTTCCTTTTGCTTTAATTTCAAAAAAATAAGAAACAAAAAAAAAATTAAAAAAACAAGTAAAAAAGTTAAAAGTCGTTATTTCCCGGAAAATAGTTCCCAAGTCCAAACATGGACCGATTTGATCTATCTTTTGTTAGATCTTTAATTAAAAATCACACACACACTTTAAATTTAAGTGGAATTGGCTTATTTTTGTTGCCATAGACCGATTTAACTGAATATAGGTCAACATTTTTTTATGGGGTATTAAGTCCAAAAACTATTTGAATATATTCAGATTAAATTAAGTCACCTAAGTACATCTTTAATACCTAAAAACAAAACCTTAATTAAATATTTCCTTTTTTAATGAATTTTGAGAGATTTATCTGAATATCGGAAGAGTGGTTTGTATGGGGTATACAAGCAGAACTGGTTCTAACCCTTTAAAATGATGATGAAATCATGATATTTGAATAACAAATACCTGCCAAAGAATACCTATTAGGGTCACTTGAGTCAAATTCAAAGGGGAAGTTTGTATGGGAGCTAGGTCTAAACATGAACCGATTTTTTAAATTTCAATAGGCTTCGTTCTTGAGCCAAAAGAAGTTTAAGATATAAATTACAGCTAAATCGGTTAATAATTACAACCTGAATTACTGTTTACTACATGGACGGACAGACATCGCTAAATTAACTCAAAATTTGATATAGGACCAATATTTCGGGTAGTTACAAATATCAGCAAAAATTCATTATACCCTGTACCACAGAGTGGTGAAGGGTATAAAAAAAATTAAATTTAAAGGAAATTTATTTTATATAAATTTATTTTTTGAAACATCTAACTTAGGCGACCATTACACGACCGATAAAAAAAATGGATTTGTCTTCAAACATGTTGGCGGCTGACTAACAAAAATATCAACATATTTTAACGGTTGTTCGATATGTTGTCCAAAATACCATTACTACACGAAGAATTTGCACTTTGCTGTCGTCCAACTTGTTGTTTGATTTGTCGCTCGTGTGATGGAGCCATTATACGCATGAATTAAACATTAAGTTTCGTCTTCACTTTAGGCTCTTATTATTCTTTTTAGTTGTAACAAAACTGCGCAAAAAACCTTTAATAATTTTACTGCGATCCACTATAAACTCGAACCAAATCAACATTTCTGCTTCGAATGAAAATGCTGGCAACATACTCATATCTACACGAAATCCACGAATATAATAAAGAACATCTTTTTGAAATGGACACTGGTGTGGTATGTTGCCAAAACGATCCAGTGTAGATATTCCCAATTTTATAAGAGTTGCTTGTTTTTTATTCGACAACACTTTACAACCATCAATTTCAGTCAAATTCAAAAGAACAAACTCGTTGGCACTTTTACGCGGCAGCACAACACGCAAGTTCAACAGATAGTTGCGAACTTCTTTTTTAAATTGCATTTCCAAAGAAAATGTACGACGCTTAACACTTTTACTTACATAGCATGACAACTTTTCCATATAACCCTTGGGATCATCAGAACTACAGGTCATATTATCGAAAAACATTTCAAAAGCTGACTATTAGTGATACGAAAAAAAGAAATTTGTATACCGAAAAATTGGAGAAAGAGTGCTATTAAAATAACCTACCCCAGCATTCACAGGTCCTACAAAAAATAAAGGCCATAAAATTAATATTTTCCAAAAAATCATTGCTAATTGTTAAATATATTTGAAATACTGATATTGAACTAATATATTTCTATTGAAACCAATTGATTTTGCTTACTTGCTAAAAAAAATATTTTTTAATTGCTTTATAATTGTGAGGGAAACCAACAATTTTTGCTTTTTCATGTTTCAGATAAATTTTTAAAATCTGTCAGTTGATTTGTTAAAACATACTTATTTTTGCATATTTTGTCTTTCCGTGTAAAAATGTATAAGATCTTATCAGATCTGTTCATATATATTAATGTATGATCGTATCTGATTGCATATAATTATATCTAAAATGACCAAAATCGAGATCTAATTATATCTCGGATTCGGTTAACATTGCCACAAAATTGACATTTAATTATATATAGTCTGATATAATTATATACAATCAGATGCAATCATATATGTATCATCAAGTAAAAGCAGATCTGACGAGATCTAATCGAATCGAGCATATTTTTAAGTATAATTTTGATCCTATGATCAAGTGTTTTTATTTTATTTTTTTCGTTTTTAATTGCAAATCATTTTTAGTAATTTCAACCTAACCGAGACTTGGGTCGTCTCGTAGTAGCAAAATTAACCAAGGGTTTTGGTAGGAATTGAACTTACGACCCCCTGTTTCATATGCTAGCAAGGTACCAACTAAACACAAGGGGCCCTCCCTGGAGTTAATAATATCATTATTTAAATACACGCCCAAAAAAGGGGCCGAAGAAAAAAACGACATTTACTTATCCCGTGGGTGAAAGGGCAGACCATTGAACTTGTTTTACCATTAAAAGGTTTCATTTGTTTAACGAAAATACTAAAAGCATGCCAAAAAATTTTGTTTTTCTAAGGTTGTTTTTTTTTTCTTCAAGGGGAAACTTTTTCCCCTGGTACGATTTTTGCCCATTTACGAACTTAATCGCCTATGACCATAAGACATATTTGTGCCAAACTTCCGAAGTTTAGCTTTTTTATTTAAGACTGCATTGTGTTATCTACAGACAGATCGACGAACGGACATTCATAGAACGTCTTAAAATTGAAAATTAATGAATAATATATATATCGTCACCTAAAATGCAAAAGGCCCTAACAAACATTTTAATAATTTTACAGGAGAAGCAAAAAACAGTATAGTGTACAATTTTTAATTTGTTAATAACTTTGCTGGTTTTGGCTGAATTGGGATAAAATTTTGTGAGGACGCACGTTTTGTGAATATGTATCAAAATTAATCACAAAATGATTAAAAAATGTATTTCTAGTTGCGTTCATAGGCGATTTCGCAATTCACATGTTTTTATTTTTTGGCTATAAAATCGCTAATTTTTATTATGTGCCCCTAGTTTTTTGTAGGGACGTGTAGGTTATTAAAATACACCAGAATCTATCAAAATACTGATTTTGAATTTGTTGTTAGTTAGGGCGTTTTGCATTTTAGGTGACGATATGTACTTATGATCATAGGCGTACTCAGAGGGGAGGGGGGTCAACAACAACAAAAAAATATTTTTTATATGAATTGGAAAAACAAATCTCACAAAAAGAACAACAATTTTTTTTTGTTGTTGTTGGGCCCTGAAAAAATACTGCATACGCCGTTGCTCACGACCGATTTTTCCATTTTTTATAGCAAATTTTTGATTTCCCTAATAATTACGCTGTAATCAAAAAAACATTAGAATAAAATATTTTAAGTGTGATATTTTTTCAATAAATGCTTTAATAAATCTATTTAACACGTGTTATTAATAAACAACATAATTAAAAAATGTGACCAATCAAATATTCTTAAGGTGCATACAGACGACGCAATATTATGTACAATATTCAATTATATTGATGGTGTGTGGGTAAGATTGACCATTGTACAATCGTCAATATTACCCACACACCTTCAATATAATTGAATATTGTACATAATATTGCGTTGTATGTAGGTACCTTTATACCCTCCAACTCACACGGTGAGCCTCAGCGATGTTTAGGTTGAACTTTAGTGTCGACGAAAAGTGTAAGCGCAGTTCGATTTCTACAAGATTAAATGGCACAAAACTATTAACAGCAAAATCGTAGATCTCGCATTCGCGAGATAACGCGAAATTAGTGTTTTTGAATTTTTTAAAATTTTGACATTGAAGTTTTTTAAATATTTTCAAAAACTGAATATACAGTTTTAATCGTACTTATTTAAAGGTCACAAAACCGTAAACATCAAAATCCTATCTTCTTTAGTTCGCGAGAAATCGCGAAATTAATTTTTTGCTGTTTTTGCTTTGGTTTTTTATCTTTAGATAGGTTTCTTTAAAATTTCTTAAAAACATGGTATGCAGTTTTACTTGTGCTTGATCAAAGGTCACGTAGCTGTTGACATCAAAATTGTAGGTGTTAAATTTCGCGTGATATCGCGTAAGTTTATAATTTTTTTTTATTATTCATTTATATTTTAATACCGGTTCTTTAGAAATAAAAAAAAAAAGTGATATGAAGTTTGATTTGAGCATGTTGGAACAAATTAAAACTGCCCACAAAAAAAATATAGTGCTCACTTTCGCGAGAAATAGCGAAAAACAGCTTTTTGGGGGTATTTCTTGTTTTGATTAATAAAAGAAATTTCTTTAACATTGTTGAAAAAAACGAAATGCAAATTGATTTACTATTGATTAAAGGTGATAAGGCTGTTAACATTTAGATTCTAGCTGCTCAATTCTTCGCGATATCGTTAAAAAACTCGCTAAACTACTATTAATACATTATTTTGTGTTATTTTTGGTCTGTAAAAACATTTACTTCAATTAACGACAAAAATGTGGTATGCAGTTTGAATTCGAGGTTATTAAAGGTGACAAAACTGCAAACATAAAAATAGATGATAAATTTCCCGAGAAATTGCAAAATTACTGTTCAAGCTTTTATATTAAATAATTTATTTTTTCTTTAGTGTCTAAAATAAAGGAAAAAATCAAGAAACGACAAATATATTGTATTCATTTTAAATTGTATGTGGTAAACGGTGGTAAAACTGCTCAAATCAATATCTTGACTGCTAATTTACGCGAAAAATTTTTTTTTTCCAATTTTTTTTTTAATTTTGCGATTTCTCGCGAAATTGATAAGATATGATTTCGATGTTAACTGTTTTTGACCTGTAAATAAATACAATTAAAACTGCATACTTAGTTTTTGAAGATATCCAAAAAACTTCATTGTCAAAATTTTAGAAAATACAAAAACACTAATTTCGCGATATCTCGCGAAGGCGAGCAGCTACGATTTCGCTGTTAGCAGTTTTGTGACATTTAATCTTCTAGAAATCGAACTGCGTTTACACGTTTCGTCGACACTAAACTTGAACCTAAACATCGCTGAGGCTCACCGTGCTCAGTGGCGTATACAGAGGCAGGGGCCCGGAAATTATTTCACAAATTTTAGCATATTTTAGTTATCATAAATATACAAAAACATTTTAGAATCTGAAAATTTTTCTGAAGGAAAATGTTTTCGAGAAAAATGTCTCAGAATCTGAGACTTTTTCTATAGACAAGATTTTTTGCGGGAAAATGTCTCACAATCTGAAACTTTTTCTCAGAATCTCAGAAGTTTCCTATGTTTCAGAATCTGAGATTTTTTACATAGGAAAAATGCCTTAAAAATCAATTTTTTTCAAAAAAGAGTGCATCAGAATCTGACATATTATCTAAGAAAAAATGTCAAAGAATCTAAGATTTTTTTATTAAATTTTTTTTTCAGAACCTATTGAAAAATGTCTTCGAATCTGAGACTGTTCCTTTTAAAAAAATTTCTCAGAATCTGAGACTTTTTATAAAGGAAAAATATCTCCGAGTCTGAGCCTTTTTTCATTAGAAAAATTTCTCAGAATTTGAGACTTTTCTATAGGAAAAATGTCTTAGATTCTGAAACTAGAAAAAAATGTTTCAGAATTTGGGACTTTTTCTATAGGAAAAATTTCTAAAAATCTGATACTTTTTCAATAGAAAAAATGCCTCAGAATCTGAGACTTTTTCTAAAAATCTGAAACCTTTTCTATAGGAAAAATGTCCCAGAATTTGAGACTTTCTATAGAAAAAATATATGGGAATCTGAGACTTTTTCTTTACACTCTAATCAAAATTTGTTGAAATTTACCCAATTTATAGAAGGAAACTGGACTCCTACTATAAATTGGGTAATCTTACTCTGAATGTGTAAATTAACCATTAGTGGTTAATTTAATTAAAAAAGAGGTGAACAAATATAACAAATAACTACTGATCTTTCAAATATAGGATCAGTACTGATCTTTCAAATCTCGGATAAGATGTGATATATAAGAATATATCTAAATATTTTTACTCGGGATGCTAAAAAATTAAGCTGTGCTGCCAAAATCTTGATTTATTTTTGCTGGGTTATTTTTTTTACTTCTTGTAGTTACTCAATCTCTTGATCTCCATCACGCCGATGGAAATCTCTTAAAAACAAGATTTTTTTACGGAAGTTGCATTCACGTGTAAACTACAAGTTACGCTTGAAAACATATTAAAACATGTTTTTATACCCTACACCACTCTGTGGTACAGCGAATAATGAGTTTGTGCTGTTGTTTGTAACTACCCGAAACACTAGTCCTAGACCCACTATTAAGCATACCGGTTGACTCATTATTACTTTTGGATTCGACTTAGCGATCATAAGAAATTGAGTCATCGACATTTTTACCTAAAACTGACAACTTTTTTTATATTGTATATTTTATACAGAAAAAAGTCTTAAAATTACAAACTTTACCTTAAAAAACTATTCAAATACTTATTTGACTCTAAATGTAAGAATATTTAAAATGCAAAATTGTTTCAAATTAATGTCTATGAATCTTTTAACTTTTCTATAGAAAAAATCCATCGGCAACTGAAAATTTTTCTTAGAAGAAATCTTTCAGATTCTACCAAAAATTTTTTTTGGAAAAAAATTTTCTCAGAATCAGATAAATTTTCTACAGGAAAAACGTTTCAGAATCTGAGTTTTTCCATGGGAAATTAGAGCGGAACTTTTTTGTATGACAAAAAAGTTTTTCTTCCGATTTTGAATTTTCGGGAAAATGTTTATTTTACTAGGCCTACAAATTATGTGGTGCAAATTTGAAGCCAATCGGAATAAATTAACCCGTGCCGCCCGCCAGGTGATCAAAGTTTTAAATTTTTAAAAATTTTTAGACAATAAAAATTAAAAAAAATATTTTGCGAAACATCATGTTTTGATGCGCTGAACACAAATATAAAAAAAATTAGATCGTTCAAACGGTTTTCGAGATATTGCTATTTGAAATTTGCAAAAAATTGTGGTTTTTCACACGTTCAAGAATTAAAAAAAAAATCTCCCTTACCACAAGAAAACAAAAAGTCTATTTTAACAAAAGTTCTATTTTAAATTTCAAATTTTCAATACTTTTTTGAAAGTAGATTTTAAAAACAAAAACAATTTGTATGGAAATAAAATTAAAAGCTGATTTTAAATATATTTAAAGCAGCTGATACATTTAACTATTTTATTGTTAATCATATTTGTTAATCATACCTTCGGAACAAGGTTGTTTTATATTTTATTTTTCTACGGTAAGGCTGTATGTGTATTAATACACTCAAAAAAACAACCTTGTAAAATGACATGAAAGACTTGTTATTTTAATTTTTTGTTTCCTCTTATTTGACAACAATTCCTAGTAATTTTACAAGCTTTTTACCAATAATTTTGTAGTTTTACAACTTTTTTGAAGCGATAAAATTTACAAGAAATTCTTGGGACTTTACTAGATTTTTTGCTATCTTAAAATTTACGACAATTCTTAGTAAAAATTACGAGCCTTTTGTTTTTACAAGTTTTTACCTATAAAATTGTAAACTTACAACTTGTTTAGCGCAATAAAACTTACAAGGAATTCTCGCGAATTTATTAGATTGTTTATGTAAAATTTTCTTGGAAATTTTTAAAATTACAAAGAAATTTGTAAAATTACAAAGAAATTTGTAAAATTACAAAAAAATTTATGTTTCGAAAGACATTTGTTTGTTAAAAACCAAGAAAACTGTCAAATATTGGTAAAATGGGATTACGTGACCTTTCCTAGGCTTTTTTGTGTGTATTGGCATGCTGAATACAATTATCAAAAAAAAATCTGAAATCGGTAGAGCTGTTCTCGAGATATCGCCATTTGAAATTTTTTAAAAATGGCAGTTTATTAAAAAAATTAAAAAAAAAATCTGTAAATTTTAACTTTATTTGAGCCAAATCAGACCATTTTAACTCATTCGATTAAAGTTAAAAGTTTTTGTTGAAATTTTTTTAAAAAACCACAACTTTGATCGAAGGACGCCTCGAGTTAACATGTAGGATTTGACTCAAAATAATTTTAAAAGTTTATCTCAAGCTCTAATGGGAAATACATATATTTCAGAATCTTAGAATTTTTGTTGTGGAAACTTTTTTAAGAATATAAGAATTTTTTCTGTTGGAAAAATCTTTTAGAATCTGAAAGGTTTTTTTAAAAAAGTTTATTAAAATCTATGATTTGAAACATTGTTTTTGTTACACCCTGGATCCGCGTCTTAGGGTTTTTAATGGTCGGTATTGACCGACTGTAATTTTCGTACTAGTTTTTATACCCTCCACTTAGTGATAGAGGGTATATATAAGTTTGTCATTCCGTTTGTAACTCATCGAAATATCGGTCTGGGACCCCATAAAGTATATGGGGCATTCCATGTCAAATCGGACACTTTGAAAAAACTTTTTTTTAGATTTTCCCTTACAGTTTTTAGTACCCTTCGAAAACTCATTCGTGGTAAATTTTCAGATTTTTTTGATGAACCGTTCAAAAGATATCGAATTTTTAAAAATTGGTAGTTTGTTCCTTTGCTCAAACTTCTTTTACTCATATCTTCTTTAATAATGGTCCAAATTTCAATTTTTTTTTTTCAAAATTTTTGTTTTTTTACGTACTTTTTAAAAAAAAAATTCTTAAAAGCGCTCTAGTATGCGATTTTTAAGTTTTAAAATTTAAATCTCATTTTTGAAAATGTTTGTACTCTTCGATTTTTTTGTAATTTTTTTGTGTAAAACCTCTATCGATTCTACAAATTTTTTGCCCAGGAGGATCGTGGGATAACGATTTGTACTATTTTTTAAAATTTTTTGAAAAAAATTTATTGTAATTTTCCAATCTTAAAATCATTTCGACTGCTTCATTGGTGCGTCATAGAGGGGTCAATTATAAGACCGACCCCCATTAATTTTTACGTCTTAACATTTCTGTGGAACAAACTAATATCCTATCTCCAATTTCTAAGGGGGCTCCCACACAAAACGACATTTTTTACAATTTACTCCAACCGCTCTAACTGCCCGAATAGTGCCCTTAGAGCAACAAAATGTATGACCGACCCACAATATTTTTTAGTCCAAACATTTTCTCTGAACACACCTAACCTCTTTCTTTAACTGTTAAGGCGGTCCCCATACATTTTTTTTTTATTTTTTGTATTTTTTTTTATTTAATCAGCTTCTACCGAGACCGACCCCCATTTATTTTTACCCTACAACATTTTTTTAAAATATACCTACGCCCTATCTCCACTCCCTAAGTAGGCTTCCATTCAAAATTACATTTTTATAAAATTTGCTCCAACTGTTATTTGTATGGGAGCCTACTTAGGGAGTGGAGATATGGCGTAGGTATGTTTTAAAAAAATGTTGTAGAGTAAAAATAAATGGGGGTCCGTCTCCCTAATGACCCCTCTCGGACGCAGAAGAAGCTGATTAAATAAAAAAAATTGTATGGGGACCGCCTTAAATATAGAGGGTAGGTGTGTTCAGAGAAAATGTTTGGACTAAAAAAATATTGTGGGTCGGTCATACATTTTGTTGCCCTAAGGGCACTATTAGGGCAGTTAGAGCGGTTGGAGTAAATTGTAAAAAATGTCGTTTTGTGTGGGAGCCCCCTTAGAAATTGGAGATAGGGTATTAGTTTGTTCCAAATAAATGTTAAGACGCAAAAATTAATGGGGGTCGGCCTTATAAATGACCCCTCTATGACGCTCCATTGGAGCAGTAGAAATGATTTTAAGATTGGAAAATTACAATAAATTTTTTTAAAAAAATTTAAAAAAATAGTAATAATCGTTATCCCACGATCCTCCTGGGCAAAAAATTTGTAGAATCGATAGAAGTTTTACACAAAAAAATTTCAAAAAAATCGAAGAGTACAAACATTTTCAAAAATGAGATTTAAATTTTAGAACTTAAAAATCACATACTAGAGCGCTTTTAAGAATTTTTTGGGATTTTTTTATTAAAAAGTGCGTAAAAAAACGAAAATTTTGAAAAAAAATTTGAAACTTGGACCATTATTGAAGAAGTTATGAGTAAAAAAAGTTTGAGTAAAGGAACAAACTACCAATTATTAAAAATTCGATATCTTTTGAACGGGTCATCAAAAAAATCTGAAAATTTACCACGAAGGAGTTTTCTAAGGGTACTAAAAACAGTAAACAAATTGGGAAAATCTAAAAAAAAAAAAAATCAAAGTATCCGATTTGACATGGAATGCCCCATATATATTCACGATCCCTGATCGATTTTAAGACATTCTAGCGATGTCCGTCTGTCTGTGGGAATGGTGATCACAGTCAAAATATTACACGGAGATGACTGAAACTTAACACTTTTATTGAAAGTTCTTCCGAGAAGTTTGGTATTGCATTTGAGCGATATCGGTTCAGTGGTTCAAAAGTTATGAACGAAATGTAAGGACAACTCAAAAATTTTAGTACATTTAACATAACCTAAAAATACAAAATGCTTTAATTCGGCTGCTGGTCGACATATGTAAACATAATTGAACACTAAATGGTATTTAAACAAGCACAAACATATTTTTTTGACAAAAAAAGGAAAAATCGCGGATTTTTTTTAACAAATTTTTTTTTTCTTGGAATTTTGTTGTTAATTTATTTTTTTTTTTTTTCAAAAATAATTTCATTTTAAAAAAAGGTTTTTGCAATAATCTTTTTGAAATTATGGAGGGTATCACTACATTCGGCAAGGCCGAATTAAACTTTTTTACTTGTTATTAAGTCATTAATATTTACAAATTTTTTTTTGTGCAAAACAACATGTAAAATTATTTTCAATGGAAATTCTTAAGGTTTTGTAATAAAAAATTAACAAATCAACAGGCAGACAGACAGACGGACAGATTGCTGTAAGAAAACCACATCTTCCAAAATAAAAATAAAACAAATTTAAATAAAGAAATAATTTTTTAAATTAAAATTTCATAATATTCGTAACAATTACCATGAATATTGTAATAAAAAAATATTTTTTTTTGTTTGAAATTAACGTATTGAATACATAAAATATTTTTTTCTAACGACATTGTATAAATTAGCTACGCGACAAAGTGAGATGTTTGGGTTTTTTTTTTCTTTAAAAGAATATTTATACCCAAACTCTGTGTTAGTTTTTTGTCTAACTGCTTTCACATGTCAGGATGGCCGAGCGGTCTAAGGCGCCAGACTCAAGAGTAATCTTGCCGTTGCAAATACGGTTGAATGAGCGTTCTGGTCCTCTCTGAGGGCGTGGGTTCAAATCCCACTTCTGACAAATGATTTTTTTTTTATTTTTTTTTTTTTTAATTTTAAATTTTTTAATATATTTTAATGTTTTACAACAAATATTTCATTAAAACAAAATATGCTAAGGGACTAGGTTCAATTCCCAGTCAGGTCAATAATAATTATTTTGTTTTTATTTTATTATTTTTTTTAATTTTTTTTTTATTTTTTAACTAAAGAAATATTTTTTTTTTTTTTTTTTTTTTTTTAATTTAGGAAAATTGGTTTTTTAATTAAATATTTTTTTTTTTTTTAGTATAATTTTTTTTTGATTTAATAATTTTATTTAATTTAAAAAAATTTTCAAGTACCAAAAAAAATTTTTGTAATTTAAAAAAAAAAAAAAAAAGCAACTAAAAAAAATATATCGACCCCACCGGGATTTGAACCTAGTTTCCCAACAATTTTTTGACAGTTTTAAATACATTTATTGCTACATATCTTTTATATATATTTTATATTACTTTAGCTAAAGAGTTTTTTTTTATAAAATAAGAGAGTTACTTCCTCTCATTTAATTTTACATTAATAAACCAACCAGAGATGCCAGATAAATGATTTTTTTCCCCAAAATGGGAATTTTAACTTTGGTTTGGGATAGATTTTCCTGGTTAGAGATTTGGGGATTTTACAAAATTTTAATTTATGGATTTTTTTTAATAAATCATAAAACCTCGGGTTTTGGACGAATATGCGCTCAAAAGTAAAACTCTGTCAAAAAATCTGTAAAATGACATTCAATTTGTATTAGCAAACTTTTAGCAGATTTTTTTGCTGAAATGGATATTATAAGTAAATTCTCTGTCATTCATTTTAAGAAAATAACATACGAATTTCTACAATATTACTAATTCTGGCTAAATTTTTTTGTGATGGTTTTTATATTTGCTAAATAATCTTTACAATAGAATCTGACAAATTCCGGAACACGTGTCGATTAAGTCTTGCAAAAATTACCAACATAAATAAATTTAAAACAGAAAAATAATTTTCTTGAAAATTATTTTATAAGAATATCATAGTTTTAATTTGTCAAGGAAATAATGACCTCGAGCTAGAATAAACCTACTCAAAAATATCTAAATATTACTGTTAATATTGAATTTGGTTAAAAATATATCAGCAGTGGCTCTTGTATGTAAGTGGCTATTTGCATGCATACATTATTTTGCACGCGTTAAAGTCAAGAATTTATTTATTGGCAAACGGGGGTAAAACGCAAACGAGGTAGAAAAAAATCACGAATTCTGCTTTCCACGAATTGCTTCTCATTTCTGATTGACATCAAAAAACGCGATATAAAAAATCAGTATGTAAAATACCACTAACAGATCTTATTAAAGAAAGGCCCTGCACAGTGGGTATCAGGTTGGTTGGATACCATTATATTTCCTCTCTCGGTATTTAGTTTAAGATGGTAAATTCATGTAAAAAATACATTGAATTTACCATTTTATAGAAAATGACAGATTGATTTTGGCGTCTATCAAATACTCTCACTATCTTTTCTATATGGCCCTGCAAAAGATGTTCTTAAAAGCCAAAATTTGAAAAATCCCAGTAGTTTTTAGGATGATTTTTGTAAACTTAAGAATACAAGCAAGGTAAATATTTAAGAAAGTAAATATTTTTAAAAAAATATTAAATTTTTTTTCAGATTGGGGACAAATATATGGATTTGGGGAATTTTTGGGGATTTCAGTTTCTAAATGGGGACATGACTCAATATTTTTCTGGCAACACTGAAACCAACTTTGTATTTTGTTAGTGTTTTGTTAATCTCAGAGAACAAAAAGAGAACAGTAAATTGTACATTAATCTATAAAATACACAAAGTTAGGGCGGCACTCAGTGTTACCGTTGTGCGACTTTAGTTGCAATTTGCAACCTTTTTGACGCTCTGAGACTTTTTGTGCGACTTTTTTAAACTTGTCTAATTTTGCAACTTTTTCCAACTTTGTGCGACTTTTTTTCCCTTTTTTTGTTAAGTGAAATATTTTTTTCTTTTTAAAGATATAAACTGCAAAATCACACATATTTCAAATATTTTTTTGAAACTTTGGAATTTTAAAAATAATATCTAAAGGTTACGCTTGCGGCTTTTTTACTTAAATGTTTGAATTTTAGATTTTTAAATTATTCGAATTCTTAAAATGCATTAAAAAGATAATCAAAAAACAGAATTACGCTAACATTTTCCTTAACATTTCGTGAAATATTGCATGGAAACACCCTTATGAAATGGAGATAGATTGTTGGTATGTTCAGCAAAAATGTTGGGGGGTAAAAATTAATAAGGGGCGGTCTCACTTTTTAACCCTCTAGGAGGCCCCCTTGGAGCGGATATAATAAAAAAAATTTAAAAAAATAAAAAGCATTGTTTGGGGACCCCCTTAAAGGTTGAAGATAGAGAATAAGTATGATCTGAAAAAATGTTGGGGTTGAAAAACTATTGGGTGTCATATATTTGACTCCTCCAGAGGCACCCTTGGGGACAGTTAGAGGTAGGAGAAATATTATCTTTGTTATCCTTGTATGGAATAAGATAGGGATTAGGCATATTTGGAAAAAATGTTAGTGAGGAAAAATGAATGGGGGTCGATCTCACATTTTATCTCTGTTTAGGCGTGTAGGTGTAAAAATTCACAAAAAGCCCCACAACTGCCCCGGAGTCTCCAAAAAAGAGGAAAAATGTTATATTTTTTACCCTAAAATTTTTTCCAAACATACCTTAGCCCTATCTCTACCCCCTAAGGGAGCTTTTATATGAAAACAACAATTTTATACAAAATATTCAACCCTTAAAAAAATGTGCGACTTTTATTTGGAAAAACAACTTTTTTGTGCGACTTTTTTTGTAAAAAACGACTTTTTGTGCGACTTTTTAAAAATTCTCAACGGTAACACTGGCGGCACTTATATAAACAAAGTAAAACCATATCTGTTAAGCCCACTTCAGACTATAATACTGAGTCGTAAGAAAATACGTATCTTAAATAATACGAAATTTTCTCCGCTTGTCAAAAAATCTTTTAAAAAATCGTTTGCGTATTTACACCATCACATCTGAAATATTATCAAAATAAATACAACTCTGATCTTATGAAACGCGTATACGTTTTCTCATTTTTAGAGAAATTTCTAAAAATGAGAATACGTATCCGCTTGTCATTTTTCAATCCGTATTTCTCTTGGTTTTATACCGATTTGTGTTTACACCATACTATTTTATAGGTTTTACACAAAATTTTGACAGATATTATTACAAATATTATGGTCTGAAGCCACCTTTAGCAGGAGCGGATCCACGGGGGGAAAGGAAATCCCCCCGGAACCGAATTCAAAAGAAAAAAAAAGAAAAAAGGAAAGAATATGAAAGGAGAGGAAAAAAGGAAAGTGAACAAGAAAAGGAAATAATCTGAGAGTTTTTTCTATCAAAAATGTCTAACACAGAAAGAATTGAAAACTAATTTCAATCAACAAAAACGCGGTTTTAATTAATTTTTGAATTGAAACTCTTTCGATAAAGAAAATTGTTTTATCAATCATCAAATTGTAGGTGATTAATTAATTTTTTGCCAATCAATCACTTTTTCGACTTTGATTACAAATTTGATCAATTTTTTATATAAAGTCAATGAAAATAATGATTGATTTAACAAATAAATTTTTAGCTTATGACAAAATTATGAAAAAACTCATATTATTTGCCGACAATAAAAAAAGTAAAACCCGATTATAAAATATATTTTTAAATTAATGCATCCAAATAATTTGAAGCAAAAAAAAATCTGGTTGTTAAAATTTGTAATTTGATAGTTAAAGAAAATAACAAAAATGTTGAGCACAACAATAATTGACTCATGTAAATTTTGTAGATCAATAGATTTAATTGACATTTTTTAGCCGAAATTTTTTGTGTGAAGAATCTTAAAATGTTTTAGAATTTATCTATATGATAAAAGTTTCGGAATATTAAAACTTTTCTTTATATTAAAAAAAAAAACACAAGAATTTTTCTAGACGAAAAATTTGGGAAATTTTCTAGACAAAAACTGTGAAGAATTTTCTATACGAAAAATTTAAGAACTTTTTTATAAGAAGAATTTGGGAATATTTCTTAGAATTTTACAGAAAAAAAAATTTCTATTAAAAAAATCTAAGAAGTTTTTATAAAAAAAATCTGACAATTTTTTATAGGAAAAATACCACAATTTTTTTATAGGAAAAGTCAGAGAATTTATTTTAAAGAAGAAATCTAAGAATTTTTTAGTAGGAAAAATCTGATAATTCTTCTTTGGATAAAGAAGAATTATCAGATGGGTAAAAGAGAAAAATAAAATTATGTGAGATTTTTTTTTTTGCTATAAAAAAAAATGTCCAAGAATCTAAAAATTTTTGTTTAGGAAAAATGTTTTTGAATCTTAGCATTTTCAGGAAAAAAGTTTTTGAATCTTTAAATTTTTCTGCAGGAAAAATAAGAAAATTTTTTCAGAGAAAATTTAAAAATTTTTCCATAAAAAAATGTATTAATATCTGAGACTTTTTCTATAGGAAAATAATACAGAACCTGTGACATTTTTATAACAAAAATGTCTCGGAATCTGAAATTTTTTGTATTTCAAAATTTCTTAGAATCTAAGACTATTTCTTTAGAAAAAATATCTTAGATTCTAAAATAATGTCTCAGAATCTGAGATTATTTCCTTTTCTACAGGAAAAAAAAATATTAGAATCCTAGAGAAAAAAAAAATCTCAGACTTTGTCGATAGAAAAAATGTCTCAGAATCTGTGAGTTTTATTTAGAAAAATATTTCTAGGATCTAAAACTTTTTCTTTAAGAAAAAGTTTTAAGACTTTTCTATAGAAAAAATCCTTAGGTTTCTGTGAAAAATATCCCAGACATTTTCTTTAGCCAAATGTCTGAGACTCAGAATTTGAGAAAAAATGTTTTAGAAGCTGAGACCTTTTCTATAGGCAAAATGTCTCAGAATCTAAAAATTTTTTGTAGAAAAAAATTCTACGATTATCAGAATTTTTAGTTAGAAATATGTCTTAAAAATGTTTGAGAATCTTAGACTTTTTCTAAGAAAAATTATCTTAGAAAACTATACTTTTTCTTAGAAAAATTGTCTTAGAAAACTATACTTTTCTATAGAAAAATATCACAGAATCTATTAAGGAGTGAGATCATAAAAATGTTAACACACATTTTTGCCTACAACTTTGGTGTAAAGCTTCCAAATTTTTTTTTTTTCGGCAGTTTACATTTTAAAAATATGTCAGTTAATAAATTAATTTACATCATGAGTTTTAATTTGCAATTTTTTACACAATGGACGATGAAAGAAAAGTGCGTTCAAAAATAATTAAATATTTTCAACAAAACCAAACATGGACATACAAAAAAATTGCCAAAGAAACTAATGTATGCCGCCAAACAGTTTCAAAAGTGGTAAAAAGGTATCTGGAACACCTAACAATTGAAAGGAAGCCGGGAACAGGAACAACGACTGGTTATCGTAACATTGGTAAGGCATATAAAGTTAAAAGCATCCTTAAGAGAGCTCCTAACACATCTGGCAGAAAAACAGCTCGGTTAGCCCAATGCTCAGACTTTTTTGTACGTAAAGTGAAACGTAAGGCGGGACTAAAGTCCTACAAAGTTCAAAAAGTTCCCGATAGAAACGCTTTTAAAAATTTGGAGGCCAAAACCAGAGCTAGAAAATTGAAATCAAATTTTATAAAAAAATACAACTGTTGTGTAATGGACGACGAAACTTATGTCCTGGCTGATTTTGCGCAGCTCCCTGGTCAAGAATTTTATGTTTCCGATGTTCGAGGAAATGTTGCGGAAAAATTTCGGTCAAAAAAGCAAACGAAATTCCCCAAAAAATTCCTAGTATGGCAAGCCATATGTAGCTGCGGCCAAAGAAGCCAGTCATTTGTGACATCTGGCTCTATAAACAGCGAAATTTATATCAAGGAGTGTTTGCAGAAGAGACTTCTTCCGTTCTTGAGTCAGCACAATGTATCCACTTACTTTTGGCCCGATTTAGCATCTTGTCACTACAGCAAGAAAGCGCTGGAGTGGTATAATGATAATAATGTGGTTTTTGTACCAAGAGAGGCAAATCCACCAAACTGCCCGGAGCTCAGGCCAGTGGAGAGATATTGGGCTCTTGTTAAAAAAGAATTAAAGGGCACAAAAAAGGTCTCCCAGGACATGCAAGAATCAAACGTAGATGGACCACCTGCTCTAAAAAGGTGACAGAAACTACCATAAAAGCCTTAATGGGAGGGTTTCCGGAAAAAGTGGATAACTTTGTTCGTAGTGGTTAGAGTTCCATGCGGTTTTTTTGTTATGATTTTGTATTAAATTTTATTTAATAAAAATTTGGTTTGAAGTCTTAAAATTCAGTAGTCTGTTTAATATTTAACTTTATGTGTGTTAACATTTTTATGATCTCACTCCTTAAATAGCCTCAACAAGTTTTAAAAGCATTAAAATCCTTAATTTTGCTTATCTCAGGTACTTTCTAAAGAATAGTTTTTTGAAACCTGAAAATTTTGGCGTTAGACTTTTTCTGTAGAAAAGTGGAATAGAATAAATATTTCAGAACCAATGAAGTTTTCGATAGGGAAAAAATCTCTAAATTTGAGAATCTGAAAATTTTTCTACAACAAGAATATTATAAATTCTTAAAGCTTTTCTGTAGCAAAATGCCTCGGAAACTCAGATTTTTTTATTGGGAAAATGTGTCAAAATCATAAACTTTCTCTTGAAGCAATGCCTCAGAAAAATTTTAAAATCAATTTTTTGGATAAACAGGTCGGAATCTGATATATTTTCAATTGGAAAATTGTTTCAGAATATAGGCCTTTGGCTATCAGAAAAATGCTTTAGAACCTGAGAATTTCTTAAGGCACAACATTTTCCTGAGTTGAAAGACTTTTTTATAGGAATACATTTTTAAAATTTGGAAATGTGTTTTTAGAAAAAATGAAAATTAACAAGAGGTTAGCATTTTTTTTTATTTTCTGTTTAAAATAATATAATTTGTATTAAATTACCTTTCCAAAAAGCTAAAATAAATTAAAATCGGATGAAAAATAAAGTTGTATGCAAAAATAAATAAAATGCATGATAGCATTAAATACATGTTAAGGATTAAAAAAATAACAGATACGGAAGTCAAGCCTTTTTTCATTTGGCGTGTAAACAAAGATAAATATTTTTTTTTTTTTTTAATTTAAATTTTGTTTGAACTCCCGAAAAATCGTAAATTTCTAGCGACCTCTAAATATTTTCCGATTTGTCTGAAATTTTAAATACATATTTATTTTGTCGATAGAAATGGGGGTAGCCTTGTGGAGCACAAGATTTTAATGTTTTTATTTGAGCCAGTCTAATGTGGTACAATTTCGAAAATTTCGCACTCCAAAGTTAAAATTTTAGTGTCACCCTAATATACGCATTTAGTACCAAGCATGGTAAATTAATACCAGGTACGATTATTAGAATTTGTTGTCAACAACAACTACCTCTTACATTCAAAATTTTTTTAAATATAAATTCAAACAAATAAAAAATTATAAACAACAATTAAGAGTGTTAAATTCGGCTGTGCCGAATCTGTTATACCCTCAACCAAGTTACAAAATTGAATAAAAGAAAATGGCACGGGCGCCTTTTTTTGGAGGGGAATCGGCGGAGTTGGTGGGGACACCTTTCCGCTCGCGATAAATGTTTACTAATTCATTTATTATGCTTTTTGCACTATAGTTACACAATTCTATCATAGTTTAATTATTTTTGTTTATCCACGCCCACAAAAGTGGGCAGACTAAAACAAATGACATTTTTTGTCCCCTCGAACGAATTTCAGGACTATGAACTTCTTCTTTATATTTATAAAAAAAAATAACTTTAGTGCAAAAAGAATAAAAAATTAATTTCAAAATATTTTTAACTAGAGAGAAAAATGTTATCCCCCCTAAAAACGCCCTGCCTTTTTTTAAATTTTCATACATGTTGAAGGGTATAAAAGATTCGGCACAGCCGAATTTAACACTCTCCCTTGTTTTTGTATACACTCCACTTAGTGATAGAGGGTATATATAAGTTTGTCATTCCGTTTGTAACTCATCGATATATATATTCATGATACCCGATCGATTTTAAGACATTATAGCGATGTCCGTCTGTCTGTCCGTGGAAATGGTGATCACGGCCAAAATATTACACGGAGATAACTGAAACTTAACATATTTGTTGGAAGCTCTCCCGAGAAGTTTGGTATTGCAATTGAGCGATATCGGTTCAGCGGTTCAAAAGTTATGAACGAAATTGTAAGAACACCTAAAAAAATTGAGTACATTCAACATAACCTAAAAATACAAAATGCTTTAATTCGGCTGCTGGTTGACATATGTGAACATAATTGAACACCAAATGGTATTTAAACAAGTACGAACATATTTTTTGACAAAAAAAGAAAAAAACGCGGATTTTTTTTTAAATTTTTTTCGCGGAAATTTTTTAAAATTTTTTTTTTTTTTTTAATTTTTTTTTTTTCAAATTTTTTTTTTTTTTCAAAATTAATTTCTTTTTAAATAAAGTTTTTGCAATAATCTTTTTGAAATTGTGGAGGGTATCACTACATTCGGCAGGGCCGAATTTTACTTTTTTACTTGTTTTTTTTTTTTTTTGGTTTACACCATTTTCAGATGTAATTCGAAAAAGATCAATTGTAATTCGAAGATTCTATTTGTAATTCGAAGATTCCATTTGTAATTCGAAGATTCCATTTGTAATTCGAAGATTCCATTTGTAATTCGAAGATTCCATTTGTAATTCGAATACTCCAATTGTAATTCGATGATTCCATTTGTAATTCGAAGATTCCAACTGTATTTCCATTGATATTTTTCGAATTACAATTGGAATCTTCGAATTACAATTGAGCTTTTACGAATTACAATTGATCTTTTTCGAATTACAATTGATCTTATTCGAATTACAATTGATCTTTTTCGAATCACAATTGATCTTTTTCGAATTACAATTGGAATCTTTGAATTACAAATGGAATCTTCGAATTACAATTGGAGTATTCGAATTTCAAATGGAATCTTTGAATTACAAATGGAATCTTCGAATTACAAATGGAATCTTCGAATTACAAATAGAATCTTCGAATTACAATTGATCTTTTTCGAATTACATCTGTAAATGGTGTAGAAGCTTATGTATGTTTGTTTACATATTTTTGCTTACTTTTTCTAACGATAGTACCGTTTTAGGTTTACAATAGTACCAAGTGGGTTTGTTGTACGATAACAATTTAAAATAATAAAAGAGAGAAAAGAATTTAAAAATAGAACATAAAAAACAGGGATGTTATTATATTTGTTTATAAACAAAAAATAACTAGAATTTAGGAAAAATAATCAAAGTAACCATTTATATGGGTAATATAAATGGTTATCGATCGATTCTAAATCAATGTGTTTCAGAATATGTTCTTTGGAATCCACAATTTTTATAATCAAATAAGAAATTAAATATTGCGAAAAAAAACAAGAATGAGTACTGTTCTGAACATGAAATAGAATTAGTTCGGAGGAAAATAAAATGGTGTCACTTTTTATTCGGAAAAGAACAAAAACAAGTAAAATGTTAAATTCGGCCTTGCCGAATGTATTGATACCCTCCACAATGTTAACAAAATTATAAAAAAAAAAAAATTGCAAAAAATAAATAAAAATTTTGGTGAATAAAAATCATCGAAATTATTATTTTGGTAAAAAAATATTTCTTGTTTAAATACCACTAGGCATCGAATTATGTTCACAAATATCAACCAGCAGCTGAATTAAAGCATTTTGTATTTTTAGGTTATGTTAAATGTACTAACATTTTCGAGGTGTTCTTACATTTTCGTTCATAACTTTTGAACCGCTAAACTGATTTCGCTCAACTGCAATACCAAACTGTTTAGGGCAACAACAAGTAAATATGTTAAGTTTCAGTCATAACAGATTGAAATTTCGGCCGTGATCGCAATTTCAACAGACAGACAAGCAGACGGACATCGCTAGAATGTCTTAGAATCGATCACTGATCGTGATATATCATATGGGGTCCCAAAAATTATTTTACAGTTTGTCAAGTTCAATATAAAAAAATCGCTTTAGTCGTGGTAAAATGCCTAATTTTAACAACACTACATAGAATATTTTATGAAAATTCTAATCACATATAAGTTTACATATGTATATAAATAAAATATTAACTTGTGAAAGTGGGTGTCAAGGGTATTTGTTTGCATTTGTAAACATCAATTGCATGTTTATCTATTTGTTGTTTTATTTGAAAAAAAAAACACGTGTTATACACAGTGGGACTTCAAGTCATTTTATTGGAGATATCCGCTATTGTCCAACCAGGCGCGGATCCAGCTCTTGGGTTTGGGGGGGGGGGGGGATTTTTTTTTGCTCAAAAATTTTTTTTTTTGCAGTGAACTTCACGTCGAATTTGAATCATTGGTTAAGGTTTTTAGTGTTCAACTCTTTTTTATTATGATTTTTTTTCTATAGAAAGCATTTCAAATTTTATAAATTTATTCCAATAATAAAAAAAAAAAATTTAAGTTTTGTGGAAATTTTTCCGAGTCATTTGCTTAAAGTGAAAGTTTATTCTTATTATTATTATTCTGAGACGTTATCCCAATAGAAAAATTCTGAGGCTCTGAGGCATTTTGATACAGAAAAGCTTTTAAAATTTATACAAAAATATTTAAAGGAGGTTTATTCTAGCTCAAGGTCATTATTTCCTTTACTTTTTAAAGCTATGATATTCTCATAGAATAATTTTCAAAAAAAGTAATAATGACCTCGAGCTAGAATAAACCTACTAAAAACATAATGTGCTCGATTCTCGAATACGACTTCACCATTCACCCAATTTTTAAAAATTTGATATTCTTTCGAATCTTAAGATTTTAAATTTTTTTTCTTGTACCAATTAATAATCTGGTTAATATCTTTAATAATTACAAGAACAAATTTAAAAATCTTAAAACTTGAGAGAATATCAAATTTTAAAAAATTAGGTGAATGGTGAAACCGTATTCCAGAATCGAGCACAATATTTTAAAGGTCGAATGTAATGATTTTTATATTTGAATAAAAATTAATCACAATTTGTACAAAAATTTTTAATTTCTGATACAACTTTATATAGAAAAGTACTTATGCAATTCTCACACCAAAAATTTCTATATTTAGACAAAAATTTTCGTAAAGAAAAATTCTCAGTTTTAGTGAGTTTTTTCCACTTGGAAACTTCTTAGGTTCTGAAATATTAAAATTTGTTCTATTCTATTTTTCTACAGAAAAGGTTTAAGTTACCGATGCTTTAATGATTTCTAAATTTTTTGTTTTCTGAGAAACTTTTCCCTAGAAAAAGTCTAAAATAGTCAAACATTTTCTGAGAAATATATTCATAGGAGAGTCTAAGAAATTTTTTCATAAAAAAATGATTTAGTTTCTGAGTCATTTTTCCCATAGAAAAAGTCTCAGAGTCTGAGTCTCCGAAATTTTCCCTACAAAAAACTCTTAGATTCTGATACATTTTTCAAATAAAAAAAATTTGAAATCTAAGCCCTTTTTTTAGATTCTGTGATATTTTTTCTAAAATTCTCGGAATATTTTTTCTAAAGTTCTCAGAGTCTAAAGCAATTTTTATAGCAAAAGACTTTGATTCTGAGTTATTTTGCTATCGAAAAATTCATAGATTTTAGAATATTTTTTTAATATTAAAACTCCAAAAATTCTGAGATATTTTTCCTATCGAAAAAATCTGACATTTTTTCCAGGATTTTAGGACTTTTTTCCTACACTCAAAATAATCACTCTGTTAAATTACAGAGATACTCTGCTGAGCCAGCAGAAAATACCATAGATTTCCAACCAGCAAGATTTTTTGTTATTTTACGAAGAAAACTCTGTAAAATGATTTCGATCAAAAAAAAAACTGTAAATTTACAGAATTATCTGTAAAATACTGATAAAACCAAGAAGAATTTTACCAAAAAACTCTGTAAATTAACAAAGTTTTAGTTAAATGCATTTATGAGTTCAAAATTTTACAAAAAAAAATGTAAATTTACAAAGTTTTAGTTAAATCCATTTTATGAGTAAAATTTCTCTGCTTCAAAAACATTAATTAAAATTAAATTAATTAAAATTAAAATTTTGTTAAATTTTCCCGCTTTAATGCTTCCAAATTGTAAATTTACTTTTTTATTTTTGTGAAAATTACAAGTTTTTAGCGAGTAACTCCAGTTTTACAAAATTTTGTTTTTCGGTCACAAGAAAATACGAAGTATTTTCTTAAAATCTGTATTTCGACAGATAACTTTGTCAAATATCTGTCGAATTGAGATTACAGTCATTTTACAGAGTATTTAACAGAGTAATTATTTTGAGTGTGTAGAAAAGGTCTCAGCTTTTCCTAATAAAAAGTCTTAGATTCTGAGACATCTTTCTAATAAAAATAATCTCAGATTCTGAGACATTTTTCCTAAGAAAAAATACTTAGATTCCGAGACATTTTTCCTATAAAAGTCATAGATTCTGTATAACTTTTCCTATATAAAAAGTCTTAGATTCCATTGCATTTTTTGCATAAAAAATTCTCAAATTTTTCTGAAGAAATTTTTTTTTATTTTTCTATAGAAAAATTTTATTTTAATTTTACTTTTTTTCTATAAAAAATTAAAGATTTAAAAACAATTTTTCTAAAGAAAACTTTTGAGATTCTGAAAAATTCTAGAAAAAATTCACACCCATGATTTTATTTCCTCTTTTCTTTTTACCCAGAAGAATTGTCAAATTTTCAATATAGAACATTCTCTGATTTTTTCCTATAAAAAAACTCTCAGATTTTTCCTGTAGAAAAACTGTTAGATTTGTTATATAAAAATTGTCAAAATTATAAAATTTTTCATAAAAAAAGTTTAAAGAAAAATTCTCAACTTTTTTCTATAAATTCCCAAATTATTCATTTAGAAAAATTAACAAATTTTTGGTCTAGAAAAATTCCCAAATATTTCGTCAAGAAAAATTCTTGTATTTTTAATAAAGAACATTTTTAATTTTTTTAAACTTTTATCATATAGAAAAATTCTCACATTTAGAAACATTTTAGGATTCTTAGACATTTTTATAGAAGAATTTCTATAAAAAAAAATCTATAGAAAAATTTCCGATTTTTCCTATAGAAAACTTATAAGGATTTTCCTATAGAAAAATTCTCAATTTTTTCTCTTAAAAAAAATTCTCAAATTTTTTCATATAGAAAAATTTTAACATTCCGCGACATTTTTCTCCTTGAAAAATTTTAAGATTCTTTAACATTTTTCATAGAAAATTTTTTCAGATCCTTGGACATTTTTTATTGAAAAATTTTTTCAGATTATTTCCTTTTCACTTTTCTTTTTCCCTCTTCTTTTTTTTTTCTTTTCTTTCCTTTCTTTTTTTTTTCTTTTTTGTCTTTCAAAATCGGTTGGGGGGGGGGGGGGGTAATTTCTTTTTTTTTTCCCCCGTGGATCCGCGCCTGTGTCCAACAAAAACCCTCCAATAGTGCGTCTAGAGGGGTTAACAGCAAGACAAACCCCCTATAACTTTTACCCCTAAAATTTTTTTCCGAACAAACTTATGCTCTATCTCCAATTCCTAAGTTTTCGGTAACCGCTCTAACTACAAAAAAGAGTACCCCAAGAGAGGTCATATGTATGACCGACCCACAGTGTTTTTTCAATCCAAACATTGTCTCAGAACATAACTACACTCAAAAAAAAAAAACTGTAATGTTAGCAAAAAAAGCTTGTAAACCTACAAGAAAATTTGCTGATTATGAACCCACAATTTTTTTGCTAAAGTTAGCAAAAATGTTTTGCCAATAATTAGTTAACAAAAATTTTTTTTTTTGACACATTTGAGGACCCCATTGGGTTCGGACCCGATAGGTCCAGACCCCGATGGGCCTAGACCTAGTTGGGTTCCTTAAAAATCGTCATAGTTTTTGATCCAAAATTTGTGTCCGTTTCGCTCTACCTTGCTTAGTTTTTGAGATACGTGATTATAGGGGACCACTGGGGTCTTGAGAATTAAAAAACTCGATAACTTAAAAAATATTACTCGGAGAGTTTTTGACTTTTTGTTGTGTCGGCAATATTTACCGAGATATGAGCATTTTAAAATTTTCGGGAATGCTAACTTTTTTGGATCCAAAGTTAGGGCCCATTAGGGTCCACACATGTGAAGAGGACCCGCGAAAGTATGGGGATTCTAAGAACCAAAAATGCCCTCCATTTTGCTCTATCTGGCTTAGTTTCCGAGATAGAGCCATTTTTAGTTTTCTGAAAATAAAAAAAAATTTACCATTTATTTTTGCTAATGTTAGCAAAAAATCTTGTAAAAATGTTGTCAACTCAATTTCAAATCTTAGCAAAAGAAATTAGTTCAACGTTTGTTTAAAATTGCTAATGTGCTAAATGAAGTTTACAAGAATTTTTTGCTAACATGCTAATCTCAACTAAAAATTTGCTAAAAGTTAGCTAACTAGCATTAGCAAAAAAAAATTAGTAAATCTACTAACGTATTTTTTTGAGTGTACCCTCTATTTTTAACCCTTAAGGCGGTCGCCATACATTTTTATACCCTCCAACCATAGTATCGGGGTTTACTCACTTCGATGCGTTTGTAACTCATCAAAATATCGGTCTGGGACCCCATAAAGTATATATATTCATGATCGCTGATCGATTTTAAGGCATTCTAGCGATGTCCGTCTGTCCGTTCTCTTGAAAAGTTTGGTATTGCATTTGAGCGATATCGGTTCAAAAGTTATGAACGAAAATGTTAGGACACCTCAAAATTTTTAGTACATTCAACATAACCTAAAAATACAAAATGCTTTAATTAGGCTGCTGGTTGACACATGAGAACAAAATTGATCACCGAGTGGTATTTAAACAAGCACAAACATATTTTTTTACAAAAAAAAATTTTCGGCAAAATTTTTTTTCACAAATTTTTTTTTTCGCGGATTTTTTTTTAATTTTTTTTTTTTTGCAAATAATTTTTTAACTTTTTTACTTGTTTTCTAACTTTTATAATTTGTGTAAAATATTTTATGCGCAAACAAATTTTATTGTTTAAGCGCAAAATATTTATTGTTGTTTTACAAAATATACAATTAAAAAATTTAAGTGATAATTTGGGAAAGTGTTATATGGCAACACTCGTTTAATGTAAACTATTTCTGTTGCATTCACTTGTCACTTATGCCACTGTAATTTGAAAGTTTGACAACTCACAGTATAACTAGGAAATCAATGAAACCAGTTACTTTCAAAAATAATAGATTTTTTTTGCTTAATTTATGCAACTCACAATTGTAATGCAGATTTTTATTTGTTTGCATAAAAAATTTTATTAAACAAAATAATTTTTTTTTCACATTTTTCTAGATAAAAATCTTTTGATTTCGTTTTAATTCCATCGTTTTTAATAATAAATCACAATTTTATTATACTTTACGTCAACACCATATCAAAGTCAATTATGGAAATTATTTTTTAAAACCAAAGAGTTATTAATTATTTATTATTAAACTAATTAAACTAATATGATGTCATGTAAATTCTGTAATTTCATTTCAAAGTATTTTTGTTTTTTTATAAAAAAAATAGAGTAATTGATTTATACTCTGGTTTTTACACAATTTTACATAGATTTCTGTAATTTTTAATAACTTACTTGTTTTAATTTAATTTTTGTTAACTATATTTAAATATTTATAAAGTTTATGACTTATTTTTCATAAATTCTACAATTAAACTTTTAATTTATCTTTAGAAAAATAATCTTTAACGTTTTTTTTTTTCTCTGATTCAGCTTTAAATCGTAAGAATTGTAAATAATAACTAAAATAAATGTGCACATTGAACATGATATGCAAAATTGGTTTGCACATGAAATACACAATAAATAATAAAAAAAAATAATAAAAAGAGAATGTAATTCTCTTTAATTCATGTAAAAAAAACCCCCTCTAATATTGTGGTTGTTTTAAATGTACATTTTACGAATTGGTTGAGGGTAAAAGATACTTCCAGAAATGTTTAATTTGAGCAAACATGAAAATTGTTACAATAAGTTTTAACATTTAAATTTTTAAATTTTAGTTAATTTTTGAAAATTTATAGGTGATCACAAATTTCTGCTTTTTTCTTACTAGCACCTTAAGTAAGAGAGTAAATTGAAATTGATTAAAAAAAATTTAATCAAAAATGAGTTTTTTATTTAATTTATATAGATGATAACAATTTTTATGTATTTTTAGACATTTTTGGTGATCACATATAGTTTTAAATTTAGACCCACAGATAATAAATTGAAATTCAAAGGTTTTTTTTTTTTGGAAAATATTTTATACAAAAATTTTCTAAAAAAACGGATTTTGGAAATAGATCACCAATTTCTGTCATTTTCGAGTTAGCACCTTTAGTTAGCAAGTAAAATCACCAATTTCTGTCATTTTCGATCACCAATTTCTGTCATTTTCGAGTTACAATATGTTTTACCATTTAAATTTTAGTAAATTCTAAAAATTTATAGGTGATCACAAATTTTAGCTTTTTTCTCATTAGCACCTTAAATAAGAGAGTTAATTGGAATTTAATAAAAAAAAAAAAATTTAATCAAAAATAAGTTTTTTTTATTTAATTTATATAGATGATAACAATTTATATGTATTTTTAGACATTTTTGGTGATCACATATAGTTTTAAATTTAGACTCACAGATAATAAGTTGAAATTCAAAGGTTTTTTTATTGAAAATATTTTATACAAAAATTTCATAAAAAAAACGGATTTTGGAAATATTTAGATAGCTGTGATCACCAATTTCTGTCATTTTCCAGTTAGCACCTTTAGTTAGCAAGTAAATTGCATTACAATTTAAAAAATAATATGTATGCCCATTTTTTTTTTTTTTCTTTTAGGAATTTTTTATCCAATTATGTACATATTTTTGGAAGTTTTTGTTGATCACATAGTTTTTTAACTGTAGAACCTTTATTAGTTACAAATCAGTTACAATTTTATGTTTTTTTTTTTTTGAAAAAATTTTATACAAAACTGAAGTTTGTTTAAAACAAATAACAAAAAAACGAATTAAGAGCAATGATTACAGATTTTTATTATTTTTGCATTAGCACCTCCAGTTGGTAAATAAATAGAAATTAAAATTTTTGAGAAAAATTTAATGTAAAGTGTTTTTTTTGTATTAAAATTAATATCGGTAATAAAAAAACTTTGTAATTTTCGCCTTATTACTGCTGTGATTACCAATTTTTAACATTTTCCGGTTAACATCTCTGCATTAAAATTTAAAAAAAAATTGTAGCCAATAGCAATTTATATAAATTACAATAAATTTGTCTATTAAGCAATTTTTATCCAATTACATATTTATAGCAGTGATCTCAAATTTCTGTTATTTTCTCACTAGCACCTCAAGTTTGAGAGATAATTGAATTAAAGTTATTAAGAACAATTTTAATCAAAAATGTTTTTTTTTTATTTAATTTATATAGATGATAACAATTTTTATGTATTTTTAGACATTTTTGGTGATCACATATTGTTCAAACTTTAGAGCCACTAGATAAGGAATAAATTTCAATTCAAGGGGGTTTAATTTGTAATTTTAAATTAGATTTTGTTTAGAAAAAAATTAAATAAAAAATGATTTTGGAAATTTATAGCGGTGATTACAAATTTCTGTTTTTTTAGTTTAGCTCCTCTAGTTAGCAAATAAATTTCAATCTAAGTTTAAAGAAAATTTTATTTTACAAATTCTTATTTTCGCATTATTACTGCTGTGATGACCAATTTTTGACATTTTTGAGATAGCACATAGCTAGCTAATTTTTTTCAATTTTTTTTTTATATAATTTATATTGTTCTTAACCAACCTCTAGATAAGAAATAAATTACAACTCAAGGGTTTTTGGGAAATATTTTATACCAAACTGAATTTTGTTAAAAAAATGTGTTTTCAAATGTATAGCAGTGATCCCAAAGCTCTAGCGTCTTCAGTTAGCAAATAAATTACAATTAAAGGTTTTTAGGAAAATTTAATAAAAAATTGTTTTTTTGATTAAAATTTATACAATTAAAGGTTTCTAGGAAAATTTAAAAAAAATTGTTTTTTTGATTAAAATTTATATCGATAATCACAAAATTTGGTTGTTGCTGTATAATCTATACACAGCATGCATCAACTGGTCGTATATTCCTTTAAAATGGAGGGATACCAGAGTCGTATTTATCCCGAAGGCTGGGAAAAGTTCCCACACAGCTCCGAAGGATTTTAGACCAATTAGTCTGTCTTCTTTTTTGTTAAAGACAATGGAACGAATGATAGACTCATATTTGCGTAGAGTGGTTGACCCGAGGTTGCTTTCGACAAAGCAACATGCATACAGCAAGGGACGATCAACGGAAACAGCTCTTCATGAGCTCGTTGGTACCATCGAGAGATCGCTTTCGGTAAAGGAGTACACTATGGTGGCCTTTCTTGATATTGAGGGGGCTTTTAATAATGTCATCCCAGAATCGATAATATTGGCATTGTCTGGTCTGGGAGTAAAGCGCGAAATCGTTTTAATGGTGGAAAGCCTACTTGCCAGTAGACGTATAACGTCTGAATTGGGAGCGTCCGTCATATCTCGATTTGTCAATAGGGGCACACCACAAGGAGGTGTTCTTTCGCCGCTTCTTTGGAACCTGGCACTGAATTCAATGCTACTATCTCTAAAAGCACATGGTTGTCATGTTGTCGCATATGCTGACGATGTCGCGATAGCGGTAAAGGGGAAGCATCTGCCAACATTGCGGGACATTCTTCAGGGTTCTCTGAAAGATCTGTCTAAATGGGCAAGAGACTGTGGTCTAGGAGTTAATCCTAGTAAAACAGAGCTTGTTTTATTTACAAGGAAAATTAAGATTCCTGCTATCGATCCTATTTCTCTGGACGGTACTGAAATCACCTTCTCAGATGGAGCCAAGTATCTTGGAGTATTTCTAGATAGGAAGCTGAATTTCAGGCGTAATATTGAGGAACGGGTGAGAAAAGCAACGATTGCTTTGTATTCCTGTAAAAGGGCCATTGGAAAACGATGGGGTCTTAGCCCTCGAGTCGTTCATTGGATCTATACAGCAGTGGTGCGTCCAATTTTGCTGTATGGAATCATTGTCTGGTGGCCTGCTTTAGAAACAAAGGCGAACTGTGTCTTTATCACGAAGGTACAGAGAATGGCGTCAATGTGCATCACTGGTGCTCTTCGTACTACACCTACGGCTGCATTAGAAATCCTCCTTCACCTGATACCCTTGGACATATTGGGTAGGCAGTGTGCAGCTGCGTCGGCAATTCGACTTAATAGCACGCTGCAATGGAGGAGCAGCGATTGTGGCCATAGAGCGATCTTGAAAAAGATAACAATACCACAAAATGTGGATTGTGCTCCCTCTTTGAGCCTTTTTGAGCGCCACTTTACCACTATGATACCATCCAGGGAGTCTTGGATGGGGGATACTCCGGGAAGAGGAGCTACCATAAATTTTTACACAGATGGATCGAGGCTGCACGAACAAGTGGGCTTTGGGGTCTATTCGGAAGTTGGATTGAGCCTGGCTCGTAGATTGCCAGATCATTGCAGTGTTTACCAGGCAGAGATGCTGGCAATAAAGGAAGTGGCTGACTGGTTGAGCTGCAATGTCTTGTCTACAACCGCAGTCAACATCTATACTGACAGTCAAGCCGCGGTCAAGTCCCTGGATTCAATGTTTCTGAAAACAAGATCTGCCCTTAACTGCCGCACGTCTTTAAATGAGATGGCCAAGCAGTTTAACATACGTCTCATATGGGTCCCAGGGCACAGAGACATTCCAGGGAATTGCAAAGCCGATGAGCTTGCAAGACTAGGAACTACCTTACAGGTTCCAACAGAATTGGAATGTGTTGGTATGCCTCTAGAAACTTGCAAGCAAAACCTACGGCTTTGTTCGGCGACGGAGACTAATCAAAGATGGGCAAATGGATGGACGTGTGAGACAACACGACTGATTTGGCCTTCTCTTAATCAGGGGCGCACAAGTGAGCTGATATCGCTTCCAAGAGGAGAGATTTCGACGGTGGTTTCTATAATTACCGGACACTGTCTTATAGGGAAGCACGCAGAGCGGTTAAATGTGCCGTCGAATGACTTTTGCCGAAGTTGCATGGATGAAGAGGAGTTGGAAACTATCGAACACTTTATTTGCCATTGCCCGGCACTTTCTGGTCATCGACTTGCTTCACTGGGATCTAGGGAGCTGTACGATCTTTCTGATTTGTCGGATGTCAAAATTCAACATCTAAGGAGTTTCATAAGAAGCTCAAACTGGTTTAACGACAGGGACTAGTAGGGAAACCTATTACGATCCCGTGGTATCACAATGGACCTCAGAGTCTACGTGTGTTGACGTAAACGTCAGCAGCCACTTACAACCTAACCTAACCTAACAAAATTTGGTAATTTTTGCCTTTTAGAGTTAGCACCTCTAGTTAGCAAGTAAATTTTTGCAGTACAATTTAAAGTTTAAATTTTAAACAAAATTTATGCCCAATCTTTTTTACATAATTTATATAATTTGAAATAATTTTTTTTTATCAATTTTTTATTTAATTATGTATGTACATATTTTTGGAAGTTTTTGGTGATCACGTAGTTTTTTAACTGTAGAATATTTAGATAAGAAATCAATTACAATAATTGATTTTTGGGAAAAGTTTTATACCAAACTGAAGTTTGTTTAAAACAAATAAAAAAAAAAAAAAAAACGAATTTAGAGCAATGATTACAGATTTCTATTATTTTTGTTTTAGCACCCCCAGTTGGTAAATAAATAGCAATTCAAATTAAAAAAAAATAATAGAAGTGTTTTTTTTTAATTTATATCGGTGATAACAAAATTTTGTTATTTTCGCCTTATTACTGCTGTGATTACCAATTTCTGACATTTTCGGGTAAGCAACTCTGCCATACAATTTAAAAAAAAAGTGGACCCAGTATAAAATTATATAAATTACAATAAATTTGTCTTTTAAGCAATTTTTATCCAATTACATATTTATAGCGGTTATTAAAAATTGTTGCTATTTTTAGCCAGTAAACTGCAATTTGAGTTTTCAAGAAAAAATTTTATCAAAAATAATATGTTTTGTTTAATTTTTATTGATAATAACAATTTTTATATATTTTTAGACATTTTTGGTGATCACATATTGTTTTAACTTTAGACCCACTAGATAAGGAATAAATTTCTGTCGAAGGGGTTTTGAATTATAATTTTAAATTAGATTTTGTTTAAAAAAAATTAAAAAAGAATAAAGATTTTGGAAATTTATAGCGGTGATCACAAATTTTTGTTATGTTTGCTCTAGCGCCTTCAGTTAGCAAATAAATTTCAATGTAAGTTTTAAGAAAATTTTATACAAAAGCGTTTTTTAATTAAAATGTATATCGGTGATCAAAAATTTCTGTTATTTTTGCTCGAGCACCTCTAGCTAGCAAATGAACTGCAACTGAAATGTATAAATAGAATTTTCAATGTTGATTCCCAGATTTCGTCTATTTTGCTCTAACTCTTATTTGGAGATAATTACAAATAAATATTTTTACCAAAAGTTTTGTTTGTTTTTTGCTCTAAATCATTTATTTGAGGAGATAATCGCAAATATAAATTAAAAAAAAATTTCATGCACAAATTGTTTTTTGATTTCTTTTATTTAAGAAAATAATTGCAAAAAAATATTTAAAAAAAAAAATTTGTATAATTTTTTTTTTAAATTTATGATGGTGATCCCTAGATTTCGCTCTAACTTTTTAACTAAGGAGATAATTTCTTATAAATATTTTTATGAATATTTCATACAAAAATAAATTTTTAACTTTTTCGATGGTGATCCCCAGATTTCATATATTTTGCATAAAACCTTTTATTAAAAAAGCAAATTGTAGATAAAGATTTTAAGAACAATTTCCTAAAAAAAAATTTATGTAATTAAGGAGATAAATGCTAATAAAGAAAGCTTTTCTAAAGAAAAAATTTAAACATAAATGGATTTTTAAAAACTTGTGGTGGTGATCACATTTTTGCAAATAGTTTAAAAACAAATATATTTTATTTTTTTCGCAAAATACAACTTTTTTTAAAATGCTGAGTACTTAAAGGTAACAAAATGAATTGAAAATTAGTTATAAATCCAAAATAGGAGCATCACACACTTTTGGCTGGGAAATTTTGTTTAGTGTAGATGACCACTATATTTATGTTATTTTTGCAACTGTATCTTTTTTACATCTTATTATTTTTAAAAAATCCGTACTAATTGTTATTTTTTTCCTTTTATTTTCAGGTAAGTTTTTCATTTAGAAAATGTTTTACAACAAGATTACGAAATACATGGGTGTTTATGTAAGTTGAGGTATTTACAAAGTTAAGTGATTTTTTATTTCTGGTGAAAATGGGTGGGATCACCAGTTTTTGCCTTATTTCCTAAAAAAATTTATTTGACAAACATTTCCACAAAGTGGATTTTAGATAACAAATAACACTGTGCTACAAGATTTTGTATCTTGGATGGGACCAAAAAAAAAATTAAAGAATACCAACCCCGAAGCTCGAGTTCTTTTTTTATGGCTCACTGAAGCTTTCAAATTTTTTTCAAAGGCGTTTTGAGTAAGACAAAAAAAGTAATAAATCTAATTTTGAGGTAAATATTGTTAAAGGATGTCTTCAGTGAAATTTGATATCGGTTCTTGTCTTAATACATAATCAGTATCCCATTTTTATGGGTCATTTTGGTACTTTTTTTAAATATCCTCATAGAACACCAATAAAACGTTCGTTTAAAGGGTTAAAATGCTCTTCAAAAATTTTCTGCATCAAATTTCACTAGGGGTTGTCAAAGGGCCAAAAAGGCGCAAAATGCTTTAAAGGGTAAAATTGTAAATTACCACATACTGTCAATTTTTGTTTTCACCAAAATCGTGTGAAATAAGGCGAAAAAATGTTATAAATCTGCTTCTGAGCTAAATAACGTTAATAGATGACATCAGTGGAATCTATCTCCCATTTTTTGGGGCCATTTTTATCATTTTTTTAAATATCTTCATAGAACTGCACTAAAATGTGCCTTAAAGAGTTAAAATGTTCTAAAACATTTTCTGCATCAAATTTCACTAGAGGTTGTCAAAGGGGAAAAAATCGTGCGAAAATTGCAGAAACTTCACTACAGACATCTATTAATGTTATTTTGCTCAGAAACAGATTTATAAATTTTTTTCAACTTATTTAGCACGACTTTGATGAAAAAAAAAAAAAATTAAAAGTATGTGATAATTTAAAATTTTACTTTTTTAAGCATTATGCCGTTTTGGCACGAACTTTTGGTCTTTGACAACAACTAGCGAAATTTGATTCAGAACATTTTTGTAGAACATTTTAACCCTTTAAATGCATTTAGTGGTGCTCTATGAAGACATTCGAAAAATGACCAAAATGACCCATTTAAATGGAAGATAGAGGGGTAATATGTTCTAAGAAAAGAACCGCCATTAAATTTCACTGAAGAAATTTTAAAACATTATTTGCTTCAGAATTATATTTAATACTTTTTTTTGGACTTATACCAAACGCCTTTGCAAAAAATTTAAAAACTTCATTGGAGAGGCAAGAACTCGAGCTAAGTTTTCAAAACCCTTCGGGAGTTTTGGTTCTATTGGTACACTTTAATTTATTTTTTTTTGGTTCCATCAAGTTATACTTGAAGACCCCAAATTTGTTACACAGTGTAATAGTTTATTCCCAATTTTCCTTTTAAAACCGAATAAAATGAATTTAAAGTTTTTTTCAATACACTCAAAATAAATTTTCTCCAATCAGCAGAAAAATCTGCTGAAGATACACTAGAGTTGTGTCGTTCACGAACGAACTAGTTCAATTGAACTATTCACTTAACTGAGCGGTTTTTCTAGTTCGTTCATTTCAGCTCTTTTAGTTATTTTCGTTCATTCAGCTCAATTGGTCATTACTTCATTTTGATCTTTCAGTTCGGTCGTTTAATTTTTTTTGTTAATTTTGTCATAACGCGTTAGTTTTTTTTTTTCCTCTTTAAGCACGCTTTCTCATCATTTATGCTTTTTTGACAAAAATTGTGTATATTTTTTTTGTTTTTTTTTTAATTAATGTTTTTATTCAACATTTTTGTATTTTTTATCGAAATGATTCGATCACGAACTGTTAAACGAAAACCAAAATTGACCGATTTAAACTAGATGAACGACCAATAGATATGATCAAAAAGATTCGTTCACGAACTATTGAATGAAAAAGCAGAAAGAGCGATTGAACTAGGTGAACGAACTAGGTCTTTTATCTGAAATGAACGAAAATGAGCTCTCACTCAATTGAACGATTAAGCACAAGTCTAATATATTCATGATGCCCGATCGATTTTTTCCGTCTGTCTGTCTGTCTGTCTGTGGAAAAAACATTGTACAGAGATTACTGAAACTTAACATATTTATTGGAAGTTCTCCCGAGAAGTTTGGTATTGCATTTAAGCGATATCGGTTTAGCGGTTCAAAAGCTATGAACGAAAATGTAAGCACACCTCAAAAATTTCAGTACATTCAACATAACCTAAAAATACAAAATGCTTTAATTCGGCTTCTGGTTGACATATGTGAACATAATTGAACACCAAATGGTATTTAAACAAGTACGAACATATTTTTTGACAAAAAAAAATCGCGGATTTTTTTTACCAATTTTTTTTTTATTCAAAAGTAATTTCCTTTTAAATAAAGTTTTTTGCAATAATCTTTTTGAAATTGTGGAGGGTATCACTACATTCGGCAAGGCCGAATTTAACTTTTTTACTTGTTTTTTTCTAATTTAAACTTAAAAAAAATATAAAAATGTTTTTGTACTGTTTTTTTAGTTTTGTCAATTACACCATCCGACAGCCGATATTAAACATGAACCGGATGATATTTGTCTGAAAGTAGAGATCAAATGGAGTAAATCTGCATTTACAGTTTTTCATTTCGTGATCCTGTTTCCTTTTAAAAGGACTGCAAAATTTTAAAGGACACGTTTTCTTAAATATTTTTAAAATATTTCTACTTGCCCTAGAATGACACCGGTGATGTCAAATGAAAGAGGAGGATCTCCTATAATTTTTCCATTTTTTTTTTTTTTATTTTGCCATAACAGGATAAAAGGTCATTCTTAAACTTTATCACAATATTTTATTGATAATTTTGGATGGTATTTAAGGATAAATTTTTGAAAGGACATAGCTTACCTCTTTTTTCCTGATATGTAAAAATAATTAAATAGGAAAATTAGGGGAGATCCTCCTCTTTCATTTCCAATCACTAGTGGCATCCTAGGAGAAGAACAAATGAATATTAAAAAATGTTTTATAAAATGGAATCCTCTAAAACTTTCAAGTCCTTTTAAAAAGAAACTGGATCACGAAATGAAAAACTGTAAATGCAGTTTTACTAGATTTATTCTCTTGTTTCAAACGTATATTATCCAGTTTGTGTTTAACAACTTTTTTTTAATTTTTGTCGGACAGTGTTATAAATCTCAATCGTTTTAATTGTATAAAATACAAAAAAAAATTAACACTTTAAAAAAAAAAAAAAAACTTAAGAAAGTTTTCTTGAAAAAATTATGGCAGCAAACTATTTCTGTAAAATTTAAAAATAATCTGCTAAAAAATATGTTTAAAATTATATTTAAAAATATAGTTTTGTTTGCATAAAAACAAAAAAAAATAACAGTTTGAAAAAAAGTTAGAAAAGTTTTTTGAAAGCAAACTTTTCCTGTATAATTAAAAAATAATTTGTTAAAAAATGTTTACAAATATTTTGAAATTCAGCAAACAAATCAGTAAAAACGCAGTAACATTTCTGTTATTTTGTAAAACTAAATGAGAGATATTTTATTAAAAATATCAATTTTAGCAGCAAAATCTGCTGAAACTTTACTGAATGAAATTGAAAGTCGTTTTACAGATTTTTTGACAGTTTTTCTTTTGAGTTTAACATATAATGAACATTTGATAAACACAAAATACTTATATAACGGTTAAAGTTGAAAAAATGAAATGAAAAATTGAATTTCTTAAAATTACAAACATTTCTCATACCGGTTTCCATGGACGTATTCATGGATTGAAAATTTTTAAAAAATTAATTCACACCAACACATAATACAAGTACATATTAAACATAAGTTTTTCAGTGTTACAAATATTTTGGTTTTTGAAGAAAAGATTCTAATATTTTTTTAAAAAAATCTCTTGATTTTGATAAATTTTCGTTAGTAAAAAGTCATTTATATCGAAATATCTATTAAATATGTATAGAAAACACATTATATTGGGTTTATTTAATGAAAATTATGCATCAGGATCATGAAAACAGTTTTCTATAATAAAATTTCAAACTCTGAGGATCTAAGAGACTTTTTCTTTATTAAAAATATAAGGCTCTGAAATATTATTTTCATAAAAATTCTCAGGTTTTAAAATTTATTTTCTAAAGAAAAATTTTCATATTTAATTTTTATTCTATCACTTTTTAAAAAAATCGGGTTTGAATTAAAAAACGTGTGTTTTAAATATTAAGAATGGACTTAGGACAATATTTAAACTGGCAAAAAAATCGATTTTTTTTTATTTGAATGAAAATAAATAAATTTTTAAAAATAATAATAACGTATTTGGGATCTAGAAATCCATTTTACTAAAATCTAGACCTAAAATGTTGCACCAACGCAATAATATGTAACAGTAGATCTGTAAAAAGTAAATTAGCGGTTTCGAATTTTCAAAATCAGAAGAGCGAAATCAATCTTGTTCAATAATTTTATTTTTTTGCAATTCAATTGTTTTTGCAAAAAGTTTTCGATCGATGATTTTGAAACTTATCACTAGGGATGAGATTTTCATGCACTAAAAAATCGAAGATATGCGCTAAAATATTCAAAATATGCACTAAAAACCTAAAAATATGCACTAAAAAATAAAAATGTGTGCAATTAAAATCTTGTTTTCATAGGAAAAACTTCTTAAAAAGCAAAAAGTAACGCCGGGTTTAAATAGTAACATTTAAAACTTTAAATAAGCCAAATTTTTTAGAAATTGACACAATCTATAATTTTTTTTTCTTATTTCAAATAAATTTTTAAAATTTAAAATAGTTTTTGAACAAATAAATTTCAATTTGGGGTTTTGCTAATTTATGCCAAAATATGTAAAAATATGCACTTAAAAGTTTGAAATGTGCACAAAATATGCATTTAAAATCAAAATATGCAAAAATATGCATTTTCCTCAAAATATGCAAAAATATGCAAAAACAAATCGATGCCATTTTAACTCAAATTTCTTGATTTGGAAAGATAATTAGTCGATATTGTTTTTAGACTATCGGCAAAAAACATGCATTTGCATGGAAATCTCATCATAGAAAAATTCTCAAATTCTAAGATAGTTTTTTATAAAGAAGAACTCAAACGCAAAAAAATTACACTTATAAGCCAAGTTTTTGCTCAAGACCAAGACTTTTGCGTAACTTAACTAAGTTTTTGGTAAAAATACAACTCACTAACAAGGGAAGTATCTTAACCCTTATGAACCGATTTGCATGAAACGTAAAATATGTATAAAAGAGACAATTCTAAGGTTGGGGTGTCTCGGCTTATCGGCCATATCGGGTATTTAGGGGTTCAACACATTTTTAGCCATTTCTTTCTAAGAAACTATATGATGTTTTCATATGAGAAGAAATGTTTTTTTAATCCCTATCTAACGGTGGCATAACCTTGTAAAAGTTTAGCTTCGCTAAATACTTTTTTCATCAAAATGTGTAAATTTTGGGGGTATTTATATGAAGACATAACCCTACGATGTCCATATGAATACGAAATAATCTTTGTTAAATTTAAGTCGACACGTATTTTTGCCCTAGAGGATATTGCTGTTAGTTCGGGAGTTATTGAAATTTTCCCGGAGGTCCACATTGTTTCATAAGGGGATAACGAAATTTTGAAACACTGATGTGGCCGCTAAGCCGAGACACCCCAACCTTTAAATCGTCTCTTTTATATATATTTTAAGTTTCAGGCAAATCGGTTCATAAGGGATACTTCCCTTATGAGATACTCATGAGATACTTCCCTTGTAAGACTTTTGCATAATTTAACCAAGTTTTTGTTCAAACAAATTGATACATTAAGCTTGATTTACACGTTAACTACCCTTGACTACCCTTATCTACTATTTCCCAGTACTGGAGGATAGCAATTGTCAAATTCAAATAATTTTTCATACAAAATTATTTAAACCCGGCAAACCGTATCACCAATACTGGGAAATAGTAGAAAAGGGTGGTCAAGGGTAGTTAACGTGTAAACTGCCCTTTACTCAAAAGCAATTGATGAATAGTATAAGTGTTATTGGCGTGCAGATTCTGAGATGTTTTAAATTTGATGAGTCTGAGATATTCTTCCGCAAGAAAAATTTAAAAACTCTGAGGAATATGTTGTACATCCACGGTGCATCATCAGGGGGGGGGGTAGTCCTACAAAATAATATTTTTTGGTTCTGATCAAAAAAGTTTTTGAGTTGGGCCCCCCCCTTTTCAAATTCCTGGATACGTCGCTGCCGGTTTCAAACACTCCAGTTAGTGTTATCATCAGTAGGATTTAAATGTCGGTTTGTCTTGTTAATGGAAATTATTTTTTTTTATATATGTGAATATTTATAGTTTCTACAGAATAAATTTTTACAGTTTCCAACACTACAATTCTATTTCTAGCAATCTCAACCTCACCTCATACTTTCTTTCAAATTTTTTGTCTCTTACTTGATTTTGCAAGGATTACCAACATGATCTGGAATTGCAGACACAAATGAAGGAATTTGCATTTTCTGTTTCGGAGACGTGCCTAATGGCGACATATTTTGTCAGTAATTTTATTTGTTTTAGAAATATATTTTCAAATATCATTACTGCATTTGTTAAAGATTATTATTGCCATAATAAAATTGATTGTTTTATAAAAAATATGTGTGATCACAAATTTTAGTTGTTTTTCGTTATAGTTACCATATACTTACCTTGCAGTAAAAAAAACGAAGGTGATCATCAATTTTGAATCGTTTTTGACATATTGCTGTACATAGTTCTTGAAAATCATTATCAAAAATTCTCAGAATCTAAGACTTTTTCTTCAAATGTCTCACAATCTAAGACTTTTTCTATAGGATAATTGTCTCAGAATCTGACAACCTTTGTTTAAGAAAATTATTTTATTGTTTAATAATTTTTAAATAACACAATAATTTTTCAGTTAATAAATAACAAAACAAAACATTTGTAAAATTTCTTTATTATTATTTAAAAAAAATTTCCTTTCGCTTTATTAGTTTTTCCGCCAAAACAAAAATTAAATACAAACAAACCGTTTTTCGTTGTAATTGCTTTATTAACTGATTAATTGTAGCGTGGAACGTTGTTTTGTGTGTTTTTTTTATATTATTTTTATTGTTGTTATTGTTGCCATCCACCCAAAAGATTTAATCTTATTTCAACAATTGTAAATGTGGCCTCGAAACATTGTTTTTGTGTAGAGAGTATACAAAATCATTTAAATGTTATTTACTACCACATAAATCAGAGCGTTAACAACCTCCTTCTTCAAAAAAAAACAATACACAGTATGAGGCAAAAAGCACAAAAAAGAAAGGAATTCCTACAAACGCATACATACATATATATTTTAAGCCTACAATACAATCGCAAACACACACACAGTCACACATATGCCAATACTTATAAAACTGGTGAACGTACATTTACGTATCCACGTAGCACACCCAGAGTCACAGAATGACATAAACAATCACACTTATTTTACACTTATTCGCATACACATCCATACACTTAAATACTTGCAGAGAACCCATACAAAAACACTTGCGCTTCTTGCACATACACACACTCATATATTAAGGCAAACAACACTTGCACATATACAATCACAAACAATCGTTCATTCCCAATTAATTATTTAAGAACAGGTTGTCTTAACATTATTTCTTAAGAATCGGTTCTAGAACTAACTCTTTAGAACTTAAATGTAAGAAAAACCGACACAGAACAAGTTTAAGAATTAGTTCTAAAACTGGTTCTTAAAAGGTCTGTTTTCGTTTGATTTCAAAGAACCTGTTGCTTTTTGGAGAGAGTAAAAGAGTTCTGTGTTAGTATAAGTTGGTCTTTGGTAACTGAAAATTTTTGCTAGGTTATTTACGTACACATACACACACTTATTCACACACAAAAGCCCCTGTTAAACACCTAAAGACCAATTTCACTTACTTCTACGCCTTCAAATTATAATCAATGTTTTAAAGGTACTTAATGTTATAATGAAACATTTTAGTAGCTTTTACTTAAGAAACTATAACCCAATAAACACAAGAACGATATGATAGCGTAAACGCTATTACCTATATGATACTTGAAGCGAATAATGAAAAAATAAATTCCAAACAAAAATTGGAATATTTAGATTTGAAATAAACTTCAAACATTTTCACAAATTATTTTATTTATTAAAAAAAATATTGTGAATATAAAATGTAATTGTTCTAAAAGCAAAAACGTGCTTTTATTGTATTTTTTTGTCAGTTATCTTCGATATAATTCAACTATTAAAGGACTCCAAACTGTAAGTACTCATGTGTTATTAATATTTTCAATAAAATGCCGCGGTTAAATTACGTTATTGGAAACATAATTGCTAATAATATTGATAATAATATCACCAACGATATCACCAACGGAATCGCCAATGATATCACCAACGATATCGCCAATGATATCATAATCGCCTGGAATAACAATATATTTTCGATACTAGACTGGACAAAGGCGATTCTACTATCGTTCTACCGATAGCGAAAACGATATCACTTTTTCATTGGAAAACGATATCATAAGGAAAGGTACACTTTAGAACGAAAACACTATCGTTTTCGTATCACTTATAATAATCACTTATGATAATGAATATCACCTTGGTGATATTGCTTCGATATCATAACGGTATCGTTTGGTTTATTGGGAAACTATGGGACAGAGAAAACTAGTTATCAATGTATCGATAACAATTTTTTGTAACGAAAAATATTTATGGAAGCATCAATTTTTTAACTAAAACAGGTTACTGATGTATCGATAACAAAGTTTTCTAACGAAAACTAGTTATCGATAAAACTAATTTTTTGTTAATAATAACAAAGGTTTTTAACGAAAACTAGTAATCGATGTATCGATAACAAAAAAAAAAAAAACAAATACTAGTAATCGACATGCCGATAACAAACTTTTCTAACGAAAACTAGTAATCGATGTATCAGTAACAATATTTTCTAACGAAAACTAGTTATCGGTGTACCCTTAATAAAGTTTTCTAATAAAAACTAGTTATCGAAGTTTTTTAAAGAAAACTAGATATTGATGAAAAAGTTTTCTAGTCGATAACACAGTTTTAAGTTTTTTTTATCGAAAACTAGTTATCGATAACAAAGTTTTTTAAAAAACTAGTTATCGATGAATCGATAACATAGTTTTCTAACAAAAAATATTTATCCTAATATATTTATAAAGGGTATATGACACTACATTTTTTTGTATTGGATTGATATTGACAGCAATGTAAATCACATTAGAGCACAGTATTACCGACCCCGGTAATGCTGTTCTCTAATGTGATTAGTATGCCGTCAATTTCAATTTAATACAAAAAAAATGTAGTGTCATACGAGTCTAACTAAGTTTTCTAACAAAAACTAGTTCTCTATGTATTGATAACAAAGTTTTCTAACAAAAAATAGTTATCGATGTATCGATAACAAAGTTTTATAACAAAAAGTAGTTACTTATGTTTCGATAACAACGTTTTCCTTAGAAAACTTGTTATCATTATACGATACCAAAGTTTTCTAAAGAAAACTAGTTGTCGACAGCAAAGTTTTTAAGAAAACTAGTCATCGATGTTTTTAGAGAAAACCTCTTATCGATAACAAAGTTTTTTTTAGGAAAATTAGTTATAGATATATCGAAAACAAAGTTTTCTAAAGAAAACTAGCTATCGATGTGTCAATAACAACATTTTTTTTAACAAAAACTAGTTCGATCGATAACAAAGTTTTCTAAAAATAACTAGTTATTATGTATCGATAATAAAGTTTTCTGAAGAAAACTTGTCATCGATAGAAAAGTTTTGTAAAGAAAACTAGTTACCGATGTATCGATAGTAAAGTGTTCTACATAAAACTAGAAATAGATTAATCGATAAAATAGTTTTCTTAAGAAAACTAGCAGCAGATAGCAAAGTTTTTTAAAGAAAACTAGTCATCAATGTATCGATAGCAAAGTCTTCTGAATAAAACTAGTTATCGGTACATCGATAACTAAATTTTCTTAAGAACACTAGTTATCGATAAAAAATTTTACTAAAGAAAACTTGTTTTCGATAACAAAGTTTTCTAAAAAAAAGTAGTAATCGATGTATCGATAACAAAATTTATCCTTATATATATATAAAAATGACATGTTAGTTTGTTTGTTTGTTTGTTTGTGTCGCTTTCAGAAGAAAACTACTGAACCGATTGAAATGAAATTTGGCATGTAGATAGAGAATTTTCTGGAATGAAAAATGCGACCAATGGCATCTCGATTGGATGCCCCGCCCCCATATACGCCCAATTTTTGTGAATTTCAGATTTTTCAATATATTTGGTTGTTTGTTACTGTATTTGGGTGTTTGTTACAGATTAGCATGAAATTTGGCATATTAATATGGTGTTTTTTTGCAAGGAAATCCCGCGTCTTGATTGGAAGCCACGCCTCATTTTACGCCCACTTTTTGTAAATATAATATCCTCACAAAGGGGCGTGGCATCCTTTGGTTTTCTTTCTATCTGGTTCACAACCAAGGATAAACGGCTAAACCGATTTACATGAAATTTTAACCACAGATAGTACTAACTGAGGTGGGTCAAAAGAGAGACCGATCGGCCAAGTGGGTGTAAAATGCCACGCCCCTTTGTATTACATTGAACGTTATTTCTGCCTTTTCAGCAATTACGTTTAAACGGCTGAACCAATTTTAAAGAAATTTTCACCACATATAGTACTAATACAAACGGGAAATATAGTTCACAATAGGACGGGGACAGACAAAGGGGTGGAAATGCCATGCCCATTTGTATTACATGGAAAGTTATTTCTACCTGTTCCGTAATCACGCTTAAACGTCTGAACCGGTTTTAATGAAAATTTCACCACACATAGTACTAACCCAGGCGGGCACTATAGGGTATATAAGGAGGGCGCTCTGACGGATGGGCGTATAAGTCCACTCCCCTTTATCGTATAAGTCCACTCCCCTACATTGGAAGTTATTTCTGCATATTCCGTAATCTCTTATAAACGTCTGAACAGATTTTATTGAAATTTTTAACAAAGATAGTACTAACCGAAGCGGGAACAATATGCCATTTCAGCACGTGATTGGGCAAAGGCGTTGTACTAATTCAAAATTACTAATGTTGCTATAATAAAGCGCGTTTGGACAGAGAGGCATTAGTTGCAACGCTTCTTTGTACTATACTAAAAGTTGTTTCTGTCAGTTCCGCAATGACGCATCAACGGCTGAACCTATTAACACAAAATTTTTGCAACAAATAGTAAACGAGGCGGGAACTATAGGACAGAAAATGAGCGATCAGACAAAGAGGCATTAAATGACACCCCTGTTAAACTTATTGTTCTTTTCGCCTTTTTCACAATCACGCTTTTTCGGCTAAACTGGTTTAGAAGAAATTTCCACACACAGATAGTACTAACCGAGGCGGGAACTATAGGCCGTAAATGAGTGCGATTTGACAAAGAGGAGTAAAATCCCACGCTCTTTTGTATTACATTGAAAGTTATTTCTGCCTGTTCCATAATCATGCTTAAACGCCTTAACCGATTTTAATGGAATATTCATCACATATAGTACTTCCGAAGCGGGAACTATAAACCATAATAGATCGCGAGGCGTAAGTTGCCACGCTTCTTTGCACCACACTAAAAGTTTTTTCTGTCTGTTCCGTAATAATGCTTAAGCGTCTAAACTGATTTTAACAAAACTTCCACAACATATAGTACTAACCGAGGCGGTAACAGTATGCCATATTATCGTTTGGGCAAAGGCGTTGTAGAATGCTGCACCCCCTTGCACTATTTGAAAATTATTTTTGACAGTTCCGCAATCACGCAAAATGGCTGATCCAATTTTTACAACTGACTAACCGATGCGGGGCCATATCAGCATGCGATTGTACAAAGAGACGTAAATTACCACACGCCTCTGTAATATATTGAAAGTTATTTCTGCCTATTGGGTAATCACGCTTAAAAGTCGAGTACTAACCGAGGCGGGAACAATGGGCCATATCAGCGCGCGATCGGACAGAGGTGTTGTGAAATGATGCGAAATTTTAATTTTCACCAGATGTAGTGCTAACCGAGGATGGAACCATGGGGCATTACTAACTATCATTCATTGTATAATATTTTTCAACCCGGGCAACGCCGGGTGCAAAACAGCTAGTAAATTAATAACAAAGTTTTTTAAAGACAAGCAGTTTTCATTGTATCGATAACAAAGTGTTATAAAGAAAACTAGTTGTCGATGTATCGATAATAAAGTTTTCTAAAGAAAACAAGTTTATAAAAAAACTAGTTATCGATGCATCGATAACAATTTTTTTTAGAGAAAACTAGTTATCGATGCATCGATAACAATGTTTTTTAAAGAAAACTAGTTATCGATGTATCGATAACAACGTTTTGTAAAGAAAACTAGTTATCGATGTATCCATAACAAAGTTTTCTAAAGAAAACTAGTATCGAGAACAAATTTTTCTAAAGAAAACACACACGCTCACGCTTACGAAATAGAAATATTGCTCAAGCACGATCACGCACGAATTTTTTTTTTTTTTGCTCACGTTCACGCAAGCTCACGTGAGTAAATAAAATTTTCCTCACGCTCACGAAATAATCACGCACACGAAATTTAAAAACCAAATTTTCTTTTTACATTTCTCGATTTTTGTCACAAAAAGTATTTAATTTCCTAAATACAATCATAAAAAATCATTTAAATCACAATTTTGTATTAATTTCCCTCTAAATTCATTATAATGATGATTTTTTTACTTGTTTTCAGTTTTAGACGGCACAAAATAATCACGCAAACTCACGAAACAAAAATTACTCACGCACGAAACAATTCTTTCTAATCACGCGCACTCACGTTCACGTGAGTAAAAATAAATTCTACTCACGATCACGCGTGATTCACGCGTGAATCACGAAAAATTGTCACGCGCGCATCTCTAGTATCGATAGAAAAATTTTCCAAAGAAAACTAGTTATTTATAATAAATTTTTCTAAAGAAAATCGATGTCGATAACAACGTTTTCTAAATAAAACTCGTTATCAATATATAGATAATAATTTTTTGTAAAGAATACTAGCTGTCTATGTATCGATAACAGATTTTTCTAAAGAAAACTAGTTATCGGTACATCGAAAACTAAATATTCTTAAGAACACTAGTTATCGATAGAAAATTTTACTAAAGAAAACTAGTTTTCGAAAACAAAGTTTTCTTAAAAAAACTAGTAATCGATGTATCGATAACAAAATTTATAAAGACAACTAGTAATCGATGTATCGATAACAAAGTTTTCTAAAGAAAACTAGTTTATAAAAAAACTAGTTATCGATGCATCGATAACAACGATTTTGAAAGAAAACTAGTTATCGATGTATCGATAACAAAGTTTTCTTAAGAAACATAGTTATCGATGTATGGATAACAAAGTTTTCTAAAGAAAACTAGTATCGATAACAAAGTTTTCTAAAAAAACTAGTTACCAATGTATCGATAGCAAAGTTTTCCAAAGAAGACTAGTAACATAATTGATAACAAATATTTCTAACGAAAATCAATATCGATAACAAAGTTTTCTAACGAAAACTAGTTATCAAGTTATCGATAATAAATTTTTGTAAAGAAAACTAGCTATCGATAACAAAGTTTTCTAAAGAAAACTAGTTATCTATATTTGGGTAACAACGTTTTCTAAAAAAATGTGGTTATCGATGCATCGATAACTAAGTTTCTGAAGAAAATATATTATTTCTAAAACTTTCAAGTTTGTATTTGTCGTATTGTAATAGATTTTATTTCTGATTAGATTATAACACCACTTAAAACTAGTTAACAATTTAAATGGTTACCTCAATTATTTGCTACTATCTACATCATAGTCTTTACAAAATTGAATAACTGGTGTGTTTACAACTTCCTTAACTCGTAGAGAAAAAATAAAATCATTATGTCCCCACACGGGATCAGGAATTTGATGGAAATATTTAATATTTGGCAAGAGATCGGGAAGACGTTGAATATCTTTAGCATTAGCCGTTGTGTCGGCTAAACCATAGTAAATGTACACATTTGCGGTAATCAGTTCTATTGGGTATGATGGTGGCTCTAGTTGACCGTATTTTTTTAAATTCTTCTTTTCGCCATGATCGAATTGTCGAAATTGATTACTGACATATTCTTGTATATAGTGAATACCCTGATCGGTGGAAATACCAGCGGGATGTGTTTCAGCCAGTTGTGGTAGAAGAGTCTGAAATTGAGGAAAACTTTTAAATTAATTTCTTAGGAGAAAGGTAGAGAGTTCGATAACAAGGTTTTGTAAGAAAACTTGTTAACGATTTATCGATAACAAGGTTTTTTAACAAAATATAGTAATCGATGAATCGATTACAAGGTTTTATAACAGAAACTAGTTATAAATGTTTCGATAACAAGGTTTTCTAACAAAATCTAGTAATCGATGAATCGATTGCAAGGTTTTATAACAAAAAGATGATAAGGTTTTCTAACGATCACTAGTTATCGATGTATCAATAACCAGTTTTTCTAGTGAAAACTAACTATCGATGGAGGTTTTCTAACAAAACTTAATTAATTAAATTTCTTATGAGGAAGGTAGAAAGTTCGATAACAAGGTTTTCTAACGAAAACTAGTTAACGATTTATCAATAAAAAGGTTTTGTAACGAAAACTAGTTACCGATGTATCGATAACAAGGTTTTTGAACGAAAACTAGTAATCGGTGTATTGGTCACAAGGTTTTCTTACAAAAACTAGATATCGATAACAAGGTTTTTTAACGAAAACTAGTTATCGATGTATTGATAACAAAGTTTTCTTACAAAAACTAGTTATCGTTGTGTCATTAACAAGGTTTTATAACAAAAACTAAATAAAAATTAGTTTTCACTGTATCGATAACAAGGGTTTCTAACTTAAACTAGTTATCGATGTGTCAATAATATGGTTTTCTAACGAAAACAAGTAGTTGATTTATCGATAACAAGGTTTTCTTACAAAAACCAGTTATCGTTGTGTCAATAACAAGGTTTTCTAAGAAAAACTAAATAAAAATTAGTTTTCGATGTATCGATTACATGGTTTTTTAACGAAAACTACTTATCGATGTATCGATAACAAGGGTTTCTAACTTAAACTAGTTATCGATGTGTCAATATATGTTGATATATCGATAACAAGGTTTTCTAACAAAAACTAGTTATCGATGTATTGATAACAAGGTTTTCTAACAAGACCTAATTATAGATGTATCGATAACAAGATATTCTAATAAAACTAGTTAAGGATGTATCAAAAACAAGGTTTTCTAAAGAAAACTAGTTATCGATGCATCAATAACAAGGTTTTCTTACAAAAACTAGTTATCGGTAACAAGGTTTTCTAATAAAAACTTGTTATCGATGTATTCATAACAAGGTTTTCTAACAAAAACTAGTTATCGATGTATCAATAACATGGTTTTCTAACAAAAACTAGTTTTTGATATATCGATAACATGGTTTTCTAACGAAAACTACTTGTCGATGTATTGATAACAAGGATTTCTAACGAAAACTACTTATCGATGTATCGATAACAAAGGTTTATAACGGGTTTATAACGCTGTGTCAATAACGTTGTTTTCTAACAGAAACTAGTTATTGAGGTATCGATAACACGGTTTTCTAACTAGTTATTGATGTATCCATTACAAGGTTTTCTAACAAAAACTACCTATCTATGTATCGATCACAAGATTTTCTAACGAAAACTAGTTATCGATAACCAGTACAGATCCCGAAGACCTGATTTGGGATATGGGGCATTGACAGTTAACTTACCTGATTTAAATTACCATTATCCGGACCAGCCCAAGTCAAATATAAATTTCTACAGTATTGTGGATACTTTGGACTACCTCCACACGCTGTATCAAGCAAACGTTGTACAACAGGATTATTTGGTAAAAATTGTTGAGTACCCAAAATATTTGCTCCTGTTCCGGGAGTACCCACATATTTAGATAAACCCACCACCAAACCATCTGTGACATTACCCATGAAAATTGGTGGCGCCAACATATGAGCCGTTTTAATTTTATCATTATACTCGGGACGGGTAGAAGTCATAACAAAGAATACTGTTGTTCCTTGAGAATGACCAACATAATGGACTTTCGTTTCACCAGTTTGTTGTAAAATATAATCAATCATTTCTGGTACATCGATGTGACCAATTTCATGCCAACTAAATGACCAGAAATATGGATGATTTATTGAAATTTTGGTATTGTTACGTGAATAAATATTGCCACGGGCATTTCCTAGCCACACATCATAACCGTTGTCGGCAAAATTAAAGGCAATTGAATCATCGGGGCCATTTAATAGAAAACAATCGGAGCAGGAAAATAGGCCGTGCTGGAAAAATACCACTGGCCTGCGTACATTTTCATTATTCAATTTTGGGGAATAAGGAATTCTGAACATATTCAATACATAACCGTCGGAAGTTTCCATAAAATGTGATTCAGCTGGGTAGCCATGTTCGCGTATACGATCAGCCTAGAAGTAGAATTTTTTATATAAACAAATTTTCTTAAAAAATCTTTCACTAAACTTACCGAAGTTTTAATAGGTTTAAATGGTATATCGATGAAAGGATCATAATCATCGATATTTTTGGCTGCTACCGCAGCTATAATAAATAAAATCCCCAAAAACTGTTTCATTTTAGTTGTGATGTCTTCGATTGAGTATTAATTGATTACTAAGAAACAACTGCTTATTTAAAATTTTGTTTTCTTTCAAAAAAATAATTATTTTTTGATAACACGGATTAGATTATCTTTATCAAAATATAATGATTAGCTAGTTTACAGATATAATTGACATTTTTAAAGCATTTGCAAATATCAAAAGTGCTAAACATTGAATTTGATTAACAATTAGGTACCAGCCCATAAATATTGCAATTTTATATTTTTGGAGTATTAGTGATGGAAAAGTTAGTACTTTTTTTAGTACTTTTTAATTCGCCAAACCTTCGAAATTAACAAAATGTTCCAAACAATCTAAAGGGAATTTCACAAAAGATTTAGATTTTTGAAAGATTTTGATTTAGTTGAATTTATCATTCAATTAAAAAACCGGTACAGAAGAAATTGTTTTTAGTACCACGAGTTTGAAAAAGTACTTTTTGGTTAAGAACCATTTCGAATTTCTGATTTTCCATCCCTATTTTATTATCTACAAGTGAGGGAACACAGTACAGAGTGTTTTAGAAAACGTCATAGTTTGCCAATACCAAGGAGTTTAAAATTTGAGGAGCTAAATACACGATAATACTACACGGTCTACCACACGAACGGTTCAACTAACTTCTTATTTACTTAATACAAATCGTAGTGTAGGTTCACAAAATGATTTCATAATAAACAAGTAAGAAAGTTATAGTCGGTCCAGACCGACCATATGATACCCTACACCTGTGTTTTCTGGAAAATGGGTCCCAAGTCCAAACGTGGACCGATTGCATCTGTCTTTTGTTAGATCTTTATTTGGTGTAGAAAACACACACAGATCAAATTTTAGTGAAATTGGTTTATTTTTTTGTCAAACCGATTTAACTGAATATCGGTCGAAATTTTTATATATGGGACTAAGTCCAAAAATGTTCCAATTATATTCCGATTTGATTAGGTTTAACACCTAAAAATAAAATTTTTATCAAATATTTCCATTTTTATAAATTTTGAGGGAATTATGTGAATATCATGAGGGTGGTTTGTATGGGGACTACCAGAAGGACTGACCCGATTCCTTTGAAATTTGAAATGGTGATTCGGTGGTGATTGCATACAAAATTTGTTTACCTGCAAAACTTCAAAGCGATATCTGTTATATTACGGTTATTAGAGTCATTTAAGCCGAATTCAATGGGAGCTAGGTCTTAACATGGACCGATTTTCTCCATTTTCAATAGGCCAAAAGATACTTAAGTTTGAAATTTCAGGTCAATTGATTGAAAATTGCTACCTGTATCGTGCTTAAACCGATAGATGGACGGACGGACGGACATCGTTAAATCGACTCAAAAAGTAATTCTGAGTCGATTGGTATACTTGAATGTAAGTCTAGGACCAATATTTCGGGTAGTTACAAACATCAGCACAAACTCATTATACCCTGTACCACAGAGTGGTGTAGGGTATAATTACACTGTGCTAGTCGCAAATTTTAACATGCTGGGCAGCTTGATGGTACGACTACGCTGAATTCAATGGCGTTAGATATTTTTTTTGCCTATCCTTGCAATCCTTAAAAAGTGTATCCTTGAAGTCTTTAAAGTGTTACAAACAAATACCAACAATAGTTCTTCAAGTTTTGCAAGTCTTATAAAAATGTGCTAAAAAACTGCTACAAAATAACACATTATTATTCAAATTTCAATAAATTTGTTTGGATATTCGCCCTTTTTTTCATTTAAGCAAAAAAAAAAAGTCCAATGTTTGGCAAGTTTTCTTTCGAATACCTTACTAAAATTTTGTACATGGTTAGAAGTGAGTTAAATCTTAAAGCTAATGCAGAACAGTTGACAAAAATATTAGTTTTTGAAATTTTTTTTATCGTCCCCTGTAAAATTATACAAATAGTCTATTCGTCTTTATTCGCATGAACTGTTCAATTGTATCCACATAAAATTTTAATAAAAAGACGTTGATATTTTATGAATTCTCCCCCATAGTGAAATATATTAATGCCGAATTATGTGCCAGCTTCTTTCTGTAAGTGTATACTATGTTTAGTTCTGTATTTGATGTTTCATACTATAAACACTTTTGATTATGATTCTACCAACTGAGAAAAAAAATATTCTGGCTGTGCCGAATATTTTATACCCTCTAACATGTTAAAAATTTAAGAAACAATTAGAAACATAATTGCAGAGGGGGTTATGGGGGAAGGGGGTCGGTAAAGGTTTTTATAGCATATCCTTCCCCTCGCGGTAAATGTTTACAAATTCATTTGTTATGCTGTTTCTACTAAAGAAACACAGTTTCATCAGTATTTTAACTATCTCTTAATCTCCACGCCCACAAAAGGGGGTGGGCCGAAAAAATTTTAACTTCTAATCCCCTGGGTCTAGTGTTGCATTTTTTGACATAAAATTATTTCATATACTAAACAAAACTCCAAAAAAAAAAGTTTAAAAAAATGGCGTCCTTTCAAAGGTTAGTTTAGGTTTGGAAGGGAAATTTTTTTTCCTCTGGTCTGATTATGACCATTTACGAACTTAACCTGCTGACGATCATAATACATATTTAATACAAACTTCAGGAGGATAGCTCTATTATTTTAGACTGCATCGTGTAAGATACAGACAGACGGACGGAATCGATCACTGATTAATACTATACTTTGTGGTTATCGACCGATATTTCGATGCATTACACACGGAATGACAAAATGAGTATACGCCCATAATGTAGTTGGAGGGTATAAAAAAAGCTTTAAACTATAATCAACCTAATGTTAAACAATTAGATGGGCTTTTTCAAATTGAATGCTCTACACAGAGAAAAAATTTGAAAATAATTTCAATCAACAAAAACCCGGATTAAATAAATTTTTTGATTGAAATTCCTCCAATAAAGAAAATTGTTATACCAATCATTAAATTGTAGGTGGTTAATTGAATATTTTTTTAATCAAACATTTTTTCCATTTTGATCACAAATTTTATACACTTTTTCTTTATAGTCAATCAAAATAATAATTGATTTAACGAATAAAATTGTAAGAGTATGACAAAATTATGAAAAAAATGCATGTTTTTTGCATTCCAATATGTTGCCATCAATAAAAAAAGTAAAACCCTATTACTTTGTATATTTTTGAATTAATGTACGTATTCAACTAAATTAAAGCGAAAAAAATCTGCTATGTTGAAAATTTGTAATTCGTCAGTTAAAGAAAACAACAAAATTTTTAATCAATACATTGATTGACTAATAAATTTTGTTGATCAATAGATTTAATTGAAAATTTTTAGTCAATAATTTTTTGTGTGTAGTCAAGGATAATATTTTGTTAGCTTGAAAGGATTTTTAAAACTTTAAATTTTCCATTTTCGTATAATTCGTCTATAAACTCTATGAATTATATAGAATTTTATATATAAGATTGTATATAATTAAATTCAATAAAATATGATTGTAGCACGTTGTACACGTACACACACACACGAGCACATATTGTATTTGTGTTTGTTTATTTGTTTAGAAGTAAATATTAACACTGAACAAATGTGTGCATTTGCGATTAAAAGGATTAAATAGAAACATTAAACGATAATAATGAACTGTACGTAGGTACTATTAAAATTAGTTAATAATTAAATAGATTATAAACAATTTTTAGATTATGACAACTTAAAAGACATGTGGTAACTAGAGTTAATTGCATGTGGATCAAAAGAGTTTGCTTATTGCACTGTAAGACAAATTTCAACTTTTTTTTTAACACCATATAATTATTGTATCGCAAACACTGAAATAACAGTTTTTGTTAAGATAACTTTTGCAAATGAAAACTTTTTTGGACAAATTTTGGGTCAGTTCATTGTTTAAGGTTCCCACATTATATACTAAAAGATGAAGCCTCAAATCATCTCCTAAAGTGATGCTGCCATATACAAAAAAACGGTTTTTCGCGATTTTCTTCATGATGGTCCATATAACATAGATGTTTTTTGTCCACTATTCGTAGTGTCATGGACGCCTTTATGATCCACAAAATGCAAGTTTTTTATCAGAGACCAATTAAGCGGTTAATTTCGCGAAAACATAAAAAAATTAAGAAATCCGCGAATTAAAGGGGTTAAGATGAAAAGCTTTAAACCAAATTTATATTAGAAATATTGCTACAAGTTATATCTTTGTTTTCCATGTCATAAAATTTAAAAATCATTAGCTTTGGAATTTTTTTTATTAAAAAAGCAGCTGAAAATCAGCCAATCTTTAATGACATTTTACAAGAAAACTGTACCATACATCGAAAAACGGAGTACGCCATTCGATTCAGCATGTCCGAAATATATTAAAATGATGGCCGTACCTCTTGTTTTCTAAAATAGTGGTTAGTTTTGTCACGCAGTGTAATTTATGTTTTTTTTTTTGTTTGGTTTAGTTTTTAGATTTTAAATTGTTTTTTAATAGTTTTATTAACAATCTAATGGATTGTCTTTATAATTTTGTTAACTAATATTATTTTTTTTTTTATTTTATTAAGAATTACCACATAATTACAAATTATATACTAATTTTACCTAACCGAGAACTGGTAACAATGACCTTCGTCTCGTTGTAGCGAAACAGACCAAGGCCTCTGTTGGGAATCGAACCCACGACCCCCAGACTCATAGGCTAGCACGCTACCAACTAGCCTACTGGGGCGCCTATTAACTAATATTAAAATGCATCATTTGAAGTCTATATGTAAATAAATCGTATAAAAAACACGTGTTTACTTATTTAAAAAAGTACTTTTTACAGATTTATTTTCTGTTGTTAAATCCTACATTCCTAATTTTAAGTTTTTATGACCTTTATTTAAGAAAATATAAACAGTACCAAAAAGTAATTTTTGGGGGGATTTTTTCCCGTTAGATGATGTTACATTCCAAATTTCAAGTTAATATGCTCATTATTTAAGAATACATAATTCCCTTTTTTAATTAATTTCCTTAGGAATCAGAATTTCCAAAAGTTATTCTTTTGGGAATATTTTATTTCGCTAGACAATCTTACATTCCAAATTTCCATTATAATTATTTCAGAAAATATAAACGGTACCATAGTACTCGTTTTTATCCCCTTAGATCGGAATTGGAATTTCCAAAAAGTACATTTTTCATAGTTTTTTTCTGTTGTTGGATCCTACATACCCAATTTTAAATTTTTAATGACTTTTATTTAAGAAGGGGATGCTACATTCCAAATTTCAAGCTAATAAAACCATTATTTAAATATATATATAAAAAGTACTAAAATACCTTTTTTACCCGTTTTACCCCCATAGAGTCATTATTTCAAAAAACCCAGCCTTAGTGGATCTATATTCCGGGAGATGCAGCTACATTCCAAATTTCAAATCTGTAGCTTCATTGGTTTGTGGAACTATTAAAAGAATCAACATTTCCAAAACCCAAGCCTTAGTGGACCTATTTTCCGGGAGGTGCATCTATATTCCAAATTTCAAGTCTCTAACTTCAGTGGTTTGTAGAAATATAAAAAGTACCAAAATACCTTTTTTACCCCTATTCCCTAGAATCAACCTTTCCAAAAACTCAGCCTTAAAGGATCTTTACTTCGGGAGGCACACCTCCATTCCAAATTTCAAATCCCCATTTCGTTCCCTGTTTTATTATATTTGATTCCCTGTTCCATTCCGATTAGTCCCATGTGGATTTCATTCCGTTCCGAATATCCGCTTACATGCGCTAAAAATCAAAAAATTCTTTGCCTACTTTAGAAATAAAAAAATTCCGAATTTAAAGTTTCCAGGACCATTATTTCAGGAATTATAATAAGTACCAAAATACACTTTTTTACCCCCCGTTGTTGGAACTAACATTTTAAAATTTTTTTGTAGTACCTTAATTTCAAAAAATTTAGAAAACAAATTTTTTACCACTTTTTACCGTTAGGAATCCGAATTTCCAGAGAGTATTTTTTTGGGGAATTTTTTTCCGTTAGAGCATCCTACATTCCAATTTTCGAATTAATAGGATTTTTTTTCAGAAAAAACAAAAAGTACCAAAGTACTCGTTTTTTTACCCCCCATAGAATCGGAATTTCGAAAAAGTACGTTTTCAGAATTTTTTCTGTTGTTGGAACCACCATTGCAAATTTTAATATTTTTGTAGGACCTTAATTTCGAAAAATATAAAAAGTACCAAAGTACCATTTTTTACCCCTTTTAACCCTTAGGAATCCGAATTTCCAGAAAGTTATTTTTTTGGGAATGTTTTTTCGTTAGAGGATCCTAAATTTCAAATTTCAAATTATTTGAATTTTTTTCAGAAAAAATAAAAAGTACCAAAGTACTCGCTTTTTCCCCATTTTCAACCCTTCGTTTTTACCCCTTAAAATCAACATTTCCAAAAATCCAGCCTTAGCGGATATGTATTCCAGGAGGTGAAACTACAATCCAAATTTCAAGACTCTAGCTTCAGTGGTTTGGGCTGTGGGATGATGCGTGATTAGTATGTCAGTCAGTCATCAGTCATCAGTCAGTCACGCAACTACTTTATATATATAGAAGATGTATGACAATTGCTGTGTTTTTCAATAAGTGGATTTATTTTCGGATTAATCTTATTTAGTTCAAAATAAATAAATTAAAATGCCAAAACAAATTTGGAATATTTTTTTTCCATAATCTACGATAAATAAGCAATTATTATCCTAAAAAATAATAAAAAAATCTGGAAACTTAAAAAAGTTATAAATAAATCAAAATAAATCCAAATAAATTTTAGGATTTAATAAATCCGTTTTGGATTAATTTTGTTTTATTTATAACTTTTCTCATTTTCCAAATTTGTTCATTATTTTTTTTTATAATTGCAAATTTATTGTAGGTTACGGAAAAAAATATTCCAAATTAGTTTTAGTATGTTAAAATATTTTTTTTAAGCAAAACAAGATTAATCAGAAAATAAATCCACTTATTGAAAAACACAGCAAATATATTTTTTTAACTCTTGCTTTAAACAACAACCTAAAATTAAGGCAAAGCCGAAAAACTTCCTCTGAAATTCTTGAGTTTGACTTTATATCACCATTTCCGCAACAAACTAATAGAAGTAATTTTAAAAAGTTTTTGAATTTTATATGTCATTTGTAACTTAAAAGTTTATTTAAAAGGAGACCGGATCACCGAATTAAAAACTGTGAACTTACTTTTACTCCATGCAGGGTCCAGTTTCACATGTATATCCATTTATTCATGTGTTACATTTTTTTTTTCCAAGAAAATGGGTTAATATTTGGGAGGCTATGTGTAAATAAAAAATATATTTTCAGTTATATATAAAAACTTATTTTTTTTTTTACACTAAACTAACAAAGTGAGAAGGATGAAATTTAACAATGTGTTAGTGCATATCAATGTCCTTAACATACATTTTTTCCGGAAGAAATGGCTGGAAATTCTAAAGGATATTAAAGGACAAAATTTTGAAAGGACCTTATTGACATCCTTTTAACCTGATATGACAAAACGGACATGTTTAAAAATTTGAGAAGACTTTCTTCTTTCATTTGCTTTTTATCTCAGCATCATAGGATAAGTAGAAATATTTTTTTTTTTTTTTTACTTTAAATGTCCTTGAAAACTTTAAAGTCCTCTAAAAAGGACAAATGATCACCGAATGAAAAACTGTAAATGCAGTTTTACTCTAGAGGAGCTCTACTTTCAAGTGTATATGGTCTCGTTCTGGTGTTAAAAGTAGTGTTGTACGGTGTTGTAGGTAAATTTTAGACTGCCATTTTTTTGTATGACAAAAAAGTTTTTCTTTCGATTAAACAGTGAAAAAAACACAAGAACTTGACTATATAGGTTCGATTCTATTACCAAAAGGTAGTAAAACCCTGTACTCAGATTGTCCAGTTTGGTGATCACTTCCTTTTTATGAGCCTCAAAAGATTCAGAATTGCAGTGGGACCCTCAAAATATGATGTCATCAGTTTTGGCACAACAGCTTAATCAGAATTGGTGCTATGGCTTAAGTACATCTAGCAAAAATGTGGCTAATAGTCCGTTGAACAAAACAATTTTTTCCTGGACTTTTTTTTGAAAAATAAAGGAAAAAAAATATAATTTTAGCATAAATTACAGGGACTGTTGATTCTGAACAACTCTTATGAACAAACCAAAACAATCTGAACGTATTAAGGCACCCTAATTAGCTAATGAGTAATTAAAAAAAGCCCCACAACCACCCTGCAATCGCCCCTAGAGGAATAAAATCCAAGACCGACCCCCATTAATTTTTCCCCCCAAAATTTTTTTTCAAACATACCTAAGCACTGTCTCCACGCCTTAAGGAGGCTCCCATACAGTGTTGCCAATAGTAGGGGAAAATCCCTACAAATAGGTTTTTTTCGTAAAAAATGATAGCGTAGGGAAAAAGGGACAGATATTCTTTTTCGACCAAAATGTAGGTACTTTTTGACAAAAAAATTCCATTTTTAATATTTAACGTTTTTACATAGAAAAATTTAAGTTGACTACACTTATATGTCTTCAATAATTCATCTGGCACCTCACATTTTATTTTTGAATTTTGTAAATGTGGCAACATTAATAAGTAGTTGAGGTTTTTCTTTTTAAATTTATACAAAAAAATTCTTTGGAAAACTGAACCATTTAAAATTTTTTTTTTTTTTGGTAAATTGTGCAACAATTTAAGTAAGTTAAATTGAAATTTTATAAGTATGAAACAGAAGTTTAATTTATTTTTATACAAATGTAGGACATGTCAGAATCAAGTAGTTCTTCTGATGAAAGCGAAGTCCAGCAAATAAAATATCGAAAGCAAAAGTTTTGTCAAGGCTGGTTAGAGGAAAAGGAGTTTAAAGTAGAGTTTGCAAATAATCGAGATATTTCATAATCGCGATTACGATTAAAAAAAATGCCGTTAATCGCGATTACGATTAATCGAATTTTTTTAAATTATTTGAATTGCAAAGCTTTATTGGAAACCTCTTTTAAAATTTACATTTCAGAACGTAAGAATTTACAAAAATTAATATTTTTTAGAAATAAAACTACAAACTTTCGAATTTTTCCAGTAAAAATAATTCGAGATTTTTCAACACAGCTTCTTTTAATGGCATATCACAAAGCATCCAAAAATCGCTCTGATAATGCTGTGGAAGTAAGTGAGGAACATTATAATTTTTTGATAAGGTTTTCTTTTTTTAAAAACTTACAAAATTCTTTTTTGATAAAATTTCACACATCTTTTACTTTTTAACATCTTTAACACTTTTTAGATGATAAATTATGAGTTTTTGGAGAAAAATACAAGATTTCCTTGCATCTTTATTGCACTTAAATCAACTCTACAAGGAGTGCTTGAATCATAATAAAATCAATAAATTAAAAAATAATTACACTGCGTCTTAATAGCGATTTATCTGAATTTTCAATAAGTGCTCTGAACTGTGACATATCCCACGGAAGTCATGCCTGAATTCAGGTGGTGTGGATGCGTTCTTTGACTCGTGTTTCCTTTCAAAAAGCTGTTTTTAATTCAGCAAAATGTCTGTTGAATCGTGTCGGAATACCAGCCGATGGCAAGTTAAGAGCTGATTGTGGAAAAATTTATTGAACAATTTTACAACATCATCTTCAGTCGGCAAGCAGCCATCAAAGTTTGAAAAAACTACTTTTTTCGACAAAATCATATAACCAAATCCGGATAAAGCCTTTTGAATATATTTCTACAACAAAATTTAACCCCTCAATAAGATCAGAATTAAAATTTTATTTTAAATTTTAACATTTTCGAGAAAAAAAGGAAAGAAGAGATTTTATACATTTTAAATTCGTCATAAAAACAGTGTATTTCATAGATAATGATTAATCGTAATCGTAGGATTTTTTTTTGTCGATTACGATTACGATTAATTGGCCCGATTAATCGCGATTACGATTACGATTTTAATCGTTTTGCAAACTCTAGTTTAAAGGTTGGTTGGAAGAAATAAAGGATGATCAATTTAGATGTAAATGCAAAGCCTGTGGAAAAGTTATGAACTGTGGAAAATCAGAGCTAAAGAAACATGCTTTAACAAAACTACACCAGTCTAATGTTATAGCAGTGAACACAACGAAACCTGTTAGCAATTTTTTTGCTAAACAGAATAAAGGAGCTGATGCGGTTGAAAACTTTGAAATTCGACTTTGTGCATTTTTTGCCGAGCATAATGTGGCACTTCATGTTATCGACCACTTAATACCACTTTTGAAAGAAATAGTGCCTGATTCAAATATTATTAAAAAAAGTAAATTAGGCAGGACAAAATGTACCAAAGTAATTCAAAACGTATTGGCTGGAGAAGTAAAATCTCAGTTGGTTAAAAAGTTACAACAAACTAAATTTTCTGTGCTTGTTGACGAAAGTACGGACATCGGCTCCAACAAAACAATGTGTGTTCTAGTGAGATTTTATGACGCAGAGCAGGAACAGGTAGTTGTGCAACTTTTGGATCTTTTACCTGTTGGATCTGACTGTAGTGCAGAAGCTCTTTATAAATCATTTAAAACATGTATTATGAATTACTCCATTCCATTTTCAAATATTATTGGAATGTATTGCGATGGAGCCAACGTTATGGTGGGCCAACATAACTCCTTTTCATCTCGTTTGTTGGAAGACAACCCAGAAGCAATAACAATAAAATGCATTTGTCATTCTGCAGCAATTATTGCTAATAAAGCCTGCTTTTCACTACCAAGAGCTCCAGAAGAACTAATACGACAAATCGGAACATATATATCAGGAAGCTCAAAAAGATGTGCAGAATTAGAAGAATTTCAGATCATGCTCAATGAGGAAAAAAGGAAAATCTTGAGAACTGCAACAACAAGATGGCTATCGCACCAAAAATGTGTTGAACGAATTTTGTCCAACTGGCAAGTACTTCTGGAATATTTTAAATTTTCTTCCACAAGAGATAAATTAAAATCAGCAGAATTAATTTATAACGCGTTAACCAACGAATGTAATAAGGCCTATTTAATGTTTTTAAAATACGTTTTGAATTATTTTAATTCATTAAATGCTCTATTCCAAGCAAAAAAACCCTTGATCCATGCACTTCATTCGGAATCCATTAAAATATTTTTAAAATTAGGCCAAAATTGCATTAAAAAAAACGAGTTGAGAACAAATTGTTTAGTTCGATCTCCACATATTTCGCTGCCAATTAAAGAAGTGTTTGTCGGTAACGAATGTGAAGAATTGTTAAAAACTTTACCAGAACATAATGTAAATCAAATCAAGTCTGATTGTCTCCAATTTTACTTAACGGCTTTGGAAGAAATTCAAAAGAGACTTCCGATGAAAACAGAAAGTATCTTTAAAGAAATTGAGTTCCTTAATCCAAGTGCGGTTTTTGGCGATAACAAAGACGAATTTAAGTTTGATTTATTGTGTAAAAAATACAACATAAACGTTAATGATCTCACCCAGGAATGGAGAACATTAGAATAAAATTTTTCTGAAGCTGACATAAAGTCATTAAAAAACTTGGATGTAGTTCATCTTTGGTCTAAAGTGATTAAAATGAAAAATTTCAATGATGAGTTAATAGTGCCAAATTTTTCAAAACTAGTTAAAATAATACTTTCATTGCCTCATGCAAATGCTGATGCGGAGAGAATTTTCTCGATCATCACAGACGTTCGAACTAAAAAAAGAAATAAACTTAGTCATATAGTTTTAAATTCAATTTGCGTTATACGATCTTACATGCAATGCCAAGAGACGGACTGTACCAATTTTAAATTGAATCCATCACATTTTAAAAAAATGTGCACCAACACGCTTTACAAGTAACGTTCATATTTAACATGTTCCTTAATATATTTTTTTATTTAGTATTTTAAGTTTTATTTTGAATTAAATGTACAAATATTGAATAAAATTTTGCTTTGTTTTAAAAAAAATATTTTTTTTGAAATTTTAGCGGTTAAAAAACGTAGGGATAAATGTAGGGGTTTTTTTTGTCAAATGTAGGGGAAAAAGGGATTTTTTCCTACATGTGTAGGGTTTTTAAAAAATAAAAAATGGCAACACTGCTCCCATATGAAGATTACATTTCAACTACTCAACTGCCGCAAAAGTGCCCCTTAACCGTAAAAGGATTTAAATATTATTTAGTAAAAAAAAAATTATAAAAAATAAAAATTGTATGGGAACCACTTTAAGGGTTAAAGATAGAGAGTAGATATCGCTCATTTACTTGTATAGTGTCATAACTCAACATATGTCGTTTTTGGGTAAACAATACAGAATTATTTGTTATATCCTGCTTTATATTGTGTCAAAAATTCGTATTAATATCTTTTAAACTCACCGTTTGAGAAGAGAACACGCCATTGTAACATTTTCTACTCACGGCCTTTTGCAACGTAAACCAAGTTTCAATTGTAAATTTTAAACAGGTTTTCTGTAAAATCAAACATTTTGAGTTATGACACTATACAAGTAAATGAGCGATATGTTCTGAAAAAATGTTGAGGTTCAAAAACAATTGGTGCGGTCATGCATTTAACTTCTCTAGGGGCACTCTTGGGGCAGTTAGAGCGGTGGGAGCAAATTTTATAGAAATTTAATTTTGTGTGGAAGCCCCCATAGGGAGTAGAGATAAGGTGTAGGTATGTTCGGAGAAAATGTTAATGGGTAAAAATTAAAAGGGGTCGGTCTCGCTTTTGACCACTGTGGAGCCAGTTTTCGATTTCGAATGGCAGTTTTTTCATACGTTAAAGAAATTTTTTAAATAAAATCTCAAAATCTCTTTCACTTGACCCTTTCAAAGAGCTTGAGACAGATTTTATTTAAACTTAATTTAAGCCAAATGCAATCATTGAAACCCGTGAAATTTTTTGAGATTTTTCTTTTTTAAATTCTGTAACGTAGGAAAAAATCCCCATTTTTTGCAAATTTCAAATAGCAATATCTCGAAAACCTTTTGACTGATATTAATGTTCAGCGCATCAAAATTAATTAACATGATGGAATGCAAGACCTTTTTTAAATTTTTATACTCTCCAACCACAGTATGGGGGTATACTCACTTTGTCATTCCGTGTGTAACGCATCGAAATATTGGTCTAGGACCCCATATAGTAGATAAATTATTGATCGTTGATCTATACTAAGACATTCTAGCGATGTCCGTCCGTCCGTCTGTTCGTCTCTCTGTGGACGACACGATACAGCCCAAAATAAAAGAGATAGACTCCTGAAGTTTGGCACAAATTTATCTTATGGTCATAGGCTGGTTAAGTTCTGAAATGGGAAAATCGGACTTGGGAAAAAAGTTCCCTTTGAGGAACTAAACCAACCTCTAAAAATTGGTTTTTTACAGGTTTTATTATACTTTTGTTTAGCAAATAAAACATTTTAATGTCGGCAGAATTTCTAAGGAGTGCACTTTGCCCCGGGAATGATAAAATTGTATTACAGAAGTGCAAAACGCATAATAAATGAATTTATAAACACAAACCGCGAGGAGGCAAGTGACCTCTGTCGAACTCCCCCACCCCCCACACGAGGGTATTAAAGATTCGGCACAGCCAAATTTAAAACTCTTACATGTTTTTTTTTTTTTTTCAATTTTCAAAAATCCAAAACTTTGATCTCAGTGTGCCACTGGTTGGCCTCAAGTTTGTACCACATATGTTTTAGGCCTAGCAGAATAAAAATTTGCCCAGACATTCAGAGGAAAAACATTTTTTCCATACCAAAAAAAGTCGCTCCAGTCTACACACATTCGATCAGACTTAAATGGATCTACTCGGCTATGATTCACAAAAAAAATATTATAGGCTCATTCGTTGTTGTCTTAAAAAACTATTTAATTGTATTGACAAATAAAATAATTGATATTCTATTCAACAACACAATTTGTCAATACGATTAAATTTTTTGTTAATGACACAGCGTTTTAATTTAAAAGGAGACAACAATACAATTTTTTTTCTGTGAATTCTTGTGTATCTATTTTCTGGTAAGTACAGATGGCTTTTCTGCAACGACGTGGCAACTATTACTTTTCGGGGAACTGCTCTACATTCTTTGTCTTAAAATCTGAGAGATTTTCTGTAAAAAAATTGCTGAATCCAAGAATTTATTTATTAACAAATGAGAGTGTTACATTCGGCTGTTTCGAATCTTTTATACCCTCCATAATGAAAAAAACTAAAAAAAATCAGGGGTGTCTTCTTTTTGGGGGGGGGGGGGTTGGTGGTAGACGTTAGGGGGCACCTTCCCCTTGCGATTTTGAACTTCTTCTGAGATAAGAATGTTGCATTTGCTTAGCAAAAGTACAAAAAACTCTGCAAAAAATGCAGTTTTTCTTAGGTTGGTTTAGTTCTCCAAGGGGGAACTTTTTCCCTTTGGTCCGATTTTGCCCATTCCCGAACTTAACCTGCCTAGGAATATATGACATATTCGTGTCAAACTTTGGAAGTCTAGCTCTTTTATTTTGGACTGTATCGTATTCTCTACAGAAGGACAGACGGACGGACGGACATCCCCTGGAATGTCTTAGAATCGATCACTGATCAATAATAATATACTTTATTATTATACTTTATGGGGTCCTAGATCGATATTTCGATGCGTTACACACGGAATGACAAAGTGAGTATACCCCCATACTGTGGTTGGAGGGTATAAAAAATATTCAATTATATATTTTTTTATAAAAAATTTCAAAATTTTAAAAAGTTTTACTTAGCCCTTAAATTTTTTAACGGCAAAATTGTTTCAGAATCTGAATTTGTGTTTTAGAATCTGAGAATTAGTCTAAAGAAACGAAGATTGTAAGCAGAGACAAATTCTGTAAGAAATAAAATTTTCTATAAAAAATTAGGTCGCAGAATGTGGAAATTTTTCTATAGAAAAAATACTCAAAATTTAAGAATTGTATCGGAATTTAAATTTTTTTAATGAAATTTTATGCAGAAAATGTTTGTAAAACATTTTAACCCTTTAAACGCACGTTTTAGTTATGTGAGGGTAATTGAAAAAGGACCAAAATTATGCCTACAAATGAGCGATAGAGGGATTATACGTTTTAAGAAAAGAACCTCCATCAAATGTCACTAAAGACATCTTTTAACATTATTTACCTTAGAAGCAGATTTATAACATTTTTTCGTCTTATGTCACACGACTTTGGGGTGAAAACAATTTAACAGTAAGTGATAATTTACAAGTTTACGTTTTAAAGCTTTTGCACTTTTCGCACGACCATTTGGCTTTCGACAACTCCTAATGAAATTTGATGCAGAAAATGTTCATAGAACATTTAACCCTTTAAAGGCACGTTTTAGTGATTTTCTATGAGGATGTAAATGGATACAAATGTATTATTTTAATGTCAGAAGAAGAACGAAGTCCTCCAGATGGATCCTCTCACTCAAAAAAATTTTTACGTTTAAAAATTTAAAATTTGTACATTAAAACATTTTACATTAAAAACATTTTCAAAATTTCTCAAATAATTTTGTATTCATGTATTCGGCCAACCTAAATTTAACTTCTTAGTATCTGAATCTTCCCAAATTAGGGACCATTCTTTCTTAAAATCCATAAACATTAAAATTTTCTTTATGTTAAATAAAATCCTTTTTTTTTCTTTATCCATATTTATTTACTTTTTATATTTATGTTGAAAAAAAAGTGTCCTTGTCAGGTAGGTGGAAACACATATAAACTAAAAGCCTTCTATAAAATAATTTGCTCATAAATTTCTTTAAGTAAAAGTTTTTTCCCCATTTCTTCTTCTTCATCATCATACTCTTAGTTTACACATCAGACATACTGAAGTTTTTCATTTTCATTTTGAAAAAATTTTTTTTATTCCCAACATCCGTTTTTCATTCACTCTTAACTAAACATTAAATAAATGAAGTATTTTTTTTGTTTTGTTCTTACTTAAGAATATAAAAAAAACAAAAACTTTTTACTTTTCTAGGGAACTTCTTAAACTACAAAATTATTTAAACAAAAAAAAAAATAACAAGAAAATCTTTTTTATAAAAAAAGAAACAATAACTTAATCATTAAATCATTGTCTAAGCTTAGGCGCACGCACACATTCTAACAACACAACACAACACACTCAACAACAGCAGTAACAAAATATTATAACAACAACAACAAGAAACTAATAGACATTCAGTTAATAATACTAACGAGGAACAAGAGAATTAGTTGAGTGAAGGAGTCTGTGTATGTTGGTGAATGAAATGGTCAGTGGGTATTAACAAAAGTTAATAAAGTAAGATAAACAAAAAATAAAAATGAAAATTCAATAAAACATTTTTAAATTAAATAATAAAAAAATTTAAAAATTTTTCGTTCATCCCAAATGATTTTAAAATTTAAGAATTATAAAAAAAATTTATAAAAAATTTATAAGAATTATAAAAAAAATTTATAAGAGCTAATGAGGATTATTTTTTTTAAGACATTTTTCTTATAGAAAAAGTCTCAGATTCTGAGACATTTTTCTTATAGAAAAAGTCTCAGATTCTGAGACATTTTTCTTATAGAAAAAGTCTCAGATTTTGAGACATTTTTCTTATAGAAAAAGTCTCAGATTCTGAGACATTTTTCTTATAGAAAAAGTCTCAGATTCTGAGACATTTTTCTTATAGAAAAAGTCTCAGATTCTGAGACATTTTTCTTATAGAAAAAGTCTCAGATTCTGAGACATTTTTCTTATAGAAAAAGTCTCAGATTCTGAGACATTTTTCTTATAGAAAAAGTCTCAGATTCTGAGACATTTTTCTTATAGAAAAAGTCTCAGATTCTGAGACATTTTTCTTATAGAAAAAGTCTCAGATTCTGAGACATTTTTCTTATAGAAAAAGTCTCAGATTCTGAGACATTTTTCTTATAGAAAAAGTCTCAGATTCTGAGACATTTTTCTTATAGAAAAAGTCTCAGATTCTGAGACATTTTTCTTATAGAAAAAGTCTCAGATTCTGAGACATTTTTCTTATAGAAAAAGTCTCAGATTCTGAGACATTTTTCTTATAGAAAAAGTCTCAGATTCTGAGACATTTTTCTTATAGAAAAAGTCTCAGATTCTGAGACATTTTTCTTATAGAAAAAGTCTCAGATTCTGAGACATTTTTCTTATAGAAAAAGTCTCAGATTCTGAGACATTTTTCTTATAGAAAAAGTCTCAGATTCTGAGACATTTTTCTTATAGAAAAAGTCTCAGATTCTGAGACATTTTTCTTATAGAAAAAGTCTCAGATTCTGAGACATTTTTCTTATAGAAAAAGTCTCAGATTCTGAGACATTTTTCTTATAGAAAAAGTCTCAGATTCTGAGACATTTTTCTTATAGAAAAAGTCTCAGATTCTGAGACATTTTTCTTATAGAAAAAGTCTCAGATTCTGAGACATTTTTCTTATAGAAAAAGTCTCAGATTCTGAGACATTTTTCTTATAGAAAAAGTCTCAGATTCTGAGACATTTTTCTTATAGAAAAAGTCTCAGACTCTGAGACATTTTTCTTATAGAAAAAGTTTCAGATTCTGAGACATTTTTCTTATAGAAAAAGTCTCAGATTCTGAGACATTTTTCTTATAGAAAAAGTGTCAGATTCTGAGACATTTTTCTTATAGAAAAAGTCTCAGATTCTGAGACATTTTTCTTATAGAAAAAGTCTCAGATTCTGAGACATTTTTCTTATAGAAAAAGTCTCAGATTCTGAGACATTTTTCTTATAGAAAAAGTCTCAGATTCTGAGACATTTTTCTTATAGAAAAAGTCTCAGATTCTGAGACATTTTTCTTATTGAAAAAGTCTCAGATTCTGAAACATTTTTCTTATAGAAAAAGTCTCAGATTCTGAAACATTTTTCTTATAGAAAAAGTCTCAGATTCTGAAACATTTTTCTTATAGAAAAAGTCTCAGATTCTGAGACATTTTTCTTATAGAAAAAGTCTCAGATTCTGAGACATTTTTCTTATAGAAAAAGTCTCAGATTCTGAGACATTTTTCTTATAGAAAAAGTCTCAGATTCTGAGACATTTTTCTTATAGAAAAAGTCTCAGATTCTGAGACATTTTTCTTATAGAAAAAGTCTCAGATTCTGAGACATTTTTCTTATAGAAAAAGTCTCAGATTCTGAGACATTTTTCTTATAGAAAAAGTCTCAGATTCTGAGACATTTTTCTTATAGAAAAAGTCTCAGATTCTGAGACATTTTTCTTATAGAAAAAGTCTCAGATTCTGAGACATTTTTCTTATAGAAAAAGTCTCAGATTCTGAGACATTTTTCTTATAGAAAAAGTCTCAGATTCTGAGACATTTTTCTTATAGAAAAAGTCTCAGATTCTGAGACATTTTTCTTATAGAAAAAGTCTCAGATTCTGAGACATTTTTCCTATTTAAAAAAAATATCAGATTCTAAGACATTTTTTTTGTAGAAAATGTTTTAAACATTTTGCCCATAGAAAAAGTCTTAGATTCTGAGTCATTTTTCGATAGAAAAATTCTTAAATCTGATAAATTTTTCTTATCGGAAAAGTTTCAGATTCTAAGACATTTTTCCTATAGAAAAAGTCACAGATTCTGAGACATTTTCCCTATAGAAGAAGTCTTAGATTCTGAGACATTTTTCCTATAGAAAAAGTCTCAGATTCTGAGACATTTTTCCTATAGAAAAAGTTTAAGATTCTGAGATATTTTGCCAAAGCCGGCTTAAATTAAATAAAAAAAAAAACAATCGAAATTTAAGTTCATAAAAGACTTAATTATATTGTGTTAAAATAACCATTCTTTGGGGTTGGTTAAAGAATATTTAAAACAAATTTAAACAAAACCTCCCACTCCCATTATTTGTCTTTTTAATGTTTTCGTTTTTTTTTTTTCTTTATTTTTGTTAAATGGCATCTTAAAAGCATGCTTTACATTTTTTAATAATTTAATAAGTACAATTTTTCTTTTTTGTATGACTAAACATATGCAACGTTTTATTAATGTCTATTAAGGCCTAAAAGTATGCTAAAGCTTTTCTCATTACATTATAAAGATGAACGAATATTGTTACTTTAATGTTTTCAACATTTCAATGTCGTTTGTGTATACGTGTATATGTTTGTGCATGCATGAATGTATGTAATATTTTGCATACATAATGATAACTTTTACATATTTAACCAAAATAACAAAACAAAAACAACAATTTTGAAAGTTAACTTAATAACATGTAAAACACAATTCACTCATGCTTAAACATGCTCTTTCTCTTCAACACGTTTACATTTACTTTTAATTGCATGGTATTTCATTTTGGTCTCACACTATCTTCCGTTCATTTCTCTTTTTTTCTCTTAACATTTGTTTTAAAGGTTGTTATGGAACAGGGTTGGATAAGTTGGTACAATTGTATACAGAAGGAATTTGAAACGAATTTCAATCAACAAAAACGCGGATTCAATAAATTGTTTGATTGAAATTCCTCCAATTAAAAAATTGCTATACCAATCATCAAATTGCAGGTGATTGATTGAAATTTTTTTTCAATCAAAAATTTTTTTCGATTTTGATCAAAAATTTCATCAATCTTTTATTTATAGTCAATCAAAATAATGATTGATTTAACAAATGAATTGTAAGCTTATGGCAAAGTTATCAAAAATTCATCTTTTTTGCTTTCCAATATGTTGGCAACAATAAAAAAAGTAAAACTCGATTATTTTGTATATTTTTGAATTAATCTATTCAAAAAAATTAAAGAGAAAAAAAATCTGGTGTGTTAAAAAATTGTAATTCACAGTTAAAAAAAATATCAAAAATTTTAATCAAAACATTGATTGACTCATTTAAATTTTGTTGATTAAAAGATTTAATTGAAAATTTTTAGCCAATAATTTTTTGTGTGTACGTTTTTATACTCTCCCTTAAAAAAATGGGGGTTTTATTATTTTTCACTTTCTTATCACATTTTGGCCCCTTAGAGTCGAAGTTTCTAAAACTCTGTGTTTTAATGTTTTTACGTTGGAGGTACCTAAATTAAAAATTTCAAGTTTTTCGAACAATTATTTTTAGAATTCGGTACCAAAGTACAATTTCTTACCCGTTTTTATCCTCTCAGAATCGTAACTTCTTAAAATTCGTTATACAGAATGTTTTTTTCAGCTCCTGCATTTCAAATATCAAGTTTTTACAATCACACAGTACAACAGACACGATTAAAGTTTCCCAGCTTTGGCCTGTTCTTGCAACATATCAGTATATAAGAATATGTTCTCTTTACATCTAAGGTGTGGGCTATGTTTAGCAACTTTATAGAAAATATTATGGCAAATATTTTTTTGAAACATATTAACCCTTTAACTCCCCCTCATAATGGTATTTTTTGTCTCTAACAAATAGTAAAAAGTGGGCCCCGTAAGTGGGCCAGTGCAGGGATAAAATCTCTATAAAAAAATTTGGCTTAAAAATTTTACTATATATTTTAGAACACACCAAAGCCCAAAACGTAATACAAACTGGAAAAGTTTGAAATTGTTGTACAGTGTCATTAGTTCAGGTTGTCAAAAAAGTACCAACATACAGTTTTACCCTCTTATTACCCACTTCGAATAAGAATTTCCAAAAAGTACTTTTGTCAGAACCTTTTTTTCGCTAGAGGATTTTACGTTCCAAATTTCAAGTTTCTGGAACCAATATTTCAGGATTATTCCATATTTCACGTTTCTAAAGCCATTTTTTTACAAGGAAAAAAAAGTACCAGAGTAGCCTTACTTACCCCTTTTTATACCCTCCACTTAGTGATAGAGGGTATATATAAGTTTGTCATTCCATTTGTAACCCATCGAAATATCGATCTGGGACCCCATAAAGTATATATATTCATGATGCCCGATCGATTTTAAGACATTCTTGAGATGTCCGTCTGTCCGTCTGTCTGTCTGTGGAAAATGCTCTCGCGGACAAAATATTGCATAGAGATGACTGAAACTTAACATATTTATTGGAAGTTCTCCCGAGAAGTTTGGTATTGCATTTGAGCGATATCGGTTCAGCGGTTCAAAAGTTATGAACGAAAATGTAAGCACACCTCAAAAATTTCAGTACATTCAACATAACCTAAAAATACAAAATGCTTTAATTCGGCTTCTGGTTGACTAATGTGAACATAATTAAACACCAAATGGTATTTAAACAAGAACGAACATATTTTTTTGACAAAAAAAGAAAAAAATCGCGGATTTTTTTTTACCAAAATTTTTTTTCGCGGAATTTTTTTTTTCAAAAATTTTTTTTTTTTTCAAAAGTAATTTCGTTTTAAATAAAGTTTTTTGCAATAATCTTTTAGAAATTGTGGAGGGTATCACTACATTCGGCAAGGCCGAATTTTACTTTTTTACTTGTTTTAAATCAAAAAGGTACAAAAGTACAATTTCTTACCCTTTTTTACCCTTTTAAAATTGGAACTTCAAAAAAATTGTTTTTTATAATGTTTTATTTCGCTGGAGGATCCTGCATTTCATATATCGAGTTTTATTACCATTTTACCCCTTTTTACACAAAAGTACTTTTGTCATAGCGTTTTTTTTCCCGATAGAGTATTCTACATTCAAAGTTTCAAGTTTCTGGAGTCATTATATCAGGAGATAGAAAAAGTACCACTAAACCCGTTTTATTCCATAAAAATCAAAATTTCCAAAATATTATTTTTTTTAAACAGTTTTTCCTCTGGACGATCCTACAGTTCCAATTTCAAGTTTCTCTAGCCATTATTTGATGAGATAGAAAAAGTACCAAAGTACATTTATTTGCTCTTTTTGCCCCCTTTGAATCAGAATTTCTAAAGAGTACTTTTGGAAATATAAAAAGTACCAAAGTACACTTTTTTACTTAATTTTACGCCCTTTAAAATCGGAATTTCCAAAAAGGTCTGGTCTGGGCGGTAACAAATCAGTGGTCAAAGGCAGGTAAAGTTTAAGTTAAGCAAAATCAGACTACACCATTTCCAATTGTATTTTAAAATTTTCCAAATGTATTTTAAAATTATCCAAATATATTTTAAAATTGTCCAAATGAATTTTAAAATTGTCCAAATACATTTTAAAATTGTCCAAATGTATTTTAAAATTGTCTTAATTAATTTTAAAATTGTCCAAATGTATTTTAAAACTGTCCAAATACATTTTAAAATTGTCCAAATGTATTTTAAAATTGTCCAAATGTATTTAAAAATTGTCCAAATGTGTTTTAAAATTGTCCAAATACATTTTAAAATTGTCCAAATGTAGTTTAAAATTTTCCAAATGTATTTTAAAAATTTTCAAATGTATTTTTATATTGTCCAAAAGTATTTTAAAATTGTCCAAATGTATTTTAAAATTGTCCAAATGTAGTTCAAAATTGTCCAAATGTATTTAAAAATTGTCCAAATGCATTTTAAAATTGTCCATTTGTATTTTAAAATTTTCCAAATGTATTTTAAAATTGTCCAAATGTGGTTTACAATTTTCCAAATGTATTTTAAAATTGTCCAAATATGGTTTAAAATTTTCCAAATGTATTTTAAAAATTTTTAAATGTATTTTAAAATTGTCTAAATGTATTCTAAAATTTTCCAAATGTATTTTCAAAATTGTCCAAAAGTATTTTAAAATTGTTCAAATGTATTTTAAAATTGTCCAAATTTTGTTTAAAATTGTCCAAAAAATGTATTTAAAAATTGTCCAAATGTATTTTAAAATTGTCCATTTGTATTTTAAAATTTTTCAAATGTATTTTAAAATATTTTACATAGAATTCTACATAGAATATTTTAAAATACATTTGGAAAATTTTAAAACACATGTAGACAAGTTTAAAATACATTTGGACACTTTTGAAAATACATTCGGAAAATTTTAAAATACAATTGGATAATTTTAAATTACATTTGGAAATTTTTAAAATACAATTGGAAATGATGTTGAGCGAAAAAGTACCCAAAGTAGGTACTTTTTAAAACAACTTCTAAAAACCTCCGCTTTTATACTTTTTTTAGTACTTTTTTTTATTAAAAGTCCTTCGCCAAAGGTATTGAAAAAAAACAACCCGCCCATTTTGTGGGCGTGAATATAAAATCCTATTAAAAAAACCATTACCGATCTTCGTAATCACCAAAAAAGTACTATCTAATTAGTACAAAACCGTCAATCCCATTTTCCATCCCTGCTGTATTATTGTAAACAACAAAAACAATCACTCATTATCCTTGGCCTATACATTCATTTTCAACAGTAAATTTCCTTCTTAACATTTTCATAAAGTGTTTAAGTTTTTCCCTCTTATAAATCTTGTTCTTGTTGTTCGTGAATAGTTGTTCGTGTATAGTTGTTGTTTTGTTTTTAATGAACATTCTTCATTCATTTTATAAAACACTCATAGTGTGCATTGCCTTAGCAAAAAAAAAAGTACTTAAAGCTATGCTTAACATTCAACTCATTCATACACACATAAGATAAGGTCTTGAAGCAGTAATAGAGATGGTAAATGGAATTTCTCCGAAATAAAATGTACCGAGTTTACAGAAAAAGTACTTATTAGGAAGATATACACAGAAAAATTTGAAACGAATTTAAATCAACAAAAACGCGAATTCAATAAATTTTTTGATTGAAATTCCTTCAATTAAAAAAATTGTTATACCAATCATCAAATTGTAGGTGATTGATTGAACATTTTTTTAATAAATTTTTTTTTTCGATTTTGATCAAAAGTTGCATCAATGTTTTATTTATAGTCAATCAAAATATTGATTGATTTAACAAATGAATTGTATGCTTATGACAAAATTATCAAAAAATTCATCTTTTTTGCTTTACAATATGTTGCCAACAATAAAAAAAGTGAAACCCGATTATTTTGTATATTTTGGAATTAATCTATACAAATAAAGTAAAGCCAAAAAAAATCTGGTACGTTGAAAATTTTTAATAGGACAGTTAAAGTAATCTAAGCAAAAATAAATCGAGATTTTGGCGACACAGCATCTTTTTATAGCATACCGAAGCGCATCCAAAGAGGGCTCTTGAGGATGCAGTAAAAGTAAGGGGGAAAAATTAAAATTTTTTGTTAAGATTTTTGATATAAAACTCAAAATATAAAATTATATTTTGACAAAATTTCATACATGCTTTCCTTTTGAATATATTTAACACTTTTGAATAAAAAACCATCAGTTTTGGACAAAGACACATGATTTCACTGCATCATTATTGCGCATTAATCAGCGCTGCAAAGAGTGCTTCAATCATAACACCTCACATTTTGAATGAAAAAAAAATTGAGTACACCATTTCTACTTTAGTTTCAGAAAATACAAATTATATTACAACTGATTTTCAGAATTAGTCAATTGTATTTAAGATTTTCCAATTGTATTCAGAAATAGTCAATTGTATTTCAGATTTTGTAATTTGTATTTCAGAAATAGTCAAATGTGCTTCATCTTTTTTTGCTTAAATCAGTTCTATAAAAATAAACGTGAATTTACTGCATCTTTATAGCGATCTTTTCAGCGCTCTAAAGAGATGTGAATTCAGAGAATCTTAAGAGCGCTTTTTCGGTGTATCCAAGTGTGACATAGAGAAGCATGCATGAATTCAGCAGGTTTGGATGCGCTCCTTGACTCGAGTTTCCTTTCCAAAAGCTGCTGCCAGTTAAGCAAAATTTCTGCTGGGAAATATCAAAAATTTTTATCAAAACATTGATTGACTCATTTAAATTTTGTTGATCAATAGATTTAATTGAAAATTTTTAGTCAATAATTTTTGGTGTAAAAAATATCTAAGAATTTGCAACCTAAACTATTCGAAAAATGTTTCAGAATCTAAGGCTAGAAAAATGTATCAGAATCTATGGCCTATTCTATATAAAAAATATCTCCGAATCTGAGACCTTCTTTATATGAAAAAGTTTCAGAATCTAAGACCTTTTCCATACGAAAATTGTCACAGTATCTGAGAATTTTTCTGTACGAAAAATGTTTCAGAATCTTAGACTTTTACTATAAGAAAAATGTCGTAGAAGTTGAGTCTCAGAAAGTCTCAGAATCTGCGACTTTTTCTATAAGAAAAATGTCGTAGAAGTTGAGTCCTTTTCTATAAGAAAAATGTCTCAGAATCTGAGACTTTCTCTATAAGAAAAATGTCTCAGAATCTGAGACTTTTTTTATGAGAAAAATGTCACAGAATCTGAGACTTTTTCTATAAGAAAAATGTCGTAGAATCTGAGACTTTTTCTATAAGAAAAATGTCGCAGAATCAGAGACTTTTTTTATAAGAAAAATGTCTCAGAATCTGTGACTTTTTTTATTCGAAAAATGTATTTTTTCTATGCGAAAAATTTCCCAGAATCTGAAACTTTTTCCACGCGAAAAATTTTTTCAGAATCTGAGACTGTTTCTATGCGAGAAATTTCTTAGAATGGTAAAAAAATGGTATTTCCTAATTTCCTTGGTGCAAGTGCAGGTCAATGAACTTTTTTAACCATTAAAATGTATCATTTGTTAGCCAAATATACAAAAAGCTTGTAAAAAATTGTATTTTTCTGTGATTTTTTTAGTTCTTCAAGGGGGAATTTTTTCCCCTTGTCCGATTTCATCCATTTCCGAACTTAACCTGCCAATGCCAAATTTCTGGAGTCTAGATCTTTTATTTTGGACTCCATTGTGTTTACTTCAGATGGACAAACATTCATAGAATCTCTTGGAATCTATCATAGATTAATAATACTTTTTGGGGTTCGCGACCGATATTTCGATTAATTACAAACGGAATTACAAAGTGAGTATACCCTCAGGTAGTGCACTCAAAATATTTTGTAGGCAAAAACAAATGAAAAAAAAAACACACTTAAAACCAGTGAATAAACAATTTAAAAACATCCCAGTAATTATTCATTTGTTTTAACAAACATCAACATTTATTTTTTACTGTTGACAAAATTTTCTAAAATAAATAAAAATAAACATTAAAAAATTACCGTTTTTTCATTATTTTTTACCAACAAATTCGAAAAAAATAACCTACGAAAACATTAAAAATTGATGATAGTTCTGTTATTTTTACCAATTTGTTTAAAAAATTTTAATAAAATTTTGGGGAATCGATCCCGCAATCAACTACATTCTGGCCAGACACTCTACCCATCGTGCCAAAGCCACTTGATACAAATATGTTTTTATATTTCTATAAATATTTTTTTTTAATTTTTTTTCTACAAACAAATAACCTACTTGTGTAGGTAAAAACTAATGATATATCATTAAAAAATACCAACAATTTAAAAAAAATTACTTACACAAATCATTAAAAATTTAAAGAATAATCAGTAGTTTTTACTTACAGAACAAAAATAAATGACTTTATAAATTAAATGCTAATAAAAGTCTTTATTTTTTATATCTTATTTTTGAAACAAAGGACTGAAGTAGTCATTAATAAAAACTGAACATCAAACAAATGTTTTTTCTTTTAAAAACGACTAAACGGAAAACTTTTTAAATAAACTACAAACAGTTAATGACATAATTTTTTGAGTGTGGAATCACCCAGAAAGTGTAAAGTTTTTTTAACCCATCGTCTGTTTTTATACCCTCCACTCTAGTGATAGAGGGTATATATAAGTTTGTCATTCCGTTTGTAACTTATCGAAATATCAGTCTGGGACCCCATAAAGTATATATATTCATAATCCCCGTTCGATTTTAAAACATTCTAGCGACAGACGGACGTCTGTCTGTGGAAATGGTGATCACGGCCAAAATATTACACGGAGATGACTGAAACTTAACATATTTATTGGTTCAGCGGTTCAAAAGTTATGAACGAAAATATAAGAACACCTCAAAAATTTTAGTACATTCAACATAACCTAAAAATACAAAATGCTTTAATTCGGCTGCTGGTTGACATATGTCAACATAATTGAACACTAAATGGTATTTAATCAAGTACAAACATATTTTTTGACAAAAAAAGAAAAAAATCGCGGAATTTTTTTTTACCAATTTTTTTTTTCGTGGAAATTAAAAAAAAATAAAAAATTTTCAACAATAGTTTCCTTTTAAATGAAGTTTTTTGCAATAACCTTTTAGAAATTGTGGAGTGTATCACTACTTTTTTTACCTTTTTTTTTGTTAATTTCCCTATTATTAATCCTAAAATTGAAATTCCTTTTCTCGTGTTAATAGCATAAAAAAGGACTTTTGTACTATACCTATCATCTCTTTTCACATATTGCTGATAGTTTTCTGTTGAGTGCCAAGGCAAAAAGTATAAACACTCATAAAGTTTATATGTATGTACTCGTGGAAATATATATATGTATAAGGGAGGATATATGTGTATATTAAGCTGTATTGTGGGAAATTAGCACTCATAATGTGGATATTAAAACCAACTACTACATGTAGTTTATTATTGTTGCTGCTGCTGATATTAGATTGTCGTTGCTGTTTTTGTTGTTCATTGCTGCTGCTACTGCTGTTGTTGTGAATGATGATGATGATGACGATGAGTACTACTAATGCCGCTAACGACTGTTGCTATTTAACATACAACACAAGAAAAAACATTCATACAACTGTTAAGGGATGCTTTGATTAAATACTTAAGATGAACTTAAATAGTGGTGATAAGGTAGAAAAGGGGGTTACATTTTTTTAGTTACTTTGAGATGAAACAAAATTTTTTAAACTTTAGAAGTGTACAAGATACGATTTGTAAAACTTATATGTTTGTACTATATTACAAGGTGTTTTAAAGAAAAACCAGGAAGAGTAGTGCGTGATTAAATATAATCTTTAAAATGGCATTGAAATTGGATTTTTTTTATGAATTTAGAGGGAATTAAAGCCTTCAATGTCACATTTGACGTTTACAACCGTCAAACTCGATGCTAAGCAATGGTTAGCAGTTTCATTTTGACACTTAGGTTAGGTAAGGTTGGATGGGCGTCCGCCAATTTGACGAATTAACTCGGAGGCCATAAGGCCCATAGTGATTCCCATAATTGTCATTTTCCTACTCCACCTCTGCTACAAAGGGCTGCTTCTTAAATCACTTTGACGTTCTAAGTTATTCTGCTAAAGCAGTCAATTAGACATTGTTTAGGCATTCCAGGTCATCGAAAAATCTTTGCACGAAATGCTTAAGGCGACGCTTCACAAAGAGTTGTAAAAGTAATTTATTTTACCTTGGAGCCGATTGCTGTGCTCTTGACGTGGATGTCCACGGACTGAATGATGAATATCATCTCTAGCTCGGCCTGGGGTGCCTATCTAACAGCACCAGTGATACCCAACACGCCAGTCGTTGTACCTTCTATAAGTTACAGACATATGATGTCTTACTCACTGCTCTTCACCACACGAGGGCACCATAGTAGTGAGCACCATAGTAGTGAGCATAAGTGTTGATCTAATTATCGCACCATACATCCAGTGGATGATATACGGTTTTCAACCCCACCTTCTTTCAGAAGTTCTCCTGCAGGTATAAAAAGTACATAACGACTTTTTCATCCTTTTCTTTGTATTCCTTCTTCAAGAAAATTTTGAGTCCAGGATCACACCTAGGTATTTCGCTTCTTTAGATAGTACAAGGGTCATTGAATCTAATTTGGGAAGATTAACCCAGTCTTACACTCAAAAAAATTCTACAGTAAAAAGTTTAGTAAGTGATATTGTACTTAAATCTACTAATAAGTTACTAATTACCAGTAGTACAGTAGTTTTTTAGTATCTTCAAAGTACTAAAATTAGTAATTTTTACTGGTTTTGAATAATATTAGTAAAAAATTTTAGTATTGATTACCAACGCCTGCACTAGATCATTTTGAACTAAAAAATTAGTACTTTAGTTAAATTTTTAGTTATGAATACCCACGTTTTTTTTTTGAGTGTACAAGGAAGGTCTTTCACAGTGCATCCACCGATTGTCCTGAAACTTACATATAGTAAAGAGGGGAGCAAAATAAGAGCTACCTGTTTTTTATAGCTGCCCAATCTCACATTTAGTGGGTCAAAGGGGAGGGGCAAACGTTTTTTTTTGTTTTTTGAAGATTTTTTCCATTTTTTCAACAGAAACTATATGAACATTTTATACAGATCGAAAGGGTTTTTGAAGGCCTATCCAATGGTGTATCGGTCGTGCCAAAATTCGGCTACGTTAAGTTCGTTATTGTGAAAAATGTATAATCGTTGAGGTAGTTTATGTGGAGATATATAAACGTAAGAACGACGAAATCACATATAATAATCTCTATTAAAATTAAGCTGACCCTTATTTTTGCGCTTGGCGAATTTCCGGCTAGTTCGGATTTTATTTGGATTTTCCCGAAAGACTTTTTTCCATTTTTTCAACAGAAACTATATGAACATTTTATACAGATCGAAAGGGTTTTTGAAGGCCTATCCAATGGTGTATCGGTCGTGCCAAAATTCGGCTACGTTAAGTTCGTTATTGTGAAAAATGTATAATCGTTGAGGTAGTTTATGTGGAGATATATAAACGTAAGAACGACGAAATCACATATAATAATCTCTATTAAAATTAAGCTGACCCTTATTTTTGCGCTTGGCGAATTTCCGGCTAGTTCGGATTTTATTTGGATTTTCCCGAAAGACCTAATTTTTTCATAAGGTGGCAACCATTTTTAAATTTGGGATTGGGCAGCTAAAAAACAGGTAACTCCTGTTTTTTCTCCCTCATTCCCATATTCAAGTTTCAGGACAATCGGTGGGTGCCCTGTGAACAATCTTCCTTGTTAGTTCTTTTTGGGAACAAAACGAGTTCAGTTTAAGTGAGATTAACTCCAAGACCGCTGTCCTTTGCACACTTCGATAGTTTCTTACGCGTTGATTCCACGAGTTCGCTTATCGTTGGTAAAAACGTACGTTTGATTAGGATACCCAATCCGTTGACTGACTTGAGGATCTTAGTTATTTCAAGATTTCTCAGAGGGTGAGAGATCACTCTCTGTTGGTGTGCTCCTTGTAACAACTTTCCTCGCTTCACTATCACCTATCTTCGTGTTAATTGCCATATTGTGGTCGTGTCTGTATTTTTCAAGGCTTAAACGCATCTTCCACATCTAAGAATAATGCCAAAACATACTCTTTCTTGTGAAGAGTATCCTCAATCAACCTGACAACATCACTTAAAACCGTCTTCAGAAACTTACTCTTAAGGTAGGCGTATTGGGCCTTGCTGAAGTTGTTTGATGTAAGGGAATTTTTCACATAGCCATCTACCAGTCTTTGCAGTGTTTTCAATAAAAACGATAACAGACTAATAGGTTTGTAATCTTTTGCGGTATTGTGGTTTATTTTTCCTTATATTACCTGCCTCCATTCAGAGGGTAAATGCCTCGATGCCAGGCTACCCATAAAGATACGCAGCAGCCATGTCATGATTATCTCAAAGGACTCCTGCTAGAGTGCTGGAAATGTCCCAATTGACCCTGGCGATTTGTTGGTCTTGAACGAACTAACCGCCATTGTTTTTATGAGCTCATTTATCGAAATTGCATTTGGTGAAAGTGTACCCTGGGGAGTATCTCTCTTGACCTCGCCCTTGCAAACCGAGAAATGAGTATCCATTAGAGAAATTTAATAATTTCCCCACTGATTTCTGCGGAAGATCCATTGGGATTGTTAAGATAACTCAGTACACCGGGATAACTTTACGGAGCCTAGACGACTCCATAGTTCCCTCCAATTCTCCACAGAAAATGAAACAATAATCTCCCTTTTCGGTGTCCCTCTTGAAAGCATTAACACTGAGACTGAGAGTTAGGGCGTCCACCAGGGTTGACGGATCTTTTTGGAGGCAAGCACTTTGGACTGGATTTAATATAAACTTCCTTAAGGATGTTCGTCACTAAACCCACAGATTTCTCCAAATCTTGTGTGCTGAACGGTTTCTGCATTTCTGGAGGCGGCAGTACTTTTACAAGACTTCGAAAGTTAACACAGTTCGTTTTTTGGGGTTTCCTATAAGGGATACTTTCTTTATTGCGAGATTAATGCTAAATAGTATCCAGTAATGGTCCGAGAAAGAGTATTCTTGAGATACTCTCGAGTCTAAAATTTAAAACCAAAGTTATATCACAAACCTGTTTCATAATTGTATTTTAGACCGTAGGCCTATTTCTAGAACGTCGGCTTATTTCTGAATTATCGTTGGCATTCAACTGCGTTCAAGCGCGGCCATCGTTAGATCGGCATAACTGTAATGAGATAGAAGAAATAAATTTATGACCTTCCTGCACACAATGCAGCTTCGCAACCTTCCTTTACCAGATGTAGAGATGAGATGGAATTTCCACGACTTTAAGCCACGAACTAGGGTTTCTAAATTCCCGGACTTTCTCCATTCCCGGGAAAGCGTTTTAAAAAAATCGAATTCCCGGGAATTCCCGGGAATTTTTAGTTAAAACAAATTTTGAACTTTATCACTTTAAAATTATTATATTACAAATTATGGTCGTATTTTCTACTTTAAACACATTTTAGATGTCTTCTTTTGTAAAATAGTTTTATTAACCTCTAAATATACGTAGAAAGTTCATAAATTCTATTTTGTAGAAATATTGGACCTTATCATAGTTTTAGTATTTGCATTGACGTATTTCCACTCCATACAAAATTTTTCACTATTCGGAAAATGTGTATAACTTTTCCGAATTGCAACAAATGTGTTTGTTATAACTTTTTGGAAAATTTTTTAATTTTGACTACGCAACCGTAAGAAAATTATATTTTGAAGATATATTTAATTAAACTTTCGAATTATTAAAATTAATCGGTGTACGGCATCCGTGCCAAAATGAGACAACAATGTACTAAATAGCCATTGTAACGACATATTTTCACTGGAGGCTGGGATAGAACTCGCGGCGGCCAGGGTTCGTTTCAAAATATTTATTTTTCACCACCGATAGATATCAGGATTTTACTTCATATATGAAATTTTAAGCTGAAAACCTGGTTTGTTTTATATTCTTTAAAATATTGATATTTTTATGTTTAAGTACTATAAAGATTGTTGTTCTGAATATGAAATACAAAATTTCAAAAGAGAAAGCATTGGAATTATAGATTCCGAAAACTTTTGCCAATTTGCAACCAACCTTCGAAGTGAAATTCAGTTTCATTCCGTATTTTGTCACGCAATCGATTAAAGAAAAATAATTACAAGGTCGAAATAATGTGAAAACTGAAGCATATCCTTACTAGTTTTTCTTTAAAAATTTTAATTTTTTTCAAAGTTTTGATGTAATTTTTAATAAATATTTGAAAATTGTGTTAAAAATTTGTAAATTAAATACATTTTCAATAAAAAAATTATCGTCGATTCCCGAAATTTCCCGAAGAAAAAATCCCGGGATTTTAAGAAAAATATTTCCCGGGAATTCCCGGGAAATTTTTCCCGAATAGAAACCCTACCACGAACCCTATTTGCAAGCAGCCAGAGTTCCAGAATCAAAGCCATGAAACTGATCAATTCGTTCGTTGCTGCTTCACAGTCATGCAGATTGATCTGCACTACCTCTATGCAGCTGGAAGTCATATTGACGTTGTCTCTTTCGAAAGTTTCATCTTCAGATCAACTCGAACTTCACCCCGCCTTTTGAGAGGCGCAGAACACACAAGGACTCTGAGCCAGATTATCCTCTGATTTTTAGCCAGATATTCTTACCGTCTTCCTTGTCCCTCCCCCGCCCGTCTCCAATCAGCAGAACCAAGCCCCTTTTGTGGCGTTTAATTAGCGTAAGTATGGATTCATCCTCTATGAGTGGAGGAGGAATCCATACCTTCAGTTTTTGAGAAGTATCATCTTCAGATGGTTCAACCCGAACTTCACCCCGCCTTTTGAGAGGCGCAGAACACGCAAGGACTCTGAGCTAGATTATCCTCTGATTTTTAGTCAGAAATTCTTATTATCCCACGCCCGTCCTTCTCCAATCAGCAGAACCAACCCCCCTTTTGGCGTTTAGCTAGCGTAAGTATGGATTCATAATCTATGAGTGGAGGAGAAATCCATACCTTCAGTTTTTGAGAAAGCTTAACGCTTTATCATTGCTACAGGCTACGATGTTGATGTGATCAAATTCAGTGAAAGAGTTAGTAGTAGCACCCTGAGGATCCGTTTCTCAATAAGACCTCACTTGTCCGTAGCCATCCTACCTTCTGGATGACTTCGGTCTAATATGGGTACCTGCAGCTCAGGTGCTGATGTCATGCTGGTTGATTGTTTCAACCGCTTGCCATTTCTCCAAAATTTGGAGAAGTTTTCCTTTGGAGCCTACAACTTTATTTGACGTGTGTATAGCTTCGATTAACCGTCTCCATTTCTGGCTGAAGCAGTTAGGCTCCCAAAAATCTTGGTACCACCCACAGCTGCACTACGGAATGTGGAGGGACGTATGCCTAGTACTTCCGATTTGGTAGACCTGATCTGTCCGAATCCGCTAGGAATTTCGGAATCCGTGCTTGTCAGGCATATTCATCCTTTCATACACCAGCACATGGAATTCATGTTTACGATTTAGACGCTTGTCCTGTGTACTTAGGGTAGTTAAATCGCGAACAGCCAACTTCCTCAAGTACCTGAGAGAGCGCATATTACCTGCCCGATTTTCTTCCTTTCACGTAAGAATGAGAGAACTTCTTTTTACGACCCAGACAGAAACTCAACTAATGTACACATAAGCTCCGGCATCACGTTAAGATTGTTACTAGTGGCGAAAGTGATTAAGATTAACTAATCCTGATTTTTTTTTAGTAAATCCTAACCAAAGTAATAGAAAAACACAGCTATAGTCTTAATGAGAATATTTTTTCTGAAAAATATTCTCAATTGCTGAAAATTTTTCTAAAGAAAATTAATCTCAGTAACTGGGAATTTTTTTAACAAATTTTCATAACTTTTTACACAGGAACATCTTTTTATAAAATTCTCTCTCTCTCTCTTTTTCGTTCTCTCTGTTCCAGTATTTTAAGATATAGGTTAATTATATTGTACTTATTACTTATGAGTATTTGTTGAGTGTTTTAATTCCCATTAACTCAATTTCTCTATATAGTATACCTTCAAATGTAAACATTTCAACAGTTTTATATTTTATCTCATTTTACACAGACACACGTAGAGAAAAAGCTTTTTCTGTTACTTTGCAGACATAACAAGTTGTAGATAAAAAAAGCTTTTATTTTTTGAATTTTAAAAATCAGCTGCTTGTAACAGTCATTTAGTTAACCAAAAAAGGTTTTCTGCCATTTGATTGTGCGTTCTAAATCTGCAAAAACACACACAGGATACAGGAATTTCAAATTAAGCTGCACACAATACAATCAAATACAAACAAAAAAAAAGGGAAAACTCTAACAACTTTTTCCACACCAACACTATGTAAATGGATGTTGGTGTGTATGTGTGTTTGCAGTATGTATGTGTCTTTTAGGTAAAAAAAAAAGTATTTGAATGAGCAGCAGTAGCATCTCTGTGTAGATATACATGTGTATATACCAAAAGAAAAGTAAGTAAGAAAAAAAAAAACACAACATCTCTCCTACACAACAATTGATGAAAATAACAACCATCCATGGTCCATGGTCGTATGAAAATCATCATAGAGCGCATAACGTCGCAAGGGTACAACGAGTTCGGACGCATTTATTTGAAACGCTAGCGGTTTGTTCAAAAATGATGATAACGTGGTAGTGATTAAAACAACAAAATATATAAAAAAAAAATTATACACAGAAAAAGTTGTTGAATCTTTTTTTTATTTGCAAAAAAAAAAAGAAATTGTAATATACCTACACATAAATAATTGGAAGTAGCAAAAAAAAATTATTAGAAAAAAAGTGAAAATTTTTTTAAACAAAATTTAACCAAAAGATAAATTTTTAACAAAAAAAAATATCTAAGAAATTGGTTAAAAAAATTTAACAAGAAAATTGAATATCCATAAAAAAAGTTTAAAATCAACAAATTTCAATATAAAAAAAAAAAAAAATCAGAAAAATTAAATATTTGAAAAATTTTGTGTGTGTATTTGTTAGTGAATTTCTTATAATTAAGTGTACCATAAATTTTGAAATAAAAAGAAAATATTACTAAAAAACCAAAAGATTGTGAATGTTTTAGTGTTCAATCAACAGTAAATTCTTAAACATCAAACACAAAAAAATAAAATTTTAAAGCATCTTTTAAGGCGTTTTGGTTAAGGCGCAAACTATATACCAACAAAACAAAAAAATACAAGCAATTTTCGGAGAAAATTGAAATCACACAAAAAAAGCGTAGGTGTCATTCATATATACATATAAATATATAAATTTTGTTTTTGCTTGTACTTTTGATAATTCTTAATAGAATTGATGTTATACAAATATGTACATAAAAAAAAATTGTTGTTATTTTTTTTTATCTATTTCAGTTAGATAAAAAATTAGTGTTTAATAAAAAAATGAAATTATAGAAAATTGAGAGCAAAAAGAGGATATTAAAAAAGAAGCCTAATAGTAGGCTATACGTTTTTTTTTTACATATTTTTTGTGTGAAAGATGTTAGAAATTAAAAGTAAAAGTGTTTCATTCTTAAATTTGTTATAAAAAAAGCAGGAATGTTTTAAAAAAAACATGTCTGGAAAAAATGTGTGTGTGAAAAAAAATGTGTATAGATTTTTGAAAGTGGTTTTCTATGTTATACACCTAAAAATAGGCAACAGTTTTTTTTTGTTAAGTGCTGTAATAAATATTTAAGTGATTTTAGCTTTTTGGGACCTTATTTTTTTATGAATTTTAAAATTAAACATGTTTACAGATTATTTTTTTATCAATTTTATAGATAAAATGTGTTCTAAGATGTGTATAGAGATTTGTGAGTGATTTGTTATGTTTTACACCTAAAAGTAGGCAACAGTTTTTTTTTATAACATGAAGTATAATTTTTTATGAATTTTAAAATTAAACATGTTCAGATATTAATTTTTTTTACAAATTTTATAGATAAAATGTGTTTTAAAATGTGTATAGAGACTTTAAAGTGTTTTGTTATGTTATGCACCTGGAAGTAGGCAACAGTTTTTTTTACAACCTATATGAACAAATGAGAGTTAATTAACTTTGTTATGCCGTGTGCCACACATCGAATTATTGGTTTAGGACCAAAAAAAAATCAAAAAAAATACCAGCAATGTCCGTCTTTCTTCTTTCCGTTGAAAGTATAAATTGAAAAAATCGAAATATTCTTAATTTTGATCAAAAAAACACATAAAAAAGTGTTTATAAACTTGTCTGGGAAAAAATACTTTCGAAAAATGTGTGTTTAGAAATTGTGTATAAATCTTAAAAAGTTGTTTTCTTTGTTATACACCTAAAAATATGCAACAATATTTTTGTTAGGCCCTGTAATAAATATTTTAGTGTTTTCAATTGTCAGATATTAATTTTTTTGTTAATTTTAGAGATAAAATGTGTTTTACAATGTGTATAGAGACTTGTAAATGCTTTGTTTTGATATGCACCTAGAAGTAGGCAACAGTTTTTTTTTAACCTATATGAGCAAATCAGGGTTTATTAACTTGTCAGGCCGTGTGCCACACATCGAAATATTGTGTTAGGACCAAAGAAAATTAATGTTTTCAAAATGCTTAATAGATTTGAAGACGATCCAGCACTGTCCGTCTTTCTTTTTTATCGTTGAAGGCATCAAAAATAACAAATATTCTTAATTTTGATTTAAAAACAAACACAAAACTGTGTTAAAACATGTCTGGAAAAAAATGTGTGTTTGAAAAAAAATGTGTATAGATATTTGAAAGTGGTTTTCTATGTTATACACCTAAAAATAGGCAACAGTTTTTTTGTTAAGTGCTGTAATAAATATTTAAGTGATTTTAGCTTTTTGAGATCTTATTTTTTTATGAATTTTAAAATTAAACATGTTTAGAGATTATTTTTTACAAATTTATTAGATAAAATGTATTTTAAAATGTGGCAACAGTTTTTTTTATAACCTGAGGTATAATTTGTTATGATTTTTAAATTTAAGCAGGTTCAGATATTAATTCTTTTACAAATTTTATAGTTAAAATGTGTTTTAAAATGTCTTAAGAGACTTTAAAGTGCTTTGTTATATTATGCACCTGGAAGTAGGCAACAGTTTTTTTTACAACAAATCAGGGTTTATTAATTTTGTTATGCCGTGTGCCACACATCGAATTATTGGTTTTGGACAAAACAAAGTATACGTTTTCTTGAGCCTTGGTAAATTTAAAGACGGCCTAGCGCAGACCGTAATTTATTCCTAAATTTGAAATCACAAAAAATAAACAAGTGTTTGGTTAAAAACATGCCTGGAAAACTCTTATGTTTGAAATAAATAAAATGTGTATAGAGATTTTAAAGTGATTTATTATGTTTTACACCTAAAAGTAGGCAACAGTTTTTTTTAGAACTTGAGGTATACTTTTTTTGTAATTTTAAAATTAAACAGGTTCAGATATTAATTTTTTTACAAATTTTATAGATAAAATGTGTTTTAAAATGTATATAGAGACTTGTTAGTGCTTTTTTATGTTATGCACCTGGAAGTAGGCAATAGTTTTTTTACAACCTATATAAACAAATGAGGGCTAATTAACTTTGTTATGCCGTGTGCCACACATCGAATTAATGGTTAAGAACCAAACAAATTTAAAAATTATCTGCAATGTCCGTCTTTCTTCTTTCCGTTGAAAGCATAAAGTGAAAAAAATCGAAATATTCTTAATTTTTATCAAAAAACACACAAAAAAAGTGCTTAAAAACATGTCTGGGAAAAAATATGTTCGAAAAATGTGTGTTTAGAAATTGTGTATGAATCTTAAAAAGTTTGTTTCTTTGTCATACACCTAAAAATAGGCAACAGTATTTTTGTTAGGCCCTGTTATAAATATTTTAGTGTTTTCAATTGTCAGATATTATTTTTTTTTTGTCAGATATTAATATTTTTTGAAAGCATAAAACAGATAGTGTTTGGTTTATCATGCTAAGCTCCTGAGAGAAGGCAACAAATTTTGTATATATCACTGTAACCAAAGTTCGAGGGTAATAATTAGCAATTTTTAGTATTTTTAAAACAATTTTATACAAAAATTCCGGGATTTACAAAAATTTTCCTGAACGACCTTAAATGCGTTCTATTTTTTTTTTTAAATTTTGGTTTCTAATTTTTTGTAGCATATTTTAGGGGTTTTGAATTCAATTGTTTAATATTTTTTTTAAATTTTTTGGAAAAACCTACAAATTTTATTACAAAAAATACTTTATCCATTCATTAATTAATATGTATGTAGGTTAGACTGGCATTTTTCTGTATAGCAAAATTTTTTCTTCTCCGATTTTCAAAGTCCGTGCATTTTTTTATTCTACTAGGCCTAAGCCTTATGTGGTACCAATTTGAGCGCCACGGCTTAAAATGATCGGATTTGGCTCAAATTAGTTTTAAATGAAAGATTGTCTCAAGCTCTACAAAAGGGTCGGCGGAATTAAATTTTGATACTTTTTTTAAAAAAACTTCTTGAACGAAGGAAAAAACCGCCATTTTTTACAAATTTGAAATGGCGATATCTCGAAAACCGATCGAAATTTTTTTTAAAATTTTTTTTTTAATTTTATTTTTAAAAATTTTTCAAAAATCCAAAACTTTGACCGCCGCACAGTGTTGTGACCTTGGCCATAAATGGTCAAACTAAATGTCTTAAAATTTAAGGTTATATGAATTTTATTTTTAGAAAACATCATAAATAAAACAAATCCAAAACAGTTTATAGATATCTTTAATAGTTTTTAAGTTACATGTCTCTAAAGTTGAACTTTTTGAAATATATCATATTTCGGTTTTAAAATCTTTGAAATCCACATGAACTTGTAAGGGTTAAATAATTATATTGCATTTAAAATTCGACCTTATTGGTAATGATGTTTTAAGTTCGATATGTTACTTATATGATAATGCTGTTTTGGTCGACATAAGTTAATCATATGGTAAGTAACGCTGTTATAAAGTGAGTTCCAAAGAAAATACTAATTTATTTTGCAAATTTCATATTTGATAGTCAGCCATTTTTGTGGCCCTCATTGGCGCGCTTAGTTCTTTGCAGAAAATATTGGTATAAGTATGTAGATTACAAATAACAAAAGAACTCGTCCACGTTTTTCCACTTTTTTTTTTAATCAATTTTTTTTTGTGGGATCCCGAATATAAATTTGGAAATTTTTTTAACGAAAACACCAAGATGCAGCAGTTGTCCTTGATAATTTGAAATGTTTTGCGAAAATAGTTATGGAACACATATAATAAATCGGAATGCAAAATGAATTGGTCGGTTAAATTTAAAATTTTATTTAAATTGGTCCAAGAACCATTATTTGTCATCCAGGCCTGACACAAATTAGATGCTTGGCTAGACACCAGTTGTACATTAACAGATGCAGACTTTTATTTAGAAAGATTTTGTTGAGGAAGTACGTTGTACTATATTTTTACTTGCTTATTTTATAACGGTATTTTTGTGGTAGGCATATCCCTGCTTAAACTTAAAAACAATATTCAACGTATTGTAAATACTACGTGCAAAAATGTTGTGAATTATTGATAGTTTTAAGGTCAAAGGATTTCCCTGAATTTTCTCAAGTCTTTAAAAAAGGATATTTATGAGCTAAGAATATCCTTAGGATAGGTTTAGGATAATCCTTGCTTCAATTATACTAAAATAAGGTATTTTCAACATTATCAGAACAGAATTTCATGAAGAACGAAGGATTTTTAAGCTTTTTTTTAAATTTTTTAAGGACGTTTTTAATTTATGTTTAACATCCTTGCTTCAATTTTTTCATTTGATTAAGATTTAAGGTATATTCTAAGTGTTGCGGATGCAAAAATTCATAAAGGAATTTGAATTTTGAACTTTTTCTTGACTATTTTAAAAAAGGACATTTTCGAGGAGGGCGTATCCTTGTTTCGATTTGCACAAATTTTGGTAAATACATTGAGCATATTATAACAGTTGGATTTTCAAAATTTCATGAAATAACTTAAATTTTTACCCTTTTTCTGAACGTTATTTTAAAAAGGACATTTTTGAGCTAGGCGTATCCTTGCTCCGAATTGGACAAAATTTTGTAGAATAATTAATAGCATTATGGGTAACAACTACAATAAATACCATGAAGATTAGAGCGTTAGTTTTCGTTTTATGCCGTATTTTATTTTTAGGATATATGGGAAGGATACGAATCCTTGGGCGGATATTGACCAAATTCAAAATTTTTCTTGATCTTATCGATCTTAACAAGTGTTCCAAATTTTAACGCTCTAACTTAACTCCTTCTATTTTTGGCCACTCTTTACATGAAGACGCAACACTGTGCGCCGGGCGCCACGGTAATACGATTGACCTCAAATTTGTACCACATAAGTTTTAGACCTAGGACAATAAAAATTTGCCCGGACACTTAGGAAAATCGAAAAATGATAAAAAATGCCAGTCTAATGTAGGTGAACGAATTTTCCAAAACTTTTTGCAACTTTTTATTTTCCTAGAACTGAAAAATACCAATTTATAATGAAAACTAAAATATAATTTAAAACATAGAAAAAAAAATCTGTAAATTTTATTACAGCAAAAATTTAGCTGGAAATTTAAAGTCAACAAAAACACTGGATAAATAACATTTTAACACAATACTCATTTGAAAATGTGTGCAATGAAAAATAGTTCTTTTTGTGCAAAAAACCTAGGAAATTTATATATTAGACAATTTTGTTAGTGAAATATTTCTACTGTAAAACTAAACAAATACGAAGCATTTTTTCGATCGCAAAAAAATGTTTCTAAAAATTTTATGTTTGAGATTTTGAAAATAATATTTTGTTAATTTCAGGAACCTTAAAAAATGTTATTTTTTTTGGGAACCTAAAAAATAATTTTATTTAGGAACGGGTCTTAAAAACAATGTTCAACAAGATTTTCGAAATTAAAAAAAAAATCGTCACTTTTCTATAAGTATAAACCAGAATCATGGTAAATTTCATCAGATCGATTTTTAAATACGTTTTACAAAAAATTTTACTTATGTTGTGTTGTTTAATTATTTGGATTAAAGTGTGCTTTAAAAATGCTAAAAATTTTATTAAATGAACGTTTCAAATAAAACACAAAATATATCACTATTAATCGCTGTTTTTTTTAATCACTGTTTGATGTGATGCACTCATAATAATCACTCTGTTAAATTACAGAGATACTCTGCTGAGCCAGCAGAAAATACCATAGATTTCCAACCAGCAAGATTTTTTGTTATTTTACAAAGAAAACTCTGTAAAATGATTTCGATAAAAAAACTGTAAATTTACAGAATCATCTGTAGAATATTGATAAAAGCGAAAAGAATTTTACCAAAAAAATTCTGTAAATTTACAAAGTCTTAGTTAAATGCATTTTATGAGTTCAAAATTTTACAAAAAAAAACTCTGTAAATTTACAAAGTTTTAGTTAAATCTATTTTATGAGTAAAGTTTCTCTGCTTTGAAAACATTAATTAAAATTAAAAAAAAATAATTAATTAAAATTTTGTTAAATTTGCCCGCTTTAATGCTTCCAAATTGTAAATTTACTTTTTTATTTTTGTGAAAATTACGAGTTTTTAACGAGTAATTCCAATTTTACACGTCATTTTCATAAAATTTACCAGTTTTATTGTAATTTAAGGCACTTTTTAAAGAGGGGCTTATCGGTCATATTTGGAAGTTTTTTGAAGTGATTTTTATTTGAAACCTGTATTACAGAGCAATAAGTAAAATTACAAATGAAATTTAGTATTTTGGTTACAAGAAAAAACAAAGTACTTTTCTTAAATCTGTGTTTTAACAAAAAACTTTATTATCTGTAAAATAGAGATTACATAGTAAAAAGTAAAATTACAGATACAATTTTGTTTTTCGGTCACAAGAAAATACAAAGTATTTTCTTAAAATCTATATTTCGACAGATAATTTTATCAAATATCTGTCGAATTGAGATTACAGTCATTTTACAGAGTATTTAACAGAGTAATTATTTTGAGTGTGGGATTAGTTATTGTTTGCTCCCTAAGCTATGCTTTAAGAATATTACAAAATTACTGTATAAAATAAACACAACAACAGGATTCGTAAATGAGTACAACCTTAATGTGATTACACCGTCCGACAAAAATTTAAAAAATTTATTAAACACGAACTGGATAATATGCGTTTGAAACTAGAGACTAAATGTAGTAAAACTGCAGTTACAGTTTTTCTTTTCGTGATCCTGTTTCCTTTTAAAAGGACTTCAAAGATTTAGATAATTAAATTTTATAAAATATATTTTTAATATTTGTACTTGTCCTAGGATGCCAATAGTGATAGCAAATGAAAGAGGAGGATTTCTCCTAATTTTCTTATTTTCTTATTTTACATATCAGGAAAAAGGAACTAAGTTACGTCCTTTCAAAAATGTATCCTTCAATATCATTCAAAATTTTCAACAAAATATTTTGATAAAGTTTTCAAATGACTTTATTCACATCCTTTTATCCTGATATGGCAAAATGAAAAAATATAAAAATTAGGGGAGATTCTTCTCTTTCATTTGAAATCACCAGTGTCATCCTAGGTCAAGTAGAAATATTTAAAAAATATTTTACAAAATGTATCCTTTAAAACTTTAAAGTTATTTTAAAATGAAACAGGATCACAAAATCAAAAACTGTAAATGCAGTTTTACTCCATGTCATCTCTTCTTTCAGACGTATATCATCCGGTTCATGTTCAAAATTGGCTGTCGGACGGTTTTATATTTAATAACTCCATATTTTCTATGATAAATCCTAAAACAAGCGATTGCAAAACACAGCTTAAATTTTATATAACGCAAACAGTTGGGTTTAGAATCTTTAAATTTTATTGTTTATTTGAAAATATTTTTAAGGTGTACATGTAATACATATTTAAAATATACACACCATCCTAAAAATATGCAATAGTTTTTTTTTTAATAATATTCTTTATGCAGAAGCACTAAAATTTCATCAAAAATTTGTTATGTGTTACCTATAACTAGACTACAGCTTTGGGCATTGAAAGTAATTAACAGTTAATATTTGGAAATCATTACATGTTTTTTCGAAACCTTTATGTGGGCAACATATTCGTGCAAATTCATTTTTTTTGTTAAAAATAGAAATCATAACTACTAAAACAAGTGTCGTTTTTATGATTGAAAACATATTTCATATTTATTTGATTTCCAGTGAAATATAGTTCTCTAACAAAATTGTTTAAAATATAAAGTGCTTTGGGTATTTGCTAAAAAAGTCATTTTTTTTTCATTGCACACATTTTGAAATAAGTGTTGTGTTAAAATGTTATTTAAGCTGTGTTTACATCATGCCACTGATTGTGAGTCGTATGATTTTTATGAAAAAGCAAGATTTTTGTGTAGCATATTTTTGGGCATGTAGTAAATATATGATTGGCATTTAAAAGCGATAAAAAACTCTTTACATTGCTAAATTTATAGAGTTATAACAATTAATAAAGCTTAAGTCGATTTATTAAAAAAAAAAATCATAAATTTCTTTGTTTTGCTGGAATTTAATTTTCGGATCATATATTTACAAAATGCCTAAAATTATGCTACAGCAAAATCTTACTTTTTTATAAAAAGTGTCGAAAATAAAATGACTCATAGTCAGTGGTATGGTGTAAACACAGCTTTAAGGCCATTTGGCACGATATGGTTTTATATACTTCTATTATTTTTAAAATTATTTTTAAAAAAGTAAAAATTTTATAAAGCATATTTAGGTAGAGACAAAAAATCATATACATTACTTTAAAAGATTAAACTTTTTTTAATTTTTTTGCAATCAAGAGAAAATTGTTTTATTATTTTTAAAAACTCATCTAAAAATGTCGAAAATCATGCATAATATAAATTTTTCCGTTAATCCTAAAAGTATGCACTATGTTTTTTTTAAAGAAAACATCGAAAATAGTTTAATTCAAGCTATGTTTACACCACTCCACTGAGTCGTTTTATTTTCGACGTTTTTTTTTTAAAAGTAAGATTTTGCTGTAGCATACTTTTAGGCATTTTGTAAATATATGATCCGAAAATTAAATCCCGACAAAACAATGACCTTTATGATTTTTTTAATAAATAGACTTAAGATTAAACAAATTGTTATATTTGTTTATAAAAAGTAGGCAATTTTTACAGCATATATTTAGGCAGAGACAAAAAATCATATATATTACTTTGATAAGATTTAAACTTTTTCCATTTTTTTGCAATTAAGAGAAAATTGTTTTCTAATACCACTGAATCGGAATTTTTTAAAATACATATCTAAAAATAACGAAAATAATACATAATATAAATTTTTCCTTTAACCCTAAAAGTATGCACTACTTTTTTTAAAGAAAATTTAGTCTTATCAATAAGATTTTCAATATTATTTTGAAATAATTTGTGAAAAACTTAGCTTTTTTATTGAATGTATTAAGTAAGCGACAGAAAATGATATATTTAACTTTAAAAAGCTTTGAACTTTTTTCCATTTTTTGCAATCAATTGAAAATTATTTTCTTATACCACAAAGTTGACAAATTTTTGACATTTTTAGAATAATTTTTAAAAATTTCGGAAATCATACGTAATAAAAACCTAAAAGTATGCACTCCTTTGACAAAAAAAATCGATTTATTAAAGCTGTGTTTACACCATACCACTGATTGTGAGTCGTTTTATTTTCGACGATTTTTATAAAAAAGTAAGATTTTGCTGTAGCATAATTTTAGGCATGTTGTAAATATATGATCCAAAAAAATTAAATCCCATCAAAACAATGATATTCATGTTTTTTTTTAATAAATCGACTTAAGAATAAATAAATTGTCATATTTTTTTTATAAATTTAGCAATATGTAGAGTTTTTGACGCTTTTAAATAACAATCATATATTTACTACATGCCTAAAATTATGATATAAAAAATCTTGTTTTTTATAAAAATTATACGACTTAAGCTTTGTGTACACTATACCACTGAGTCGTATGATTTTTATGAAAAAGCAATGTTTTTTATAGCATAATTTTAGGCATGTAGTAGATATATGATTCCTATTTAAAAGCGCCAAAAAGCTCTACATTTTGCTAAATTTATAAACAAATATTACAATTTATTTAATCTTAAGTTTATAAATTTAGCAATATGTAAAGTTTTTTATCGCTTTTAAATAACAATCCTATATATATTACATGCCTAAAATTATGCTTTAAAAAAATCTTGCTTTTTCATGAAAATCATACGACTCAGTGGTATGGTATGGTGTAAACATAGCTTTAGTGGTATGTTGTAAACACAGCTTAACTTAAACGGTTTTCGATGTTATGGAAAAACGAGTGCATACTTTTAGGCTCAAAGAAAAAATAGATATTACGCATGATTTTCGAAGTTTTTAGAAATGTTAGTATAAAAAACTGTTATCTTTAGATGGCCAACAAAATGGAAAAAGTATAAAGCTTTTTAAAATCAAATATATGATTTTTGCCCTGCCTTCATATATGCAATAAAAAATGATACGAAAAATGTTATCGTGACATTTGACCTTTACCAGTTTCTGGTAATTTTTGTGTGGTAAAATATTTTAACTGAATTTTTTATGTTTTAAATGGAAAATATAATTTCATTGTAAGGCGGTTGGCATTTGATAAATTTATTCCATGAAAATATAAATTTGCACCAAAAAAAAAAACTTTATGAAAAAAATATCTCCAACTATACATATTATTAAAGCTATGTTTACACCATATCACTGATGCATATGATTTTTATGAAAAAGCAAGATTTTTTATAGCATGTTGTAAATATATGATTGTTACTTAAAATCGACAAAAAACTCTACATATTGCTAAATTTGTAAACAAATTTAGCAATTTATTTAATCTTAAGTCGATTTAGTAAAAATAAATCTAAAATATCATTGTTTTGTTGGAATTTAATTTTTGGATCATATATTTACAAAATGCCTAAAACTATGCTACAGCAAAATCTTACTTTTTTATAAAAATCGTCAAAAATAAAACGACTTACAAGGGAAGTCTCCCTGGTGTCACCCTCCGATCTTCATGAAATTTGGATATGTTGTTAAGAACGAAAATTAATTCGACACGTATTTTTTTTAGCGGAACTCATTTTTAGGGGGGGTCGATTTGTATGGGGGGAAATTGACCTTTTTCAGTTTTTTACGATTTACGCATATTTAAACAAAATTAATATAGGCATGTGTGGTATCAGATTAAAGGTATTAAAAATACCTACCTTGTGGTGCTAACAACGGGCCAAAGATGTTAATATTTTTCGACTTATTAACAAAATTGTCCTAAAATGTTGGTATTTAACTCAATATTATGAAAAGTTGTGCATGTTTGGACACGTTCTTAGCACACGTAGATAGGTTTTCCAAAGACCTTTCATTTGGTATGTAACATGACAAGCTTTCTTTGCATAATATAGGAGATAAACGAAAAAACTGAATAATGGCCTTGTCTTCCCCCATCTTTTTTGCCCCCTAAATATGAATTTGGGCCGCTAAAAAAAAATATGTGTCCCTTTATTTTTTCTGCTCTAAAAAATAAAACCAATTCCATAAAGATCCGCGGGTGACACTAGGGAGACTTCCCTTGTTAGTAATGGTGTACACATAGATTAATCAGTATTTTCATCATTAAATTTGTAAGCGTATTTTTAAAAAATAATACTTGTCAGGATAATTATTATTTAGGCAACAGAAAACTAGCAGTTATGAATTTATTTTGGGGCCTAAAACTATGCAACAACATATTTGAAATAGTAGTCAGAAATCAAACATATTTTTATTGAAATTTGATTTAAATCAATAAATAATTATGAAGGAATGTATTGATTTCCTCCTCTTGAAGGTTTTAAGATGTGTTACTTCAACTTAAAACGTTTTCATTTATTTAATTCTACAATACACTTATTTTGTATAGCATAGTTTTAGGCATCAAAATAAATTCAAAACGGCTAGCTTTCTGTTGCCCTAATTATTATTATCACGTTTGTAGTCTTTTTAAAATTTGTTTAAAACCCCTTAAAATATGCTACAAAAAAAAAGTCTGATTAGTTTTTATTGAAAAAAAATAAATAGTTTTATTCGACCTTTAAAATAGGTTTATTATGGCTCGAGGTCGTTTTTTACTTTACTAATTAAATCTTTGATATTCTCTTAGATTAATTTTAAAGAAATTATTTTTCTGTTTTTTAATTTATTTATGTTGGCCATTTTTACAAGACTTAATCGATTTTTTAGACTTAATCGATTAAGTCTTGCAAAAATGACCAACACAAATAAATTTAAAACAGTAAAATAATTTTCTTGAAAATTATTCTATGAGAATATCATAGTTAAGAAAAGAAAATAATGACCTCGAGTTTTATTCTAGCTACTCAAAATATAAAAAATAAAATTTTACGCTTGAAAATAAAGAAAATGTTGAGTTGAGTGTTTAGAAAATAGATTTCAAAAAAATTTAAAAAATATTTTACTATATTTTTATTTACATTAACAGTTTTTTCCACATAATTCGAGTATTTTGATTATTTATTATTACTGGAAAAATGTGGGTCCGCAATCAGTTAATATTCTAGTAGTTTAAAAAGTTTTATTTGTAATCATAAATATTTTTTTACATTATATTTAATATAAATTTGAAATAGAATGCCCAGCCTAAACATATGCAATATTTTTTTTTTTTATAATAAAAGCAGTGACATTCTATCATAACGTATTTGTTATGTGTTACCTATAACTAGGCAACACGTTTGTGCATTGAAAGTAAATAACAGTAAATATTTGAAAATCATTACATGTTTTCCAAAAACCCTTTAGTGGGCAATACATTTGTGCAAATACATTTTTATTTATTGCTAAAAAAAAATCATTACTACTAAAACAAGTGTCGTTTTTATGATCGAAAAAATATTTCATATTTATTTGATTTCCAGTGAAATATAGTTCTCTAACAAAATTGTTAAAAATATACAGTCCTTTGGGTATTTGCTAATATTTGCTATTATTTATCCTGGCAAAAATTGTGAATAGAGTGTTGTATTATAATGTTATTTACCAATGGTTTTGTTGACTCCAAATTTCCAGCAACATGTACTAACATGTCCTAATTGAGAAAAAAGTTTATAATATAAGTTGTAGGTTTTTCTTGCAATAGTGTGTATCATTTTATATAGTAAAGTTTTTAGGCTGTATTTAAATTTTTTCAAACCCCTTAAATATACAGACCCCTAAAATATGCTACAAAAAATTTAAAAAGATATTTTCTATTCAAAATATTTTTTTGATAAAGCAGTGTTTACACCATTCCACTGAGTCGTTTGATTTCGACGATTTTTATAAAAAAGTAAGATTTTGCTGTAGCATAATTTTAGGCATTTTGTAAATATATGATCCGAAAATTAAATCCCAGCAAAACAATGATATTTATGATTTTTTTTAATGAATCGACTTAAGATTAAATAAATTATTATATTTGTTTATAAATTTAGCAATATGTAGAGTTTTTTGTCGCTTTTCAATAATCATATATTTTCTACATTCCTAAAATAATGCTATAAATAAATAAAAAAATCTTGCTTTTTTATAAAAATCATACGACTCAGTGGTATATTGTAAACACAGGTTAACGTAAACGGTTTTCGATGTTATAGAAAAACCAGTGCATACTTTTAGGCTCAAAAATGGATATACCGTATGATTTTCGACATTTTTAGAGATTTTTTTTTAAAATTTCGAAAGTTATTCGACCCAGTAGTATAAAGAGACTATTATCTTTAGATTTTCAACAAAATGGAAAAATTTAAAGCTTTTTAAAATAAAATATACGATTTTTTGCCCTGCCTTCATATATGCTATAAACAATGATACGAAAAATGTTATCGTGACATTTGACCTTTACCAATTTCTGGTAAACTTTGTGTAGTAAAATATTTTAACTGAATTTTTTATGTTTTAAATGGAAAATATAATTTCATTATAAGTTAGTTGGTATTTGATAAATTTATTCCATGAAAATATAAATTTGCTCCAAAAAATAAACGAAATAAAAAAAATACTTCCAACTATGCATATTATACCGTCTGACAGCCAATATTGAACATGAACCGGACAATAAACGTCTGAAAGTAGAGATCACATAAAGTAAAACTGCATTTACAGTTTTTCATTTTGTGATCCTGTTTCATTTTAAAAGGACTTGAAAGATTTAAAGGATACGTTTAGTAAAATATTTCTGAAATATTTGAGCTTGTCCTAGGATGCCACTGGTGATGGAAAATGAAAGAGGGAGATCTCCCATAATTTTTTCATCTTCTATTTTGCCATATCAGGATAAAAGGATGTGAATAAAGTCCTTTAAAAACTTCATCAAAATATTTTGTTTAATATTTCGAATGATATTGATGGATAAAGTTTTGAAAGGTTGTATCTCACCAATGTAACTATAATAAAATAGGAAAATTAGGAGAGATCCTCCTCTTTCATTTGCTATCACTTATGGCATCCTAGGACAAGTATAAATATTTTATAAAATTTATTCTTTTAAAACTTTACAGTCCTTTTAAAAGGAAACTGGATCACGAAATGAAAAACTGTAAATACAGTTTTTCTACATTTAGTCTCTAGTTTCAAACGTATACTATCCAGTTCGTGTTCAACGACTTTTTTTCGTTTTTATTGGACGGTCTTACCACTGAGTTGTTTTATTTTCGAAGATTTTTATAAAAAGTTAGATTTTGCTGTAGCATAATTTTAGACATTTTGTAAATATATGATCCGAAAATTAAATCCCAGCAAAACAATGACATTTATGATTTTTTTTTTAATAAATCGACTTAAGATTAAATAAATTGTTATATATGTTTATAAATTTAGCAATATGTAGAGTTTTTGTCGCTTTGAAATAACAATCATATATTTTCTACATGCCTAAAATAATGCTATAAAATTTTTTTTTTATAAAAATGATACGACTCATTGTCAGTGGTATGATCTAAACACAGCTTAATGTAAAGTTTTTCGATGTTATAGGAAAACCAGTGCATACTTTTAGGGTCAACAAATGGATATTACGTATGATTTTTGACATTTCAAGAAATGTTTTGTACTGGTTATATATGAAAAAAAAAAAGATATCAAATTTGAATTTATTAACGGCACGTTACTTATTTAAAACAATTCCTGTTGCAAACCCTGACTTGTGCAAACCATGTCAAATCATTTTCTGTTGTTCGAAACAAGTTTTTTTTTCTCTCTCTTTTTATTCATATCTCTTTTTACACATGACCCACATGGTTTATTTTATTACGTATAGTATTTCCGGCATTTACGTTTATAACTTTCAAGAAGTAAGTCTCAAGAATAAATCATTAAGTGATAAAGTGTGCTATCTGATTAAAATTTTTCTTATTAAATAGTAAAATTATTAAAGGTTATATCAAAGTATTTTTTTTATCTAACCCAATTGGTTGAACTGAAGTTTGATAAAACCTGAAATTCCAAATTATTGTAAAACTTATTTGCAATTTTGGCTATACTTTTGGTGCTTGGGGCACTTAAAGAATTTTCTGGGACACGTTTAATGTGGCTCAAACCCTACATATTTTAAAACCAGGTGAGAATATTCCAAAGTAATGCTCAGAGCTCAAATGGTAAATCTTGTTTTTTTTGATTAAATAGATTTTTTTTTGGAAATAGCCCGATAATTTGGTTACATCACAGCACGTGCCGATATTAAAACCATATTAATTAATATCTGATTCGCATCGCTAGTCAAGTCAAATTTAATAAGTGGACAACCAAAGAACATTATTGAGCCTTCGCCAAATCGCTATTACATGGTGTGGTTTTTTTTACTGGGAACCTCTGCTATCTATTTCCCCAATACATAGGTTATTTTGATTTGAGACATAACTAACCTAACTTTAGCCCCGATCAACTTTAACAACTTATTTTATTACTATTGTAGCTATTTTCCTAATACTCGTATTTTATAGTTCATATTAACCAAAAGTTATTAAAAATATTATAAAGCAGATTATTAATTTATGTAATTTTTATTACTAACTCCCAGCTCTGTCAACATATGTATGTTACGTATTTTTTTTCTAATTTTTTTGTGGATTGTATTCATTGATCAAAAATCCATTCATAAAATCTTGCTCAATATTCCTTTGCATATGAGTACATTGATTTTATGACGTTTAATAATTTTGTCTATTTATGTTATTTAATTTTATCTACAGTTTGTTGTGCTACTATCAAAGAAAATAATTTACATTGATCTCCTTTCACACTATTTATTTTCTGTGTGTCCATTGTATTCAGTAGCTAAAAGGAATTCAATAAGTCGTGTAATTTTTCTATTTGATCTTTCTTTTCTCAACGAAAAACAAAAAAAAAAAAATAACAAAAACCAACAACTGTAATAAATTTAGTGTATTTATAATAAAATTAATTATATTATATTGTTGATTATTAGTGTTAAATGTAAAATAGTGTATTGATAAATATAATTATATTTAGTGATTATCTAAAGAAAAAAAAACTCAGTAATTAAAAAGACACCAAACAACAAAAACAATTTCATCGGAGAGAAGGCCTTCAATCCTCGAATAACAACAACAACAACAAAAATATGTAAGTTGAACATTATTTACTTTCAATCTATTTGGTTATTTTGCATATTATTGAGTTTGTCTATTTCTTTTTAATTTTTTTTATATAAATATTATATTGTTTACAATTTCTCTGCCTAATTAGTGGTAAAAACATTATATTAGGTTTGTTTTTTTTTTAATATCTAAAATGATTATATTTCAAACTTTTCATTATTGAATCTAAAACAGTTAGTTTAGATGTATTTAAATATATTTTTTTTCTTTATGGTCTTAAATAAATAATATGGATTGTTAACTTGAATTTTTGTTGGTCTGAAATTATTTAAAGAGGTAGTAGTTCAATAATATGATGTTTTGGGTCTTCCACCAAATCTGGGAAGACAAGGTAAGGGATGGGTAAAGAGCAGGCATTAAATTAGCACTGCTTACTAATAGAGTCTCATCGGGGTTTATTTTTCTGTCCGGTAATCCTTGGTTTATTTATAAAAATTCAATTCTAGTGTGCACTTTTTTTCTTGTTATACTGGGTTAAGGGATAAGCCAAGCCTGTAGTTTTACGAACTTACGAGATTGTAGCAGCCGGTCAGCTAGGTGCACACATCTGCAGGTGGCAAAATTAAGAACACCATATCCTCCACTTCAAATATACACCCGGTTCCATAACAGAATGGCTCCCAACGTGGGGCACACGGAATAGTGGGTCCCAAACTTTTTTTTCATAATTTTTTATTGATGTTTTTTAAGTAAACTAAAATTACATTTTTTTTGTAAATTTTTCATTGTAAGAGTAACTGTTGATGCAGTAAGTAAACTTTATGTTATACTACTTGACCCAGTCACATTACTTACACAATTTCCATTAATTTTGTCCGTCTGTTCATATTAAATTTGGAATGGCTTATTAGATGAAGATGAAATCTTTTATTCACCAATTTTTAAAATATGATATATTGTTCGTTTATTAAAAAAAAAAAAAATATATAGATATATATAGATTTTCTATCATATTTCGTGAAGGATTTTTAAATTTAGAGTTTTATCTGATTTTCACCAGAGCGAAAATTATTATGAAGATAACAAAATGTCATTTGGACATTTAATGAAAAAAAAAAAAAAAAACCATAGATGGGACTAACATATTAGTTTTTATTGAACAACTTAATTATTCTTTAAATAAGAGTAGGACCATAATTTCATATTTAAATAAACTTTAAAAATTTGAATTCACTATTAATACGATAAAAACCTTAAAGCTATTTTATAATCGGTTCAAAATGTCTTTGCGTCACAGTACGGATGATAGCACTGCTCCAATTTGCACGATTTGTCGTGAAAGTTTAGGTAGCGATGAGGAAGTTTTAAAAACGCCTTGTAATCATAAATTTCATAAACATTGTTTAATATCTTGGCTTAAAAGAAACAAAACTTGCCCTCAGTGTAGAGCACAGTGTGATAGTAAACAATGCACTGCAAAACTAGCTTCAAGCACTGGTGCTATAACCAGATCTCAAAATAATCGACCAATTACTTCAGGTCAATCAACTAACCAATCTCAAATACCTAGTGATTTACAGGGTGCAGTAGGAGGACTTTCTCTCCCCGAACTAAATCCAATTATATCTGGTCCTAATAATAATTTATTAAATACGAGTAACGATGATGATAACCGGATAAGAAATATTGTTTCCGCTGTCGTTTCAGCACGACATGCAACCATTTTAAATGATTTAGATGACCGTATTACACGTACTATTGAAGAACGGCTTGAATGTGCATTGGCCAATGTTTTAGGAGGTTTAAATATGAACGCTCAGGCACCTTATATTGCCCCTCCTGCTCCCGAACAAAATGAAGCGGCGTCGGAACATTCATGGCCACGTGACATGCCAGCATTTGCACCAGGTCGTAGGCAAGAAAATACCCCAAACAGACATGGTGGTCGTGCTTATGATTTTTCGGTTATTCATAATGCAGGTAGAATAGCTAATACAATACGAAATTGGGACATACAGTTTGATGGATCCGGTAATATTTCGGTCGAAAATTTTATTTACCGCGTAGAATCACAAGTACTTGACACATTGGGAGGTAATTTTAATGCCCTGTGTGAAAACGTACAAGTCCTTTTTATTAATGAGGCTAAGTCATGGTATTGGCGATTTCGCCGTTCGGTTGATCGGGTGACATGGCCACTACTCTGTGAGGAATTACGTACCAACTTTGAAGACTACAAAACTGATACAGAGCTCAAAGAAGACATGAGAGCTCGTAAACAAGGCCCATCGGAGTCTTTTGAGGATTACAAAAATGCTATACTTCGTATAGCAGAGAATTTACATACACCTTTCAGAGAATCTGAGTTAGTAGAAATTCTGCAAAGGGGCTTACGTACCGATATCCGTGAACGACTACTTTACGTCACTGTTAATTCGGTATCACAACTTAGGAGACTTTGTCGTAGGAGAGAAAATTTGCTAAACGAGGCAAATCCTCAGCCGCAGAACCCGAATCGTGTTAATTTTAGGCATAGACAGGTTAATGGGTTGAGTAACGACTTAGAATTTGAAAATTTAGATAATCCCCCGGCTGTTGATGAAGTAGCTAGACGTCCAGTCGATGAGGCAGGAAGGCGTCCAATAGGTAGACTTATATGTTGGAACTGTCGTTCAGATGGTCATAGATTTACCGATTGTCTTGAAGAAAGAACAAAATTTTGCTATGGTTGCGGAGCAGTTGGTGTCTTTAAGCCTAATTGTCCCAACTGTAATCCGGGAAACTAGATTCGGAGCGAAGTGTTCACATTGAATCTTCGCCAAGACCAAAATATGATATAGTAAAAATTTTATCTTCAGCAAACAAATCTGATGTTGATTCTTCAACTGATACTAAATCTCGAGTTATTGTCCCTTATGATGTACGATTACAAATATATAATGAAAAAAGGAAAGCTATTTTTGGAAATTCCCAAACTACTTTTAAAAATTCCCGTTCATCTGAACGCGCTAAAAATTTTTGGAGAAAAATCAAAGCTTCAAAAAAGGCCCTAGAACAAACAATTAGTGCTCTTACTCACAAAACCAACGACTTACGACCCTATGCAGAAATTCAGTTATTAGATAGGAAAGTTCTAGGATTACTTGACAGTGGTGCCCAAGTCTCATGTATAGGGGGTGATCTGGCCAAGGAAGTTTCTGGGAAAAATGAATTAAAAACGATTGGCACTCGTATCAGCACAGCTGATGGTACCGAACAATCAGTCGTTGGCTATATTCATATCTCGGTATCTTTTAAAAATGATATTCAGCAAATAAAATTTTACGTGGTTCCCAAACTTTCTCAAGATATTATTCTTGGAGTTGATTTTTGGACGAAGTTTAAAATTGCTCCAAATATCATTTCTGCCATTGAATTAACTGACAACTCTGGTACTAAATCTGATTATGAAATGCATGCTTTAACGGAAAATCAGTTACGGAAGCTGGAATCGGTAAAGAATATTTTCCCTTCCTGTGAAAAAGAAGGTCTTGGGAGAACTTCCCTTATGCAATACAAAATAGAACTTGAGTCCAACGTCCGTCCGATCAAACAACGTTATTTTCCTATATCCCCAGCAATTGAAAAATTAGTACACGAAGAAATCGACGATATGATTCGTTTAGGTGTTATCGAGGAGGCTCCTAACAGTCCGTGGTCCAGTCCGGTAGTACTAGTCCGTAAACCTAATAAAGTCCGTCTGTGTCTCGATTCACGAAAGATAAATAGCGTAACTGTAAAAGACGCTTATCCGTTACCCCATATTGAGGGTATACTAAGCCGATTACCAAAAGCCGAATATATTTCTTCCCTCGATTTGCGTCGCGCCTTTTGGCAAATTCCCTTGTCCGAGAAATCACGTGATATTACGTGTTTCACTGTCCCAAATCGTCCGTTGTATAGATATTGCGTAATGCCCTTTGGCTTATGCAACGCCCCACAAGCTTTGTGTCGCTTGATGGATCGCGTCATCCCTCCCAATCTTAAAAATGAAGTCTTCGTGTATTTAGATGATTTACTCATAATATCGGAAACGTTCGATAGTCATTTGTCCGTCTTGTCCGAAATTGCGTTCCAATTGCGCCAAGCTGGTCTCACCATTAACGTTGCTAAGAGCAAATTTTGTATAAAAGAAGTTAGTTACTTAGGGTACATAGTAGGAAATGGGACTTTACGGACTGACAGAGACAAAATATCGGCGGTAACTGATTTTCCTCCACCGACTACAGTTAAGCAGCTGCGAAGATTCCTCGGCATGGCCGGGTGGTACCGTCGCTTTGTCGATAATTTCGCTACGCTCACCGTTCCACTTACAGAGCTGTTAAAAAAGGGTAAAAGCTTCAAGTGGACTGAAGAGTCACAATTAGCATTTGACCAGTTAAAACATAAGCTTTCATCTGCACCAATTCTGGTTAGTCCCGATTACAACCGGCCATTTATTTTGCAATGCGATGCCAGCAAATTAGGAGTAGGAGCGGTGCTGGCACAAGCTAAGGAATCAGGACAAGAAATGCCCATCGCTTTCTTTTCAAAAAAATTAAATAAGGCACAGTCTAATTACAGCGTGACTGAATTAGAATGCTTGGCCGTCATGCTGGCATTAAAAAAATTTAGGCCATACATTGAAGGGCAAGATTTTACTGTTGTTACCGACCATGCTTCCCTTCAATGGTTGATGAGACAATCTGATTTGTCCGGCAGATTAGCTCGTTGGTCGTTAAAAATCCAAGGGTTTAGATTTAAAATTGAGCACAGGCGTGGTTCTCAAAATGTGGTCCCGGATTGCCTCTCCCGCACTTTTTGTGACGAGATTTTTGAAATGAATGTTCGACCTTTAATTGACCTGAATTCCCCTGAATTCGAATCCGAGGAGTATGCTAAGCTACGAAGACATATTAGTGAGAAGGCTGACGTATTACCGGACCTTAAAATTTTAGAAAATAAAATCTATAAACTTTGTGAGTTTGCTAATGGTAATTTGGACGACGAGATTTATAATTGGAAGCTATGGGTTCCAAAATCTTTAGTTTGCACAGTTATTGATAATTGCCACTCACCACCTAATAAATGCCACGGGGGCATTGCAAAAACTCTCAGTTATATTCGTAAAAATTTTTATTGGCCTAACATGGTAGTGGATGTCAGAGATTTTATAGCCAATTGTGATGGTTGTAAGCAAAATAAGTCTCCAAATCAATCGTTACGTCCGCCGATGGTCACACACTTTTCCACTGTCCGTCCGTTTCAACAATTGTATATCGACTTATTAGGCCCATATCCCCGTTCTAAAAGTGGTAACATTGGAGTAATCGTTTTGTTAGACCACCTAACAAAATTCCCGTTTCTAAAGGCGATTAAGAAATTTTCGTCATCGTTAGTGGTATCATTTTTAAAGGACGAAATTTTTCCAGTCTTTGGCACTCCTGAAACTCTGTTTAGTGATAATGGAAAACAATTTAAATGCCACCAATTTGAAAATTTTCTTTTAGAAAGAGGAATTCGTCATATATGTACCGCATTTTACAGCCCTCAGGCAAACGCTAGTGAGAGGATTAATCGCACGATAATAACAGGCATTAGAACATACATAACAAATGACCACTCACAATGGGATGTACACCTACAGGATATTGCTGAAGCTATTCGCAGTTCACACCATCAGTCCATTGGTTATAGCCCTTATAGCGTTGTATTTGGGCAAAACATGGTATCTCATGGAAGTGATTTTGAGTTACTGCGTAAACTTCAAGGCTTTGACGGTGAACATTTAAACTTGAAAGATCGGCTTCAATCTGTTCGATCCAAAGTTATTCAAAATATAGATACTGCGTTTCAAAAATCAGCCGGAAGGTATAACCTGAGAAGTACCAGTAAATCCTTTAATATAGGGGACAAAGTATATCGGCGATATTTTTCGCAAAGTGACGCAAGTAAGAAATACTGTTCAAAGTTTTCACCAAAGTTTGTTAAAGCGATTGTAATTGGTAAAAAGGGGAATACTATATATGAGTTGGAAGATGAAGGTACGAAGAAAACCGGATTTTACCACGGGAAAGACGTCATCGAGAGAAAATCTTAAATATATATAACCTTTTTCATGTTTTTTTTTGCTTTAAAAAAAAAAAAAAAAAAAAAAAAAAAAAAAAAACATGTGTTGTACTGGTTATATATGAAAAAAAAAAAGATATCAAATTTGAATTTATTAACGGCACGTTACTTATTTAAAACAATTCCTGTTGCAAACCCTGACTTGTGCAAACCATGTCAAATCATTTTCTGTTGTTCGAAACAAGTTTTTTTTTCTCTCTCTTTTTATTCATATCTCTTTTTACACATGACCCACATGGTTTATTTTATTACGTATAGTATTTCCGGCATTTACGTTTATAACTTTCAAGAAGTAAGTCTCAAGAATAAATCATTAAGTGATAAAGTGTGCTATCTGATTAAAATTTTTCTTATTAAATAGTAAAATTATTAAAGGTTATATCAAAGTATTTTTTTTATCTAACCCAATTGGTTGAACTGAAGTTTGATAAAACCTGAAATTCCAAATTATTGTAAAACTTATTTGCAATTTTGGCTATACTTTTGGTGCTTGGGGCACTTAAAGAATTTTCTGGGACACGTTTAATGTGGCTCAAACCCTACATATTTTAAAACCAGGTGAGAATATTCCAAAGTAATGCTCAGAGCTCAAATGGTAAATCTTGTTTTTTTTGATTAAATAGATTTTTTTTTGGAAATAGCCCGATAATTTGGTTACATCACAGCACGTGCCGATATTAAAACCATATTAATTAATATCTGATTCGCATCGCTAGTCAAGTCAAATTTAATAAGTGGACAACCAAAGAACATTATTGAGCCTTCGCCAAATCGCTATTACATGGTGTGGTTTTTTTTACTGGGAACCTCTGCTATCTATTTCCCCAATACATAGGTTATTTTGATTTGAGACATAACTAACCTAACTTTAGCCCCGATCAACTTTAACAACTTATTTTATTACTATTGTAGCTATTTTCCTAATACTCGTATTTTATAGTTCATATTAACCAAAAGTTATTAAAAATATTATAAAGCAGATTATTAATTTATGTAATTTTTATTACTAACTCCCAGCTCTGTCAACATATGTATGTTACGTATTTTTTTTCTAATTTTTTTGTGGATTGTATTCATTGATCAAAAATCCATTCATAAAATCTTGCTCAATATTCCTTTGCATATGAGTACATTGATTTTATGACGTTTAATAATTTTGTCTATTTATGTTATTTAATTTTATCTACAGTTTGTTGTGCTACTATCAAAGAAAATAATTTACATTGATCTCCTTTCACACTATTTATTTTCTGTGTGTCCATTGTATTCAGTAGCTAAAAGGAATTCAATAAGTCGTGTAATTTTTCTATTTGATCTTTCTTTTCTCAACGAAAAACAAAAAAAAAAAAATAACAAAAACCAACAACTGTAATAAATTTAGTGTATTTATAATAAAATTAATTATATTATATTGTTGATTATTAGTGTTAAATGTAAAATAGTGTATTGATAAATATAATTATATTTAGTGATTATCTAAAGAAAAAAAAACTCAGTAATTAAAAAGACACCAAACAACAAAAACAATTTCATCGGAGAGAAGGCCTTCAATCCTCGAATAACAACAACAACAACAAAAATATGTAAGTTGAACATTATTTACTTTCAATCTATTTGGTTATTTTGCATATTATTGAGTTTGTCTATTTCTTTTTAATTTTTTTTATATAAATATTATATTGTTTACAATTTCTCTGCCTAATTAGTGGTAAAAACATTATATTAGGTTTGTTTTTTTTTTAATATCTAAAATGATTATATTTCAAACTTTTCATTATTGAATCTAAAACAGTTAGTTTAGATGTATTTAAATATATTTTTTTTCTTTATGGTCTTAAATAAATAATATGGATTGTTAACTTGAATTTTTGTTGGTCTGAAATTATTTAAAGAGGTAGTAGTTCAATAATATGATGTTTTGGGTCTTCCACCAAATCTGGGAAGACAAGGTAAGGGATGGGTAAAGAGCAGGCATTAAATTAGCACTGCTTACTAATAGAGTCTCATCGGGGTTTATTTTTCTGTCCGGTAATCCTTGGTTTATTTATAAAAATTCAATTCTAGTGTGCACTTTTTTTCTTGTTATACTGGGTTAAGGGATAAGCCAAGCCTGTAGTTTTACGAACTTACGAGATTGTAGCAGCCGGTCAGCTAGGTGCACACATCTGCAGGTGGCAAAATTAAGAACACCATATCCTCCACTTCAAATATACACCCGGTTCCATAACAGTTTCTTAAAATTTCGAAAACTATTCGACACAATAGTATAAAGAGACTATAATCTTTAGATTTTCAACAAAACGGAAAAATTTAAAGCTTTTTAAAATAAAATATGATTTTTTGCCCTGCCTTCATATAGGCTATAAACTAACGGTTACCAACCTTTTTGGCTCGCGTACCCCTAATTTTAAATTTTATCAGCCGCGTACCCCCTAACGAGTTTTTTGTTTTCGTTAAAAAACTTCACATATAAATATTAGAGTTAATTTTGAAATTTTTGATCTGCGGGTATTATAATTTTTTTGAAGGATTTAGGCGAGATCAAAACAATGGTGGTATTTTTCGCTACTTGGGGTGGTTCAATGCATCTGAAAACGCGGATTTTGAGCTGAATTTTTCTGCAGAGCAAAAACGGCTAAAAATATTGTAAATCTGATTTCAACAGTCGATTCTACACTAAAAATAAAGATAACGCATGTTTTTTGAGCTCTTAAAAAAAAAACCTATCAAAGGGGGCTGAAATATAATGTTTTTAATTTTTTTAAATGTTTTATTGTAATACGAGGGCAGATAAATAATTCCGTAACGTTTCGAATGAAACACCCTCGTATATACAATGAAAGGGCATTTTAAGCTTAACAAAATGGTACCAAAATTTCCACTCCATCACAACCCGTCTCAAAAATGCCCAACAACACGTTTTTTGAGAACTTTGACATAAATTTTCTCAAAAACCTGGCATCAAAGAAAAATTTAGGAACCATATACGGAACCAGTATCGAAAGGTTAATCGAAAACAAGTGGTCAGATCTCAAAATATTATCCAAAAATATCGCAAAAAATTCTCTCTAAATTGCGCAAAATTACGTTTTTTGTCAACTTTGACCTCGAGTTTTCTCAAAACCTGACATTATGGAAAGCTTTGAAAGTCAGATGCGAAACCAGCATTGAAATGTTAATCTAAAACGAATGTCCAAATTACTAAAATGTTGCGTACCCCCGCGGACAGTTTCGCGTACCCCCTAGTGGTACGCGTACCATAGGTTGGTAACCGCTGCTATAAACAATGATACGAAAAACATTATCGTGACATTTGACCTTTACCAATTTCTGGTAGACTTTGTGTAGTAAAATATTTTAACTTACTTTTTTATGTTTTAAATGGAAAATATAATTTCATCGTAAGTTGGTGGGTATTTGGTAAATTTATTTTATGAAAATACAAATTTGCATCCAAAAATAAACTTTATGAAAAAAATACTACCAACTGTTCTATAATACCGTCCGACGGCCAATATTGAACATGAACCGGGTGATATACGTCTAAAAGTAGAGAAAAACTGAAGTAAAACTGCGGTTACAGTTTTTCATTTCGTGATCCTGTTGCCTTTTAAAAGGACTTCAAAAATTTATAGAATACATTTTGAAAAATATTTCTGAAATATTTGAGCTTGTCCTACACCATTTACAGATGTAATTCGAAAAAGATCAATTGTAATTCGAAGATTCTATTTGTAATTCGAAGATTCCACTTGTAATTCGAAGATTCCATTTGTAATTCGAAGATTCCATTTGTAATTCGAATACTCCAATTGTAATTCGAAGATTCCATTTGTAATTCGAAGATTCCAATTGTAATTCGAAGATTCCAATTGTAATTTGAAAAACATCAATTGTAATTCGTAAAAGATCAATTGTAATTCGTAAAAGATCAATTGTAATTCTAAAAAGATCAATTGTAATTCGTAAAAGATCAATTGTAATTCGAAAAAGATCAATTGTAGTTCGAAGATTCCATTTGTAATTCGAAGATTCCATTTGTAATTCGAAGACTCCAATTGTAATTCGAAAACCAACGAGTATGTACACCATTTACAGATGTAATTCGAAAAAGATCAATTGTAAATCGAAGATTCTATTTGTAATTCGAAGATTCCATTTGTAATTCAAAGATTCCATTTGTAATTTGAAGATTCCATTTGTAATTCGAATACTCCAATTGTAATTCGAAGATTCCATTTGTAATTCGAAGATTCCAATTGTAATTCGAAAAATATCAATTGTAATTCGAAAATGATCAATTGTAATTCGAAAAAGATCAATTGTTATTCGAAAAAGATCAATTGTAATTCGTAAAAGATCAATTGTAATTCGAAGATTCCAATTGTAATTCGAAAAATATCAATGGAAATACAGTTGATATTTTTCGAATTACAATTGGAATTTTCGAATTACAATTGATCTTTTACGAATTACAATTGATCTTTTACGAATTACAATTGATCTTTTTCATTGTTTTTTGTTGATTTACTCGTTAGTTTTCGAATTACAATTGGAATCTTCGAATTACAATTGGAATCTTCGAATTACAAATGGAATCTTCGATTTACAATTGATCTTTTTCGAATTACAATTGATCTTTTACGAATTACAATTGATCTTTTTCGAATTACAATTGATCTTTTACGAATTACAATTGAGCTTTTACGAATTACAATTGATCTTTTACGAATTACAATTGATCTTTTCGAATTACAATTGATCTTTTTCGAATTACAATTGATCTTTTTCGAATTACAATTGATCTTTTACGAATTACAATTGATCTTTTACGAATTACAATTGATCTTTTTCGAATTACAATTGATCTTTTTCGAATTACAATTGATCTTTTTCGAATTACAATTGATGTTTTTCAAATTACAATTGGAATCTTCGAATTACAAATGGAATCTTCGAATTACAATTGGAGTATTCGAATTACAAATGGAATCTTCGAATTACAAATGGAATCTTCGAATTACAAATGGAATCTTCGAATTACAAATAGAATCTTCGAATTACAATTGATCTTTTTCGAATTACATCTGTAAATGGTGTAGTGATGGAAAATTTTCATTTTCTATTTTGCCATATCAGGATAAAAGGAGTGAATAAAATCATTTAACAAATTTATCAAGATATTTTGTTGAAAATTTCGAATGATATTGAAGGATAAAGTTTTGAAAGGTTGTAACTCACCTCTTTTTTCCTGTGGCGTCCTTGGACAAGTATAAATATTAAAAAAATATTTTTAATAATTTATTCCTCTAAAACTTTAAAGTGCCTTTAAAAGGAAACAGGATCACGAAATGAAAAATTTTAAATGCAGTTTTTCTACATTTACGTCCAAATTCATAAAAAATAAAAGCGTTTAATAAGCGGTTTATTAATCTAATTTCCATACAAAATTTTCTTTATAAACCTTTTATAAGCCTTTTGTAACTTTTATGAATTTGAAGGTTAGTCTCTAGTTTCAAACGTATACTATCCAGTTTGTGTGCAATGACTTTTTTCGTTTTTGTTGGACGGTGTTATTAAAGCTGTGGTTACACCATACACACTGATTCGTTTGATTTTCGACGAATTTTATAAAAAGTAAGATTTTGCTGTAGTATAATTTTAGGCATTTTGTAAATATGTGATCCGGAAATTAAATACCAGCAAAACGATGACATTTATGATTTTTTTTAATAAATCGACTTAAGATTAAATAAATTGTCTTTTATTTGTTAATAAATTTAGCAATATGTAAATTTAGCAATATTTAAAAGCGGCAAAACAAAACAATCATATACATATTTACTACATGCCTGAAATTATGCTATAAAAAAAATCTTTCTTTTTCATAAAAATCATTCGACTTAGGGTGGATTACTCAATGAAAAGGTATACTTGAAGCTATAGCTGATAACTGCCGATTTAACGGAGCCTTATGTCAAAATTTGTATGAAAAAGTTAAATTTAACGGAGAGTTATTTTATAACGGAGCATTGAGTAATCCAGCCTTAGTGGTATGGTGTAAACATAGCTTTATCAACATATTTCATAAAGATTGTCGATTAGATTTTATTTTCAACGACAAATATTATAAAAATATTCATGATATATTTTAGCTCGAGGTCATTATTTCTTTTAGAATAAATTTCAAGAAGTTCGAATAAATTTCTTGAAATATTTTCTATTTTCAATTTATAACAAAAAAATTATTTTCTTGAACATTATTCTATGAGAATATCATAATTTTAATTAGTAAAGGAAATAATAACCTCGATCTAGAATAGACTTACTAAAAAATATAATATTTTATGGTCGAATAAGACAATTTTTATTTTTTAATAAAAATAAATCTGAATATTTTTGAATTTTTAATATCATTGTGCAGTTTATCGTTGCATTTCTTAAGGATCTGTTTTTAGATTAAGAAGGCTCGAAACACCTACCTCTTTTTATGATATTTAATAATTTTAAGATCCTAAAATCAGGCAACAGTTTTATTTTGTTATCATTGAAGAACAGGAGCCTAATTCTTGGAGTCGATAGCGATCGAAATTCTACTCGAACGTAAGATTTTAAAATTTTTCTTGATGCCTCAAATTATATTTTGATAAATACCTACAAGGTTTTTATGTCAAAACATTAAAACATGAAAAAAACCTTGTAATTTCAAAGCATAATTTTAGGCTAACAAAAAATTGCAAAATCCCACGTTTGATTAGAATTTCGATCGAAAATATTTTTTTGTTTTTATTTGAAAATTAAGTATCATTTTTAGATTTGCTGTTAAAATTATATTATTCTTTCTTTACAGTTTCATTTATATTAAAAAATATTTAAAGAAAATTATTTATACAAAGTATGCAATGACCTTTTTTTTAGTTTCGGCATAAAAAAGTTTGTCTTTTTCCAAAAGAAAACTAGCATGAATTTAATTACTGCATACAATATATATAAACACAACACATTGTATAAGTATAACCACAAAAGTATGCAACAGTTTTGTGTACATAAAATTGTAGTTAAAAAGTTTAAAATAAATTTTTGTTTCGCCCAGAAGTCAATGCTTTTTAATATTCTGCAGTCATTTGAAATGCAACACTTTATGAAAACTAAGATTTCTAACAAAGGGGAGGAGAATTTATATTTCAAGAATGTATTATTTAAAATGAAAATAAGAAGAAATTTTAAAAATATTTAACACAGAGAGATCTAGGAGCTAAATGAGAAATTTTTTAAATTGTTACAAAAAAAGTTAAATTTTGTAACACGTATTTTAAGAAAAAAAAAAATTTCAAGCAAATATGTGCCCAAAATGATCAACCATTTTTTAAAGCATACTTTTAGGATACTGAATAAAAAATATTTATTTATTTTAACCAAAGCTATGTTTACACCATACCACTTAAGCTATGTTTACATCATACCACTCAGTCGTATGATTTTTATGAAACAGCAAGGTTTTTTTTATAGCATAATTTTAGGCATGTAGTAAATATATGATTTTTAATAAAAAGCGACAAAAAACTCTACACTATTGCTAAATTTATAAACAAATATAACAATTTCTTTAATCTTAAGTTTAAAAATTTAGCAATATGTAAAGTTTTTTGACGTTTTTAAATAACTATCATATATTTATTACATGCCTAAAATAATGCTATAAAAAAATCTTGCTTTTTCATAAAAATCATATGACTCAGTGGTATGGTGTAAACATAGCTCTAGTCGTTTTATTTTCACGATTTTTATAAAAAATTAAGATTTTGCTGTAGCATAATTTTAGGCATTTTGTAAATATATGATCCGAAAATTAAATCCCAGCAAAACATTGAAATTTATGATTTGTTTTTAAAAAATCGACTTAAGATTAAATAGATTTATATTTGTTTATAAATTTAGCAATATGTAGAGTTTTTGTCGCTTTTATGTAACAATTATATATTTACTACATGCCTAAAATTATGCGACACAAAAATTAGCATTTTCATAAAAATCATACGACTCAGTTTTATTGTGTAAACATAGCACAAGCTGTGTTTACACCATACCACTGAGTTGTTTTATTTTCGACGATTTTTATAAAAAAGTCAGATATTGCTGTAGCATAATTTAAGGTATTTTGTAAATATATGATCCTAAAATTAAATCCCAGCAAAACAATGAAATTTATAATTCCTTTTTAAATACATCGACTTAAGATTGAATAAATTGTTATATTTGTTTATCAATTTATCAATATATAGAGTTTTTTGTCGCTTTTAAATAACAATCATATATTTACTACATGCCTAACATTATGCTATAAAAATCTTGTTTTTTCATAAAAATCATACGATTCAGGTATTGTGTAAATATAGCTTAAGCTGTGTTTACGCCATGCTAGTGAGTCGTTTTATTTTCGACGATTTTTATAAAAAAGTAAGATATTTCTATAGCATAATTTTAGGCATTTTTTAATATTTTTTTTAAATTAAACTAAATCCAAGCAAAACAATGACATTTAAGATTTTGTTTTTAATAAATCGACTTAATATTAAATAAATTGTTATATTTGTTTACAAATTTAGCAGTATGTTGAATTTGTTGGCGCTTTTAAATAACAATGATATATTTACTACAAGCCTTAAATTATGCTATAAAAAATCTTGCTTTTTCATAAAAATCATACGACTCAGTGGTATGATGTAAACACAGCTTTTAGGGATAGGCAACAGAAAACTATCAGTTATGAATTTATTTTGATCCCCTAAACTATGCTATACAAAATAAGTGTATCGTAAAATTAAATAACAGCAATTGTTTTTAGTTGAAGTTACACATCCTAAAATCTTCAAGAGTAGAAAATCAGGCCCATCCTTCATTATTCTTTATTGTTGTTAATCAAATTTCAATAAAAATATGTTTGTTTTTTGACTATTGTTTCAAATATGTTGTTGCATAGTTTTAGGCCTCAAAATAAATTTATAACTTCTAGTTTTCTGTTGCCTTACTAAGGAATCTTCAGCAGATTTTACAGAATCATTGTTGGTCAATCAAACATCAAACCAAACAAAATATTTCATATATTTTACAAGTTAAATAATAACACTGTCCTAGTCGTAAACATTACCAAGCTGGGCACCCTGCTGGTAAAGTTAATTCGGGTACGCTGAATTCAATGGTGCTAGCCGTTTTTCGAAGTTAGCGCTCGTATTCGCGATTTAAAATTGTGAAGCCTATGTACTACAAAAGTTATTATTTTTTTGCTTTTGGGATAGTTTTTAAATATAAATTTTTGCGTTGTTTTTTTGGGGAAAAAATTTTTCCGCGAAAAACTTTTTTTTTTTTTTCGAAAAATTTTGTGTCTGTAATGTATGTATTCTACTCATTTTCATAAATTAATAGCAATATAAAAAAAATTTTGAAAAAAAATTTCGCAAAAATAAATCGCGAAAAAAAATTTGCGAAAAAATTTCCGCGAATATTTTTTTTTTGTATATTCAATAAAGTTTAGATGATAAAAGCTCAGAAATTGTCAAAATAATATAAAAAAATATTTTTTTACTTAAAAAAAAAAAAAATCGCTAATATCGCTAACTTTGAAAGACTGATATTACAATGGGATTTAGTGTACACGAACTAGCTTTACCAGATGGCTGTCGTAAATTCAAATCTAACTAAAAATATTTGTATTGAACCAATTTTTTCACGAAAATAAAGATTTTTCCCGAACAAAAAATGTTTTTCGCGAAAAAAATTCATGGTATTATGGTTTGTACTAATTTAACAGACTGGAATAGTTTTAAATTTAAAAATTATCGCATAAGTTTAAAAATATGGTTTTTATTTTACTTAAGCATCAAAATTTTAAATCACGAATATCGCGAATACGATCGCTAACTAACAAAAACGGCTAACACCACTGAATTCAGCGTACTCGAATTAACTTTACCAGTAGGATGCCCAGATTGTTAAAAAAAGTGTCAAATTCAAGCACAGTGTAATTTTTTGGGCCCCGAGCTAGAATAATACTCTAAACGAATACCAGAGACATGCCAGAGACATGTTAAATTACACTGTGCTACAAAAGACCAAAAATAATTTATGCAGGGGTTCCCATATGATAATTCGGGTTGGTTGGAGTCCATAGAGTACTGATATACTCATAGTTTTTCTGGATCACTTCGTTAAGTACGTTTTTTATTGGCAAATGTGTTGAAAAACGTAAATTCTTAAATTACAATTTTAAAAAATTATTACTTTGTTAGTTTGCAACCGATTTTCGATTTTATGGATTTGTTTTAAAGGTATAGGTCTTACCTTTCAAACAAAACAAAAATATTACAAATCGATCAAGAATTGGCTGAGCTACGATCGCTTAAGTAAAAAAAAAACGTATTTTTTGAAAAATTTGTCATATTCTTTACACTCTAAGTTGAAATTGCATCATTAAACAATTTTTTTTAATTTTTTGTAAAAAAGTATAGTAAAGTAGCTTTCCAAAACACCAAAAAACATAACAATCGGTTTAAAAATGAATGAGTTATACTAAGTTTTGTGATAGGGCATTTTTAAATTTTTTCAGAAACGCTTGTAATTCAAGCATTATTCATAAATCTTGTTACTAGTAGTAACTTTATGCGCATATGCATATAAACTAGAGATGGGAACGTAATTAGATTTGTGCGTGATTCACACATGATCAGAAGTGAGCGTGATTGAAAATTTATTTTACTCACGTGGTTGTTAGTGAGTGTCAGTGTGAGTAGAATAAAAAAATGGGCGTGTCAGTTACTTCCAAATCCTATTTATAATTTTTTGGGTTTGTTTAAAAAATATCAGTGTTACTTCTTAAACAAAAAAATATTGTGAATCGGTTGAAAACTGGCTAAGGTGCGCTTGTTTAAGTAACCCAGCAAAAACTTCGCTTACCAAGTAATTAACTAAAGGAGTTAGCAAAAATATGAGTAATTAGTTACCTCCCAATTTCAATGTTAATTACTTTAACACGGTGATGTCATTGGAGGTAACCACATTTTGCCTTTTTTGGCGCAATGTAATGCTAATGGTAATTAGTAGTTTTCAAAGCCATTACCTCGTAAGCGAGACAGGAAGGGGTACCAATTACCAAGTTTTTGCTGGGAAAAAACCTTTTTTGAAGAGTTATACCTGCAACATTTTTATGACAAAAAACATTTGACATTTTTGAAACGAAATTGGTAAAATTGTGGGATCATTTGATGGAAATTTTACCTGTTTATAATATACGTATGAGGCATTCCACACCAAATGTTCAGCGAAAAAAAAAAACATGTGAACCGTAAATTTTTAAATGGGTTGTATGGATAGCCATGTGAGGCATTCCACACCAACTGTTCCACTACAGAAAAACCATAGTGGTTTCAATGGGATATCATTTGCAAAGTATTCGCTCTTAGGGTACTTATAAATAAAAAAAATAAAATTTAAGTTTTTTTCAAAAAGTGGGCCTTGTAGGCGTGGTCAAATATTAAAAATATCAAACTTTTTTGCCTGAGTATTTATTCACGATCACGCACGCTAATGAAAGAAAAAAAATATTCAAGCACGATATTTTATTTTACTTACGCTCACGTGAAAATCGTGACCGTAACTTATTTTTTTCTACTCACGTGTGCGTGAATGAGCGTGAGCAAAATAAAATATCGTGCGTGACTAAATTTTTTCTTTCATAAGCGTGCGTAATCGTTATTAAAAACTCACTCACGCTACCATCGCCCCTTAAAATATTTTTTAAGTATTGATATTACTCATACGCACACGTTTTAAATACCATTAATGTATAAAATAAGCGTGTTGCAATTTTTGAATTTAGATTTTTCGAAAACAAGGCAAAACACATCTCTAAAAATTTCAGATCAGATAGAAAATTCCTTTAACTTTTTTTAAAAAAATAAAAAACAAATAAAATTGCGGCATGTTTTTTGATAAATAAAGTTTAAGTTTAAATTTAAAAAATTCAGAACTTCTTCTGAAAATGTTCCAATTTTCATTTTCTTAGCTTTTATTGATAGCCCATTCAGCTTTTATTGATAGCCCATTTAATTGATAGCCCATTCAAAAATCTATAAACAGCTTTTGTCTTTAAGACTTTACTGTGTTTCATTTAATTTGCATAAATATTGAAGTAAAGATCCTCAGGCAAAAAAGTTAGATATTTTCAATTTTTGACCACGCCTACAAGGCCCACTTTTTGAAAAAATTTAAATTTTATTTTTGTTATTTAATAGTACCCTAAGAGCGAATACTTTGAAAATGATTTCATATTGACACGACACAACTCTTTTTTTTTGCTGAACATTTGGTGTGGAATGCCTCATATATGGAGCTAGGAAAATTACGTTTTTGGTTGTTCAATTTTTCAAAAACTGGGCTTAGGAGGCGTGGTCAAATATTGGAAAAATGGTCAAGTTTGTGTCAAGTTGCCTTGTTTAAATATATATAAAATAAAAACGAAATGCACCAAAATCTCAAAAATTTACATTCTTGTATAGTTTTGTATCGGCTATCGATTAAAATTTTTTTGGAAAATTTTCAGAACCCGTTTTGAAATTTTCCATTTTTTAAAAAAGTCAATTCATTAAAAATCCGGCCACTTTTGTTTTTTTTGTAATTTTTTTTTTTAGAGATTAGATGTTTGTCTAGCAAGATTTTTTTAAAAATTAAGAAAATCTATAAGAAAAAAAAATTACGAAGAAAAAAAAGTAATTTTTCTGATTTTCAAAATAAATTTTAAAAATTTAAAATAGTTTTTGAAAAAAATTAATTTCAATTTGTGTTTTTGCTAATTTATGCCAAAATATGCAATAATATGCACTTAAAAGTTCGAAATAGTAGGCACCATATATGCATTTAAAATCAAAATATGCAAAAATATGTATTTTCACCAAAATATGCAAAATATGCGAAAACAAATCGATGCCATTTAATGCAAATCTCTTGATTCGGAAAGATAATTGGTCGATATCGTTTTTAGGCTTTTGACAAAAAACATGCATTTGCATGGAAATCTCACCCTAGTTATATAAAAAACTTTTTTACCCGGGACCCATTGAAAAATTTTATATTTATAAACAGGTAAAATTTCCATCAAATGATCCCACAATTTTAGCAATTTCGTTTTAAAAAAACATGTTTGCAAGCGCACAGCTTTTTCTGTCATAAAAATGTTACAGGTATAACTCTTCAAAAAAGGTTTTTTACTTAAACAAGCGCACCTTAGCCTGTTTTTAACCTATTCTCAATATTTTTTTGTTTAAGAAGTAACACTGATATTTTTTAAACAAACCCAAAAAATTATAAATAGGATTTGGAAGTAACTGACACGCCCATTTTTTTATTCTACTCACACTGACACTCACTAACAACCACGTGAGTAAAATAAATTTTCAATCACGCTCACTTCTGATCATGTGTGAATCACGCACAAATCTAATTACGTTCCCATCTCTAGTTTATATGCATATGCGCATAAAATTACTACTAGTAACAAGATTTATGAATAATGCTTGAATTACAAGCGTTTCTGAAAAAATTTAAAAATGCCCTATCACAAAACTTAGCATAACTCATTCATTTTTAAACCGATTGTTATGTTTTTTGGTGTTTTGGAAAGCTACTTTACTATACTTTTTTACAAAAAATTAAAAAAAATTGTTTAATGATGCACTTTCAACTTAGAGTGTAAAGAATATGACAAATTTTTAAAAAAATACATTTTTTTTTTACTTAAGCGATCGTAGCTCAGCCAATTCTTGATCGATTTTTAATATTTTTGTTTTGTTTGAAAGGTAAGACCTCTACCTTTAAAACAAATCCATAAAATCGAAAATCGGTTGCAAACTAACAAAGTAATAATTTTTTAAAATTGTAATTTAAGAATTTCCGTTTTCCAACACATTTGCCAATAAAAAACGTACTTAACGAAGTGATCCAGAAAAACTATGAGTATATCAGTACTCTATGGACTCCAACCAACCCGAATTTTTATATGAGAACCCCTGCATATTTTTGGTGTAGCACAGTGTTATTAAATGTTTTTCGAATTAAAAAATATTTCTCAGTAATAAGTTTTCCAATTTTTGTAGGCTTTTAAAAACATTGCCTATTTTTGGTAGCTTTAATCTCACAACAATGTTGCCTACTTTTATGAGCTTTAATTTGAAAACTTTGTTGCTTATTTTCCGGATTTTTTTTCCAAAATAAAGCGTAATTATTTATTTTAAAGTAAATTTTTTAAACTATTTTTAAATGCTTCTCATAACTTCATTTTCAATTTAAAAATAATTAAAAAAGAATCATTAAATTAATTACAACAGCATTTTTCGTTGTATAAATAAAAACTGGAAAAGACGAAAAAAAAGACTCAAAAAAAATTTAATAACAAAAAAACTATAAAAAATAAAATGTTTAAAGGAGTATGAGAGTTAAAGTCTGGCTGAAAAAATAATAATAAAAAAATAGTTTTCATTTAAGATACTTGACACATATAAACAAAAGGAAAAAAAGAAGTGAACACCTACAAATACACATTCATACTCACGTACATATGAGAAAATCAAACAACTTTACTTCCAGGCTTAAACAGCATTTATAAAACAAAAAAAAAAATATTCCCCGTTACTATAACTACACACTTCAGCATACACATTTTTTTTCTTTAAATTCCACATCATTTTTATTAAAAACTCCATAGTATATTGTGAGTGGCATGATTGTGTATTAAAGTGAACATAGTACATGTAAACAGTGACCGCCAAAAGTGTACGTACAACTACATAGTAGTTGTAATTTGTTAATCAAAACGGTAACAATAATAGACCTAATTACACTCAGCTCGAATTTTGACACTTTTTTTTTTAACAAGCTGGGTACCCTACTGGTAAAGTTAATTCGAGTACGCTGAATTCAATAGTGCTAGCCGTTTTTGGAAGTTAGCGCTTGTATTGGCGATATTCGCGATTTAAAATTTTGATGCTCAAGTACAATAAGAACGATATTTTTAAGCTATTGCGATCATTTTTAAATTTAAAACCTTTCAAGTCTGTTACACTTACATAACAAACCATACAACCGTGAATTTTTTTGCGACAAACATTTTTTGTTTGCGAAGAATCTTTTTTTTCGTGAAAAAATTGGTTCAATTTACGACAGCCATCTCGTAAAACTAGTTCGTGTATACTAAATTCCGTTGTAATATCAGTTTTTTTTCCAAAGTTAGCGTATGTATTAGCGATATTCGCGATTATTATTATTTTATTTTTAAGTAAAAAAAAAATTTTATATTATTTGCACAATTGCCGAATTTTAATCATCTAAACTCTATTGAATACACAAAAAATAAATTATTCGCGAAAAATTTTTTTCGCGAATTTTTTGTCGCCAAATTTTTTTCCATTTTTTTTATTTTGCTAGTAATTTATGACAATGAGTTGAAAACGATATATTCAGACACAAAATTTTGTGAAATTTTTTTTTTCGCAAATTTTTTGAAAAATTTTTTTCTCGCGGATTTTTTTTTTGTGGAAATTTTTTATTTTTTTTTTGCGAAAAAAGAATGCATTTTCTTAATTTATATTTAAAACTATCCCAAAAGCATAAAACCTAATTTTTTGTAGTTCCTTAGCCTTAAAATTTTAAATCGCGAATATCGTGAATACGAACGCTAACTTCGAAAAACGGTTAGCACCATTGAATTCAGCGTACCCGAATTAGCTTTACCAGCAGGGTGCCTAGCTTGTTAATTTTTGCGACTAGCACAGTATTATTATTAAGCAGGTATTTTTGTAAAATGTGTTGTATATGCAATTTATTAAGCTTTAATTAAAGCTTAATGGCCTCCAGATTGAGTAAATAATATTGTGCTACGAGAATTGAAATGGAAATTGAAGTTATTGAAAAACCTTTTTTAAACATATTTTTTTTAAATATTTTGAAGTTGATTTTCTCCAAGATCAAACATTAAAAATTTAAAAAATTATCCAATAGATTATATTCAGTTGTCAAAAATGACTCCAACTACTCAAACAAAATTTTTTAAATACAACAGAAGAAATCCGCATTTTTTGTCCTTCAATTCTACTGATCACCAATTTTTTGTTAATAATTTTGGTGTTTTTGTTTGAGTTGTGAACATTTTTTTGATAACTGAATAAAAACATTTGAACAATTCTTTAAATCTTTAATGTTTGAATTTGGACAAAATCGACTTAAAAATGTTTTTAAAAATTTTCTTAAAAATGTCTTTCAATAATTAAAATTTCGATGTCGACCCACGTAGCACATTTAATATTTACTCAATCTGGATGCTATTAAGCTTAAATTAAAGCCTGATAGATTACCTACGCAGCACTTTTTACAAAAAATACTTGTTTGTTAATATTTAGGTCTATTATTGTTAACTTTGTCGTTTACGAATTACATCTTCTATGTAGTCGTACGTAGACTTTTGGCGGCCATTGTATGTGTATATAAATAGTACATATAAGGCATTCCACAACAAATGTTATTGTATGGATAGCTCTATATTGAACTAAAAACATTACGTTTTTGGTTTTTCAAATTTTCAAAAACTGGGCTTAGGAGGCGTTGCCAAATATTGGAAAAATGGTCAAATTTATGTCGAGTTCTCTTGAATAAATATTTATAAATTTAAAATGGAGTGCAGCACAATCTTATAAATTTACATTATTGTAGAATTTTTTTATAGGCTATAGATTAAAAATTTTTATTTTGGAAAAATTTCGGAATCTGTTTTGAAATTTTCGATTTTTAAAAAAGTAAATTTATCAAAAACCTGGCCACTTTTTTGTTATTTTTTATTTTAATTTTTTAAAGTTAAGATGTCTTTCTATCCACACAAAAAAAATTAGAAATACGTTTTTCATTTTGTTCGAGAAAATCATAATTGAATATTGAATTTTATAACAATTTAGTAATTTGCTTGTATTTTCTTGTTTCAACGTAGCGTATGAGTAATATTTATGCAAATATTCAATACTCATTCGCCATGTTAAAACACGAAATTACAGAATTGTTATGAAATTTAATGTTCAAATGGAGTTTTCTCGAAAAAAACGAAAAACCCATGTCTGAATTTTTTTGTGTGGATAGACAAACATCTAAACTTAAAAAAAAATTAAAAAAAAAGAAAACATTGGCCGCATTTTTGATAAATTGACTTTTTTACAAAACTAAAAATTTCAGAACGGGTTCTGAAAATTTTCCAAGAAAAAATTTTATCAATACCCTATAAAAATTGTGCAAAAACTGAAATTTTCGGAATTATGGTACATTTCGTTTTAATTTTATACATTTTTAATCAATTTTAAACCACGCCTCCTTTGCCCAGTTTTTGAAAAATTCAATGACCAAAAACGCAATTTTCTTAATTTCATTTAGGTCTAGTAATACAACCTATTCAGAAATTCATGGGACACATATTTTTTTTCGCTGGACATTTGTTGTGGTATACCTCATATGTGTGCTCATATAAGTGTGTCTGTTTATGTCGCTCTGTATATGTCAAACTCTGTTACACATAGACGCACACACATTTAACTTATGTTTACATTAATTTCACTTTGCGAAACATAAAAAAGCAAAAATGAAAACAATTTAATTGAAAGAAATTAATTGAAAATATTTTTAAGGACCGTTTTGTAATTGAAAAGAATGAAATTTTTAACACTTGCTCTTATAGAAAATGTCTTAGATTTTGAGACGTTTTTCTTATAGAAAAAGTCTCAGGTTCTGAGAAATTTTTCTTATAGAAAAAGTCTCAGATTCTGAGACATTTTTCTTATAGAAAAAGTCTCAGATTCTGAGACATTTTTCTTATAGAAAAAGTCTCAGATTCTGAGACATTTTTCTTATAGAAAAAGTCTCAGATTCTGAGACATTTTTCTTATAGAAAAAGTCTCAGATTCTGAGACATTTTTCTTATAGAAAAAGTCTCAGATTCTGAGACATTTTTCTTATAGAAAAAGTCTCAGATTCTGAGACATTTTTCTTATAGAAAAAGTCTCAGATTCTGAGACATTTTTCTTATAGAAAAAGTCTCAGATTCTGAGACATTTTTCTTATAGAAAAAGTCTCAGATTCTGAGACATTTTTCTTATAGAAAAAGTCTCAGATTCTGAGACATTTTTCTTATAGAAAAAGTCACAGATTCTAAGACATTTTTCTTATGGAAAATGTCTTAGATTCTGAGACAGTTTTCTTATAGAAAACGTCTCAGATTCTGAGACATTTTTTCTTATACAAAAAATCTCAGATTCTGAGACATTTTTCTTATAGAAAAAGTCTAAGATTCTGAGACATTTTTCTAATAGAAAAAGTCTTAGATTCTGAGACATTTTTCTTATAGAAAAAGTCTCAGTTTCTAGACATTTTTCTTATAGAAAAAGTCTCAGATTCTGAGACATTTTTCTTATAGAAAAAGTCTCAGATTCTGAGACATTTTTCTTATAGAAAAAGTCTCAGATTCTGAGACATTTTTCTTATAGAAAAAGTCTCAGATTCTAAGACATTTTTCTTATAGAAAAAGTCTCAGATTCTGAGACATTTTTCTTATAGAAAAAGTCTCAGATTCTGAGACATTTTTCTTATAGAAAAAGTCTCAGATTCTGAGACATTTTTCTTATAGAAAAAGTCACAGATTCTAAGACATTTTTCTTATGGAAAATGTCTTAGATTCTGAGACAGTTTTCTTATAGAAAACGTCTCAGATTCTGAGACATTTTTTCTTATACAAAAAATCTCAGATTCTGAGACATTTTTCTTATAGAAAAAGTCTAAGATTCTGAGACATTTTTCTAATAGAAAAAGTCTTAGATTCTGAGACATTTTTCTTATAGAAAAAGTCTCAGTTTCTAGACATTTTTCTTATAGAAAAAGTCTCAGATTCTGAGACATTTTTCTTATAGAAAAAGTCTCAGATTCTGAGACATTTTTCTTATAGAAAAAGTCTCAGATTCTGAGACATTTTTCTTATAGAAAAAGTCTCAGATTCTGAGACATTTTTCTTATAGAAAAAGTCTCAGATTCTGAGACATTTTTCTTATAGAAAAAGTCTCAGATTCTGAGACATTTTTCTTATAGAAAAAGTCTCAGATTCTGAGACATTTTTCTTATAGAAAAAGTCTCAGATTCTGAGACATTTTTCTTATAGAAAAAGTCTCAGATTCTGAGACATTTTTCTTATAGAAAAAGTCTCAGATTCTGAGACATTTTTCTTATAGAAAAAGTCTCAGATTCTGAGACATTTTTCTTATAGAAAAAGTCTCAGATTCTGAGTCATTTTTCTTGTGGAAAAAGGGTTAGATTCTGAGGTATTTTTCTTATAGAAAAAGTCTCAGATTCTGAGACATTTTTCTTATAGAAAAAGTCTCTGATTCTGAGACATTTTTCTTACAGAAAAATTCTTAGATTCTGAGACATTTTTCTTATAGAAAAAAATCTCAGATTCTGAGACATTTTTCATATAGAAAAAGTCTCAGATTCTGACACATTTTTCTTATAGAAAAAGTCTCAGATTCTGACACATTTTTCTTATAGAAAAAGTCTTAAATTCTGAGACACTTTTCTTATAGAAAAAGTCTCAGATTCTGAGACATTTTTCTTATAGAAAAAGTCTCAGATTTTGAGACATTTTTCTTTTAGAAAAAGTGTCAGATTCTGAGACACTTTTCTTATAGAAAAAGTCTCAGATTCTGAGACATTTTTCTTATAGAAAAAGTCTCAGATTTTGAGACATTTTTCTTATAGAAAAAGTGTCAGATTCTGAGACATTTTTTTTATAGAAAAAGTCTCAGATTCTGAGACATTTTTTTTATAGAAAAAGTCTCAGATTCTGAGACATTTTTTTTATAGAAAAAGTCTCAGATTCTGAGACATTTTTCTTATAGAAAAAGTCTCAGATTCTGAGACATTTTTCTTATAGAAAAAGTCTCAGATTCTGAGACATTTTTCTTATAGAAAAAGTCTCAGATTCTGAGACATTTTTCTTATAGAAAAAGTCTCAGATTCTGAGACATTTTTCTTATAGAAAAAGTCTCAGATTCTGAGACATTTTTCTTATAGAAAAAGTCTCAGATTCTGAGACATTTTTCTTATAGAAAAAGTCTCAGATTCTGAGACATTTTTCTTATAGAAAAAGTCTCAGATTCTGAGACATTTTTCTTATAGAAAAAGTCTCAGATTCTGAGACATTTTTCTTATAGAAAAAGTCTCAGATTCTGAGACATTTTTCTTATAGAAAAAGTCTCAGATTCTGAGACATTTTTCTTATAGAAAAAGTCTCAGATTCTGAGACATTTTTCTTATAGAAAAAGTCTCAGATTCTGAGACATTTTTCTTATAGAAAAAGTCTCAGATTCTGAGACATTTTTCTTATAGAAAAAGTCTCAGATTCTGAGACATTTTTCTTATAGAAAAAGTCTCAGATTCTGAGACATTTTTCTTATAGAAAAAGTCTCAGATTCTGAGACATTTTTCTTATAGAAAAATTCTCAGATTCTGAGACATTTTTCTTATAGAAAAAGTCTCAGATTCTGAGATATTTTTCTTATAGAAAAAGTCTCAGATTCTGCGACATTTTTCTTATAGAAAAAGTCTCAGATTCTGAGACATTTTTCTTATAGAAAAATTCTTAGATTCTGAGACATTTTTCTTATAGAAAAAAATCTCAGATTGTGAGACATTTTTCATATAGAAAAATTCTCAGATTCTGACACATTTTTCTTATAGAAAAAGTCTCAGATTCTGACACATTTTTCTTATAGAAAAAGTCTTAAATTCTGAGACACTTTTCTTATAGAAAAAGTCTCAGATTCTGAGACATTTTTCTTATAGAAAAAGTCTCAGATTTTGAGACATTTTTCTTATAGAAAAAGTCTCAGATTCTGAGACATTTTTCTTATAGAAAAAGTCTCAGATTTTGAGACATTTTTCTTATAGAAAAAGTGTCAGATTCTGAGACATTTTTCTTATAGAAAAAGTCTCAGATTCTGAGACATTTTTCTTATAGAAAAAGTCTCAGATTCTGAGACATTTTTCTTATAGAAAAAGTCTCAGATTCTGAGACATTTTTCTTATAGAAAAAGTCTCAGATTCTGAGACATTTTTCTTATAGAAAAAGTCTCAGATTCTGAGACATTTTTCTTATAGAAAAAGTCTCAGATTCTGAGACATTTTTCTTATAGAAAAAGTCTCAGATTCTGAGACATTTTTCTTATAGAAAAAGTCTCAGATTCTGAGACATTTTTCTTATAGAAAAAGTCTCAGATTCTGAGACATTTTTCTTATAGAAAAAGTCTCAGATTCTGAGACATTTTTCTTATAGAAAAAGTCTCAGATTCTGAGACATTTTTCTTATAGAAAAAGTCTCAGATTCTGAGACATTTTTCTTATAGAAAAAGTCTCAGATTCTGAGACATTTTTCTTATAGAAAAAGTCTCAGATTCTGAGACATTTTTCTTATAGAAAAAGTCTCAGATTCTGAGAAATTTTTCTTATAGAAAAAGTCTCAGATTCTGAGACATTTTTCTTATAGAAAAAGTCTCAGATTCTGAGACATTTTTCTTATAGAAAAAGTCTCAGATTCTGAGACATTTTTCTTATAGAAATAGTCTGAGATTCTGAAATATTTTTCTTATAGAAAAAGTCTTAGACTCTGAGACATCTTTCTTGTAGAAAAAATCTTAGACTCTGAGACATTTTTCTTATAGAAAATGGGTATTCCTGGATTTTTTAATTTTTCCCATTTAATTTCGAATTTATGGCAAGGTTAAATTATCCACATCAGTTAGAAGTATTTTTATAATTTTTTTTTTCTTAACATATTTTTTCTTGCGTAAAATTGTTTTTCTTCGAATAATGTTTTAATTTTAGATACACTTTTGTTTTTAATTTACTTGGTTAATTTTCTTAAATAAGGTCATATATTTTTTGTTGAATTTTTAATATACCCCTAAATGTATACTATAGAATTTAAATTGTATAAATTTTTTTATGTTGGCAACAAAAAAATTCAAAATTTTTTTTAGCAACCCTTTTTAAAATATTCTTTGATAAAACTTACTAATTTAATTGTTTAGACCCCTTAAAAGTATGCTATAAATTTTTTCTTATTATAGTTTACACCCTAAAGTATGTTTATAATTTTATAAACATGTGCATATTTAAACTGGATTTAGTATTTTCTATTTTTTTTTGCTATACTAAATATTATAATATGAAACTGTGATTTTTTTTTTCAATCATCTCTTTTAGACAGTCTTAAACAAATTTCTGCTGTTGCTTCAAATAATGAGGTTTTTTTTTAGCAAATGTTTATTTTTCGTTTTTTTTGTACTGCTGACATGGCAATTTTTTTTTTTCTTCAACATTTTTTTTTCTTAACAAAATCACATAAAATGGAAAAGACAAAAAATCTACTCAATAAAATTTTAACCCACACACACTTGTCATCTAGAGTAAATATATATACATACCATAAACATTGATATAACCCTGTAAAAAAATTTTCGAGAAAAAATAAATTTAAGAAAATGGAAAAAATACTGAATTTTTTTGTATACTGCATGCTGTTGAACTCATCTTATCGTATACATACATATAGCAACAAATTTTTATATATAAATACATAAATATTTGTTGGTATTTCAGAGTATGTAAAAAAATTACTTACGATAAAAATGAAAATCAAACAAGTTTGCTATAATAAAAATAAAATTAATTTTTATGATCTTTTTTATTTTATTTTTATCAAAAATTAAACAAAAATTGCTAATAAAATATCAAATGATTTTTTATTTATTTATTTTTTTTTATAAAAAAGATAAAATTAAAAAAAAAAAATTGTTGCTTTGTTGATGGAACCCTTTAAGTATGCAATTTTATTTTCTAAATAGCTGATAACAAGCATTTACTTTGAATACCTTAGAAATATGCTGTAAAATTTATAAAGCCCCTGAAAATATGCAACAGGGACATGAGTAGGCAAACCAAAAAAATGCATTTATTTATTAAATTTGAGCCCTAAAAGTATGCAACAACATAATTGAAAATTAATTCAGACAACATAAAAAAATTATATATATGATTTCTGAATTATTTTACGATTTTGTTGTTGCATACTTGAAGGGCTTAAATTTAATTAATAAATGCATATTTTTGGTTTGCCTAGACATGATCGTTTTATGTTGAAATAATATTGCATATTTCTGGGGTTAACTAATTTTTATTAAAAACAAAAAGTATTTTTCTAACGCATTATGTGCACGTTTTTAACCGAAAATTATTTTATTCTTGAAGGAGGGAACTTCAATACTGGTTATTGTGCTTAGAAAACAAAATTTAATTTTTAGCAAATAAATTTAAGCTTTTTTTCTTGGTTGTTTTCAAAAAAATATTTGAGTTAATCTAAAATGTCCATTATTAATGTTCAATATTACATTATCTTAATTTTTTGTGTGTTAAATGTTCCAAGGCCAAATAAATGTTGAACTTATAAAAGGACCAAACAAATTCTTTATCTCCTTTTTAGGGTTTCTTTATTTGAATTGATTTCACAGAACTTTTGTTGTGGGTACATATTGCTAGGTTGGGGTACCGAAACAATATAAGCATCGCTACACACAAAAAAAAAAACTTTGTCAAAAAAGTCTCGTAAGCCCATTTTTCCAATATTTGACAGTTTTCCTTGTTTTTTTAACAAACAAATGTGGATCGAAATTTACATTTTTTTTTGTAATTTGACAAATTTTTTTTCTTGTAATTTTACATTTTTTTTTGTAATTTTACAAATTTCCAAGATAATTTTACAAAAAACAAGAGAGAGTGTTAAATTCGGCTGTGCCGAATCTAGTATACCCTCCAACGTTAAAAAAAAAAAAATAAAAATTGCAGAGGCGTTTTTTTTTGGGGGGGGGGGGAGGGGGCTTGTCGGGGGTCCTTGGGGACACCTTCTCTCTAGTCAAAAATGTTTACAAATTTAATTACTATGCTTTTTGTTCAAACGATATACAATTTCATCATTATTATAAATTATTTGCTAAATTAAAAAATTAATTTTCAAATCCCCTGGGTCCGAGTCCAAGACTTAGAACTTTTTCAATCATAAAAATGTTTTATTTGTTTGACAAAAATACAAAAAAACCTATAAAAAGTTAACTTTTTTCATTGGTTGGTTTACTTCGTCAAGGGGGAACTTTTCCCCCCCTGGTATGATTTTGGCTATCTCCGAACTTAGCTAGTCTATGAACATATGACTTATATGTGCCAAATTTCAGTAGTCTAGACATAGACGGAAGGACGGACGGACGGACGGACAGGCGGACATCGCTAGAATGTCTTAGAATCGATCACTGATCAATAATATATATACTTTATGGGGTCCTAGACCGATATTTCGATGCGTTACACACGGAATGACAAAGTGAGTATAACCCCATACTGTAGTTGGAGGGTATAAAAATCTAGTAAATTCACGAAAATTCCTTGTAATTTCAATTGCGCCAAAAAACTGTAAATTTAAAATTTTATTGGTAAAAAGCTTGTAAAATTACAAAATTATTGGTAAAAATCTTGTAAAATTACTAGGAATTCTCGTAAAATAGGAGGTAGCAAAAAGTCTAGTAGAATTACAAAACATCCTTGTAAATTTTATCGTCTCAAAAAATTTGTAAATTTACAATTTTATTGGTAAAAACTTTGTAAAATTACAAAATTATTGGTACACAGCTTGTAAAATTACTAGGAATTTTTGTCAAATAGGAGGTAGCAAACAAAAAAAAGTTACAAGTTTTTCTTGTAATTTTACAAGGTTTTTTTGAGTGTGATTAAGTTACTAAATGGACAAAATCGGACCAGAAGAATAAAAGTTTTAGCTAAACATATTTCTGGAAAACGAAGTTAAAAATTTTTTTGTACTTTTTTTAAGCATTAAAAAATTTTTTAGAAAAATTTCAAAGGGAAATTTACTGGGAAAAGTCTCGTAATCCCATTTTACTAATATTTGACAGTTTTTCTTGTTTTTTAACAAACAAATTTGAATCGATATTTACATTTTTTTTTAATTTTACAATTTTTTTTTGTAATTTTACAAATTTTCAAGATAATTTTACAAAAAAAAATCTAGTTAATTCACGAGAATTCCTTGTTATTTTTATTGCTCCAAAAAAACTGTAAATTTACATTTTAATTGGTAAAAAGCTTGTAAAAGTTATTGGTAAAAATCTTGTAAAATTACTGGAAATTCTCGTAGAATAGGAGGTAGCAAAAAATCTAGTAAAATTACGAAACCTCCTAGTAAATTTTATAGTGTCAAAAAATTTGTAAATTTACAATTTTATTTGTAAAAATCTTTTAAAATTACAAAATTATTGGTACAAATCTTGTAAAATTACTAGGAATTTTGGTCAAATAGGAGGTAGCAAACAAAAAAAGTTACAAGTTTTTTTTGTAATTTAACATGGTTTTTTTGGGTGTGGTTAAGTTCCTAAATGGACAAAATCGGACCAGAAGAATAATAGTTTTACCTAAATAAATTTCTGAAAAACGAAATTAAATTTTTTTTTTGTAATTTTTCAAGCATTAAAAAATTTTTTAGAAAAATTTTAAAGGGAAAATTACTGGGAAAAGTCTCGTAATCCCATTTTACCAATATTTGACAGTTTTTCTTGTTTTTTAACAAATTGAAATTTACATTTTTTTGTAATTTTAATTTTGTTTTGTAATTTAACAAATTTCCAAGATACTTTTACAAAAAAATCTAGTAAATTCACGAGAATTCCTTGTGATTTTAATTGCGCCAAAAAACTGTAAATTTACATTTTTATTGGTAAAAATCTTGTAAAATTACTAGAAATTCTCGTAAAATAGGAGGCAGCAAAAAATCTAGTAAAATTACGAAACCTCCTTGTAAATTTTATCGTGTCAAAAAATTTGTAAATTTACAATTTTATTGTAAAATTACAAAATTATTGGTAAAAATCTTGTAAAATTACTAGGAATTTTTATCAAACAGGAGGTAACGAACAAAGTTACAAGTTTTTCTTGTAATTTTACAAGGTTTTTTTGAGTGTGATTTGTTCCTAAATGGACAAAATCGGACCAGGAGAATAAAAGTTTTTTTTACCTAAATATATTTCTGAAAAACGATATTAAATTTTTTTTTGTACTTTTTTCAAGCATTAAAAATTTTTTTTAGAAAAATTTCAAAGTTCTTCACTACACTCAAAAAAAAACTTTTTTCAAATTACTGGGAAAAGTTTTCAAATTACTGGGAAAATGGGATTACATTTTACCAATATTTGACAGTTTTTCTTGTTTTTTAACAAATCGAATATCGATAATCGTTCAACTGTTGACGAGTGTGGACGTGTTTTATTTTAACTCCGTGCTATAAATTGAATTACTAAAATTGTTCGTAATAGGTTTGTTCGTAATAGGTATTTTTGTGATATTTTCATTACCACATCAAGGAAAATGAAAATATGGACACAAATGATACCGATTTAGTTCGAGGCTCTGCCTCACCGACTGGTGCTGGTCCTAGCACTGGTCTTAGGGTTGCGACCTTGAAGTCCGGCCTTGATTCTGGTAGGGGTGCTCAGCCTAATATTGGTGGTAAAAAGAAAAAGAAACTTAAGCCATCAAAGGTCAGGCACAACCAGAGAAGGCTTTGTTTGAAAATAATTAACAGACTAAGCCAACTCGATGGAACGAAGCTCTCCGAACGTGAGAAGGCGTCGCTATCATGGGCGAAAGGAGTCATTGAAGAACAGGACAAACTTTCGGCAATGCGCGCATCTGACAAACAGAGCGCTGTTTCGGCCTCGTCATCGAAGTCTGGTAAAAGGTTGCGCTCGCCCGACGAGAAACCTTTACCTAAAAGATCTAAGGTGACCGGCAACGTCTGGACTCAGTCTTTTAGTGAAGTGGTGAAAGGTAACTTCGTTAGGGCTGTGATAAACAGGCAAAATGGGGATTGTAGTATTCCAAGGGACAAGTGGAGTTTAGTTGAAACTAAACTAAATGAAATCTACTATAGGCTTCTTGAGAGTATGCCTGATTTTCTCCCTACTACTGTCAACGCAGGTTGGTATCAGGGGCGAGTAAAACTCGTTGCTTTTGGAAACGAAAGATCCGCAGCCGTGTTTAAGGTTGCCATTAGCCAAGTGGGAGAGTTATGGCCTGGAGCCAGACTGGACGTTGTGGAAAAACATGATATCCCCTCGCAACCCAGAGCTCATGCATGGATCCCAATGGCTACAAGTGACACTGCGGTGATTCTAAAGATGATAAAAGTCTGCAATCCTGACCTTCCAACTCAGAATTGGCAAATTGCCAGATTGGGTGAGATGGAGGGCGCTCGTCGTCAAGCAGTGGTCTTGGTTAATGAGGAATCGCTTCCGCTTTTAGCCAGGACTGACGGCATTATTAGATTTGGCTTTTTTCATATAAGAGTCAATGTCTACAAGGGCGACCAGAAGCCTATTTTGGAAGCAGACAAGCCAGTGGCAGAGTCGGCTGGGGAGGAGAATCTGGAAAAGGTTGATATTCAGCTGACCGATTCTAGGCTGATGGGAGATGCATATGGCATTTTCGAAACCGAATCTGGCAACGAATGCGACCTCTGTGATGGCACGGAGGATAAAGCTGATGCCACTATGGGTGACATTCAGGACGAGGCCCATGCAGTGAGGAATTCGGAGAGTTCTGTTGCCTCCGATTCAGAACAGATGGGACACATATCTGGCTTATTCGAAACCGAATCTGGGGACGAATGCGACCTCTATGATAACACGGAGGATGAAGCCAATAACACGGTGGTGGAAAGGATGGTGGAAAAAAAGCAAGATGTTGCGGTTCCTACAAATAAACCTCCATCACTGTAAGGCAGCCTCAGCTGCACTATTGCTGCGCCTGACGACAGGAGCAGTTGACTTGGTTTTTATCCAAGAGCCCTGGGTGCGGGGTGGCAGGGTTTGCGGATTGAAGACCCCTGGGTTTAAGTTGATGGTTGCCAAAGGTGAGGGCTCACCAAGAGCCTGCATCTTGGCGAAAAATGGCTTAAATATATTCTTTTTATCAACTTTTAGTGATATGGATGTTACAGCGGCTAGCTTAGAGCTTCATGGGAAATCTATTTGGCTCGCCTCTGCGTATTTTCCTAATCCGGGGCCAATACCCCCGGAGAAGGTTGGCGGTCTGATTCGGGAGTCTGAATCTAGGGGACACCAGTTACTAGTGTGCTGTGATGCTAATGCACATCATTCGATATGGGGTAGTACAGACACAAATGATAGAGGCGAATCACTTTTGGAGTTTTTGTTAAGCACTAACCTGTATATTTGTAACAAGGGTAGTGAACCAACTTTCGTTACAAGTACGCGGCAAGAGGTTCTTGACGTAACACTTGTATCAGATACATTGTCTGATAGAATTGATGACTGGAGAGTTTTGGAAGAGCATTCTTTCTCAGATCATCGGTACATTGAGTTTTTACTCAGGGAGCGTGCCCCGGTTGAGACAGTCTCTAGAAATCTGAGAAGAACAAACTGGGTGAAATATAGGGAGACTTTTTCTTTGCTTTTGGATGAAGTACCCCTATCTGAACCGCATAGTTTAGCGGAAATTGACTGTCTGGTTGACCATATAACAAATGTTTGTAATAGGTGCCTGGATGCGTCTTGCCCTTCTGCAAAGCCTAGAGGGAAAAAAAGCCACCTTGGTGGTCAAATGAGTTGCAGACGAGCAGAGATTCCTGCAGAAAGCTCTTTAATAAGGCTAAATTTTCAAGAGCGGACGAGGACTGGTCTGCATACAGGCTGCAACTTAAGAGTTATAAAAAGATGATCAGAAATGCCAAATGTGATTCTTGGAAAAACTTCTGTGGAAACATAGAAGACGTTTCTGAGGCATCCAGGCTGCGCAAGGTTCTGGCTTCTTCTCCTTGCACCCTAGGATACCTGAAAGATCCTAATGGGGTGTGGTCTTTCTCCAGTGGAGAGTCGCTGGATCTCCTTTTAAACACGCATTTTCCGGGCAATTCCATGACGCCGTTTCAAGCTTTGGAACGTTCTGACGCCCAAGCATCTGAAATTGCTTCGGAAATAATAAATATGCCAACATTAATCTGGGCGATAAAAAGCTTCAGGCCCTATAAATCTCCGGGACCTGATGGTATAATCCCGGCTGAGTTGCAGCAAGTGTTGGACTATATAGCCCCGTTGCTGTATAATCTATACACAGCATGCATCAACTGGTCGTATATTCCTTTAAAATGGAGGGATACCAGAGTCGTATTTATCCCGAAGGCTGGGAAAAGTTCCCACACAGCTCCGAAGGATTTCAGACCAATTAGTCTGTCTTCTTTTTTGTTAAAGACAATGGAACGAATGATAGACTCATATTTGCGTAGAGTGATTGACCCGAGGTTGCTTTCGACAAAGCAACATGCATACAGCAAGGGACGATCAACGGAAACAGCTCTTCATGAGCTCGTTGGTACCATCGAGAGATCGCTTTCGGTAAAGGAGTACACTATGGTGGCCTTTCTTGATATTGAGGGGGCTTTTAATAATGTCATTCCAGAATCGATAATATTGGCATTGTCTGGTCTGGGAGTAAAGCGTGAAATCGTTTTAATGGTGGAAAACCTACTTGCCAATAGACGTATAACGTCTGAATTGGGAGCGTCCGTCATATCTCGATTTGTCAATAGGGGCACACCACAAGGAGGTGTTCTTTCGCCGCTTCTTTGGAACCTGGCACTGAATTCAATGCTACTATCTCTAGAAGCACGTGGTTGTCATGTTATCGCATATGCTGACGATGTCGCGATAGCGGTAAAGGGGAAGCATCTGCCAACATTGCGGGACATTCTTCAGGGTTCTCTGAAAGATCTGTCTAAATGGGCAAGAGACTGTGGCCTAGGAGTTAATCCTAGTAAAACAGAGCTTGTTTTGTTTACAAGGAAAAATAAGATTCCTGCTTTTGATCCTATTTCTCTGGACGGTACTGAAATCACCTTCTCAGATGGAGCCAAGTATCTTGGAGTATTTCTAGATAGGAAGCTGAATTTCAGGCGTAATATTGAGGAACGGGTGAGAAAAGCAACGATTGCTTTGTATTCCTGTAAAAGGGCCATTGGAAAACGATGGGGTTTTAGCCCTCAAGTCGTTCATTGGATCTATACAGCAGTGGTGCGTCCAATTTTGCTGTATGGAATCATTGTCTGGTGGCCTGCTTTGGAAACAAAAGCGAACTTTGTCTTTATCACGAAGGTACAGAGAATGGCGTCAATGTGCATCACTGGTTCTCTTCGTACTACACCTACGGCTGCATTAGAAATCCTCCTTCACCTGATACCCTTGGACATATTGGGTAGGCAGTATGCGGCTGCGTCGGCAATTCGACTTAATAGCACGCTGCAATGGAGGAGCAGTGATTGTGGCCATAGCGCAATCTTGAAAAAGATAACAATACCACAAAATGTGGACTGTGCTCCCTCTTTGAGCCTCTTTGAGCGCCACTTTACCACTATGATACCATCCAGGGAGTCTTGGATGGGGGATACTCCGGGTAGTGGAGCTACCATAAATTTTTACACAGATGGATCGAGGCTGCACGAACAAGTGGGCTTTGGAGTCTATTCGGAAGAGCTTGGGTTGAGCCTGGCTCGTAGATTGCCAGATCATTGCAGTGTTTACCAGGCAGAGATGCTGGCAATAAAAGAAGTGGCTGACTGGTTGAGCTGCAACGTCTTGTCTACAACCGCAGTCAACATCTATACTGACAGTCAAGCCGCGGTCAAGTCCCTGGATTCAATGTTTCTGAAAACAAGATCTGCCCTTAACTGCCGCACGTCTTTAAATGAGATGGCCAAGCAGTTTAACATACGACTCATATGGGTCCCAGGGCACAGAGACATTCCAGGGAATTGCAAAGCCGATGAGCTTGCAAGACTAGGAACTACCTTACAGGTTCCAACAGAATTGGAATGTGTTGGTACGCCTCTAGAAACTTGCAAGCAAAACCTACGGCTTTGTTCTGCGACGGAGACTAATCAAAGATGGGCAAATGGATGGACGTGTGAGACAACACGACTGATTTGGCCTTCTCTTAATCAGGGGCGCACAAGTGAGCTGACATCGCTTCCAAGAGGAGAGATTTCAACGGTGGTTTCTATAATTACCGGACACTGTCTTATAGGGAAGCACGCAGAGCGGTTAAATGTGCCGTCGAATGACTTTTGCCGAAGTTGCATGGATGAAGAGGAGTTGGAAACTATCGAACACTTTATTTGCCATTGCCCGGCACTTTCTGGTCAGCGACTTGCTTCACTGGGATCTAGGGAGCTGTACGATCTTTCAGATTTGTCGGATGTCAAAATTCAACATCTAAGGAGTTTCATAAGAAGCTCAAACTGGTTTAACGACAGGGACTAGTAGGGAAACCTATTACGATCCCGTGGTATCACAATGGACCTCAGAGTCTACGTGTGTTGACGTAAAACGTCAGCAGCCACTTACAACCTAACCTAACCTAACCTAACAAATCGAAATTTACATTTTTTTTTTTGTAATTTTACATTTTTTTTTTTGTAATTTTACAAATTTCCAAGAAAATTTTACAAAAAAATCTAGTAAATTCACGAGAGTTCCTTGTAATTTTAATTGCACCAAAAAACTGTAAATTTACAATTTTATTGGCAAAAAACTGTAAATTTACAATATTATTGGTAAAAAGCTTGTAAAACAACAAGGAATTCTCGTAAAATAGGAGGTAGCAAAAAATCTAGTAGAATTACGAAAACTCTTTGTAAATTTTATAGTGTAAAAAAATTTGTAAATTTACAATTTTATTGGTAAAAACCTTGTAAAATTAAAAAATTATTAGTAAAAATCATGTAAAATTACTAGGAATTTTTGTCAAATAGGTGGTAGCAAACAAAAAAAATTACAAGTTTTTCTTGTAATTTTTAAGTTTTTTTTTTTAGTGAAGGACTATGGGATTAGAAAATGCCATTTATTTTTTTGTCAAAAGTAATCCAAACTATCTAAGTTAAGGTTCGAGGGCTATTCATGCCAATCTTTGAGAAAAATCTGTTGAAAATTCAAAATTTGTTTAGATAACAAACCCTTTTTGTCAAAAGTGGGCGTAGAAATTATCGTGGTCGCTGAAAACTGTATTACGGTAAAAGTTCAGTTTATGGTTTTTTAGTCCGTATTGATTTTAAATTCGCAACGATATTGGTTGCCAGCCTTGTTATAATATATTTGTAAAGATATTTCAATATTCGCATTTTTTTTTATCTTTCTTCTCTTAAACCCTTTAATGTTGTGGCATTTAAGCTTATTTATATAACATTAATTTTATTTGAATTTCTTTTATTTTTTTTTTATAACCTTTTAATGGGAGGAGGGTGGTGTAAGTAGTATAAGGGGTGCATGCAGGCAGTATGGTTTAATATGAGTTAGAAGGGTGGAAAGTAGCCGGTTTTCATAATCTTTTATGTTTTATCATAATTTTCTGGGTGTTGATAATTTTAAGATCCCTTGTATTATATTGGTATAATTTTATAATATTTTATTTTTGCTTTAATTTTCTTGTATACACTTAGAAAAAAAAATTTAAAGTCGAAAGAATAAGTCTAGATTTGTGCAAAATCGGACCAGACGAAAAAAGTTCCTCCTTGATTAACTAGAGCAGCGGTTACCAACCTATGGTACGCGTACCACTTGGGGGTACGCGAAACTGTCCTCGGGGGTACGCAAAATTTTAGTAATTTGGACATTCGTTTAAGATTAACCTTTCAAGGCTGGTTCCGCATCTGGCTTCAAAATTTTTCCATAACGCCAGGTTTTTAAGAAAGTTGTGGTAAAAGTTTTGATATCTAAATATTTTGATATCTGACCACTTGTTTTCGATTAAGCTTTCGATGCTGATTCCGAATATGGTTTCCAAATTTTTCGATGATGTCAGGTTTTTGAGAAAATGTATGTCAAAGTTCTCAAAAAATGTGTTTTTGGGCATTTTTGAGACGGGTTGTGATATAGTGGAAATTTTGGTAGGCCATTAAAATGCCCTTTTATTGTATATACGAGGCTGTTTCATTCGAAAAGTCACGGAATTATTGATCTGCCCTCGTATTAAAAAAAAAAAATACATTACATTTCCGCCCCCTGTGATGGGTTTTTGGAACTTTTTAAAGATTTCAAAAATCCTCCGTTGCTTTAATTTTTGGTGTAAAATCGACTGGCGAAATTCAGATTTGTAACATTTTCAGCCGTTTTTGCTCTGCAGAAAAATCAGCTCAAAATCCGCGTATTCAGATGCATTGGACCACCCCAAAGAGCGAAAATTTTTTCCAAAAAAATACCACCATTGTTTTGATCTCCCCTAAACACTTAAAAAAAATTATAATACCCACAGATCAAAAACAAATTATCTGTTATATTTGTGAAGTTTTTTAACGAAAACAAAAAACTCGTTAGGGGTACGCGGCTGATATAATTTAAAATTAGGTGTACGCGAGCCAAAATTGTTGGTAACCGCTGAACTAGAGCAACCACTTAAAAACGCAATATTGTACAGCCTTTTTTTACTATGAAACACTTAAGGAAGACTTTCAAATTCGTGCACTTGGACCCAGGAGATTACAAAATACTTTACGGAATTTCAGAATGTATGTATGTTTGGTCATAAAAAAACTGTGTATGTATGAATGTACCCGATAGGTGACGCTGGAGAAAATATATTAAAATATTCATATTTAAGTTAACCTGGGCAACGCCGGGAACTTAAGTTAGTGTTTACTAATAATTGATCAGGATTTGAAAATATTACATACTTAAAATAATATTGAACATTTTTAATTTGAATATGTTTTTTGTTTTTGTCAGTGTATGTTTTTTTTTCTAAATTTTTATTTCATCTTTTTTTTGCAAATTTTCTTAATGGTTTTAATTTTTCTGATTTTTACATTTTAAAATATTTTTTCACTTTTTCAATTTTTCCATTTGCCTGATTTTTTAAGTTCTTATTTTCACAATTTCTCTATTTCCATTTCGTTTCATTTTTGCGTTTGTTATTTTTTTTCCTTTCTTACAAAAAAAAAAATATATTAATAGAAAACTTAAAAAAAGATTTTCTGCAATTTAAGTTGTTTTGTAGTTTCTAGTTGGCATGTTTACACTTTCCATTTTTTGTAAATAGCTTTTTCATTTCATAACTAATTTTGTGGGTTATTTGAAGTTTTTTTTTTTTTTGTTCACAACTAGACCAAAATTCTAAAACTGGATATAGTTTAGAATATATGTATTCAGTTTTTATGTTGTGTTATATTTTATTTATTTCATACAAAGTTGTAAACAACATGTTTTCATAGTTCTAAAACTATTAAAGTTTTCAGTTTCATTGAAAGAAATACTCCATTTTGTGTTTTTTTCAGTAAAAAAAAAAAAAATAATTTAGAATTTTGTTTTGTCACAAATTTTTTGAAAACTTTAGATAACACATTTTTAAGTTACGCAAAAGTTCTTTAAAGTTTAAGATATTAAAATATTTATATTTTTTTGTCAACTCCTAAAAATAGGCAATGATTTTGAAAAATGTTTCTATACAAAAATTATGCTGCGATATAGTCAAAGGAGTGTGTATCTTTTTTTTGTCACAATTTTTTTTTTTTTGGAAATTTTAGATAACACATTTTTAAAGTTTAAAGTTTAAAATATTGAAATATTTATATTTTTTTTGTCAACTCCTAAAAATAGCAAGGATTTTGAAAAATTTGTTTCAACAAAAATTATGCTGCGAAAAAGTCAAGGGAGTATGTATCTTTAACTTTAATTAGAACTAAATATTTTTAAATGATTAGAAAATGCAGCTAAAAATTAGCATTTTAATATTTTATCTCTTAAAAAAAAATTAAATAAAATAATTTTGAACCTTTAATTATGCAGCAATATTTTAATTTATAAATAAAAATATTTTTTACGCTTTATATGCAACATTCATTGTGATGAATAACACTGTTATTGCAATTACGCCTAAAATTATGCACTAATTAATATTTTACAAAATGAAAATATGCAACAATATAATTATAAATTGGTTGTAACTTTTTACGTTTAGTGGCCTTTAATTAATTATGTTAAAATTTCATTTAAAAACAACACATTTCATAAAACTATTTATAATAATTGTTTGAATAGCATAAAATTGTCCCAAAAAATATGCAATGTTTACTGGTGTTTTACCAACATTTCTATAACAGAAGGGCATCATGCCCGTCATTAATTAATTTTCATTAATTTTTTACTTTTAATGGCTGTAAAATATTAATTTTTCAAACATTACATTATAATAATTGTTTTATTTGCAGAAAATTGCCCCTAAAAATATGCAAAGTTATCGTTATTTGGCCAAAATTTCTATTACACTCAACAAATTACTAGAAAAAGTTTCGTAATCCTATTTTACCAATATTTGACAGTTTTGCTTGTTTTTTAACAAATAATTTTCGATTGAAATCAATTTTTTTTTGTAATTTTACAGTTTTTTTTTGTAATTTTACAGTTTTTTTTTTTGTAATTTTACAGTTTTTTTTTTGTAATTTTACAAATTTCCAAGATTAAAAAAAAAAAATCTAGTAAACTTACGAGAATTTCTTGTGAGTTTTATTTTGGCAAAAAAATTGAAAAATTGTAAATTTACAATTTTATTGGTAAAAATCTTGTAAAAATACAAAACAGTTTGTAATTTTTACTAGGAATTCTCGTAAAATAGGAGGTAGTAAAAAATCTAGTAAAATCACGAAACCTCCTTGTTAGTTTTATCGCGTCGAAAACTTGGTAAATTTACAATTTTTTTGGTAAAAAGCTTGTAAAATTACAAAATTATTGGTTAAAAGCTTGAAAAATGACAAGGAATTCTTGTCAAATAGGAGGTAGCAAAAAAAAGTAGCAAACTTTTCTTTTTAATTTACAAGGTTTTTATACCCTACGCCACTCTGTGGTACGGGGTATAATGAGTTTGTGCTGATGTTTGTAACTACCCGAAATATTGGTCATAGACCTACCTTCAAGTATACCGATCGACTCAGAATTACTTTTTGAGTCGATTTAGCGATGTCCGTCCGTCCGTCCGTCTGTCCATCTATCGGTTTAAGCACGATACAGGTCGCAATTTTCAATCAATTGACCTAAAATTTTAAACTTAAGCATCTTTTGGACCAAGGACGAAGCCTATTGAAATTGGAGAAAATCGGTCCATGTTTAGACATAGCCCCCATACAAACGCCCCCTTTGGATTCGGCTTAAATGACTCTTATAACCGTGTTATAGTAGATATCGCTTCAAAATTTTGCAGGTAATAAAATTTTGTAAGCACAAACCACCATTCCAAATTTCAAAGGAATCGGGTCAGTCCTTCTGGTAGTCCCCATACAAACCGCCCTTCCGATATTCACATAATTGCCTCAAAATTCATAAAAATGGAAATATTTGATGAAAATTTTATTTTTAGGTGTTAAACGTGTACTTTAGTAACCTAATAAAATCGGAATAAAATTGGACCATTTTTGGACTAGTCTCCCATATAACAATTTCGACCTATGTTCAGTTAAATCGGTCTATTGACAAAAAATGAACTAATTCCACTAAAATTTGATCTGAGTGTGTTTTCTACACTAAATAAAGATCTAACAAAAGACAGATCCAATCGGTCCATGTTTGGACCTGGGACCCATTAATCGGAAAGGACTGGTGTGGGGTCTATATGGTCGGTATTGACTGACTATAACTTTCTAGTCGATTTTAAAACATGATCACTTAGGCAACAGAAAACTGTCAGTTATGAATTTATTTTAAGGCCTAAAACTATGCAACAATATATTTGAAACAGCATATTTATTGAAATTTGATTTAAAACAATAAAGTATTATGAAGGATTGTGCTAATAACCCTTTCTTGAGGGTTTAAGAATGCTTACTTCAAATAAAAGCATTTACTTTCATTTATTTGATTTTACGATACACTTATTTTGTATATCATAGTTTTAGGCCTCAAAATAAATTCATAGCAAATAGTTTTCTGTTACCTAATAAGTGGTAGAGGTTTTATATAAGTTTGTCATTCCGTTTGTAACTAATCAAAATATCGGTCTAAAACCCCATAAATTGATCAGTGACCGATTTTAAGACATTCTAGCGCTGTCCGTCTGTGGAATTGGTGATCACGGCCAAAGTATTAACCAAATATGGCTTAGACTAAGCATATTTACTTTTTGCTGTCTTAAGCAGTTTGGTAATGCATTTGAGCAAAATCGGTTAAGCAGTTCAAAATTTATGATCGAAAATGTAGAGACACCTCGACAATTATGGTACATTCAACATAACCTAAAAATACGAAATGCTTTAATTCTGCTGCTGGTTGACACAAGTGAGCTGAATTAATAACTAAATGATATTTAAACAAGTCCAAGCATAATTTTTTACAAAAAAAAAAAATTTTCGCGGAATTTTTTTCACCAAAAATTTTTTTCCGCGAAATTTTTTAAAAATTTTTTTTGTTGTTTTTTTTTTTTTTTTTGCAAATAATCTTTTTTTACATTGTGGAGGGTATCAATGCTTTCGGAAAGGGCGAATTTAACACTGGTTTTTACCCACTTTCAGGAGCTGCCACTCATTGTCAGTGACAGCTTATGTTATTTAAATTTTACAGGCCTATTCACAGTTATGACTGGTTATGACTAATTTTATTATTTTCAAACTTCATATCCCCTGTGTTTGTTGTAAACACAATCATAAAAAGTCTCAAAATTTAAAATTATTTGTCAATTTTGAGACGATGTGGGTAGCAGGTCTTTATTTTTTTGAAATTTTCAAACAAAATTTGAATTTTTTTATGATTGTTTACAACAACCACATGAAAAAAATTGAGTTATGATTGAGTTATGACTTTTTTTGTGAATAGGCCCCTTAATAAAATAATTATTCATTTTTATTTTTGAATTTAACATAAAAATATTTTAAAAAATACTTAAATTATAAAATAAATGTTCATAACTAAAACATTGAACTTTATGACACATATTTTTTTAATTTAATTTTCATTGTCGCCAAAATTTTTTTTTCCAATTTTTGTCTCTGCTACATTAAAACTACTATTTGCATAGTTTATGGATATCGAGCATAAAAATCTGTCTGTAGATAAAAAAATTTAATTAAAAAAATTCAATATATAAAATTGTTGCTTGAAAAAAGAAAATCATATATTTTTGTTATTTTTTATAAATTTAATGCTGCTCAGTTTTTATATTCATGTCGCTGCAATGCAACAAAATCATCATCATCAACAACAGCAACAATCAGCAACATCATCAAAACCAAATGGCAAACAATAATAGTGGGTTTTTAGTCATTTCTCTAGTTACAATTTTTATAACAAGTACTTACAATTTTAAATGCACATACATATATGAACAGTGAAGCGTTATAAAAATGTTCCCTTCAAATTAGAATTCATAGAAGATTAAGCGAAATTCGGAAAATTCCTTAGTTTTCCTTATTTAAAAAGTGTGCCAAAATGTCCCAAATATCCATAATGTCTAAAATCATGACCAAAGATTCTTAAAATTCCCCAAATGTCTCAAATATGCGAAATATTCCTAATGTCGCAATTGTCTCAAATGACCCAAATTTCTCAAATGTTATAAATGTTTATTAAAGTATCCCTAAAGTCTCAAACATTCATAATGTTCCAAACGTATCAAATGTCTTTAATGTACCAAATTTCTTAAATGTTCTTTATTTACAAATTGTATCAAGTGCCTCAAAAGTCCCTACACTAAAAAAAAAACCCTTGTAAAATTACAAGAAAAGATTGTTCCTTTTTGACAAGAATTCCTTGTTATTTTACAAGCTTTTTACTAATAATTTTGTAACACCAAAAATTGTAAATTTCAAAGTTTTTTGACACGAAAAGCTTACCAGGAGGTTTCGTGATTTTTCTAGATTTTTTACTACCTACTATTTTACGAGAATTCCTAGTAAAAGTTACAAACTTTTTTGTAATTTTACAAGATTTTTACCAATAAAATTGTAAATTTACAAGTTTTTTGGCGAAATAAAACTTACAAGAAATTCTCGTAAATTTATTAGAAACTATAAAATTACAAAAAAATTTAAATTCCGATCGAAAATTACTTGTTAAAAAACTAGGAAAACTTTCAAATATTGATAAAATGGGATTACGAGACTTTTTCTAGTAATTTAACAGGGTGTTTTTTTATGTGTAGGCAAATATTTCGATGCGTTACTCACGTACAAAGTGAGTATACAATAGGGATATAACCAAAATAGGAACCTATCATAATCGTATGGGCAATTTTATACTGATAAGAAAAAACGTTATCCGGGGACATTTTCGTCCAAAAACCTTCGGCACCGATTGCAATTTCTAAAGCACCATAAATTTACATTTTTTTATGTTTTATGGTGGGTTTCCTTCCCATCCACCGTTTCTTGGCTTTTTGTCGTTTTACAGCAAAAATAAAACAATAACAAATTTGTAAAATGGTTTTCGACACTAGAAATACGGGTTTTCCGAATAATAAAAAAAAAAATATTAGCGAAAACTTCATCGCGATCGGTGCCGAACCTTTTTTAACATTCGCGAAAAAAAGAACACACATTTCTTCTTGATTTTTCATGTACTTTCTAAATATGATAGGTCCTTTTTGATATTTGCAAAAAAACGCAAATGGTTATACCTAACCTGACCAACCATCCCGCTTTTGGCGGGATTATCCCGCTTTTTGATGTCTCATCCCGCCTTGAATTCCGATCCCGCTTTTTAAACAAAAGTCCCGCTTCATCCCGAATCTGATCAGATCCTAAAATTGTGGAAAAACGTCGGATCAAAAAGACCTGATCAGCTAAAATTATATTTTTTAGATCCAAACAGATTAAATCAGATTTTTAAAGTTCCAATGTTTTCTAAGATAATTTCATATAGAAAAATTATTAGGTTCTAAGGCATTTTTCTAAAGAAAAATTTAAGACGCAACTTCAGAAGAAAAATTTACAGACTCAAAGACACACTTCCTTTATAAAATTTCTCAACAGAAATATTTTCAGATTCTGTGAGATTTTTCATACAAAAAAAACTTAGATTCTGATTTTTCTTGTGGAAAAAATCATGAAAAACTTTTCCTGTAGAAAAATTCTCTGATACTAAAGTATTATTTAAACAGAAAAAATCTCTTTTTCCATATAATAAATTCTAAGATTCTGAAATTTATTTCTTATAAAAAAACTATCAGATTCTGAAACGTTTCCAGAAAAATTCTTGTCTTCTAAAATTCTTCTCTAAAATATTTTATTCCAAGGAAATTAACAGTTGCCAATGGATTTTTTCTATAGAAAATTTATAAGATTCTTAAACATTTTTCCTACAGAAGAATTCTTAAAATTTTAGATAATTTTTCTTTTAAAATATTCTTAAATTCTGAGTCAAATGAGTATCTAAATATTTTCTAAAGACAGTCTCGAGTTCTGAAACATTTTTTTATACAAAATATATGAGATTTACTTTCTTTAGAAAATGATAAGAAAAGTTATCAGATTCAGTTTACGGCTCTAATTTAGTTTTAGTTTTTCATATGCAATTTTTTTGATTCTTAAATATTTTATCCCAAGGTTGGAAAAAAAATTCCTTAGACTAGAGACTATGTTTGCTGACGTAATCAAAATAAAAATTTTCTAGTCAATATGCATTTTTTTACATAAAAAAAATACAATCCCATAAAAGTATTTCCAGAATTTTGTGCATTTTGGAGGGCATTCGTGGGTTCGTTCAAGGCAAATTTCACTTATTAAAAAAAATCCCGCTTTTTTGATCAAAATCCCGCTTTTTCAACCTTTCGATCCCGCTTTTCAGTCAAAAGCAGTTGGTCAGGTTAGTTATACCCCTAGTATACAACCATACTGTGCACTGTGGGCCAGCATCAAAGAATTTTGGCCAAAACTAGAATACAGAGGATAGAAGTCTTTATAATATGCCAAAAGAGGTTTAGGCAGTGGCTAATCACAAATCTGGAATCAAAAATTTAAAATTCAAAATGGCGGATTCAAAATGGTGGCCATTAATTTTAAATTTTGAATATATAATACTTAAAATATTTGTTTATTAAGGATATGGCAATGCTGATTACGAATATGGAACCTAAAATTTAAAATTCAAAATGGCGGATTCAAAATGGCGGTAAAAAACTTTTAGATTTGTATAAGTACATTGAACTTTATTTGTTTATGAAGGATATGTCGTCGCTAATTACGAATTTGGAATCAGAAAATAGAAATTCAAAATGGCGGATTCAAAATGGCTGCCAAAAATTTTAAAACTTGTAAATATTTAACTTCAATTATTTGTTTATCAATGATATGGCGTCACTAATTACGAATATGAAATCGAAAATTTTAAATTCAAAATGGCGGGTACAAAATGGTGGCCTTTAATTTAAAAATTGGTAAATATTGAACTTAAATTACACTGTGCTACACCAAAAATATGCAGGGGTTCTCATATAAAAATTCGGGTTGGTTGGAGTCCATAGAGTACTGATATACCCATAGTTTTTCTGGATCACTTCGTTAAGTACGTTTTTTATTGGCAAATGTGTTGGAAAACGGAAATTCTTAAATTACAATTTTAAAAAATTATTACTTTGTTAGTTTGCAACCGATTTTCGATTTTATGGATTTGTTTTAAAGGTATAGGTCTTACCTTTCAAACAAAACAAAAAAATTAAAAATCGATCAAGAATTGGCTGAGCTACGATCGCTTAAGTAAAAGAAAACCGAATTTTTTGAAAAATTTGTCATATTCTTTACACTCTAAGTTGAAAGTGAATCATTAAACAATTTTTTTGAATTTTTTGTAAAAAAGTATAGTAAAGTGGCTTTCCAAAACACCAAAAAACATAACAATCGCTTAAAAAATGAATGAGTTATGCTAAGTTTTGTGATAGGACATTTTTATTTTTTTTCAGAAACGCTTGTAATTCAAGCATTATTCATAAATCTTGTTACTAGTAGTAATTTTATGCGCATATGCATATAAACTAGAGATGGGAACGTAATTAGATTTGTGCGTGATTCACACATGATCAGAAGTGAGCGTGATTGAAAATTAATTTTACTCACGTGGTTGTTAGTGAGTGTCAGTGTGAGTGGAATAAAAAAATGGGCGTGTCAGTTACTTCCAAATCCTTTGTTTAAAAAATATCAGTGTTATTTCTTAAACAAAAAAATATTGAGAATAGGTTAAAAACAGGCTAAGGTGCGCTTGTTTAAGTAAAAAAACTTTTTTGAAGAGTTATACCTGCAACATTTTTATGACAGAAAAAGCTGTGCGCTTGCAAACATGTTTTTTTAAAACGAAATTGCTAAAATTGTGGGATCATTTGATGGAAATTTTACCTGTTTATAAATATACATGTGAGGCATTCCACACCAAATGTTCAGTGAGAAAAAAATTTTGTACCAAAATTTTTTCAATGGGTCCCGGGTAAAAAAGTTTTTTATATAACTAGGGTGAGATTTCCATGCAAATGCATGTTTTTTGTCGAAAGCCTAAAAACGATATCGACCAATTATCTTTCCGAATCAAGAGATTTGCATTAAATGGCATCGATTTGTTTTCGCATATTTGGATATTTTGGTGAAAATACATATTTTTGCATATTTTGATTTTAAATGCATATATTGTGCATGTTTCGAACTTTTAAGTGCATATTATTGCATATTTTGGCATAAATTAGCAAAAATACAAATTGAAATTAATTTTTTTCAAAAACTATTTTAAATTTTAAAAATTTATTTTGAAAATCAGACAAATTACTTTTTTTCTTCTTAATTTTTTTTTTATAGATTTTCTTAATTTTTAAAAAAATCTTGCTAGACAAACATCTAATCTTTAAAAAAAAAATTACAAAAAAAAACAAAAGTGGCAGGATTTTTTATAAATTGACTTTATTAAAAATGGAAAATTTCAGAACGGGTTCTGAAAATTTTCCAAAAAAATTTTAATCGATAGCCGATACAAAACTATACAAGAATGTAAATTTTTGAGATTTTGGTGCATTTCGTTTTTATTTGATATATATTTAAACAAGGCAACTTGACACAAACTTGACCATTTTTCCAATATTTGACCACGCCACCTAAGCACAGTTTTTGAAAAATTAAACAACCAAAAACGTAATTCTTAGCTCCATATATGAGGCATTCCTCACCAAATGTTCAGCAAAAAAAAAGTTGTGTCGTGTCAATATGAAATCATTTTCAAAGTATTCGCTCTCAGTGTACTATTAAATAACAAAAATAAAATTTAAGTTTTTTCAAAAAGTGGGCCTTGTAGGCGTGGTCAAAAATTGAAAATATCTAACTGTTTTGCCTGAGCATCTTTACTTCAATATTTATGCAAATTAAATGAAACACAGTAAAGTCTTAATGACAAAAGCTGTTTATAGATTTTTGAAAGGGCTATCAATTAAAAAAAATAAAAATTGGAACATTTTCAGAAGAAGTTCTAAATTTTTTAAATTTAAACTTAAACTTTATTTATCAAAAAACATGCCGCAATTTTATTTGTTTTTTATTTTTTTAAAAAAAAGTTAAAGGAATTTTCTATCTGATCTGAAATTTTTAGAGATGTGTTTTGCCTTGTTTTCGAAAAATCAAAATTCAAAAATTGCAACACGCTTATTTTATACAATAATGGTATTTAAAACGTGTGCGTATGAGTAATATCAATACTTAAAAAATATTTTAAGAGGCGATGGTAGCGTGAGTGAGTTTTTAATAACGATTACGCACGCTTATGAAAGAAAAAATTTAGTCACGCACGATATTTTATTTTGCTCACGCTCATTCACGCACACGTGAGTAGAAAAAATAAGTTACGGTCACGATGTTCACGTGAGCGTGAGTAAAATAAAATATCGTGCTTGAATATTTTTTTCTTTCATTAGCGTGCGTGATCGTGAATAAATACTCAGGCAAAAAAGTTTGATATTTTTAATATTTGACCACGCCGACAAGGCCCACTTTTTGAGAAAAACTTAAATTTTATTTTTGTTATTTATTAGTACCCTAAGAGCGAATACTTTGCAAATGATATCCCATTGAAACCACTATGGTTTTTCTGTAGTGGAACAGTTGGTGTGGAATGCCTCACATGGCTATACATTAGGGTATTCAATCGATTAACCGTTAATCGGTTAACCGATTAATTTTGGTCGATTAACTGTTCGAATAATTTAAAATTGTCAATTTTCAAATAACAAATAAACCGATTAATTTGTGTCGATTAACCGATTAACCGAAATCTCTTTTTTTTAGTAATTTTACTTATTTTTTTTGCTTTATTTAGCATTTTGATGTTTCATTTTTAATTTGAATTACGGTTCTGCTAAAAGAAGTTTAGGTCTAAAAAACTTATCAAACTCTATGTTAGCAATATGTAAAAACGTCGCCTTAAAACGTCGGTTTAAAAAAAAAAAACAAATTACAATTAGTAACTCTAGCCAATTTTTTATATATTGTCAACAGTATATATTTTTCTAATTGTTTTTTTATGTAATTAATACGAATCTGGCCTTAGAAGTGATTTATCTCATTTTGAGATATTTAGATTTTTTTATGTAATTAATACGAATCTGGCCTTAGAAGTGATTTATCTCATTTTGAGATATTTAGATTTTCGATTGACAGTACTGCATAAGCTCAGATATTCGCAATGTCCGGGACCTTATAAAACAGCGAATTATTTTATGATGTATAATTAGTTCAGCACATCTAAAAATACTTTTGCAATCCTTAAAATGACTTTTTTTATTACGGAGATATCGACCGATAAAATTATTGCAATTTCGGCCCTAAAACAAAAAAGAAAACAAATTTGGAAACCAACCAATTTTTTTGTTGATATTTTTAGTACCGAATTCAAATTCTATTAGAGGAGCATCTAATCCCGGCAGCAATTTGGGTGAATTTTAGCTTTTTACAAAAATTACTTTATTTTTTTTACATTTTTTCGCATTGAATTAGGGCCAATTTAGATTGGGGTAATTTTTCAGGTTGCCAAACAAAAATTCTTTATTTGGGCTAACATTAAAGAGGGTATTTAAAGCTTCGCCATAGCGGATATAGATTTCTTTAAAGTACATACAATTCTTGGTTTTATATTCAATTTAAATTTTAAATTTATATTATTCGGTTAACCGAATAATTCAAATTTATCCGATTATTAACCGATTAAATCTCAACCCCGATTAATTATTTGCTCGATTAACCGATTAAACCAAAACCTCGATTAATTGAATACCCTACTATACATACAACCCATTTAAAAATTTACGGTTCACATGTTTTTTTTTCGCTAACCATTTATAAACAGGTAAAATTTCCGTCAAATGATCCCACAATTTTACCAATTTCGTTTCAAAAATGTCAAATGTTTTTTGTCATAAAAATGTTGCAGGTATAACTCTTCAAAAAAGGTTTTTTACTTAAACAAGCGCACCTTAGCCAGTTTTCAACCGATTCACAATATTTTTAAAATGTTTAAGAATTAACACTGATATTTTTTAAACAAACCCAAAAAATTATGAATAGGATTTGGAAGTAACTGACACGCCCATTTTTTTATTCCACTCACACTGACACTCACTAACAACCACGTGAGTAAAATTAATTTTCAATCACGCTCACTTCTGATCATATGTGAATCACGCACAAATCTAATTACGTTCCCATCTCTAGTTTATATGCATATGCGCATAAAATTATTACTAGTAACAAGATTTATGAATAATGCTTGAATTACAAGCGTTTCTGAAAAAAATTAAAAATGCCCTATCACAAAACTTAGCATAACTCATTCATTTTTAAACCGATTGTTATGTTTTTTGGTGTTTTGGAAAGCTACTTTACTATACTTTTTTACAAAAAATTCAAAAAAATTGTTTAATGATGCACTTTCAACTTAGAGTGTAAAGAATATGACAAATTTTTCAAAAAATACGTTTTTTTTTTACTTAAGCGATCGTAGCTCAGCCAGTTCTTGATCGATTTTTAATATTTTTATTTTGTTTGAAAGGTAAGACCTATACCTTTAAAACAAATCCATAAAATCGAAAATCGGTTGCAAACTAACAAAGTAATAATTTTTTAAAATTGTAATTTAAGAATTTCCGTTTTTCAACACATTTGCCAATAAAAAACGTACTTAACGAAGTGATCCAGAAAAACTATGAGTATATCAGTACTCTATGGACTCCAACCAATCCGAATTATCATATGAGAACCCCTGCATAAATTATTTTTGGTCTTTTGTAGCACAGTGTTATTTGTTTCTACTTGATATGGCTTCGATGTTTGCGAATATAGAATAAAAAAACATTAAATTCAACATGGTGGATTCAAAATGGCGGCCATACATTTTAAATTTAAATATATTGAACTTCAATTATTTGTTTATAAACGATATGGCTTTTTCAGACAATGCTTAGCAGCAAAGTGTTTTCGTGAGCAAATTAAACAAAATCCAAGAAAGTCGTAATTTACAAGAAATAATGCAGAAAAGTCTTGGTATTATAAATTACATCCAAACTATTTTATGGAAATGCACTTAAATGAAGAGGTGTTAACTTTATTTTAATTGACTTCTTTTTTTCTCACACAGAAATTATGTAATCAAACTAAAGATGAAATATTGCATCAAAATATACCCAGTAAAATTTTGAATTCCAAAGAATCGGTCATGTGTTGCGAATCGAATATTTACCACTTTAACTGAACATGTCAATTTGTTGACGCTTTCAAACGAATAATTAATTTATGCGATAAAATCGCAAAGGCGCATTTTAAAAAGACCGAATTTAAAAAACACGGATAAAAAAGTTATTAAATTCTAATCCGGACCATTAAACTGCATTGAAATTTCAGCATAAATGTATCATTAAAAAGTAAAACTTAAGGACGCAGTTATACTGGATATATTCTATAAGAATTCAACGATAATGTTGTTCTTAAAAAAAACCCTCTCAAAAATGCTCATCAATTGCCACTATCGGCTTATTAAAGTGGTAACCATAAATATCATCCGCTTAAATAAGAATTTATAAAAGTCCGAATAAAAGCCGAACTAGCAAAAATATCGCCACAAGCAAAAACAAGTGTCGGCTTAATCATAATAGAGATTATTATACATAAATTTGGGGGTCCTATCTGTATATGTATATGGTATAGTTTACAGATTTTTGAAAATTACAACTTAATAAAACTGAATTTCGCTAAGTCCAATACACCATTTAATAAGCCTTTAAAAAACCTTTCGATCTGTATGAAATGTTCATATAGCTCCTTTGAAACAAATATGAAAAAACGAAATAATACAGTTTTCCCCCTTCCATTTCCGCTCTTTAACCTCCGAGATGGCACCTAAAAAAAACAGGTTAATCTTAGATTTCGACCTTCTATAACATACGTGAATTGCAGAACAATCGGAGTGCAAGTGATTTTATCTTTCGTGCTAGTGTAGAAGTGTATTCTGAACGCCATTTTTTAGTTATAGGACAATATCTCGAAATTTTATGAATGGTCGCAGACGGTCGCAAAATTCTAGTTAGGGGATAAGGAACACATTGGCATTAAAGGTTTTCCAACATCGTTTGGAGCTTTTTGGAGATCGATGTTGAAAAATGGCGATTTTCAAAAAAAAAAATAATTTTTTTGGGGAAACTACAATTTTATACCTTCTTTAGATAATTATTGAAGTGTTTTAGATTTTTATATGTAAATAAGTACTTCTTTAGTGATTTCTTAATGATTTTGAGTCAAAACTTCTTTAATTTGCAAAGTTTTTTTAATATATTAAAAAGAAAAAAATTGTCACAAAAATTCGAAATTTTGACTTTGACCTCTTGCCAAAGAAAATCAGTTAGCCACAATATTACAATATTTTATTTACATAATATTGAACATTCCAAGATTTTAAATACATCAACAGAATTTGGAAGCAGCGAAATGGACTTTTGGCCAAAAAACGGAGATCCTGGCCTACTGTGCTGTGGTGCAAAAACGAATGGTTGAATGAAGAAATCTTAGAATTAAGAAAAAAAATCTAAAATACTGTACTCTAAAGTAGAGATGGGCGTGTGAGTGATTTTTGACTCACACTGACTCACGCTCACGACAGGAACTTTTGAATTACGAACACTCACTCATGGCCATATTTGTTCACCCACAATCACGTCAGTAAATTTAATACAACTCAGACTCACGTGCTTTCACGCAAGCTTCACTCACACTCACCTTGACTCACACTCACGAAACTCTTTATACAAAAAAAAAAAATTGAAAAACCAAAATTTCAAAAATCGTTCAAAATTTTTGGAAAAATTTAAAGTTCATTGAAATTATATTTTGAGGATGTTTATTTTGTCTCGATGTCATTATTTTCTTTACTAATTAAAACCATGATATTCTCATAGCATAATTTTCAAGAAAATTATTTTTTTGTTTTAATTTTATTTATGTTGGTCATTTTTGCAAGACTTAATCGACACGTGTTATGGAATTTGTCAAGATTCCATTGTCAAAATTATTTATGTTGGTCATTTTTGCAAGACTTAATCGACACGTGTTATGGAATTTGTCAAGATTCCATTGTCAAGATTATTTAGAAAAAATAGAAACGATATACTACAAAGTAGCAAACGAGTCTAATTACAAATCGTTTGTGCACAAACTGGAATATTAATATATATTCGCCTCTATTCACAATGAGAATTAGAAAGACGAAGAAATTGTACCATACTAATAAGGCAACGATTGTCAATAACCAACAAAAATATTTAAAACAATTTTACATACGATAGTCCATTGGACTACAACAATATGTTTTTTGTGTTGTTGTTGTGAGAAATACTCCATTTTAGGGTTATTCATCACATGGCGTGCCAACCATTATGTTCAAATTCTGATTAATTTTTATTAAAAAATAAAAATTGTTTTATTCGACCTTTAAAATATTATATTTTGAGGATGTTTATTCTGGCTCGAGGTCATTATTTTCTTTACTAATTAAAACCATGATATTGTCATAGCATAATTTTCAAGAAAATAAACATCCTCAAAATATAATATTTTAAAGGTCGAATAAAACAATTTTTATTTTTTAATAAAAATTAATCAGAATTTGTTCATTGAAATTTTTCATATTTTTTTGCTTTTTTTGGGACAAATCTTTAGTTAAGCTTAATTTTGCAAATTTTTTTTGTTGCTTTGTTTGAACGAAAGGAAATATGAAGAGAAAATTAATCAAGCAAACTCACGCAAGAAAATTAACACACGCACACTCACTCACGCAAAAATCGTACTCACGCAATTTTTTTCTTCAATCACACTCACTCACAATCACGTGAGTAAAATAGAATTCAGTCTCACTTAAGCGTGAATCACGCTTGAATCTGCTCCTGTGCCCATCTCTACTATGAAGCGAAGAAATCAAACGATTTTTCACGAAATTTTTTTTGACATTTTTTTTTTTTAGAAAAAATTTTTCGTTTTTTTGGAATTTTTTTTTTAAATCATTTTTTTAATAATTTATTTTTTGACAAACATTTTTTTGGCGACTTTTTGTACATTTTTTTACTTATTTTTTTTGACTAATTTTTTTTTTTTGACAAATTGTTTTTTTTGACAAATTTGTGATCATGACCGCAAAACCCCCAGATTTCTCATATGTCTAAAAGTGGGTGTATTCTCCAAAAAACAATATGGTAAAAAATTTTTTCGTCAAAAAAGTTATCTCAATAAACCACTTTAAAAGCGCAAATCAAGTGTAGTTCAAGTCCTAAATTTATACTTAAATTAGACTTGAATTCAATAGCATACTCCAGCGAAACGGACACTGTAATTCAAGACTTGTTTTTACATCCTTTTGCCATTGTATTCAAGTGTAATTCACGTATAGTTCAAACATTTACTGGAAATTTGGGCTAGATTTACACTTGATTTACTTGAATTCCAGAAATGTTTCAAGTGGTTTATTGGGCTGTAAAAAAAATTGAAAAAAGAAGTTCTTTAAAAAAATTTGTCCAAAAAAATTGTCAAAAAAAGAAATTTTTTCAAAAAAAATAATTGTCATGATCGAATCATAATGTATCAAATTTCAAAAATGTCGCCGATGTCAAAAGTGTCCCAAATGCCATAAAAGTAATTAATAACACTAAACTTGGTTCAATATGAATTTGTTGTACAATTTGCAAAAAAATGTTTTTTGCTTTTGTCCGATTTAGCGTGTTTTAACTGTTGCCAGTATTTTATGTTTTATATTTTATTTTTTACTATTTGAAGCTTTAAAAAAAAATTAATGCAAACATTTGTAAATTGTTATATGACTCTATTTTGTTTGAAATTTTAGTATTTGTTCTTTTAATAGGTAGTGACAATTTTTTTTTTATTATACTATTATACTATTATACTATTTTTAAGGGCATAGAGCAAATAGTTTTTAGAAAACTTGATAGTTTTTAACATGACTGTTAACTTTAGATCAGATCAGAAATTAGTCTTTTACACTTTAACAATGGAAACATATTTAAAAAGTTCGTTAGTATTATAATATTTAAGGTGTAACCATACTATTCATGAATTAAAAAAAATATTGCATACTTTTAGGCGTGTAGTTGATTTTAATTTTACTGTATAGCTTTGAGCGAAAGTTTTTGCTCTCTACACTGCTCTGTGGTACAGGGTAAAATAAGTTTGTGCTGATGTTTGTAACAACCCGAAATATTGGTCCTTCAGAAGTCCGTCTGTCTGTCTGTTAAAATGGCGATTAGGACCAAAATATTACTCAGATATGACCAAAACTTAACATGTTTACTTGTTGTTATCCCGAACAGTTTGGTATTACATTTGAGCTAAATCAGTTCAGCGGTTCAAAAGTTATCAAAGAAAATGTGAGGACAACTCGAAAATTTTGGTACTTTCCACATAACCTAAAAATATAAAATGCTTTAATTTGACTGCTGGTTGACATTTGTAAACAGAATTCAATGCCTAATGGTATTTAAACAAGATTAAATATATTATTTCCAAAAATAAAATAATCCGGATTTTTTTTCCGCGGATTTTTTTTTCAAAAACTTTTCAAAAACGTATCAATACATTCGGCAAGGCCGAATTAATGTTTTTTACTTGCTTTATATATATTCGATTGTAAACTTTCAATTTTTGTAGCATATTTTAGGGGTCTTACAAAATTAAAAAATAAAAAAACATTAAAAACATTCCCTGCTTTTTATATTAATAATTCCCAACTTTTAAATTTTAAATAAATAAATTAAAATTTTCCAAACACACACATACTACACCCAAACCACAGAATAATTGATATTTTGAACTTGACATTACAAAACCCATTTACAAGCATAATAAATCAAGATTAAATTATTACTGAAATGACAAAAACAACAGCAACAATAATACTAGTACAACAAAATAACAGCTGAAAGTGAACATACATACATATAAATTTAAGAACAATTTTCATATAAACATTTATTATTTTGTTTATTTATTAAGTTCTTAATACTTGCTATGGCTAACGAAAAATACAACAACACAAAAAAAAAACTCTAAATAATTTCAAACACAAACAGACTAACAAACGATAGGAGCAACTTACATAGACATTTATTTATAAAATAAGGACATTTATATTGAATAAAAAAGGGGGAGAGCTGGGAAACATAATAACAATAATTTTTGTAATAAATACATAAATTTATATTAAATCTTATAACAGACTACATAGATTATGACAACGAGAACTGGAAAACGGAAAACAGAAAACATGGAAAACTGTTAAATTAAAATGTATATGAAGAAAAAAAGGAGTAGGAACTTAAACTACTAAATTTTGGTATTATAAACACTGTGCAACACGATTTTGTATCATGGATGGGATAAAAAAAAAATAGCCAATAGTACACAAAATGCCCGAAGGTTTCTTAAAAATTAGATTAAGTTCTTGTTTTATGTCCCACTGAAGTTTTTAACATTTTTTAAAAATTCTTTAAAGGCGTTTTAAATAAGTAAAAAAAAGTATTAAAACTAATTCTGAGGCAAATATCGTTTAAAGATGTCTTCAGTGAAATTAAATGACAGTTCTTTTCTTACAAAATATTAACCCTCTATCTCCCATTTTAAGGGGTTATTTGGTATTTTTTTCAAATATCCTCAAAGAATACCAGTTAAACGTTCGTTTAAAGTGTTCTATGTGGGTATTTAAAAAAAAAAACGAAAATTACCTCTCAAAATGGAAGATAGAGGATTAATATATTCTAAGAAAAGAACCACGCCCACAAATGGGGGCGGGTCAATGAAAACGTAGTTTTCTAATCCCTGGGTCCAAGGGCAGGATTTTTAATTTATTCTGTCTGACATTTTTTGATTTGTTAAAAACAATTAAACAAATCCAATACAATTTCTAGTAGTTGGAATAGTTTTAAATCGATTCCGTCTGTCTGTTGAAATAGCGATCACGGCCAAAATATTACTCAAATATGACTGAAACTTAACATGTTCGCTTGTTGTTGTCCCGAACAGTTTGGTATTGCATTTGAGCGAAATCAGCTTAGCGGTTCAAAAGTTGTGAACGAAAATATAAGGACACTCCGACAATTTTGTTACATTCCACATAAGCTAGAAATACTTTAATTCAGCTGCTGGTTAAAATTTGTGTACAGAATGCGATGCCGAATTGTATTGAAGGGATTCAAGGGTAGCCTTTATCCCCAAAGCGGAAAAGATAAACCACAATACCGAAAAGGATTCCAGACTTATCAGTCTGGAAACCTTTGCGGTTTTTATTGAAAACACTGGAAAGACTGGTAGATGTCTATGTGAAAAGTACCTTCACATTAGACAATTATAGCAAGGCCCAACAGAACACGCCTTTCTTAAAGGCTTAAGTGTTTTCGGCTGATTGAGAATTTCACAAAAAAGATTATTTTTTTGGCATAACTTCTGGACATGGAAGGTGCGTTTAACAATGTCAAAATATCATCAATTCCTACAGAGAAAGAATTGGAAACGAATTTCAATCTACAAAAACGCGGATTCAATAAATTTTTTTATTGAAACCTCCAATAAAGAAAATTGTTATACCAATCATCAAATTGTAGCTCTTTAATTGAATATGTTTTCAATCAAACATTTTTTTCGATTTTGATCACATATTTGATAAATTTTTTATTTATTGTCAATAAAAATAATGATTGATTTAACGAAAATTCATCTTTTTGCTTTCCAATATGTTGACAAAAATAGAAAAAAGTAAAACCCCATTATTTTGTATATTTTTTAATTAATGTACTCAAATAAATTAAAGCGAAAAAAAAATCTGGTGTGTTGAAAATTTGTAATTCGACAGTTATAGAAAATAACAAAAAACGTTAATCAAAACATTGATTGACTCATTTAGATTTTGTTGATCAATAGATTTAATTGAAAATTGTAAGCCAATAATTTTGTATGTGTAATGCTATACGGAATACAGGTACGGACAAACAGATACAGGGCAATTAACTAGAAGATAGGTGATGGTGATGCGGGGAAAATTATTACAAGCGCACTCCTCAAGGGGGAGTGATCTCTCCTCTTCTGTGGATTCTTGTAATAAATGAGATCCTCTAGTCATTCAACGGAATGGGTATCAAGGTATAAAAGGCAATTTTTTACCAACGATTAGCAAACTCATGGAATCAGCACTTAAGATACTCTCAACGTGGGCAACGGTCAGGGAGTTAATTCCGAGAAAACCTAATTCGTCTTGTTCACAAAAAGGACTAACAAGGGAAGTATCTCAGCCCATATAAAGCGATCTGGACGAAACGTAAAAAATATATAAAAGAGACAATTTTAAGGTTGGGTGTCTCGGCTTTTCGGCCATATCGCGGATTTAGGGTTTCAAAACATTGGTCAAAAAATGTCGAAAAAATCGTTTTTTTTTATTTTTCAGCCATTTATTTCTAAGAAACTATATAATGTTTACATATGAGAAGAAAGGTTTTTTAAATGCCTATCCAACGGTGGCATAACCTTGTAAAAACCTGGCTTCTTTAAATACTTTTTTTTTATTAAAATGTGTAAATATTGGGGGGTATTTATATGAAGACATAGGCCTACGATGTCCATATGAATACGAAATAATCTTTATTACATTTAAGTCGACACGTATTTTTTTCCCTAGAGGATATTCCGGTTAGTTCGGGAGTTATCGAAATTTTCCCGGAGGTCCACATTGTTTCATAAGGGGACAAAGAAATTTTGAAACACGGATATGGCCGATAAGCCGAGACACCCCAACCTTAAAATCGTCTCTTTTATATATATTTTAAGTTTCAGGCAAATCGGTTCATAAGGGTTGAGATACTTCCCTTGTAAGAAAGACATTTTTGTTCTTCCCAAATTAGATGTAATCACCCTGGAACTATCTAATAAGGCGGTGTAATCCTGGTCCCAAAGCTTTCTTGGAAAATGAGTACAGAGGAAAATTCCATATGTGCTTTTTATACCCTCCAACCACAGTATGGGGTATTCTTTGTCCGTGTGTGACGCATTGAAATATAGGTCTAGGACCCCATAAAGTATATATATTATTAATCAGTGATCGATTCTAAGACTGTCTGTAAGACTGTCTGTAGAGGACGTGGACACGATACAGTCCAAAATAAAAGAGCAAGACTTCCGAAGTTTGGCAAGAATATGTCTTATGGTCATAGGCTATTTAAGTTCGGAAATGGGCAAAATCGGACCAAGGGGAAAAAAGTTCCCCGTTGGAGAACTAAACCAACCTTAGAAAAACACCATTTTTTCCAGGGTTTTTTGTACTTTTTCTAGACAAATGCAACATTTTTATGTCAAAAAAGTTAAAAATCCTAAAAAAGATAAAGACCAAGTTTTACCCGCCCTATTTTGAGGGCGTGGATATAAAAAATGTATTTAAATATTGATTAATTGGATTAATTTATCGCAATAATCATAATAAAATCATTTTATAATATCTATGGCAAGGGAAAGGTGTCCCCAACGTCTCCCGCCGAATCCCCAAAAAACGCCCCTGGGATTTTATTTTTTTAATTTTTTTTTTACATTTTGGAGGCCATAAAAGATTCAGCACAGCCGAATTTAACACTCTCACATGCTACATCTACAGAAAAACTTTCGGAAGAAGGTGGAGTCTAAAACTTTATATTATCCACTAGATGTATGGTGCGATAATTAGACCTATGGCGGCCCTGTGTAGTGGAGAGCAGTGGATGAGAAATCATATCTCTGCAACCTACAGAAGGTACAACGACTATCGTGGGTGGGTATCACTGGTGATATTATAACAGCATCCCAGGCAAACCTGGATGTGATACTAAAAATTTGGCCCCTGGATATTTACGTCAAGAGCACAGTAGCAAAATCGGCTCACTGGTTAAGAGAGTCGCAAATGCTTAAGCAACGATCTTGGGGCAGTCGACCATAAAAAGGAGGGTGGGCGGGAAGGAACTCGAACAGAAAGCGACTATACCTCACCCCAGGCGAATTTTGACAGAACCTTCGAAGTCCAAATGCCAACTAGAGAAGATTAGGCAAAACTCTGTTATAAGAAAGAATGCGATCTCAACCTTTACAGACGGATCAAAGATAGAGACGGGTGCAGGTTCTGGAATATTGAAATCGGTGCCTCACTTAGTATTCCGTATATATTTAGTGTTTTCCAGACTGAGGTACTTGCGATTGATATAGCCGCACCGATGATTATGTCAAGCGACCTTCGTTCTTGCGCCATTATCAGCAGCTCTGAAGGCCTTAGAATCAAACACTGTAAAATAGAAATTGTATACAGTCCCTTTGTCGAATCAGTCAGCACACAGTCAATCTAATCTAGGTCCCTGGACATAGTGGGATCGCTGGGAACGAATTGGCTGATGAATTTGTGAGAAATAGCTCGAAATCAGTGGGGGAACGTGTAGAACCTGACATTTTGGTTTCTATAGTGGAATTGATGAACGAAAATTATAGGATATTTAGGAATACTTATAATGAAGGAAAGGTGGATGACACTGACTACGTGCAGGATATCACGAACCTTGTGGTCACTGCCAAATCCTAAGACGTTTCAGGAAGAATACCTTAGGGAATCGGGGTGGTTTAAGAACTACAACTTTGTATCAGGGGGGAAGTAGGGAAACAAAATTAAGGGAATCACAATGGGCCTTATAGCTTTCGAGTGAATTCGCTACCCAACCTTACCTTACATACTTTTCGTTGGTTGTTCCTTAAAAATACAAGACAATCTAAAATAAATATATCCTTAAAATGTCCTTTCCTGTAAAAACGTATTGATTTAAAAACTAAAGAATCCGCCGGTTTTGTACCCTTTTTTTACCATCTTCCCTTTATAACCTTCGTAATGTCACAATAAAATAACAAGTATAACCTTAAATTTGTTTGAAAAGAAAAATCTGGACCCAATGTATACTTTATTGACAATGACTTATTTTAAAAATTCTTCTCACACACACATTTATAAAATCACTCCATCGCACAAGCACTCTTAATTTATTCCTTCCAACACAAACACACACTCAAACAATAAAAAGAAGAGATTTTTGTGTATGTATAGTTTATAGTCCATAGATAACAGTGTAAAAAAAAGAACATCAACGGAGTTTATGAAAAAATTCCAAAAAAAAAAAAAATACTTTTTTTTTAGAGATTTGTTAGAACATGTTCTAACAGTTTTTATATTTTTTTTTTTTGGTAAACAACCCATAATTCAAATGATGACTACTACGAAGGACCATGTCAACAAAATTTTACTCATATGAAAAACACAAGCATACACATAAAAAAACCCATACATACACACAATCATATGAAGACCACTACAATAATTTTAGCTACCAACACACTACTGTCATGATTTCCGTTTCCATTCATTCATAGCGAAAACACACGCACTCATATAAAGAAACGAGTTGTTATGTGAGGGTTAACATTTTAACACACACACACACATACACTCATATATTTAACTAAATGTCTAGTTATAGTCGTACGCAGCACATGGCCGGAAAAATTGGAGGAAAAAATAAAACAAAACAAGTAGAAAAGTTAAATTCGACTTTGCCGAATCTATGAATACCCTCCACAATGCCCTTTTTAAGTGATAGTAAATTTTCTAACGTGAAAAAAATAACATTTTTGGTTAGAGTATTTTATTTTCTGTAAAAAACTTTTTTTTATTAATTTAAAAAAAAAAAAAAATTACTATTTTTTTTTTTTGAGTGTAAATTTTTTTTTAAGTGTATTTTTTTTTGTTTTAGTGTAAAAAAACTTTTTTTTTGTTAATTTTTGAAAAAAAAAAAACAATTAATTTACCAATTTTTTTTTTGAGTGTAAAATTTTTTTTAAGTGTAAACTTTTTTTTGGTTAGAAATATTTTATTTTCTGTAAAAAAACTTTTTTTTATTAATTTTTGAAAAAAAAAAAAATTACTAATTTTTTTTTTTGAGTGTAAAATTTTTTTTGAGTGTATTTTTTTTTGTTTTAGTGTAAAAAAACTTTTTTTTTGTTAATTTTTGAAAAAAAAAAAATAATTTACCAATTTTTTTTTTTTGAGTGTAAAATTTTTTTTTAATGTAAACTTTTTTTTAAGTGTATTTTTTTTTTTGGTTTATGTAAAAATATTTTTGTGTGACAAAAATACCTTTTAAAATATTTTTCTGACTTACAATGTTTTTAAAACATGTTTAACGGGTTTTCAACACGTGAATTTAAGGTGACTAATCTGAAATTTGCGGTTTTGCTAATAACTATTGAACCGCCGGACCGATTTGGCTGAAATTTAAAACGAACCGGACCAGAGGAACGGTAAATATATATGCTACACTTCAGCACCCTCAGAATTGCCGTTGAAAAGTTACCGTGTGTTTTATCTCGTAAATTCCAGAAAACCCCTTGCCGAAATTCACTCATTTGCTTATAACTTTTGAACCACTGGACCGATTTCGCTGGATTGCAATACCAACCTGACCAGGTAAATGTCCAACATATATGCCAAACTTCAGGAGCCTCCGTAAAGTCTTTCAAAAGTTAGCGTGTTTTCAACAGACAGACAGACAGACAGACAGACAGACAGACAGACAGACAGACAGACGGACAGACGGACGGACGGACGGACGGACGGACGGACGGACGGACGGACGGACATCGCTAGATCGTCTTAAAATCGATCGAGGATCATGAATATATATACTTTATGGGGTCCTAGACCAATATTTCGAGGTGTTACAAACGGAATGACAAACTTATATATACCCTCTATCACTAGAGTGGAGGGTATAAAAATAGAGAAAGTGTTTTTTTAGTACCATAAAACGTTTAAATAGCAATTTAAGCAAAAAACAAATGGTGACAAGAAATTTATATAATTTATATATTATTATTATTATTATTATTTGTACGGTGTAATAGAAAACTTATGCCAAAGGTTTTGTGTTTTTTTTTTTCTAAAACATTATTTGGAACAAAGGATTTTTTTGTTTATAAAATAATTCAAATTAAAATTTTGTAAAAAAATATGATTTTTTTTTGTTAAAAGGTCAAGGTGAGACATAAATTTTTACAAAATGGGTTTGTTACACTTTAACCACGGTATCATTTGAGACTTTTTATACACGAAAAATGTTTCAGAATCTGAGACTTTTTCTACACAAAAAAAGTCTCCGAATCTGAGACTTTTTCTGAGACATTTTATTATCGGAAAATTCTCAGATTTTGAGACATTTTTCGTAAAGTTTCGGAATCTTAAACATTTTCTGAGACATTTTCCGTATTGAAAAAGTCTCAGATTCTGAGACATTTTTCGTATAGGAAAAGTCTCAGATTCTGTAACATTTTTCATATAGAAAAAGTCTCAGATTCTAACACAGCTTTCATATAGAAAAAGTCTCAAATTCTGAGACATTTTTCTTATAGAAAAAGTCTGAGATTCTGTGACATTCAGAGATTCAAATTCTGAGAAATTTTTCGTGTAGAAAACGTCTCAAATTTTAAGACATTTTTCGTATAGCAAAAGTATCAGATTCTGTGACATTTTTCGTATAAAAAAAAGTCTCAAATTTTAAGACGTTTTTCGTATAGAAAAAGTCTCGGTGTCTGAAACATTTTCGTATAGAAAAAAGTCTCACATTGTAAGGCATTTTTCGTAGTATAAGTATCACATTACACCGTCCGACAAAAAATGAAAAAAGTTGTTGAACACGAACTGGATAAAACACGTTTAGAACTAGAGACTAAATGTAGTAAAACTGCATTTACAGATTTTTTTTCGTGATCCTGTTTCCTTTTAAGTGGAATTCAAAGTTTTGGAGGATTAAATTTTATAAAACATTTTTTTATATATTGGGCATTCCAAATTTTTTTTTTTGGTTTTTCCCAATTTGTTTACACTTTTTAGTACCCTTCGAAAACTCCTTCGTGGTAAATTTTCAGATTTTTTTGATGACCCGTTCAAAAGATATCGAATTTTGAAAAATTGGTAGTTTGTTCCTTTACACAAAGTCCTTTAACTCAAAACTTCTTCAATAACGGTCCAAATTTAATTTTTTTTTTTTTCAAAAATTTTGTCTTTTTACGTACTTTTTAAAAAAAAATCCCAAAAAATTCTTAAAAGCGCTCTAGTATGCGATTTTTAAGTTTTAAAATTTAAATCTCATTTTTGAAAATGTTTGCACTCTTCGATTTTTTTGAAATTTTTTGTGTAAAACTTCTATCGATTCTACAAATTTTTTGCCCAGGAGGATCGTGGGATAACGATTATTACTATTTTTTAAAATTTTTTGAAGAAATTTTATTGTAATTTTCCAATCTTAAAATCATTTCTACTGCTCCAATGGTGCGTCATAGAGGGGTCATTTATAAGACCGACCCCCATTAATTTTTACGTCTTAACATTTCTTGGAATAAACAAATACCCTATCTCCTATTTCTAAGGGGGCTCCCACACAAAACGACATTTTTTAATATTTGCTCCAACCGCTCTAACTGCCCTAATAGTGCCCTTAGAGAAACAAAATGTATGACCGACCCACAATATTTTTTTAGTCCAAACATTTTCTCTGAACACATCTACTAGACTTGTGCATAATCGTTCAATTGAGTGAGCGCTCATTCTCTTTCATTTCAAATAAAAGAACTAGTTCGTTCATTTAGTTCAATCGCTCTTTTGGACTTTTCGTTCAACAGTTCGTGAACGAATCATTTTGATCATGTCTGTTGGTCGTTCATCTAGTTCAAATCGGTCAATTTTGATTTTCGTTCAACAGTTCGTGATCGAATCATTTCGATCATGTCTGTTGTTTTGACTTTCGTTCAAAAAATACAAAAATGTTAAATAAAAACATTAATTAAAAAAAAAAAAAAAAAAAAAATATAAAATATAAAATTTTTGTAAAAAACACATAAATGATGAAAAAGCGTTCCAAAAGAGATGAAAAAACTAATACCTATTGAGAAAAATTAACAAAAAAAAAAATTGATCGACCGAACTGAAAGATCAAAATAAAGTAATGACCAATTGAGCTGAATGAACGAAAAGAGCTGAAATGAACGAACTAGATAAACCGCTCAGTTAAGTGAATAGTTCAATTGAACTAGTTCGTTCGTGAACGACACAACTCTAACATCTACCCTCTATCTCTAATTGTTAAGGCGGTCCCCATACAATTTTTTTTATTTTTTGTAAATTTGTTTTAATTAATCAGCTTCTACCGGTCCAATGGTCCGATCGAGAGCGGTCCTTAGTGAGACCGACCCCCATTTATTTTTACCCTACAACATTTTTTTAAAACATACCTACGCCCTATCTCCACTCCCTAAGTAAGCTTCCATTCAAAACTACATTTTTATAAAATTTGCTCCAACTGTTATTTGTATGGGAGCCTACTTAGGGAGTGGAGATAGGTCGTAGGTATGTTTCAAAAAAATATTGTAGGGTAAAAATAAATGGGGTCGGTCTCACTAATGACCCCTCTCGGACGCACCATTGGACCGGTAGAAGCTGATTTAATAAAACAAATTATACAAAAAATAAAAAAAATGTATGGGGACCGCCTTAACAGTTTAAGATAGAGGGTAGGTGTGTTCAGAGAAAATGTTTGAACTAAAAAAATATTGTAGGTCGGGCACACATTTTGTTATTCTAAGGGCACTATTAGGGCAGTTAGAGCGGTTTGAGCAAATATTAAAAAATGTCGTTTTGTGTGGGAGCCCCCTTAGAAATTGTATATCGTGTATTAGTTTTTTCCAAAGAAATGTTAAGACGTAAAAATTAATGGGGGTCGGTCTTATTAATTACCCCTCTATGACGCACCATTGGAGCAGTAGAAATGATTTTAAGATTGGAAAATTACAATAAAATTGTTTCAAAAAATTTTAAAAAATAGTAGTAATCGTTATCCCACGATCCTTCTGGGCAAAAAATTTGTAGAATTGATAGAAGTTTTACACAAAAAATTAAATAAAAATCGAAGAGTACAAACATTTTCAAAAATGAGATTTAAATTTTAAAACTTAAAAATCGCATACTAGAGCGCTTTTAAGAATTTTTTGGGATTTATTTTTAAAAAATACGTAAAAAAAACCAAAATTTTGATTTTTTTTTAAATTTGGACCATTATTGAAGAAGTTATGAGTAAAAGAAGTTTGAGAAAGAAACAAACTACCAACTTTTTAAAATTCGATATCTTTTGAACGGGTCATCTAAAAAATCTGAAAATTTACCACGAAGGAGTTTTCGAAGGGTACTAAAAACTATAAACAAGTTGGGAAAATCTAAAAAAAAATTTTCAAGGTGTCCAATTTGATATGGAATGCCCCATATGTATTCATGATCATCGATCGATTTTAAGACGATCTAGCGATGTCCGTTCGTCTGTCTGTCGGTCTGTCTGTTGAAGACACACTAACTTTTGAAAGACTTTACGGAGGCTCCTGAAGTTTGGCATATATGTTGGGCATTTACCTATTCAGGTTAGTATTGCAATCCAGCGAAATCGGTCCAATGGTTCAAAAGTTATGAAAATAAGACTGAATTTCGGCAACGGTTTTTCGTGAATTTATGAGATAAAAAGCACTCTTACTTCCGAAAGACAATTCTGATGCTGTTGAAGATTATCATATATATTTTTCGTTCCCCTGGCCTGGTTCGTATTGAATTTCAGCCAAATCGGTCCAGTTGTTCAAAAGTTATTAGCAAAACCGTGAATTTCAGATTAGTTTCACGTTTAATTCACTTTAAAAACATTGATAAGTCACAAAAATATTTTTCAACGTATTTTTGTCATTCAAAAATATTTTTTCACTAAAAAAAATAAACTTAAAAAAAATTTTACACTCAAAAAAAAAAAAAAATTACACTCAAAAAAAATTAAGGAAATTATTTTTTTTTTTTTTCAAAAATTACCAAAAAAAGTTGTTTTACACAAATAAAATATTTCTAATCAAAAATGTTATTTTTTTCACATTAGAAAATTTAATGTCACTTAAAAAGGGCATTCGGCCAAGTCGAATTTAACTTTTCTACTTGTTTTTTTTTTTGGAATTTAAATTTGTTTGTGAACGGGCGATAAATTTTATTGTGAACTGGATATGAAGCTAAATATATCACAGATAAAAAAACCTGTGGAATATCAATGACACAATGTAGCACGCACTCTTTCTACTTAAGAACAATCCAGCACCAAATTTTGTGATTTAGATTCCTTACAACTTCACCTAATTTCACTCAACACTGCCATAGTGTCGAGGAAAGTTCTTCCACCCATACAAAGAATTTTATTTTTGGCTTTGTCTATAATTAATTTTTTTATTTATAAAATATTTAAAATATTTTCCATTTTAACGAATTCTCCGAATTTGTTTTAAAAATATAAATTTTTTAAGTATTTATAGGTAGGTGTAGCTAAAATTGTTAAAAAATCTTCATTCATAAAATTCTACTCAAAACTAAATCACGCTGCTAAGCAACAACCACTCAATTGCCACTTGTTATTTTTTTGCTCCACCAAATTCGGAAATTTTTACTCAATTTGCAACAATTGTCAGTTGTGCAGATTTTTTTTTTTTTTTTGCAAAATAAATTAAATTTACTTTATATGTATACTTCAGGATAGCTAGATAATATTATTACCACATTTTTATGTGCTAAAACCAAACATCCATTAAAGGTCCTTTTTTGCATTTGTGCAGATAAATAACAAATATTAGAGAAAAATTATCTCTGCAAATTATTTATCTTTGAGAGAGTTAGATACATACAAATTTATTCCAGGATATTTTTTTTATCTAAACAGAAATAAAAAAACAGCAACATCATTTAAGGATATTTACCATAACAAAAACAACTAAAATTGTATACACTCCTTAAGGATGATACAAACAAAATATATTTTCTTCATAAACAAATAAGAATTTTTTTAAATCATAAAATATTAAATAAATCATAAATAATAAATAATAAGAAAAACTCTGTCAAAAAATCTGTAAAACGACTTTCAATTTGATATATCAAACTTTCAGCAGATTTTTCTGCAAAAATTGATATTTTTACTAAAATCTCTGTTATTTAGTTTTACAAAATAACAGAAATTTTACTACGTTTTTACTGATTCTGTTTGCTGAATATCAAAGTGTTTTTGAACATATTTTTAGCAGATTGTTTTTTAATTATACAGAAATAGTTTGCTGTCGTTCTTTTTTCAAAAAAATGTTCTAAGTTTTTTTCAAAGTGTTATTTTTTTTTTGTTTTTTTTATACAATTAAAAAGTTATTTCTGAACACATTTTTAGCAGATTATTTTGAAATTTTACAGAAACAGTTTGCTGTCATTAAATTTTCAAGAACATTTTCCATGGTTTTTTTTTAAGTGCTATTTTTTTTTCGTTGTTTATACAATTAAAAATATATTTTTGAACATATTTTTAGCAGATTATTTTGAAATTTTACAGAAAAAGTTTTCTGTCATTATTTTTTCAAAAAAATTTTCTAAGTTTTATACAATTTTTATACAATTAAAACGATTGAGACTAATAATTGACAAAACTAAAAAGTTAGTAGATATGTTGCTAATTGTACAGCCTTTTTTTCTTTTGTATGAAATTAAATTTTCTAAAAACAAAAATTTTCTAGAAATGTCTTAGCAAATTTCTCTGCTGTTTTGACAGATTTTTCTGCTGATTTCACCCAGATAAACATGACAGATTTTGAGCAAACCGTGTCTGCTAAAACCAGCCGATTTCAAATATGGCTCGAAATGGGTGTATTTATTTTGAGTGCACTTAAAAGCAAAACTCTGTCAAAAAATCTGTAAAACGATTTTAAATTTGAACTACAAATCTTTCAGCAGATTGTTCTGCAGAAAAGAACATGTTTACTAAAATCTCTGTCATTCATTAAAAAAAAAAATAACAGACATTTTACTGCGTTTTAACTGATTCTGTACGTTGAATTTTAAAATATATTTGAACATATTTTAAGCAGATTATTTCGTAATATTACAGGAAAAATTTGCTATCATTCTTTTTTCAAGAAATTTTTCTAAGTTTTGTTTCAAAGTGTTAATTTTTTTCTGTTTTTATACCCTCCACTCTAGTGATAGTGGGTATATATAAGTTTGTCATTCCGTTTGTAACACCTCGAAAAATTGGTCTAGGACCCCATAAAGTATATATATTCCTGATCCTCGATCGATTTTAAGACGATCTAGCGATGTCCGTCCGTCCGTACGTCTGTCCGTCTGTCTGTCTGTCTGTTGAAAACACGCTAACTTTTGAAAGACTATACGTAGGCTCCTGAAGTATGGCATAAATGTTGGTCATTTACCTGGTCAGGTTGGTATTGCAACCCAGCGAAATCGGTCCAGTGCACTGTGGGCCAGCATCCCTGAATTTTGGCCATAAATAGACCGCATAACCTAAGTATATGTCAAAAAAGTATTACATATGGGTGTTAAAGGATCGCTGATCACGATTCTGGGAAAAAATTTAAAATTCCAAATGGCGGATCCAAAATGGCGGACATGATTTTTTAATTCTTTGCTTATGGTATTTACAATAATCATTCTCGATGTGTTTGGGGTCGTTATAACGAATATGAGCTCAGTTCTTTAAAATTCAAATTGGCGGATCTAATATGGCGACTAATTTAAATTTAAGATTTTTTATATATTGTCTCTTTTTGCCAAAAACTTAGATTTTAATATTTTTTTCGGATGTTAAAACTGATGTTGGAATTAAAGATTCGAAATTAAAAATGGCGGATCCAATATGGCGGATATGATTTTTTAATTCTTTGCTTATTGTGTTTATTATAATCATTTTCGATGTATTTAGGGCCTGTAATTACGAATATGAGCTCCAATTTTTTAAATTCAAAATGGCGGATCCAATATGGCGACAAATAAAATATAATTTTTTTTTCTATGTTGTCTGATTTTATTGGTTTTTCGGATGCCAAATCTGATTTCAGAGTCAAATATTCAAAATAGCGGATCCAATATGGCCGACAAGATATTAAAATTATTGATTAATATCACTTGGAAATGATTATGTAACAAAATACGAACTCAAACTTTTTGAAATCAAAATGGCGGATACAAAATGTAGGACATAGTATTTAAAAAAAAATATACAATGTGTACATTCCTAAGTTTTTATAAATTCCTCTTTTTGCTTTTATCAGAAAATTTTAATAAAATATTTCTCTTTTAAATGCATCAACAAGTTAATATATCCAGTGGGACATTTAAGAGAGAACTCTTTTATTTCCAGTTAGCATTTGATATCCTAAATGTACAAATAATGCTACTAGCTTACAACTTCAAAAAAATATTTAAACTGCCATCGCTAAAATATACCTGCTTAAATGCGTTCCCATTTATAATGTTTAGCACTAGAGATGTACGCTGGTCAAGTGAATCTAATTTTTTGTTCATGAGTGATAGGTGAGTGAGACATTTTTTGTGTGAGTGATTCGTATTAAATCTTAAACATTTTTTTTTGCGTGAGTCAAAATTATTTAATTGTATTTATATATGCCCGCTTAAATGCGTTCCCATTTATAATGTTTAGCACAAGAGATGGACGCTGGTCAAGTGACTCAAATTTTTTGGTCATGAGTGATAAGTGGGTGAGACATTTTTTGTGTGAGTGATTCGTATTGAATCTTAAACATTTTTTTTGCGTGAGTCAAAATTATTTAATTGTATTGATATATGCCCGCTTAAATGCGTTCCCAGTTTTAATGTTTCGCACTAGAGATGGACGCTGGTCAGGCGAATCACGCGTGACCGTAAGTGAGCGTGTCTCAAATTTTTTGTTTGTGAGTGACAAGTGAGTGAGACATTTTTTGCGTGAGTGATTCGTATTTAGTGCCATTTTTTTGCGTGTGTCAAAATTATACAATTTTATAATTTTTTCGTGTTTAAAATGTTTAGCGTGAGTCACACGTGAGTGGTGTTTTGCTTACTCACGTAAATAGTGAGTAAGTGTGAGAAAAAAAACGATTGAGTAAATTATGTTTTGTTTTGCGTGAGCGAACGTGAGTCAAAATTCACTCACGCGCTCATCTCCAGTTATCACGCCAACGTTGTCAAAGTGGGAAATTTTTTATTAGAAATCAATAGAAACAAAAATATCAAAAAAATTTTGAAATTCCATTTTAGGACATTTCTAAACGCCATATTTTGGTTTATTGCCTCTATGTCAAAAGATTATGAACGGTCGCACAGGGTCGAAAAAAGGTGAAAAGAATACACTGTAAAAGACAGATTGTAATTCAAGGTTTGTCCACTCAAAAAAATACGTTAGTAGATTTACTAATTTTTTTTTGCTAATGCTAGTTAGCTAACTTCTAGCAAATTTTTAGTTGAGATTAGCATGTTAGCAAAAAGTTCTTGTAAACTTCATTTAGCACATTAGCAATTTTAAACAAACGTTGAACTAATTTCTTTTGCTAAGATTTGAAATTGAGTTGACAACATTTTTACAAGATTTTTTGCTAACATTAGCAAAAATAAATGGTAAATTTTTTTTTATTTTCAGAAAAGTTAAAATGGCTCTATCTCGGAAACTAAGCCAGATAGAGCAAAATGGAGGGCATTTTTGGTTCTTAGAATCTCCATACTTTCGCGGGTCCTCTTCACATGTGTGGACCCTAATGGGCCCTAACTTTGGATCCAAAAAAGTTAGCATTCCCGAAAATTTTAAAATGCTCATATCTCGGTAAATATTGCCGACACAACAAAAAGTCCAAAAGCATTTTTGTAGCCCTCAATACGTAGAAGAAGACCGCAAAATAGTCAAAAGCTCTCCGAGTAATATTTTTGAAGTTGTCGAGTTTTTTAATTCTCAAGACCCCAGTGGTCCCCTATAATCACGTATCTCAAAAACTAAGCAAGGTAGAGCGAAACGGACACAAATTTTGGATCAAAAACTATGAAGATTTTTAAGGAACCCAACTAGGTCTAGGCCCATCGGGGTCTGGACCTATCGGGTCCGAACCCAATGGGGTCCTCAAATGTGTCAAAAAAACAAAAATTTTTGTTAACTACACTCAAAAAATTATGTCATTAACTGTTTGTAGTTTATTTAAAAAGTTTTCCGTTTAGTCGTTTTTAAAAGAAAAAACATTTGTTTGATGTTCAGTTTTTATTAATGACTACATCAGTCCTTTGTTTCAAAAATAACACACTAAAAAATAAAGAGTTTCACTAACATTTAATTTATAAAGTCATTTATTTTTGTTCTGTAAGTAAAAACTACTGATTACACAGCTAAACAAGAAAATGCGTATTGGATTCTGGTTAGTGATTTAGATTAAGTTTGCTGCGCTGAATCCAAATCCGGAGCCCAAATTTGTCTATCACATCAGGATTTTGAGTAATTCGCGGATAAAGTGCCGAAAAAGGGTATTTTTGACCCATTTTAAAAGCTTATAAAATAATATCCTGACATGCGAATGATTTGGTATCAAGCTCATTGAAAAGTTTGTAATTTTCTCTTAAAGATAACATGATATGTTCTAAAAATTTAATTTTTTAAAATGGTAAAAAAATTATTAACAAAAAACCTTCCATTTTGAAAATATTTAGTTTATTTACACAGTGTTTTCTAACAAATTTCCATACAAATTCATACGTAAATTTTAGATTTAACGCACTTGTTGCTAATGATTTTTTTACCATTTTAGAAAATTAAATTCCAAGAAAATTTGATCTTGTCTAAAAGAGAAAATTACAGACTTTCAAATGAGCTTGATACCAAGTCATTTGCATGTCAGGATCTTATTTTATAGGCTTTCAAAAATGGTCAAAATGGGCCTTTTTTGACCCTTTAACCGCGATTTTCTCAAAATTGTGACGTGATAGAAAAATTTGAGTGACGGTTTTGGAATCGGGGCACCAAAACCTATCAACTTTTTTTGGTTTCATCCAAAACGCAGCGACAAACCTTACATTTGTAGAGCGGTGTTATTCTTTAAATTTTTAATGATTTGTGTAAGTAATTTTTTTTTAAATTGTTGGTATTTTTTAATGATATATCATTAGTTTTTACCTACACAAGTCAGTTATTTGTTTGTAGAAAAAAAATTCAAAAAATTATTCATAGAAATATAAAAACATATTTGTATCAAGTGGCTTTGGCACGATGGGTAGAGTGTCTGGCCAGAATGTAGTTGATTGCGGGATCGATTCCCCAAAATTTTATTAAAAAATTTAAAAAAAAATTTTTCAATAGAAAATTGTATAAAATAACCTACGAAATCATTAATTTTTAATGTTTTGGTAGGTTATTTTTTTGGAATTTGTTGGTAAAAATAACAGAACTATCATTAATTTTTAATGTTTTCGTAGGTTATTTTTTTCGAATTTGTTGGTAAAAAAGAATGAAAAAACCGTAAATTTTTAATGTTTAGTGTTATTTATTTTAGAAAATTTTGCCAACAGTAAAAAATAAATGTTGATGTTTTTAAAACAAATGAACAATTACTGGGATGGTTTTCAATTGTTTATTCACTGGTTTTAAGTGTGTTTTTCTTTTGTTTTTGCCTACAAAATATTTTGAGTGTAATTATTGGCAAAACATTTTTGCTAACTTTAGCAAATAAATTGTGGGTTCAAAATCAGCAAATTTTCTTGTAGGTTTACAAGCTTTTTTTGCTAACATTACAGTTTTTTTTTTTTTGAGTGTCAATATCGTTTGGCCTTTTTTGGACTTTGGTGTTGAAAAAAGGCGGATTTCAACAAAAGTATGAATTTCCATAATTTATTAAAAAATATAAACATTTACACTCAAAATAAAACATTTGTAGATTTACTAATTTATTTTTGGTAATGCTGGTTAGCTAACTTTTAGCAAATTTTTAGTTGAGATTAGCATGTTAGCAAAAATATCTTGTAAACTTCATTTAGCGCATTAGCAATTTTAAACAAAATTTGAACTAATTTTTTTTGCTAAATTTAAAATTGAGTTGACCAAATTTTTACAAGCTTTTTGCTAATATTAGCAAAAATAAATGGTAAAATTTTTTTATTTTCAGAAAACTTAAAATGGAGCTATCTCGGAAACTAAGCCAGATAGAGCAAAATGGAGGCCATTTTTGGTTCTCGGGTTCCTATGGGTCGTAATGGGTCCTAACTTTGGATCCAAAAAAGTTATCATTCCCGAAAATGGTCATATCTCGGTAAATATTGCCGACACAACAAAAAGTCCAAAAGCATTTTTGTAGCTCTCAACACGTAAAACAAGACCGCAAAATAATCAAAAGCTCTCCGTGTAATATTTTTGAAGTTATTGAGTTTTGTAATTCTCAAAACCCCGGTGGTCCCCTAAAATCACGTATCTCAAAAACTAAGCAAGGTAGAGCGAAACGGGGTCTGGACCTATCGGGTCCGAACCCAATGGGGTCCTCAAATGTGTATGAACTAACAAGGGAAGTATCTCAACCCTTATGGATCGATTTACCTGAAACTTAAAATATATATAAATGAGATGATTTTAAGGTTGGGGTGTCTTGGCTTTTCGGCCATACCATATATAAATCGATATTTTGGAAGCACAACTTGTTTTTATAGCACATACCGTAGTGAATCCAAAGAACGCTCTTTAGGGTGTAGTAAAAATAAGGGGAGCAAATTTAAATTTTTTGTTAAGATTTTTTTTAACTTTTTTTAATCAAAAAAAATTTTTTTTATAATAAAAATTATACGAAAGAATGTTCCAATTAGCACTGAAAAGACACATGATTTCACTGCATCTTAAGAGCGCTTTTTCAGTGCTACCAACAGGTGCTCTAAACTGTGACATCGCCTTGAAAATCTTGTATGTATCAAAGCATAATTTTAGACATAAAGAAAAATGGAAAATCGCACGTTCAAGTAGATGTGCAATCGGTATCGAGTCCGCGAATTGAGCACCATTTGCATTTATTAAAAGTTTATGCCGAAATATATGCACCAAAAAAAAATCTGCTTTGTTTACATATAAATGTGTTTGTGTGTTTGGATGCAATATTTTTTCGTGGCATACTTTGAGGCAGGTTTTTTTGCTTAATGATACTTGAAGTTTTAACTATTGTTGACAAATTTTTTATATAAAGAAATTCTAAGAAAATCAAGGTGTTTTCAAAGTAGCATACAAAAAAAAAGAAAATCTACCAAATAGACTTTTCACATTAGCCTTTTTTTTAATTAATTGAAACTATATTTGCCTTATTATTTACTTAATTAAATTCTTAAGTATCATTAAAAGAAAATTTTCTTTTTTTTGATAAACTCATCATTCATTTAGTATTTTTTTTCTTTGTAGTTAAAGGTATATAACAATCTTTCAATAAGACATTGTTGTATCATTTCATTTCATCACATTTCATATCATTATTATTATCATCTCTTCAAAAAACATCTTCATCATTATTTTTTATACCCTCCACTATAATGATAGATGGTATATATAAATTTGTCATTCCGTTTGTAACACATCGAAATATTGGTCTAGGACCCTATAAAGTATATATGATGATCCTCGATCGATTTTAAGTCGATCTAGCGATGTCCGTCCGTCTGTCTGTCTGTCTGTTGAAAACACGCTAACTTTTGAAAGACTTTACGGAGGCTCCTGAAGTTTGGCATATATGTTGGGCATTTAAAAATATTTACAACTTTTTTTTGTCACTCAAAAATATTTTTACATTAAAAAAAATACACGCAAAAAAAGTTTTACACTCAAAAACAATTTAGCAAATTTTTTTTTTTTCAAAAATTAATTTCAAAAAAATAATTTTTTTTACACAAAATTAAATATTTCTTATCTAAAATGTTATCTTTTCACGTTAGAAAATTTACTATCACTTATGGAGGCATTGTGGAGGGTATTCATAGATTCGGCCAAGTCGAATTTAACTTTTCTACTTGTTATATTTTGCTATCTAGTTTTTTTATTCGAAATACATTGTTACAAAATCATTTTGTCTATAATTGTGTATGCGTTTTTACTTATAGTATTTTTTTTTTAGTGTTTTTGTGGAAAAAATCATACTACTTTTTTTTGTTGTGTGCGGAAACTCATAAAATAGCTGTAAAGTGAAACTTTAGCACAAAGGACTACAAAAGGAGGTGCTTTTTTTTACACAAACGGAAAGTTTTTGGTCGATTTGCTGTGGTTACCTTTTAAAGATTTCTTTAATCCTGTCTGATTTTACTAAGTCCTTTGTTTAAAGTTTTCACTGTATTTAGTTGTTGCTGATTTCGTTTTTTTAAGTTGCGCTGCTAAGTATTTTTATATATTTATTTTTTTTTTTAAAATCTTATTGTTTGATTGTTCTTTTTAAGGAAATGAACTCAAGTGTAAAGTCTTTATTGTCTTCAGTTTTGTCTTTATGTTTTTTTTCGTGTTGTTCATGTTGTTAAACCTATAGTGAAAGATGATTTTTTTTTTATTTATACTTAAATAGGTTTATTAATATTTTTTCTTTTGGAAAATTTATCTTGAATTTAAAATCTTAAGATTTAATGAGTTAGGAAAAGATAACTTAACAAAAAATTGATTTCAAGTTGTCATTTTAATTTTTTTAAGCTAATTTTTTGGATTTTTTGGCTTTTCTTTTCTTTTCTTCTCTTCATTTTGTTCCATTTTTTTGTTATTTTTCGTTTTAAAGAAAAATGTTGCAAAATCTGAGACTTGTAGCAACAATTTTTTAGATTCTAAGAATTTTTCTTTATACTCATCTGAATCCGGAATTATCTGAATTTTCCACAGTTTGGCAGTAATGGGCCAAAAATGGTGTAAAAACGTGCCTTTAAGGGGTTAAAATGTTCTACAAACATTTTCTGCATCAAATTTGACTAGGGTTTCCGAAATAATCACGCTCACGAAGACTCACGAAATTAAAATAACCAAATTTTAGATTTCCTCTTGCCGATTTTTTTGCCTAAAAAGTATTTGATTTCCTAAATACAGTTATACAAATTTATTTGAATCACAATTTTGTTTAAATTAACCTCTAAATTCAATAAATTGAAGAATTTCCTATAAGTTTTCTGTTTCAGACAGCACAAAACAATCACGCAAACTCACAAAACAAAAATTGCTCGCGCACGAAGCTATTTTTTCTAATCACGCGCACTCACTCACAAAACTGAATTTCACTCACGCTCACTCGTGAATCACGAAAAAATCGTGTCACGCGCGTAATTCTAATAGGTATACTCTAATTATACCCTACATCATTCTGTGGTACAGGGCATATTGACTTTGTGCTGATGTTTGTAACTACCCGAAATATTGGTTCAAGACCCAAGACCCTTCAAGTATACCGATCGACTCAGAATCACTTTTTGAGTCGATTTAACGATGTCCGTCTGTCCATGTAAAGGTTGTGCGCACGCAACAGATCGCAATTTTTAATCGATTTGTCTGAAAATTTAAACTAAAGCTTTTATTTACTCAACGACAAAGCCTATTGAAAATGGAAAAAATCGGTTCAAAATTAGACGTACATTTTTGACAATAACGAACTTAACAATACACCATTGCACTATAGGAAATTTTACCCTTTTTTTGGCCAAAATTATTTACAGCCAAACGGCTGGACCGATTTGACTGATTTTTTTTATTTGACTTTTGGAAGACTCTTTAGAGGGAGGGAGTGACTCTTAAAGGTTTTCATACACTCAAAAAAAAAAATTAGTAAAGTTACCTAAAAAATTACCTAATAATTAGTTCCAAACAGGGTTCCCGGGTTATAAGTTGCCGCATCTAAGATTTTTTAGATCCTTGATAGATTATATGGTTTTCTAAACTGTTTTTACAATATTTTTTTTTTTTTGAGTGTACACTAACTTTCGAAGATAACAGTAGAAATTTATTTTAACAATGTTAAGAAGTGTCAAACAATACTTTTTAATAAGGATTTTATTCAAAAATTTTACTTTTTAATAAGGATTTTATTCAAAAATTTTATTTTTGAGTTCCAAGTCGTCAACTACATTTCAAAATGCCACTACGGGCAGCCGTAGATGATGCAAGAGCTAGGGGCTCAACTTCCCTATTTAGATCTTTAGAGATTTCTGCTGTAACTCGTATTTTTGTTCTCGCAGATTTTGACAAAAAAGTTAATTGCGGTTGCACAGGTTTCGATTTAGTGGAGGCAGGCTGCGTTTCAAGTTTTTTTTAGCCAAGTATTGCCTTAAAGCCAAACAGCATCCTGTCTTTCAAAAATTTTCAAACTCCTACAACTTTTAATCCTTTTCATATTTATATTTGAACAAAATATTCTTAATTCCTCCTTTATATATTGTTTAAAGTTTTCGAAACATTCACTCTCAGCAATGTATGAAAAGAAATGGTCAGAAATAGCGGCTCCTTATCCACCTCTGCTTTATTTCTCTCGCCATGTATTAAATAACTCTGAATTTGGCACTCAGTAGTCACCTGGAAAAATGGGTATAAAAAAAAAGTTTGCACATATCCGACCTTGAAATTTTTTAAATTCGGAAGGTAATTGATTGTCCTAGAGAACTTTTATGGTTTTATAGCTAACATATGCTATCATTTTTTTTAAAGTCAAAATAAAATTCCAATTCATACTTCAATAAGTTCATCTTAAGGTCACTTCAATTTTTCCAATAAAATCGATCTCATAGATGAGTTCACCAACATTTCACTATTTATCATTAAAGTACTCACCTTTGACATTATTTTCCATTTTTAGTTTTTAAAAACTATAAATTCTTAATATAAAAACTTTTGTTAGAAGCTATCACAAAATTCACTGCAATCAATCGTTATTTTATAACTGATTAAGAAATTGCAAGAAAAACTACTGATAAAGTGACAGTATATCAATTCTGTCGCAAAATTGAGAAAGAATTGTTTACTTTGTTAAGTTTTTTTTATATTAATGTAAAAAAAAATAATGTTTGCAAAAATTTTAATTTTGACTTTTGGCCAAAAAATGGGTAAAATTTCCTATAGTGCATTGGATAGGCCTTCAAAAAACCTTTCGACCTGTATAAAATGTTCATGTTTCTTTTGAAGAAATGGGAAAAGTCCTCAAAACACGAATAAAAAATCCCGTTTTCCCCCTTCCCTTTGACCCGCTAAATGTGAGATTGGGCAGCTATTAAAATAAAAACATGTAACTTTTATTTTGCTCCCCTCATTCCTATATGCAAGTTTTAGGACAATCGGTGGGTGTCCAGTGAAAGACCTTCCTTGTAAGTTTTAACTTTTGTTCGTCCGTCTGTTGCTGCTTGGATGCTGCCAGACCTTTGCATATATATTTTTTTGGATTTTTCCTGGCCAGTTTGGCATTGACTTTAAGAAAAATCGTTTTATTGGTGTATTTTTGGTTTAAATCGTTTTTAAGTCAGGAGTTTTTTTTTTTTTTTTTTTTTAAGTATTACCATATAATTACAAATCATATACTAATTTTACCAAACCGAGAACTGGTAACAATGATCTTCGTCTCGTTTTAGTGCAACAGCCCAAGGCATCTGGTGGGAATCAAGCCCACGACCCCCAGACTAATAGGTTAGCACGCCACCAATTCGCCTACTGGGGCGTCTTAAGTCAGGAGTTTAAAAACACCCTAAACACGTTTTAAAACCTATTGGTTAACCACAAAAATATTTAAAACACTAGTGGTATTCAGAGTCTTGCTTGCCAGCCCTGGCACTGGTGGTAAAAGAGCACTTTTTAAAATTACTTTTCAAAATACATGTATTTTTTGAAAGAAGTACTCTTTTGCTACATTGCCGGGGCTGGCAACAAGACTCTGAATACCTCTACTGTTTTTTTTTTCTCAAAAATTTTTTTACTCAAAAAAATTTACATTAAAATTTTTTCTTTTTTTTTTAATTACTACACACAAAAAAAAAACCTTGTCAAATTACTAGAAAAAGTCTCGTAATCCCATTTTACCAATGTGTGACAGTTTTCCTTGTTTTTTGACAAATAACGTTTAGTAGGAATTCTCGTTAAAGCAAAAAATCTAGTAAAGTCACGAGAATTTCTTATAAGTTTTATCGTGTAAAAAAAATGTAAATTTTTATTGGTAAAAACCTTGCAAAATTACAAAACTATTAGTAAAAAGCTTGTAAAATTACTAGAAATTCTCGTCAAATAGGAGGTAGCAAAAAAAAAACGTTGTGTCATTTCAAGGTTGTCAAGGTTTTTTTTAGTGTATTTTCTAAAAACATAATTAAAGAAACTTTAAATTTGTAAGTTAGGATCTTCATGCCTTTACTTTACTTTTTACTTTACTTTTTCTATCTCCTGAAATAATGTTTGCATCTTCTAACGAAAGTACTTTTAAGAAAGTTGCATTTGAAAGAGGGTAAAAATGTGTACTTTGGTACTTTTTTGATTTTCTGAAATATTAATACTTGAAAACTTGATCTTTGGAATGTAGGATCCTTAATCAAAGGTGTGTACCATTTCGATCTCCTCACTCAAAAAAAAAAAAACTTTGTCAAATTACTGGAAAAGTCTCGTTATCCCATTTAACAAATATTTGACAGTTTTTCTTGTTTTTGTAATTTTACAGTGTTTCCTGTAATTTAACAAATTTCCAAGGTTTTTTACATAAAAAATCAAGTAAATTTACGAAAATTCCTTGTAAGTTTTATTTCGCTAAAAAAGTTGTAAATTTACAATTTTATTGGTAAATGACTTGTAAAATTACAAAAAAGCTCGTAATTTTTACTAGGAATTCTCCTAACATAGGAGTTAGCAAAAAATCTAGTAAAGTCACGAAACCTCCTTGTAAGTTTTATCGCGTCCAAAAAATTGTAAACTTACAATTTTATTGGTAAAAATCTTGTAAAATTACAAAATTATTGGTAAAAGGCTTGTAAAATAATAAGGAATTCTTGTCAAATAGTAGCGAAAAAAAGTTACACACTTTTCTTGTGATTTTACAAGGTATTTTTTGCGTGTATTTTCTGAAATAATTGTTAAAGAAACTTTAAATTTGTAATGTTGGATATTCCTGCCGAAATAAAAAACATTCTGAAAAATTACCATTGGAAACTGTAATTTCAATGTAGTAAATAGGGTTAAAAACTGTACTTTTTCTATCTCCTGAAATACTGTTTCAATTTAAAAAACTTTCTAACGAAAGTACTTTTTAGAAAGTTGCATTTTAGAGAAGGTAAAAATGAAGAAAAGGTAAAAAAACTTGATTTTTAAATATAGGATCCTTAAAAAAGGAAATGTATACTTTGGTATATTTTCGGTCTCCTGAAATATTGATCGTTAGAACTTTTTAGAAAGTATGATCATCCATCGGAACAGAAAGTTCTGAAAAAATTTTAGAATTTCTAATATAATTGTCTTATAAACTTAAAATTTTGAATCAAGGAACCTCCAGCAAAAAAAGACATTCTGAAAAAAGTATTTTTAACATAATAATGTTTTTCGGCTGGTGTCTAATTTTAAAAATGATGCAGGACGCCACCTCAGTTTGACTATATAAGCTACCCTCACAGAAAAAAGAAAATAAGAATAACTGTTTTAATTTTCTTAAAACCAAAAAGGTTTGTGACTTCGAGTTGTAACTTTGATAATAATTCACCTGCTGGTGAATAAAACGCAACATAATAGCTTTTCATCAAATTTTTTTTTCATCAATTTTTTTTATCAATTTTTTTTTTCATCAATTTTTTTTTTGTTTCATCAATATTTTTTTTCATCAATTTTTTTTCTCATCAAATTTTTTTTTTTCATCAATTTTTTTTTTGTTAAATTTTTTTTACATCATTTTTTTTTTTATAAATTTTTTTTTATCCAATTTTTGTTGTTTACCATTTTTTTTTTTATTTTTTTTACATCAAAAAGTTTTTTGTCTTAAATTTTCTTTTCAAAGAAAAAAAAAAAAAAAAAATTCATCAAAATTTTTGTTTTTATAAAATTATTTTTTTTCATCAAAAACTTTATTTTCATCAACAACATTTTTAACTTTGATTTTTTCTGTAAGTACAGATCGAGCACGGGCTCTAATTATATTTGTTATAAGGGTTCAAGTTGAAAAAATGCAGAAGAAAAATTGAATTTCTAAAAATTATAGACATTTCTGGTATTTCCCATACCGGTTTCAAACACCCCAGTTAGTGTCATCATCAGTAGGATTTTAAATGTCGGTTTGTCTTGTTAATGAAAACTGTTTTTTATATATGTGAATATTTATAGTTTCTACAAACTATAAATATTCACAAACTATAAATAAAGTTGGTACTTTTTATAACTTTTGATCTAAAGACCCTACACTCAAAAAAAAAAAAAAACTGTAATGTTAGCAAAAAAAGCTTGTAAACCTACAAGAAAATTTGCTGATTTTGAACCCACAATTTTTTTGCTAAAGTTAGCAAAAATGTTTTGCCAATAATTAGTTAACTGATTTTTTTTTTTTGAACTTAGTTCATACACATTTGAGGACCCCATTGGGTTCGGACCCAATAGGTCCAGACCCCGATGGGCCTAGACCTAGTTGGGTTCCTTAAAAATCGTCATAGTTTTTGATCCAAAATTTGTGTCCGTTTCGCTCTACCTTGCTTAGTTTTTGAGATACGTGATTTTAGGGGATCACTGGGGACTTGTTCTACGTGTTGAGAGCTAAAAAAATTCTTTTGGACTTTTTGTTGTGTCGGCGATATGAGCATTTTAAAATTTTCGGGCATGCTAACTTTTTTGGATCCAAAGGTAGGACCCATTAGGGTCCACACCGACGATACTATGGGGAGCTCGAGAACCAAAAATGGCCTCCATTTTTCTCTTTCTGGTTTAGTTTCCGAGATAGCGCCATTTTAAGTTTTCTGAAAATAAAAAAAAAATTACCATTTATTTTTGCTAATGTTAGCAAAAAATCTTGTAAAAATGTTGTCAACTCAATTTCAAATTTAGCAAAAGAAATTTGTTCAAAGTTTGTTTAAAATTGCTAATGTGCTAAATAAAGTTTACAATAATTTTTTGCTAACATGCTAATCTCAACTAAAAATTTGCTAAAAGTTAGCTAACTAGCATTAGGAAAAAAAAAAAATTAGTAAATCTACTAACGTATTTTTTTGAGTGTATAATCTAAAAATTTGCGATGTAGAATCTTTCAGCAGAATTTATATCAAAGAGTAGGAAATATTTTAGAAATGGCTATTCTTAACCTGATCCTTTCATTAGCCGGCATTTAATATTCCCGTTAACAAAGTACAGCACGGTCATACTAAGTAGTTATATAATACACAGTTATATAATTTGTAACTGTCACTAAACTGTTTATTTAAAAATTCAATCATTAATCAAATTTTTATTAATACAAATTATTTATTTTTATAAAAAAAAACAAACAAATATTGTGGTTTTAAAACCATTTTTCAACCACAAATTTTTATTATGTTATGAAATATCCATAAGCAAATAATAATACAATTTGTCAAAATAATTAATTTTTATATTTATTTTATTATAAATTTATTTCTACTACTTTTTTTTTTGTATTTATCTACATATCGAGTGTAAATAATCAAAACGTGCTAACTGTATAATGCAATTTTTTTTAGGAGATCAAAAAGAACTGTTATTTTTACACTCAAAATAATCACTCTGTTAAATTACAGAGATACTCTGCTGAGCCAGCAGAAAATACCATAGATTTCCAACCAGCAAGATTTTTTGTTATTTTACGAAGAAAACTCTGTAAAATGATTTCGATCAAAAAAAACTGTAAATTTACAGAATTTTCTGTAAAATATTGATGAAATCGAAAAAAATTTTACCGTAAATTAACAGAGTTTTAGTTAAATGCATTTTATGAGTTCAAAATTTTACAAAAAAAACTCTGTAAATTTACAAAGTTTTAGTTAAATATATTTTATGACTAAAACTTCTCTGCTTCAAAAACATTAATAAAAATTAAATTAATTAAAATTAAAATATTGTTAAATTTCAAGCTTTAATGCTTCCAAATTGTAAATTTACTTTTTTATTTTTGTAAAAATTACAAGTTTTTAATGAGCAACTCCAACTTTACAAAATTTTGTTTTTCGGTCACAAGAAAATACAAAGAACTTTCATAAAATCTGTATTTCGACAGATAACTTTGTCAGATATCTGTCGAATTGAGATTACAGTCATTTTACAGAGTTATTATTTTGAGTGTAGGTAATTCTAAGACGAATTATTAATCTTTTTTTTTACAATTTAATTAAAAACAATAATTTTTGAAATGATATTTAAGTTAAAAATTAATTTGATAGAAGACAACCAATTCAGTGAAGACATTTCTGTCGCAAACTCTTTTTCGAAAATATTGCAGTTAGCAAGTTTTGAATATTTACCATCGATATGTATGCATATAAATTATTATGTTTGTTGACACAAATTGTTTAAATTACACGTGTCTTAATAAATCTAAACATGATATAAAAAAATTTATATTTATATAATGCAAATATACAATATGGGGTAAACTTTTCAAATAGAAGGATTTTAAAATTTTAATTTTAAGACCAATCAGATTACATTTGCATGATTTTGTATTAATTGCACCAACAAAAAAACTAAAGTATACAACACTCAAAAAATTATGTCATTAACTGTTTGTAGTTTATATTTTGAGGATGTTTATTCTGGCTCGAGGTCATTATTTTCTTTACTAATTAAAACCATGATATTCTCATAGCATAATTTTTTAAGAAAATTATTTTTTATTTTCTTTTTTGTTTTAAATTTATTTATGTTGGTCATTTTTGCAAGACTTAATCGATACGTGTTTCGGAATTTGTCAAGATTCCATTGTCAAGATTATTTAGCAAAAATAGAAACGATTTACTACAAAGTAGCAAACGAGTCTAATGACAAATCGTTTGTGCACAAACTAGAATATTAATACATATTCGCCTCTATTCGCAATGAGAATTAGAAAGACGAAGAAATGGTACCATACTAGTAAGGCAACGATTGTCAATAACCAACAAAAATATTTAAAACAATTTTACATATGATAGTCCAATGGACTACAACAATATGTTATTTGTGTTGTTGTTGTGAGAAATACTCCATATTAGGGTTATTCATCACATGGCGTGCCAACCATTATGTTCAAATTCATCCTCAAAATATAATATTTTAATGGTCGAATAAAACAATTTCTATTTTGTAATAAAAATTAATCAGAATTTGTTTGTAGTTTATTTAAAAAGTTTTACGTTTAGTCGTTTTTAAAAGAAAAAACATTTGTTTGATGTTCAGTTTTTATTAATGACTTCAAAAATAACTCACTAAAAAATAAAGACTTTCATTGACATTAAATTTTTAAAGTCATTTATTTTTGTTCTGTAAGTAAAAACTACTGATTATTCCTTAAATTTTTAATGATTTGTGTAAGTAATTTTTTTTTTTTAAATTGTTGGTATTTTTTAATGAGATATCATTAGTTTTTACCTACACATGACTTATTTAAAAAAAAAATCAAAAAATTATTTTTAGAAATATAACAAGTGAGAGTGTTACATTCGGCTGTGCCGAATCTTTTATACCCTCCAAAATGTAAAAAGCAATATTAAAAAAAATCCAGGGGCGTATTTTTTTTTGGGGGGGGGGGGGGTTGGTGGGAGGCTTTAGGGGGCACCTTCCCCTTGCGATTTTGATCTTCTTCTGAGATAAGAATTTTACATTTGCTTAGCAAAAGTACAAAAAAACCCTGCAAAAAAATGCGGTTTTTCTTAGGTTGGTTTAGTTCTCCAAGGGGGAACTTTTTTCTCCTTGGTCCGATTTTGCCCATTTCCGACTTAACCTGCATAGGAATATAAGACATATTCGTGCCAAACTTCTGAAGTCTAGATCTTTTATTTTGGGCTGTATCGTGTCCTCTACAGACGGACGGACGGACATCGCTAAAATGTGTTAGAATCGATCACTGATTAAAAAAATGTGTACTTTATGGGGTCCTAGACCGATATTTCGATGCGTTACACACGAATTGACAAAGTGAGTATACCACCATACTGTGGTTGGAGGGTATAAAAACATGTTTGTATCAAGTGACTTTGGCACGATGGGTAGAGTGTCTGTCCAGAATGTAGTTGATTGCTAGATCGATTCCCCAAAATTTTATTAAAATTAAAAAAAAAAAAATATTTCAATGGAAAACAATAAAAAATAACCTACGAAATCATTAATTTTTAATGTTTTCGTAGGTTATTTTTTTGGAATTTGTTGGTAAAAATAACAGAACTTTCATTAATTTTTAATGTTTTTGTAGGTTATTTTTTTTTCGTATTTGTTGGTAAAAAAGAATGAAAAATATGTAATTTTTTAATGTTTAATGTTATTTATTTTAGAAAATTTTGTCAAGAGTAAAAAATATATTTTCATGTTTGTTAAAACAAATGAATTATTACTGGGATGGTTTTCAATTCTTTATTCACTGGTTTTAAATGTGGTTTTCATTTGTTTTTGCCTACAAAATTTTTTGTGTGAATTATAAACCAAAACCCTTAAACACTTTCGAAAATTTAGCTTAAGTTTTCTTTTATGGCCCACTGTATTTTTTAATTTATTTTTCTGAGCTTAACAATGTTTATACATGTCTGCAATTAAGTTTAATGGCGTTTTTTTTCTTAGAATATATTAATGTTCTATCTCCCATTTTAAGGGGTAATTTTAGTCTGTTTTTCAAATATTCTTATAGAAAACCAATAAAATGTGCGTTTAATGGGTTAATATATTCTACAAATAACACTGTGCAACACGATTTTTTATCTTGAATGGGACCAACAGAAAATTAAAGTATACAAACAGTAAAGCAAAACCCCCGAAGGGTTTTGAAAACTTAACTCAAGTTCTTTTTTTTATGGCCCACTAAAGTTTTTCAATTTTTTTCAAAGGCGTTTGGAATAACTCAAAATATAAGTATTAAAGCTAGTTCCGAGGTAAAAAAATGTTAAGACATGTCTTCAGTAAAATTTGATAACGGTTCTTTTCGTAGAATATATTAACCCTTTATCTCCCATTTTTAGGGGTCATTTTGGTCCTTTTTTTAAAATATCCTCAAAGAACACCAATAAAACGTGCGTTTAAAGGGTTCAAATGTTCTTCAAAAATGTTCTGCATCAAATTTCACTGGGGGTATCTAAAGATAAAAAGTTCGTGCGAATAGTCCAAAATGCTTTAAAAAGTAAAATTGAAGGGGTTATTGTAAAAAGTCGATAAGCAACATTTCATTTTATGGTGGTTTTTGTCTTAAAACTTTTAAAATAATGTAAAAAATAGAACTTTTGCAGAACTTTCATTCTCAATATACTTGTACGAAGGGCTAAAGCAAGACTTCTGCCAAAAATCTGTCAATGGAACATCAGCTGAAGGCGAAAAACACGAAAAAATAAAATGTTGCTTATCAAGTTCTTGCAGTAAGCCCTTCAATTGTAAATTATCAGATACTATTGAATTGTTTTTCATCAAAGTCGCGTGAAATATGTCAAAAAAATGTTATAAATCTGCTTCTGAGCTAAATTACAATAATAGATGTCTTCAGTAAAATTTGATGGCGGTTCTTTTTATATCCTCCAACTACAGTATGGGGGTATACTCACTTTGTCATTCCGTGTGTAACGCATCGAAATATCGGTCTAGGACCCTATAAAGTATATATATTATTGATCAGTGATCGATTCTGAGACATTCTAGCGATGTCCGTCTGTCCGTCCGTCCGTCTGTGGAAGACACGATACAGTCCAAAATAAAAGCGCTAGACTCCTGACATTTGGCACATATATGTATTATATTCATATGCTGGTTAAGTTCGGAGATGGGCAAAATCGGACCAGGGGGGAAAAAGTTCCCCCTTGACGAAGTAATCCAACCAATGAAAAAAGGTAACTTTTTATAGGTTTTTTGTATTTTTGTTAAACAAATCAAACATTTTTATGCTTGAAAAAGCATTTTTACCAGAGAGAAGGTGTCCCCAAGAACTCCCGATAAGCCCCCCCCCCACAAAAAAAAAAAATAAAACGCCCCTGGAATTTTTTTTTTTTTTATTATTTTTAAACGTTGGAGGGTATACAAGATTCGGCACAGCCGAATTTAACACTCTCACTTGTTTTAGAACATTTTAACCCTATATCTACCATTTTTAGGGTCAGTTTGCCCCTTTTTTCAAATATCCTTTTAGAACACGATTAAGACGTGCGTTTAAATGGTTAAAATGTTCTACAAACATTTTTTACATTGAATTTTACTAGGGGTTGTGAAAGGTCAAACGTTCGGGCGATGTAAGCAAAATGTTTAAAAAAGGAAAATTTAAGATTTTCGCACGAAATTTTGACTTTTGACAACCCCTAAAAATGGTAGATAGAGGGTTAATATGTTCTAAAAAAAGAACCGCTCTAAGACATATATTATCGTAATTTAGCTCAGAAACAGATTTATTAAATTTTGTTGACTTATTTCAAACGACTTTGATAAAAAACAATTCAATAGTATGTGATAATTTAAAATTTTACTTTTTTAACCATTTTTAACTTTTCGCATGAACTTTTAATCTTATTGAAATTTGAAGCAGTCATTTTTTAGAACATTTATATATATGTCCTTTATTTATTTAAATATGTACTCTACTTATACCTTAATATAACAAGTATATACTTAAATATAATGTTCACTAAGAACATAGGGCGTTAACGAATTCTCTCCAACTCTGTCTCTTGCAAGTAGTTTGATTTGATTCCTAGTTGTTTGTGCTGATTCAAGTTCCTTTCTTGTGTTGCGAACACTTGAAACCTTTAAACGCACGTTTTATTTTATTTTATTTTATTTTATTTTATTTTATTTTATTTTATTTTATTTTATTTTATTTTATTTTATTTTATTTTATTTTATTTTATTTTATTTTATTTTATTTTATTTTATTTTATTTTATTTTATTTTATTTTATTTTATTTTATTTTATTTTATTTTATTTTATTTTATTTTATTTTATTTTATTTTATTTTATTTTATTTTATTTTATTTTATTTTATTTTATTTTATTTTATTTTATTTTAAATAAAATTTAGTTGTAAAATATAAATTTCTGAAAACAAAACTGTGCTTACTCGTATTATTGGTACAAAAGTTATACCCCTAATAAAATTATAATTATAAAACTATAATAATATTTCTTAATGAAAACAAATAACAATTAAGAATTTTTACTAGGAATTGGAATTTAAATTTAATGTCTTAATTAACATAGTCAAACATCAATTATAAAAGTAAAAGAAAATTCCATAAAATTAAATATATACTTGAGTTCAGGGAATTATACTTTAATTATAAAACTATACAATTTTTAATTGATGCATAAATAAATGCAAAATATTACAATAAAATATTTCTCTCTTTTTCTCTTTCCTTGCAGAAAAAGAAAATTTATTCAAATTCATTGCCGTGGACAAAGAATAATGGTAAGAATTTAAAGTTTTAGATATTTAAAAAAAAAATAAAATAAAATAATAATTAAATAATCCAGTGAATACATAAAACATATTTCAGAACCTTATACTTTTCCTATAAGAAAATATCTCAGAGACTTTTTCTATAGAAAAAATATCACAGAATCTGAGACATTCTATAGGCAAAATGTGTCTCCATCTGAGACTTTTTCTAATGCAAAAATGCCCAGAATCTGAGACATTTTTTATGAAACATATTTCAGAACCTTAAACTTTTTCTATAAGACAAATATCTCAGCATATGAGACTTTTTCTATAAGAAAAATGTCTCAGAATCTGAGACTTTTTCTATAAGAAAAATGTCTCAGAATCTGAGACTTTTTCGATAAGAAAAATGTCTCAGAATCTGAGACTTTTTCTATAAGAAAAATGTCTCAGAATCTGAGACTTTTTCTATAAGAAAAATGTCTCAGAATCTGAGACTTTTTCTATAAGAAAAATGTCTCAGAATCTGAGACTTTTTCTATAAGAAAAATGTCTCAGAATCTGAGACTTTTTCTATAAGAAAAATGTCTCAGAATCTGAGACTTTTTCTATAAGAAAAATGTCTCAGAATCTGAGACTTTTTCTATAAGAAAAATGTCTCAGAATCTGAGACTTTTTCTATAAGAAAAATGTCTCAGAATCTGAGACTTTTTCTATAAGAAAAATGTCTCAGAATCTGAGACTTTTTCTATAAGAAAAATGTCTCAGAATCTGAGACTTTTTCTATAAGAAAAATGTCTCAGAATCTGAGACTTTTTCTATAAGAAAAATGTCTCAGAATCTGAGACTTTTTCTATAAGAAAAATGTCTCAGAATCTGAGACTTTTTCTATAAAAAAAATGTCTCAGAATCTGAGACTTTTTCTATAAGAAAAATGTCTCAGAATCTGAGACTTTTTCTATAAGAAAAATGTCTCAGAATCTGAGACTTTTTCTATAAGAAAAATGTCTCAGAATCTGATACTTTTTCTATAAGAAAAATGTCTCAGAATCTGAGACTTTTTCTATAAGAAAAATGTCTCAGAATCTGAGACTTTTTCTATAAGAAAAATGTCTCAGAATCTGAGACTTTTTCTATAAGAAAAATGTCTCAGAATCTGAGACTTTTTCTATAAGAAAAATGTCTCAGAATCTGAGACTTTTTCTATAAGAAAAATGTCTCAGAATCTGAGACTTTTTCTATAAGAAAAATGTCTCAGAATCTGAGACTTTTTCTATAAGAAAAATGTCTCAGAATCTGAGACTTTTTCTATAAGAAAAATGTCTCAGAATCTGAGACTTTTTCTATAAGAAAAATGTCTCAGAATCTGAGACTTTTTCTATAAGAAAAATGTCTCAGAATCTGAGACTTTTTCTATAAGAAAAATGTCTCAGAATCTGAGACTTTTTCTATAAGAAAAATGTCTCAGAATCTGAGACTTTTTCTATAAGAAAAATGTCTCAGAATCTGAGACTTTTTCTATAAGAAAAATGTCTCAGAATCTGAGACTTTTTCTATAAGAAAAATGTCTCAGAATCTGAGACTTTTTCTATAAGAAAAATGTCTCAGAATCTGAGACTTTTTCTATAAGAAAAATGTCTCAGAATCTGAGACTTTTTCTATAGAAAAAATGTCTCAAAATATGAAACTTTTTCTATAGAAAAAATGTGTCAGAATCTGAGACTTTTTCTATCGAAAAAATGTCTCAGAATCTGATACTTTTTCTATAAGAAAAATGTCTCAGAATCTGAGACTTTTTCTATAAGAAAAATGTCTCAGAATCTGAGACTTTTTCTATAAGAAAAATGTCTCAGAATCTGAGACTTTCTATAAGAAAAATGTCTCAGAATCTGAGACTTTTTCTATAAAAAAAATGTCTCAGAATCTGAGACTTTTTCTATAAGAAAAATGTCTCAGAATCTGAGACTTTTTCTATAAGAAAAATATCTCAGAATCTGAGACTTTTTCTATAAGAAAAATGTCTCAGAATCTGAGACTTTTTCTATAAGAAAAATGTCTCAGAATCTGAGACTTTTTCTATAAGAAAAATGTCTCAAAATCTGAGACTTTTTCTATAAGAAAAATGTCTCAGAATCTGAGACTTTTTCTATTAGAAAAATGTCTCAGAATCTGAGACTTTTTCTATAAGAAAAATGTCTCAGAATCTGAGACTTTTTCTATAAGAAAAATGTCTCAGAATCTGAGACTTTTTCTATAAGAAAAATGTCTCAGAATCTGAGACTTTTTCTATAAGAAAAATGTCTCAGAATCTGAGACTTTTTCTATAAGAAAAATGTCTCAGAATCTGAGACTTTTTCTATAAGAAAAATGTCTCAGAATCTGAGACTTTTTCTATAAGAAAAATGTCTCAGAATCTGAGACTTTTTCTATAAGAAAAATGTCTCAGAATCTGAGACTTTTTCTATAAGAAAAATGTCTCAGAATCTGAGGCTTTTTCTATAAGAAAAATGTCTCAGAATCTGAGACTTTTTCTATAAGAAAAATGTCTCAGAATCTGAGACTTTTTCTATAAGAAAAATGTCTCAGAATCTGAGACTTTTTCTATAAGAAAAATGTCTCAGAATCTGAGACTTTTTCTATAAGAAAAATGTCTCAGAATCTGAGACTTTTTCTATAAGAAAAATGTCTCAGAATCTGAGACATTTTCTATAAGAAAAATGTCTCAGAATCTGAGACTTTTTCTATAGAAAAAACTAAACAGATTCAGAAATATTTTCTGTAGGAAAAAAATCTCCGAATTTATGACTTTTTCTATGGGAAAAATATCTCAGAATCTAAGACTTTTTCTATAGAATAAATTTCTCAGAAGCTAAAACATTTTGTATACTTAAGAAAAATATCTCAGAATCTGAAACGCTCAATTTCTTTTATCTTATTTTCCGTTACGATAATAATGCTTCCAGCCATTTAAGGTAAAAACGAATTTAGCAATACACAAATAATTATGGCCATTGTGCTCCAATTACATTCAATTTTCTGCTTAAAACCTTGATTTTTTGTTTGTTAACTTCTTGAAACTGTTACTGTATGTAATAAATATTAGAATGGCATTTTTTCTTCAACTTTTGATTTTCCTGAATGTCCGGTCAAATTTTTATTCTACAAAACCCGCACTAAAAAAAAAAATTGTAAAACGTCAAGAAAATTTTGTATTTTTTTTTTGCTACCTCGTATTTGACAACAATTCCTTGTAATTTTACAAACTTTTTACCAATAAAATTGTTAATTTACAAATTTTTTTTATGCGATAAAATTAACAAGGAGGTTTCGTGTTTTTATTAGATTTTTTTGTACCTCCTTTTTTACGAGAATTCCCAGCAAAAATTACGAGCCTTTTTGTAATTTTACAAGATTTTTACCAATATAATTCTAAATTTACAACTTTTTTGGCGCAATAAAATCTTGTGAATTTACTAGATTTTTTTGTAAAAAAATTTTGGAAATTTGTAAAATTACAAAAAAAAAAAATTGTAAAATAACAAAAAAAAAATTGTAAAATTACAAAAAAAAATTTAATTTCCATCGAAATTTTTTTGTTAAAAAACAAGGAACAAATATAGGTAAAATAAGATTTCCAGACTTTTTCTAGTAATTTGACAAGGTTTTTTTTTTTGTGTGAGTAGGCAAAAAAAGGCACCCGTGACATGCTGCTGACTCTCCCTTTATAAAATTGCTGACATCTTCATACAATTTTTCAAAATGTCCCCAATGACATGTCAGCAGTTGGACAGCGGTTGTTTAAACGAATTGTTGGCGGCCACCGATATTTTTTTTTTTTTTTTTTACTTTGAGCCAACACTCAGGGGATGCCCCCTACTAATGCAATGCATTGTGTTGGTATTAGGAAAATAGGTTATGAGGAGGAGGAAAGAGGGAGTAGTGTTTGTGGATATTTGATTTGAAATTTTCTAAATCGTAGCCGACTGGAAAGACTACTGCGGGGAGTTTATTCCACATACGGCTTGTTCGACTGAGAAACGAATTTTCTCTGTAATGCGTTGTGCGATACATTGGACAATCGACCACAAACGGATGTGATCTACTGGATAGACGAGTACTACGAGCATGCACCCGCGTCTCAGGGAAGAGTTCACCTATCTCAGCTGAACACTTACCGTGGTAATATCGATAGAACAATGACACACAACCCACATTCCGACGATGCTCCAATGAGTCAATAGAGCTGGATACCCTACTGTCATTGATGAGCTTCAACGCACTCCTTTGCACCCGGTCCAGAAGATCCAAGATAGACCTTGAGGCTCCTGCCCAGATATGGGAGTTGTATTCCATTTTCGGTCGGATATAGGAGGTATAAATAGTGAGAAGATCAGACGTAGTGAAGTATTTCTTACACCGTTTAAGAAAACCAAGACACTTGAATGCTTCTTTCGACACCTGAAAAACATGCTGGTTCCAACGAACATCACATTGGATTTTCATGCCTAGAACGTCAAGAGTGTCTGATTCCTCAATAGCTATACCTCCCATGAATACAGATGACGTTGATTCCACAGACCGTCTGTGGGTCAACATACAACATTGGGTCTTACGAGCATTAAAATCCACCCTATTCGCAAGACCCCACTCGGAGATCGTCGAATGGTCATGATTGAGTGTGTCATTCATGTTCTGTCTCATAGCTTCAACCTCGGTAAGGCTTGGTCTATGATTGAAAGAAAATGAATGACAAATGTTGCTGTCATCTGCGAAAGAATAGATAGGATTGGAAGTTTGTTTTAGAAGGTCATTAAGAAAAATAAGAAAAAGTGTAGGAGAAAGAACGGAACCTTGCGGTACTCCCGAATTAAGATGGAATTCGTCTGATGAAATCCCATCTATAACAACACGTATAGTGCGATTACAGAGAAAGCTCGATATAAATCGAGAGAAATCACTACCGACACCAAACGCAATAAGCTTCGAAACGAGGGCACCGTGCCACACGCGATCAAACGCCTTGGAAATATCCAGGGCAACCACTTTGCTCTCACCAAATTGGTGGATAGAACGACTCCAACGTTCCGAAAGAAACGCCAACAGGTCTCCCGTAGATCGACTTCTACGAAATCCATACTGCCGATCGCACAAAAGTGAGTTAGACTCCAGATAATTTACCAAGTGATAGTTAACCATGCTCTCCATCACCTTAGAGAGCGTAGAGCAAATTGCTATTTCGAAAAGATACTGGTGGATACTTGATACTGGATAAATTTGAAAAAATTGCAGTTTTTCCTATAGGAAATTAAAAAGCGTGGCGCCCTTCGATCAAAGTTTATTTTTTTTTAGAAAATTAAAAAAAAAAACTCTACACTTTGATAGCGCGATCGGTTAGAATTAGGGTTTCTTAATTCCCGGACTTTTCCAATTCCCGGGAAATCGTTTTAAAAAAATCGTATTCCCGGGAATTCCCGGGAATTTTTAAATTGAAAAAAATTTTCAACTTTGTCATATCAAAATTATTACATTACAAATTATGGTCGTATTTTCCAATTTAAAACCATTTTAGATGTCTTCTTTTGTAAAATAGTTTTATTAACCTCTAAATTATACGTAGAAAGTTCATTAAATGAATTTTTTGTAGAAATATAAGACCTCATCATAGTTTTTGTATTTGCATTGATGTATTTCCACTCCATACAAAATTGTTCACAATTCGCAAAATATGTATAACTATCCGATTTTGGATCAAATGCGGTTTAAATCACTTTTTGGAAAATTTTTCTAACTTTGACTACGCCAACCGTAAGAAAATTATATTTTGAAGATTAACAAAATATTTATTTTTCACGACCGATAGATATCAGGCTTTTATTTCATATATGAAATTTTAAGCTGAAAACCAGGTTTGTTATGTATTCTTTAGAATATTTATATTTTTTGTTTAAGCACTATAATGATTGTTGTTCTGAATATGAAATACTAAATTTCGAAAAGAAGAAATCATTGGAATTTTTGATAAAGAAACCTTTTGCCAATTTGCATCCAACATTTGAAGTGCAATTTAGTTTGATTCCGTATTTTGTCACGCAATCGATTAAAAAAAAATAATTATTAGGCCTAAATAATATGCAAGCTGAAGCATATTCTTACTAGTTTTCTTTAAAAATTTTAATTCTTTCAAGGTTTTAATGTCATTTTTAAAAAATCATTTAAGATTGTTTTAAAAATGTGTAAATTAAATATATTTTTATTAAAAATATTAGCTACAAATTACCGAAATTTTCCCGAAGAAAAAATTGCGAGATTTTAAGAAAAATATTTCCCGGGAATTCCCGGGAAAGTTTTCCCGAATAGAAACCCTAGTAAGAATGGTCTGATTTACCTCAAGTTAAGTTTAAATTAAAGATTATCTTAAGCTCTATGAAAAAGTCAATGGAAAAGTATTTTGAAATCAACTCAACATTATTGGAAATTTTTTTGACAAATTTCAAATGGCGATATCTCAAAAACCGCTTGACTGATTTCAAAAATTGATATTCGTATTCAGCATGACAATATTTATAGAAATAATGTATCATGAGATAATTTTTTTGTTTATTTTTTAATCTTTCAAAAAATTCGAAATTTAGGTGGAAATTTCCAAGAAGTCTAAAACTTTGATCGAAGGGCGCCACGGGTAAAAATGATCGGATTTTGCCCAAATTAAAATTAAATTGAATATTGTCTATGGCTTTATAAAATAGTGAAGGGAAAGAAATTTCAATTTTTTTTTTAAATTTCTTAAACGTAGAAAAAAAACCGCCATGTTTTTATTATATTTCAAACAGCGATATCTCGAAAACCGTGCTACCGATTTAAATTTTTTTCTGTTCTAAAGAAATATGACGTGTCGCAAGACATTTTTTTTTTATTTTTTTTTTCATTAATCCAAAACATTGAACACCGATCGCTACGTTTTAGGCCTAGGAGAATAAAAACTTGCCTGGACATTTAAAATGGAAAAAAACTTTTTTTGCCATACAAAAAAATGCCGCTCTAATGTTATATGTAACCCACTCTCTTTATGATTTCCAAGTATTTTGTTTGTATATTTTGAGGAAATATGAACAATTGAATTTTCCTGGTAAATCAAATGTTTTTAATATAAAAACATATTTTTTTTGTTTTGTATTACAAAAAAATAAAAATATTTTTTTCTTGTATTGAAAATTTTCCAAATTAAATTTCATTTGTTGTTTATTTTTTTTTTGTTGTTAAAAACCTTGAATTGAATTGAGTTGATGAACACAAAATACAGTTTTAACTTTAATTGAATAGTATTTGGCAATACAAAGTTAACCAGCAAAATTTTTAGGGATCCACAGTAAAATTTCATAGGCAGAATAACATTTTAACCCTTTAACTGCTTTTTATACCCTACACCACTCTGTGGTACAGGGTATTATGAGTTTGTGCTGATGTTTGTAACTACCCGAAACATTGGTCCTAAACCTACCTTCAAGTATACCGATCGACTCAGAATTACTTTTTGAGTCGATTTAGTGATGTCCGTCCGTCCGTCTCTCCATATATCGGTTTAAGCACGATACAGGTCGCAATTTTCCATCAATTGACTTGAAATTTAAAATTTAAGTATCTTTTGGCCCAAGGACGAAGCCTGTTAAAACTGGAGAAAATCGGTCCATGTTAAGACCTAGCCCTCATACAAACGCCCCCTTTGGATTAGGAATAAATGACTCTAATAACCGTATTATAATAGATATCGCTTTGAAACTTAACAGCTAATCAAATTTTGTATGGACGAATCATAATTCCAAATTTCAAAGGAATCGGGTCAGTCCTTCTGGTAGTCCCCATACAAACCACCCTCCCGATATTCACATCATTCCCTCAAAATTCATAAAAATTGTAATATTTGATAAAAATTTTATTTTTAGGTGTTAAACGTGTACTTTAGTAACCTAATCAAATCGGAAAATAATAGGACCATTCTTGAACTTAGTCCCCCATATAAAAATTTCGACCGATATTCAGTTAAATCGGACTATGGCAAAAAATAAACCAACTCCACTAAAATTTGATCTGTTTGTGTTTCCTACACTAAATAAAGATCTAACAAAAGACAGATCCAATCGGGCCATGTTTGGACTTGGGACCCATTTTCCGGAAAACACTGGTGTAGGGTATCATATGGTCGGTTTTGACCGACTATTACTTTCTTACTTGTTTTTATATAAAAATTACTCCTGAAATAAAATAAAATAAAATAAAATAAAATAAAATAAAATAAAATAAAATAAAATAAAATAAAATAAAATAAAATAAAATAAAATAAAATAAAATAAAATAAAATAAAATAAAATAAAATAAAATAAAATAAAACACATACAAATCTAGTTTTTAACCCAGAAGTATACACTATTTTTTAAAAATTTTTTAACACTGCTTTTGTAAAAACTGCAATATAAATATGATTCTTTATATTTTTCTATTTTTAAGCATTTTGCGCAAAATTTCAAACTCTGACAACCTCTAATGAAATAAAATAAGGATAATATTAGAAGAACATTTTAACCCTTTAAATGGACATTTCATTAGACTTCTGAGGTTGGTTTTTGAAGTATTATTCAAAAAAATGTGGTATGTGTTATTCATCAAACTTTATTTTAAGCTTGATAACGATCAGATTGAGTAAAAATAAAATGATTTATGAAAAAATGCTGTGTAGAAACTTTTGAAAGTGTAGAAAACATTTCATATCATCAAACCCAACCCAATCTAAACCCAACTGATTCTATGATACCAACGAAAAAAATTTTCTTACAGATTTTGATTCGGATTTTGTTCTTAATCTGGCTCTGGATCATTTTGATATTTTTGTCCTGACAACTTTGAATCTGTTTTAATCTGGATCATTTCGATATTTTTTGTTCTAAGAATTTTTAAATCTGTTTTTGACAAGTTTTGCCAATAATTAACCTGGTTATGTTAGGTTTCTAAACAGTTATTGTTTAGAAACCTAAAAGTATGCTACAATATATATTTTTTTTGTTTGGCTTTTTCATTAACCGATCAAAATCATAAAATTCAAGTCATGTTTTGTTTTTTTCGTTTGCTATTTTTTTTTTTGCGTTTACCTGGCTATACAGTTAACATTAAAAGTGAACGCGAGCTATAAAATTTTTTCTGGCGATACCAGAAATATCAGTTTATAATCAGTTTATAATGAGAACCCGTTTCATTTTGAAGCTCAGGGTCCATTGTTCCATTTTACAATACGAATTTCGGACACAAGCATCTACTAGGGCGGGGTTTCAAAAAAAAAAATTTAATTAATTAATTAAAAAAATCGTAAATTTAATTAAAAAATTAATTAAATCCGGACCAATCACTAAAATGCGCATATAAATTAAAAATATTTGTCGTTATTTAAAAATGAATTAAAATTAATTAATTAAAAATTAATTAAAAACTTAATACTATAAATTAAAAAATTTAATTAAAATTTAAAAAAAAACAAGTGAGAGTGTTAAATTCGGCTGTGCCGAATCTTTTAATCTTTTAAAAAATTAAAAAAAAAAATTGTCAGGGGCGTTTGTTTTGGGGGGGGGGGGGATGGGGGTCCGTGGGGGACGTTGAGAGCACCTTCCCATCCCGATAAATATAACAAATGTTTCATTTATTTAACAAAAATACAAAAAAACATGTAAAAAGGGTGTATTTTTTCAGAGGTTGGTTCAGTTCTTCAAGGGGGAACTTTTTTTCCCCCTGAGCCGATTTTGCCCATTTATGAACATAACCTGCCTAGGACCATAAGACATATTCATGCCAAATTGCAGGAGGCTAGCTCTTTTATTTTGGACTGTATCGTGCCATCTACAGACAGACGGACGGACATTCACAGAATGTCTTAGAATCGATCATGGATCAATAATATATATCATGAAATCCAGCAAAGATTTTATAAAATCTGACCGAGGGTCTTCAAATTTATCTAATTTTTTGTACACATGTGCTCTATAGAGCCAATTAAACATATCCATTTTCAGTTTTTTATATTTAAAAAAAATCGCGATTTTTTCGCGAATTTAATTTTCTTCAAAAATTGAAAAAATAAAAAAAGTATGCTACTTTGAATAGCCATATCTTCGGAAGTATCTATCGAATTTCTTCAATTCAAAAAGCATTCGATTCAGACGATAGTCTTACTTTATATTAATGTAATCAAAAAAAATATTTTTAAAAAAAAGTGCATTTTTGATGCAAATGCATTTTTTTGATGCATTTTTTAAAACTTTCTCCCCCTTAAATTTTTTTTAAACCTACATAAATCGAAAATATAGCATTTTTTACACAAAATTGCGTACAGCTTTTTTTGTGACGGAGTTTCGTAAAAATTTTGTAATTTTTTTAAAAATACCTTATTGGTTTTTCCATACAATTTTTTCATAAAATTCATAAAATAACAAAAAAAAATTTAGTCTAAGGAAAAACTACGTAAGCATTTTTTAAAAAAATCACTAAAATTTTGTGAAACGCCGTCACAAAAAAAATGTACCCAATTTTATGTAAAAAATTCTATATTTTTGATTTATGCAGGTTTCAGACAAATTGAAGGGGGAGAAAGTTTTAAAAAATGCATCCAAAAATTGCATTTGCATCAAAAATGCATTTTTTTAAAAAAATTTTTTTTGTTAGTGCATTGTTATAAAAACGGATAATGAGTTGAATCGAATGCTTTTTGAGGCGTAGAAATCCGATAGATACTTTCGAAGAAATGGCTTTTTAAAGTTACATACTTTTTTGATAAAATTGCAAAATAAATATTAAATTGATTTTTTGTATGGAAAAATTCAAATAAGTAGTTTTAAAAAAATCACGAAAATTTTTTGAAACGCCGTCACAAAAAAAACGGTACTCAATTTTGTGTAAAAAATGCCATATTTTCGAATTATGCAGGTTTCAAAAAAATTGAAGGGGGAGAAAGTTTTGAAAAATGCATCAAAAAATTGCATTTGCATCAAAAATGCACTTTTTTTGGAAAAACTTTTTTTTTATTGCATTGGTATCAAAAAGGACGAACGTTTGAATCAAATGCTTTTTGAATCGTAGAAATCCGATAGATACTTTAGCAGATATGGCTCTTCAAATTAACATACTTTTTTGATTTTTTAAATTTTTGAAGAAAATTAAATTCGCGAAAAAATCGCGATTTTTTTAAAATTAAAAAAACTGAAAATGGATATGTTTTATTAGCTTTATGGAGAATGCATACCGTTAATATAAAGAAAATCGAAAGACCTAAGGTCAGAAAATAGCATTTTTTATGTGTTTTCTGGTGGATTTTGTGATATCCCAGCAAAACTTAGATTACCAAATAAGGTATAAAATAAGGTATAGGATCTCATATTTTATACATTGCAGCATTGATGATTTTAACAGGCGATGAGACTCAAAGTAATGCATCCACATTATCACAAAGAATACCAGTAAGGTATAAAATAAGTCATAAATTTATAACGAAGAATACGAGTAAGGTGTAAAATATATGATATTTTATAGGTTACGAGAAATGAAATAATATAGCATACCAGAAGATAATACTTATATAAGGTGTTACGAGTAGTGAAAAAGTAATTTTGTATTAAATTTACTCACGTGATTGTAAGTAGATAAAATATGCTCGTGAGTGTGTGTCGTTAGAAATTTACTGTCGTGAGCCCATCTCTAGTTTAAACTTATGCATTTTTTTATAAAATAATTATTTTTTATGTTATTGTAATGCATTATGCATCCAATTATAAATAATACATTATTTCAAACTTTCAAATAATACATAATGTAACCAAATATAAGTCATCCATGATTTAATGTTTAGAAATAATAAATATGAAATACATTTTTTCCAATAATCATGCATTACGTAGCAAATTATTAGTAATGTATTATTTTTCACTTGAAAATAATACGTTGTGGAACAAATGTTTGGTAAGACATCCTAAAATAATGCTACAAATAAGGTATATACATTACCTGGTAATGTGTTATATAATCACTACTCATTACCAAAGTTTTGCTGGGATACTTTATGGGGTCCCCTACCGATATTTCTATGCATTATAAACGGAATGACAAAGTGAGTATACCCCCATACTGTGGTTGGAGGGTATAAAAAAACAAGTATAACAGTTAACTTCGACTTGGCCGAATATATGAATACCCTGCAAAATGCCCTTTTTAAAGGATAGTAAATTTTTTAATGTGAAAAAATTACCAATTTTGATTCGAAATATTTTATTTTGCGTAAAAAACTTTTTTTTGTCATTTCTGTAAAAAAAAAAAAAAAAATGATTTACTAATTTTTTTTTTGAGTGTAAAATTTTTTTCGAGTGTAAAATTGTTTTCCAGTGTAATTTTTTTTAGTGTAAAAATATTTCTGAGTGACAAAAATACTCTGTAAAGTGAATTTGTGGCTTATCATTGTTTTTAAAGCTTGTTTTTTAAACTCGGGTTTTTCAAAACGTGAATTTTATGTGAAACCAATCTGAAATTCAGGGTTTTGCTTAGAACTTTTGAACCACTGAACCGATTTGGCTGAAATTTGTAACGAACCAGGCCAGAGAAACGGTAAATATAGATGCCACACTTCAGCTCCCTCAGATTTTTTGTTCGAAAGTTACCGTGTGTTTTATCTCGTAAATTCGCGAAAAACCCTTGCTGAAATTCACTCTTTTGCACATAACTTTTGAACCACTGGACCGATTTCGCTGGATAGCAACACCAACCTGACCAGGTAAATCCCTAACATATATGCCAAACTTCAGGAGGCTCCGTAAAGTCTTTCAAAAGTTAGCGTGTTTTAAACAGACAGACAGACTGACCGACGGACGGACGGACATCGCTAGATCATCTTAAAATCGATCGAGGATCATGAATATATATACTTTATGGGGCCTATACCAATATTTCGAGGTGTTACAAACGGAATGACAAACCCTCTATCACTTGAGTGGATGGTATAAAAATAATTAAAGTTTTAATTATATAAATTAAAAATTTAATTAAAAAAAAAAATTGGAAACGAATTAAAATTATTTTGAATATAACGGAATATATCTTCCTTCATTGTTTTTATTTAAAAAAAAATAAAAAATTGTAGTGAACACTCAATTTCGAAGTTTACTGTATAATAAATTGAAGTGTTTGTGTATCTGATTATAAATGTGTGTGCGTGTGTGTGTTGTGTTGATTATGAGTTTGTGCGTGTATATTTATATTTGTTTATGTGTGCGTGTACGTTTATGTATTGGGGTATATTTGTAAAAGGTAATTGTAAATTTTATATTTTTGTTTTGCTTTCTGCCATGTTGTCAAATTTCAACCATTGATATTATATACTAAGGGCGGGGAAGTTCTGTTTTTGAAATATACTTTCACAGACATAATTTTCAAATTAAGAACATTCTTGCTAAAGAAAAATGACGAGAAACTCTTGTTAAGTTGCGTTCAAAAATTTCAACTGAAAAAAAAAAAAATGTTTCAGAACACAGAATATAATATCGTATATTTTATTTTAATTAAAATTTTAATTTTATTTGATTTTTTCTGTAAGTACAGATCGAGCACGGGCTCCAATTATATTTGTTATAAGGGTTCAAGTTGAAAAAATGCAAAAGAAAAATTGAATTTCTAAAAATTATAGACATTTCTGGTATTTCCTATACCGGTTTCAAACACCCCAGTTAGTGTCATCAACAGTAGGATTTTAAATGTCGGTTTGTCTTGTTAATGAAAACTGTTTTTTATATATGTGAATATTTTTAGTTTCTACAGAATAAATTTTGACAGTTTCCAACACTACAATTCTATTTCTAGCAATCTCAACCTCACTTCATACTTTCTTTAATTGTTTTTTAATTTAATATTAATTAAATTTTTAATTAATATAATTAATTGTTTAATTAAATTTTTATCTATATTTTAATTAACATTTTATTTGTTTTTAAATTTAAAATTAATTAAATATTTAATTAATATAATTAATAATTTAATTAAATTTTTAGCTTTACTTAGTTTTGTTTTTTTGTTGTGTTTTGTTTTCCGTGTGTGCGCGACTGTGTGTTTTTTTCTTGCATTATATTACATATTAATAGAATTGAAATTTTTTTAATTAAATTTTTAATTTATATAATTAAAACTTTATTTATTTTTCTTTTTAAATTTTAATTAAATTTTTTAAATTATAGTTTTAAATTTTTAATTAAATATCCATTTATTTTTAATATACAAATATTTTTAATTTATATGCGCGTTGTAGTGATTGGTCCGGATTTAATTAATTTTTTAATTAAATCTACGAATTTTTTAATTATTTTTTTTTTATTTTTTCTGTAAAACTAAAAAATTTTCTGGTCTCGCAGTGGATTGACTAAAATTTTGAGATTTTAGCTTATTAATATAATTTTATAATCGCTGTAAATTCTAGTTGCAAAAAAAATTTATTTTCATTGTGGCCCCCCAATAAACACAAGAACGATATGATAGCGTAAACGTTATCACCTGTATGATACTAAAACCGGCTATTTAAAAATTGGAATATTTGAATTTGAAATAAACTTCAAAAATTTTCATAAATTATTTTTCATTTTAAACAAAAAGAAATCAACCGAACGGGGAAACCCAAATATTATTAGAGTTAAATGAACGTGAATTGGTATTCCAAAATGCCTTTGATTGATTGAAGAGCAATTGGGAATACATGCATCATATTCTTGAAGATTTTGTACATGAGATATTTTTCCGTGGACCTTATTTCAATGCTCTTCGGGAATCCCAATTTTGGCCAGTCCACGTGAAGGCGAGAAAAAGGTATCAGTTTCACTTTATGGAGGTGGTGAATATGGAGATCGTGGTAATGTAACCAATTTCATATAAAAGCTTTTACATTTTTTGTTTTTCGAAATAAATAAATTTATATTTTGATGTAAAAAATATATGTAAATGTAAAATAAAATTGTGTTTAAAATAAAAACCTTATATTTTTCTGCAAAAAATAGTGCAATTATAAATTTTAACATTAAAAAAAATATTTTTAGGATTTTCTAAAAATTTCAGTTATTAATTTTAATATGAAAAACATAATTGATATCATAAATATTATCACTAAACGAGTCGCAAATGATATCACTAAAAGTATCGCCAATGATATCATAATCGCCTGGAATAACGATACATTTTCGATACTAGACTGGACTAAGGCGATTCTACTATCGTTCTACCGATAGCGAAAACGATATCACTTTTTCATTGGAAAACGATATCATAAGGAAAGGTACACTTTAGAACGAAAACACTATCTTTTTCGTATCACTTATAATAATCACTTATGATAATGAATATCACCTAGGTGATATTGCTTCGATATCATAACGGTATCGTTTGGTTTATTGGGATAGTGTTTACAGCTAAATGATTTTAACCTTGTGGTGTTGGCGTCTGTGTTTATAAAATTTACCGGTTTAAAATTTCAAACGTGAAAAATTTTATCAAGTTTTTTTTTTTAAAGATTTTTTTATTTATTTATTCTACGCATGTCGTGTTTCAAAGTAGACGAGTGTTGTTTTATTTATTTTTTTTTGTTTTAAAGAAAAATTATTTTTAATTTTTTAAAATTATGTTCATATGACTTTTAAGCTACTTTTCGTTACATATATTTTTTTTTTAATAATTTTCTTTTGTGGTTTTTGTTTTAAATTTTTTTTTTTCGTATTTTAACAAAAAATAACAACTAAAGAAAATTCTTCATTTTAATGGTATAATTCATTATCCTCTTATAGTCTTTTAGTTTGTTTTTAATGAATAAAACAATGTTTTGGATGTAGGAAGGAATGTCTGAATGTATATGTAGGAATATAAAGAATGTATACATGTAGCATATACAGTGACCGGCAAAAGTCAACGTACGGCATATTAGATGTAATTCATTTAACGACAAAATTAACAATAATGGACAGAATTACACTGTGCTACAAAAATTTATTTATTACTTTTTCATAATATTTATAAACTTTTTCATAGTATTTATGAAAAAAACTTGCCAGACACCCTCAAATTTTAAAGTTATTGTCAAAAAACGTTTTTTGGGACTTTTCTCACTAAACCACGTGTAACTTAAAAAGTTTTCCACCGATTTTCAATTTGTTAACTGTTTTGAATAGAAGAAATATAGGGCTTTTTAGGTATGTGAATTGGTCTATACATTTAAGAAATATATGTATTGATTTTTTCAACAATATCTAATTTTTTTGTTATTTTTTGAAAAATTTTAGAGTTTATCGATTTTTTTCTGCTATAGTTCGTTCAACAATATTTATATTTATAAACGTATTCTTAAAGAAAATTTAATTGTGATTACGATGAGCTTTGTGCCGAAAAAATCGAATAACAATTGACAGAGTTGTGACAATTTTTCTAAAAAATAAAATTAAGATTTTGCATGAAATTGACGTTCGGACAACCCAGGCAAAAAAAATAAAAAAATAAACTAACATACTGAGAGGTCGCGTATCGTTATTTTAAAGGTTTTTGGCTCCCTGAATTCGAATTTGACCTTGAAATTGCGCTTATCTTATTAAGCTTTTGATATATCAATTTATGTTTAATATCTCAAAAACCTGACGCGATAGAGCAATTTAAAGGTCAGATTCGGATTCAGCTCGCCAAAAACCTTTAAAAATATTGTACATGACCTCTTATGATAAATTTATTTTTTTTTGCCTGGGTTGTCTAAACGGCGATTTCCTGAAAAATCTTAATTTTCTTTTTTAGAAAAATTATTACAACTCTGCCAATTCTTATCTGATTTTTACAGGATAAAGCTCATCGAATGCAGAACTAAATTTTCTTTAAAAATATGTTTATTAATATAAAGGTTGTTAAACGAACTATAGTAGAAAAAATCGATAAACTCGAAAAATTTTCAAAAAATAACAAAAAATTATATATTATAGAAAAAATCAATAGATATCATTCTTATATGTGTAGACCAATTCACACACATGGAAAGCCCTATCCTTCTTCTATCCAAAACGGTTAAAAAATTTAAAATCGGTTAAAAATTTTCTGAATTACACAAGGTTTAGTGAGCAAAGTCCCAAAAAACCCTTTTTTCATAATAACTCTAAAATTTGAGGGTGTCTGGCAAGTTTAATGGGCATTTTTGTGATCTACTCGACAAAACCAACAACCTATACCATGTTACATTAGAAGTATTTTTTCACTGTAGCACGGTGTTATTAACAAACTAGTATTTTTGTAAAAAGTGTTGTGTAGGTAATCTAAAAGGCTTTAATTTAAGCTTAATGGCATCCAGATTGAGTAAATATTAAATGTGCTTCAAGGGTTGAAATGGAAATTAAAATTATTGTAAGACTTTTTTTATAAAAATTTTTAAAAATATTTTTAAGTCGATTTTGTCCCAATTTAAACATTAATAAATTACATATACTATCTAGTCGTACGTAAACTTTTGGCAGCCACTGTATAATATTACACATGTATGTGTGAGTGTATAAAATTAAACATCTTTAACATATAATGTAGCAATTTAGACTAAATTGTATTAACACACACATGTGAATGTATCAGTGTGATTGTGGAGGGTTTAAGTGTATGTGTCTGTACTATGTGTGTATTCCTTGTTTTGTGTATTTTATATGAGCCCTAGCGAATCTGGGTGTATTTCTTTTTTGCGTGTATGTGTGTTTTAGGATTTTCTTTCTGCTTTAGTATGCGTAAAAAAATCTTTATTAAAATACAAGAAAAAAAAATTAAATTCATGAAAATAAAAGTCTAAAACAAAGCAAAATTTTCCAAACACCATTACATGCCAGCTGTTACTTTCGCTTTTAATTACTGTTGTTGTTTCTAGTATTATTGTTGTTATTGTTTCTGTACTCTTAATAATAATTGTTGTTGTTTATTAAATTATGTTGTGGTATTTGCAGCTGTTTTATATGTTTTAATCTTGTTAAGTTTTAATAATATTATATACTTGTATTCAATATAAGAGAAAACATTTTTATAAAATACACAAAAATTTATTTAAGATTTAAAAAAAATGAGAATTTAATAATAATAGAAAATTTCAAGTTATCGATATATCGATGACTTTAACAATTTTTTATAGAATATTTTAAATTTATCGATTTATCGATAATTTTAGCAATTTTGTATAGAAAATTGTAAATCAATCGATTTATCGATAACAATTTAACAATTTAACAATTTTCTATAGAAAATTTAAAATCTATCGATTTATCGATAATTTTAAAAATTTTCTATAGAAAATTTTAAATTCTATTATAAATTAGAAAATTGTTCAAAATTATCGATATATCGATAATTTTAACAATTTTCTATAGAAAATTTTAAATTATCGATCTATCGATAATTTTAACAATTTTCTATAGAAAATTTTAAATTATCGATCTATCGATAATTTTAACAATTTTCTATAGAAAATTTTAAATTATCGATCTATCGATAATTTTAACAATTTTCTATAGAAAATTTTAAATTATCGATATATCGATAATTTTGAACAAATTTCTATAGAAAATTTTAAATTATCGATATATCGATAATTTTGAACAATTTTCTATAGAAAATTTTAAATTATCGATATATCGATAATTTTGAACAATTTTCTATAGAAAATTGTTAAAATTATCGATAGATCGATAATTTTAACAATTTTCTATAGAAAATTTTAAATTATCGATACATCGATAGTTTTAACAATTTTCTATAGAAAATTTTAAATTAACAATTTTCTATAGAAAATTTTAAATTATCGATCTATCGATAATTTTAACAATTTTCTATAGAAAATTTTAAATTATCGATCTATCGATAATTTTAACAATTTTCTATAGAAAATTTTAAATTATCGATCTATCGATAATTTTAACAATTTTCTATAGAAAATTTTAAATTATCGATCTATCGATAATTTTAACAATTTTCTATAGAAAATTTTAAATTATCGATCTATCGATAATTTTAACAATTTTCTATAGAAAATTTTAAATTATCGATCTATCGATAATTTTAACAATTTTCTATAGAAAATTTTAAATTATCGATCTATCGATAATTTCAACAATTTTCTATAGAAAATTTTAAATTATCGATACATCGATAATTTTAACAAAATAAATTATCGATACATCGATAATTTCAACAATTTTCTATAGAAAATTTTAAATTATCGATACATCGATAATTTTAACAATTTTCTATAGAAAATTTTAAATTATCGATATATCGACAATTTTTAATAATTTTCTATAGAAAATTTTAAATTATCGATATATCGATAATTTTAATAATTTTCTATAGAAAATTTTAAATTATCGATATATCGATAATTTTAATAATTTTCTATAGAAAATTTTAAATTATCGATATATCGATAATTTTAATAATTTTCTATAGAAAATTTTAAATTATCGATATATCGATAATTTTAATAATTTTCTATAGAAAATTTTAAATTATCGATATATCGATAATTTTGAACAATTTTCTATAGAAAATTTTAAATTATCGATATATAGATCGATAATTTAAAAAATTCTATAGAAAATTTTAAATTATCGATACATCGATAATTTTAACAATTTTCTATAGAAAATTTTAAATTAACAATTTTCTATAGAAAATTTTAAATTATCGATACATCGATAATTTTAACAATTTTCTATAGAAAATTTTAAATTATCGATCTATCGATAATTTTAACAATTTTCTATAGAAAATTTAAAATTATCGATCTATCGATAATTTTAACAATTTTCTATAGAAAATTTTAAATTATCGATACATTGATAATTTTAATAATTTTCTATAGAAAATTATAATTATCGATATATCGATAATTTTGAACAATTTTCTATAGAAAATTTTAAATTATCGATAATTTTAACAATTTTCTATAGAAAATTTTAAATTATCGATAATTTTAACAATTTTCTATAGAAAATTTTAAATTATCGATAATTTTGAACAATTTTCTTTAGAAAATTTTAAATTATCGATATATCGATAATTTTAACAATTTTCTAGAGAAAATTTTAAATTATTGATACATCGATAATTTTAACAATTTTCTATAGAAAATTTTAAATTATCGATACATCGATAATTTTAACAATTTTCTATAGAAAATTTTAAATTATCGATACATCGATAATTTTAACAATTTTCTATAGAAAATTTTAAATTATCGATACATCGATAATTTTAACAATTTTCTATAGAAAATTTTAAATTATCGATACATCGATAATTTTAACAATTTTCTATAGAAAATTTTAAATTATCGATACATCGATAATTTTAACAATTTTCTATAGAAAATTTTAAATTATCGATACATCAATAATTTTAACAATTTTCTATAGAAAATTTTAAATTATCGATACATCGATAATTTTAACAATTTTCTATAGAAAATTTTAAATTATCGATACATCGATAATTTTAACAATTTTCTATAGAAAATTTTAAATTATCGATACATCGATAATTTTAACAATTTTCTATAGAAAATTTTAAATTATCGATACATCGATAATTTTAACAATTTTCTATAGAAAATTTTAAATTATCGATACATCGATAATTTTAACAATTTTCTATAGAAAATTTTAAATTATCGATACATCGATAATTTTAACAATTTTCTATAGAAAATTTTAAATTATCGATACATCGATAATTTTAACAATTTTCTATAGAAAATTTTAAATTATCGATACATCGATAATTTTAATAATTTTCTATAGAAAATTTTAAATTCTCGATACATCGATAATTTTAATAATTTTCTATAGAAAATTTTAAATTATCGATACATCGGTAATTTTAATAATTTTCTATAGAAAATTTTAAATTATCGATACATCGATAATTTTAACAATTTTCTATAGAAAATTTTAAATTCTCGATACATCGATAATTTTAATAATTTTCTATAGAAAATTTTAAATTCTCGATACATCGATAATTTTAATAATTTTCTATAGAAAATTTTAAATTATCGATACATCGATAATTTTAATAATTTTCTATAGAAAATTTTAAATTATCGATACATCGATACATCGATAATTTTAATAATTTTCTATAGAAAATTTTAAATTATCGATAATTTTAATAATTTTCTATAGAAAATTTAATCGACAATTTTAACAATTTTCTATAGAAAATTTTAAATTATCAGAAAATTTGTAATTATCGATATATCGATAATTTTAGCAATTTTCTATAGAAAATTTTAAATTATCGATATATCGATAATTTTGAACAATTTTCTATAGAAAATTTTAAATTATCGATATATCGATAATTTTGAACAATTTTCTATAGAAAATTTTAAATTATCGATATATCGATAATTTTGAACAATTTTCTATAGAAAATTTTAAATTATCGATATATCGATAATTTTGAACAATTTTCTATAGAAAATTTTAAATTATCGATATATCGATAATTTTGAACAATTTTCTATAGAAAATTTTAAATTATCGATATATCGATAATTATTATAATTTTAACAATTTTCTATAGAAAATTTTAAATTATCGATACATCGATAATTTTAACAATTTTCTATAGAAAATTTTAAATTATCGATACATCGATAATTTTAACAATTTTCTATAGAAAATTTTAAATTATCGATACATCGATAATTTTAACAATTTTCTATAGAAAATTTTAAACTATCGATATATCGATAATTGTGAACAATTTTCTATAGAAAATTTTAAACTATCGATATATCGATAATTGTGAACAATTTTCTATAGAAAATTTTAAATTATCGATAATTTTAACAATTTTCTATAGAAAATTTTAAATTATCGATAATTTTAACAATTTTCTATAGAAAATTTTAAATTATCGATAATTTTGAACAATTTTCTTTAGAAAATTTTAAATAATCGATATATCGATAATTTTAACAATTTTCTAGAGAAAATTTTAAATTATTGATACATCGATAATTTTAACAATTTTCTATAGAAAATTTTAAATTATCGATACATCGATAATTTTAACAATTTTCTATAGAAAATTTTAAATTATCGATACATCGATAATTTTAACAATTTTCTATAGAAAATTTTAAATTATCGATACATCGATAATTTTAACAATTTTCTATAGAAAATTTTAAATTATCGATACATCGATAATTTTAACAATTTTCTATAGAAAATTTTAAATTATCGATACATCGATAATTTTAACAATTTTCTATAGAAAATTTTAAATTATCGATACATCGATAATTTTAACAATTTTCTATAGAAAATTTTAAATTATCGATACATCGATAATTTTAACAATTTTCTATAGAAAATTTTAAATTATCGATACATCGATAATTTTAACAATTTTCTATAGAAAATTTTAAATTATCGATACATCGATAATTTTAACAATTTTCTATAGAAAATTTTAAATTATCGATACATCGATAATTTTAACAATTTTCTATAGAAAATTTTAAATTATCGATACATCGATAATTTTAACAATTTTCTATAGAAAATTTTAAATTATCGATACATCGATAATTTTAACAATTTTCTATAGAAAATTTTAAATTATCGATACATCGATAATTTTAACAATTTTCTATAGAAAATTTTAAATTATCGATACATCGATAATTTTAACAATTTTCTATAGAAAATTTTAAATTATCGATACATCGATAATTTTAACAATTTTCTATAGAAAATTTTAAATTATCGATACATCGATAATTTTAACAATTTTCTATAGAAAATTTTAAATTATCGATACATCGATAATTTTGAACAATTTTCTATAGAAAATTTTAAATTATTGATACATCGATAATTTTGAACAATTTTCTATAGAAAATTTTAAATTATCGATATATCGATAATTTTGAACAATTTTCTATAGAAAATTTTAAATTATCGATATATTGATAATTTTGAACAATTTTCTATAGAAAATTTTAAATTATCGATATATCGATAATTTTGAAAAATTTTCTATAGAAAATTTTAAATTATCGATATATCGATAATTTTGAACAATTTTTTATAGAAAATTTTAAATTTAAATTTAAATATCGATAATTTTAACAATTTTATTTAAAAAATTTTAAATTATCGATATATCGATAATTTTAACAATTTTCTATAGAAAATTTTAAATTCTCGATACATCGATAATTTTAATAATTTTCTATAGAAAATTTTAAATTCTCGATACATCGATAATTTTAATAATTTTCTATAGAAAATTTTAAATTATCGATACATCGATAATTTTAATAATTTTCTATAGAAAATTTTAAATTATCGATACATCGATACATCGATAATTTTAATAATTTTCTATAGAAAATTTTAAATTATCGATAATTTTAATAATTTTCTATAGAAAATTTAATCGACAATTTTAACAATTTTCTATAGAAAATTTTAAATTATCAGAAAATTTGTAATTATCGATATATCGATAATTTTAGCAATTTTCTATAGAAAATTTTAAATTATCGATATATCGATAATTTTGAACAATTTTCTATAGAAAATTTTAAATTATCGATATATCGATAATTTTGAACAATTTTCTATAGAAAATTTTAAATTATCGATATATCGATAATTTTGAACAATTTTCTATAGAAAATTTTAAATTATCGATATATCGATAATTTTGAACAATTTTCTATAGAAAATTTTAAATTATCGATATATCGATAATTATTATAATTTTAACAATTTTCTATAGAAAATTTTAAATTATCGATACATCGATAATTTTAACAATTTTCTATAGAAAATTTTAAATTATCGATACATCGATAATTTTAACAATTTTCTATAGAAAATTTTAAATTATCGATATATCGATAATTTTGAACAAATTTCTATAGAAAATTTTAAATTATCGATATATCGATAATTTTGAACAATTTTCTATAGAAAATTTTAAATTATCGATATATAGATCGATAATTTAAAAAATTCTATAGAAAATTTTAAATTATCGATACATCGATAGTTTTAACAATTTTCTATAGAAAATTTTAAATTAACAATTTTCTATAGAAAATTTTAAATTATCGATCTATCGATAATTTTAACAATTTTCTATAGAAAATTTTAAATTATCGATCTATCGATAATTTTAACAATTTTCTATAGAAAATTTTAAATTATCGATACATCGATAATTTTAACAATTTTCTATAGAAAATTTTAAATTATCGATACATCGATAATTTTAACAATTTTCTATAGAAAATTTTAAACTATCGATATATCGATAATTTTAACAAGTTTCTATAGAAAATTTTAAATTATCGATACGTCGATAATTTTAACAATTTTCTTTTTAATTTTTTTTTCTTTTAAATAGTTTTTTTTCTCATTTAAATTTTTATTTAAAATCAATTTGTTTAAAAAAAAATTATAATTGTCAGCTTTTGAAAACTAACTTTTCCTTTGTTTTCCTTTTAACGTTTTATATGCCTCTAAGGCTGTGTAAAGAATACATATTTTTTTATTAGTCAATTTTTTTAGCCAATTTTATTGGCCAATAATTTAGTTTTTTTTTTCTATATAAAAATATATTTTTTTTGGATAAGCACTTTTCAACAGGCTGTTGTATCTTTGTCACAAATGTTTTTTAACAAAGTTTTTTTGCTTTGTGTTGCCTTTTATATAAGTTCTAAGTGTCCTTAAAAAATATTGGATGATCTTTATTAATACAAATTTTCAATATCATATTGAACATACTGAGAATTGACAAAAGTTAAGGACAAAAAACTATAAAAGAATAGTAAAAATTTAATAAAATCAATTTAAACAAGACTTGTAAAGATTTTAAATTGCAAAAATCCTTAAAGGTTTTCAAAAAAAGTCTCAGAATGTGAGAAATTTTTTCTTATAGAAAAAGTTTCAGATTGTGAGGCATTTTTCCTGCAGAAAAAGTCTCAGATTCTAAGACATTTTTCCTATAGAAAAATTTCTCAGACTTTTTACTTTAGTACTTTTTTAGAAAAAAATGGTACTTTTTTAGAAAAAATAGTACTTTTTTTTTAGAAAAAAATAGTACTTTTTTTTAGAAAAAATAGTACTTTTTTTTTACAAAAAATAGTACTTTTATTTTTAAAAAATAGTACTTTCTTAGAAAAATTGTACATTTTTTAGAAAAAATAGTAGTTTTTTATGAAAAATAGAAAAAAGTACTTTTTTTTTAGAAAAAAAAAACACTTTTTTAGAAAAAGTAGCACTTTTTTTTTGGTAAAATTGTACTTTTTTAGAAAAGAACTATGGAACCATTAAGAAAAAACGTACTTTTTCAAGGAAAAAGCACTTAATTAGAAAAAATTTTACTTTTTTACTTAAAATTCAAGATTTCTATAAAAAAAGTGTCAGTAACTTCTGAGTAATTTTTTCTATAAAAAGCCTCAGAATCTGAGAAATTTTTCTTATGGAAAAAGTTGCAGAATCTGAGAAATTTTTTCTATAGAAAAATTCTCAGATTTGGAGGCGTTTTCGCTATAGAAAAATGTCTCTGAATTTTTACTTTAGTACTTTTTTTTTAGAAAAAATTGTACTTTTTTTTAGAAAAAAAGTACTTTTTTTAAAAAAATAGTACTTTCTTAGAAAAAATTGTACATTTTTTAGAAAAAATAGTAGTTTTTTATGAAAAATAGAAAAAAGTACTTTTTTTTAGAAAAAAAAACACTTTTTTAGAAAAAGTAGCACTTTTTGTTGGTAAAATAGCACTTTTTTAGAAAAGAACTATGGAATCATTAAAAAAAAAGTACTTTTTCAAGGAAAAAGTACTTTATTAGAAAAAATTATACTTTTTTTTTTTTAAATTTGAGATTTTTCTATAAGAAAAATTTCTCCGAATCTGAGACTCTTTATAGGAAAAATGTCCCAGAATCTGAGACTTTTTCTATAAGCAAAATTCCCATTTCTACTTTTTTTTTTAAAAAATAGTATTTTTTTTAGAAAAAATAGTACTTTTTTAAAAAATAGTACTTTTTTAGAAAAATAGTACTTTTTTAGAAAAAGTTGTACTTTTTTTTTAGAAAAAAATAGTATTTTTTTATGAAAATTAAAAAAAAAAGTAATTTTTTTTTAGAAAAAAAAAAAAAACACTTTTTTAGAAAAAGTATCACTTTTTAGTGGTAAAATAGTACTTTTTTAGAAAAGAATTATGGAACCTTTAAGAAAAAAGTACTTTTTCAAGAAAAAAGTACTTAATTAGAAAAAATTTTAGTTTTTTTTTCCTAAAATCTGAGACTTTTTCTATAAGAAAAATGTCTCCGAATCTAAAACTCTTTATAGGAAAAATGTCCCAGAATCTGAGACTTTTTCTACAAGCAAAATTCCCATTTCTTGTCGTGGATTTAATTATTTACACCCCAAAAATAAATTGACCCTTAAAAAATCTCGCCTCCCTAACAAATCAAGTTTCATTAAAATAGTATTGTTTGAAAACGACCTTCTCTTTTTGTATGGCATTTTTTGAACAGTAGAAAATAAATTTCTTTTTATTATATTACAGTAACCAAGTAATTAGTAACATTCTTGTTATTTATTCTCCAAAGGATATAAAAAAACAGTGAAGTTATTTAGAAAATGACAATAGATTTTAAGGAAACTGGTAATTCTTTACTTAATAATAAACTTAAGTAGTCCAAAATCCTTTATTTGGTTAATAGGTTTTTGTTCTTTTCTTAAAGATTTTACTGTATTTACTTACAATGACTCTTTACTGCCAACAATTTTTTTTTTTTTTTTTTGTTGAAGAATTTTTTCATTAACAATCTCATTTCATTATTTCATTTGTGCAAAGTAACAAATTCTAATGATTTCTTATTATCCCGTAACCATATCTTACATTTTGAAAAAAAAAATAAGAAAATATTTAGAAAATTTGTGCTTTTGGCAAACAATTTCTGTGTTAACAATATTATAACGAAACGATTTTTTTTTTTCAAATAATTATATTGATTTAATGTTGCTGCTGTAAGTTAAAAGAAGTTGGTGTAGTGAAAAGTAAATAAAATTAACAAATGGTCCTTCGAACCGAATGGTTTTTAGAAACAAATGGTCCCTAGAACCAAATGATACATAGAATTAGATTTTTCAAAAAACCAAATGGTCCTTAGAACCGAATGGTTCTTAGAACCGAATGGTTCTAAGAACCGGGTGATGCTTTAAACCATGGTCCTTAGAACCGGATTGTGTTGATTATCTCAGATTCTGAGACATTTTTCTTATAGAAAAAGTCTCAGATTCTGAGACATTTTTCTTATAGAAAAAGTCTCAGATTCTGAGACATTTTTCTTATAGAAAAAGTCTCAGATTCTGAGACATTTTTCTTATAGAAAAAGTCTCAGATTCTGAGACATTTTTCTTATAGAAAAAGTCTCAGATTCTGAGACATTTTTCTTATAGAAAAAGTCTCAGATTCTGAGACATTTTTCTTATAGAAAAAGTCTCAGATTCTGAGAAATTTTTCTTACAGAAAAAGTCTCAGATTTATAGAAAAAGTCTCAGATTCTAAGACATTTTTCTTATAGAAAAAGTCTCAGATTCTTAGACATTTTTCTTATAGAAAAAGTCTCAGATTCTGAGACATTTTTCTTATAGAAAAAGTCTCAGATTCTGAGACATTTTTTTTTTATAGAAAAAGTCTCAGATTCTGAGACATTTTTCTTATAGAAAAAGTCTCAGATTCTGAGACATTTTTCTTATAGAAAAAGTCTCAGATTCTGAGACATTTTTCTTATAGAAAAAGTCTCAGATTCTGAGACATTTTTCTTATAGAAAAAGTCTCAGATTCTGAGACATTTTTCTTATAGAAAAAGTCTCAGATTCTGAGACATTTTTCTTATAGAAAAAGTCTCAGATTCTGAGACATTTTTCTTATAGAAAAAGTCTCAGATTCTGAGACATTTTTCTTATAGAAAAAGTCTCAGATTCTGAGACATTTTTCTTATAGAAAAAGTCTCAGATTCTGAGACATTTTTCTTATAGAAAAAGTCTCAGATTCTGAGACATTTTTCTTATAGAAAAAGTCTCAGATTCTGAGACATTTTTCTTATAGAAAAAGTCTCAGATTCTGAGACATTTTTCTTATAGAAAAAGTCTCAGATTCTGAGACATTTTTCTTATAGAAAAAGTCTCAGATTCTGAGACATTTTTCTTATAGAAAAAGTCTCAGATTCTGAGACATTTTTCTTATAGAAAAAGTCTCAGATTCTGAGACATTTTTCTTATAGAAAAAGAAAAGTAGTTGCTGATAATAACATCCTTAAATCAAGTAAACATTTTTTAAAAAATTTCTGAACAATTTTAAATTATACCACGTTTATTATTGTAAGTATACTTTACAAATATGTATTCTTACAATTCTTCTACGATTTTCCAAAGATTTGTTATGATAGTACCAGAAAATATAGGGGAAATTACAAGTGGGTGTTTAATAAAAATTTGAATACCCTTCACTTAGTGGTAGAGGCATATAAGTTTGTCATCCCGTTTGTAAATCATCGAAATATTGGGCTGGGACCTCATAAAGTATACATGTTTTTGCTCGGTGATCGATTGTAAGACATTCAAGCGATATCTGTCTGTTTAAATGGCAACCACGGCCAAAGTTGTTCACAGATTTGACTGTAACTTAACATATTTACTTTTTGTTGCGTCAATAAATTTGGTATTTCATTTTAGCGATATCGGTTTAGCGGTTCAAACTTTATAAACGAAACTGTAAGAACACCTTGAAATTTTTGTTATTTTCTACATAACCTAAAAATACAAAATGCCTTAATTCGGCTGCTGGTTGCTATATGGGAACGGAATTGGATATCGAAAGGTATTTAATTAAGAACAAACACATTTAAATACCTCAAACATTTTTTCGAAATTTCGCTTATTTCTTTTTTGTTTCGCGGAATATTTTTTTCTAAATTAATATTTTTTTTTTACCTCAAAGGTTTTTTCGCTGATTTTTTTAACAATTTTTTTTATATACAATTTTTTGCAATATTTTTGTTACATTTTCGTTTCGCGGATTTTTCTAAATTATTTCATTCTAACAATTTTTTTACCTCAAAGGTGCCTTTTTTTCACATTTTTTTTTTTCTTTTTTTCAATTAAAATTTTTTGTTATAATTTTTTTTCCATTGTGCAGGATCTCCATCCAGTCGGCCAGACCAAATTCAACTTTTTGTGCTGTTTTTAGTTTTACTGTTTTCAATGTTCAAATAATTGTCTATTAGCATGTTTGCAAGAGTAACGGCTGCTGTTGTTATTGCTGCTGCTTTTGCTGCTGCTTTTGCTTCTGCTGTTTCTTTTATCTACAAAATGACTACTAACTATGACTCCTTGGACTATTGTTATAATGAGCATCATATTATTTATTATGTCTTTTAAATTACTGATAAGTATGTTAGCTTGAGCAGAAAAAAATTATAATTTTTTTGCTGTTTTTTTGGAAGAAGGCTAAAAAGTTAATGGAAAATATGAGTTGTGATAAATTATGTAGGGCTATTAAAGGGGTAATAGTAGTTGTTTCGGTTAACACAAAAAGATAATGTTACTAAAAACCAAAATTATGATGATGAGAACTTTTATTTCACATTTTTATTTTTTTTATTTCATGTAATAAAATAAAGGAATTCTACATAATTACATAAGGAATTTCAATTGTTATATAGAAAAAGTCAGATTCAGAGATATTTTTCTTATAGAAAAAATCTTAGATTCTGGAACCTTTTTCTTATAGAAAAAGTCTCAGATTCTGAGACATTTTTCTTTAAAAAAATCATAGATTCTGAGACGTTTTTCTTATAGAAAAAGTCTTAAATTCTGAGACTTTTTTCTTATAGAAAAAGTCTTTAATTCTGAGACATTTTTCTTATAGAAAAAGTCTTAGATTCTGAGACAATTTTCTTATAGAAAAAGTCTCAGATTCTGAAACAATTTTTCTAGTATCAGTATCAGATTCTGAGACTTTTTCTAAAAGAAAAATGTCTAAAAAACGTCTCAGATTCTCAGATATTTTTGTTATAGTTAAGGTCTCAGATTCTGAGACATTCTTCTTATAGAAAATGTCTCAGATTCTGAGACATTTTTCTTATAGAAAAAGTCTCAGATTTCAGTGCTTCTAAAATTTCGCAGTTTCTTAGATATTTTCCGTATAGATAAAACTGCTATTCTAACACATTTTTTCTCATGGAAAATTTTTTATATTCTGAGAATTTTTTTAAAAGATTTTTAGATTAAAGGTTTTCTTCTTCCAGATTGTGATTCTTAAAAATTTATTTGATTTTTATTAGAAATTTCAATAGAATAACAATTTCCTTTTTTAAATGAAGTTCCTGTCTTTTACACTATGGTGCATTTTTTGTCTCAAATTTTTGCCATCAAATGACACTTCAACTCTTGTATTCAACATTCGTTTTTTGCACATCATAAATGACAGAATATTATTCGTTTATTACTTTTACTTATCACATCGCCGTTCAGAGTCTCGATTATCGTTTATGCGGCTTTATCGTATATATGCCTATGACAGGTAGCATTAAAATTATTAAGCAACAAAATATGAGAAAAAGTTTAAAAAATCAAAACAGTAATAGGTTTATTAAACAGACAGATAGTCGTTTAAGGCAAACATTTAAAAAAAAATCCGATATAATTTTTTATAAATATCAAAAATTTCCTCAATATATTTAATTTTTCAGCCGATTTCAATGTCCTGTTAAGTTGGATTTTACTGTACATTGTACATTTGTTTCCCTGATTTGCAACACCAATACAACTGATGCATATAAAACGTTTATGGTCACATAAGTTCATAGAGTTTTTATGAGATTTTTTGTATTTTGCACAGGGGTTAAACAAATCGATACTGTGTATTTAAAAAAAATATTAAATGCAAAATATTGAAATTATCGGCCGTTTTGGTGTCACTTAAGTATCTGTGCAACATTTGGAAACCATAAATGGTGTCATAAATTTTAATGACCACAATATTAAATCAACACTCTATTTTTTGTTTTAAGGATTTAACTAAAAGGATTAATTTTAGAGAAATATAAACATTTTGGAACAATAAATATGCACTCAAAAAAAAAAAAAAACATTTTAAAATTGCAATAAAAGTTTGAAACATTTTTTTTTTTTGCTACCTACTATTTGACAAGAATTCCTTGTTATTTTACAAGCTTTTTACCAAAAAATTGTAAATTTAAAATTTTTAGAAGCGATAAAACTTACAAGGAATTCTCGTGAACTTACTAGAATTTTGTTACCTCCAATTTTACGAGAATTTTTAGTAAAAGTTACGATTTTTTTTTGTAATTTTACAAGATTTTAACCAATAAAATTGTAAATTTACAACTTTTTTGGCGTAATAAAACTTACAAGAAATTCTCGTAAATCTACTAGATTTTTTTTTTTGTAAAAAACTTTGAAATTTGTAAAATTACAAGAAAAACTGTAAAATTACAAAAAAAATGTAAATTTCGATCGAAAATTATTTGTTAAAAAACAAAGAAAACTGTCAAATATTAATAAATTGGGAGTGGATAATAATTATTTCCGTAAAATTCTTACTTAGACTATAATGATCATTAAAGAAAAAAATTACCAAATCAGGCCAGTCGTTCTCCGATTTAAGATGTATTGTAAAAAGTGAGAGTGGACAATTTTTCTTACCATAAAAACCTTAGTTGTACTATCACGAACGTCAACAAATACTACTAATAGCCAAATCGGCCTTGCCATTTCTCTATTTAAGATATATCGAAATAAAATATTTCAGTTTAAACCTAAGTTGGACTTTGACGAACATTTAAAAAAAAAGTTTAGTCAAATCGATCCAGCCGTTTTCCGATTTTAGAAATATTGAAAAAAGGAGGCGTAAAAGTGGGCGTGATTAATTTGTTTTCTGAAAAAAAACATTTACAAAAATATTATCCAAATCGGTCAGTTCTTATGTAAGTGATGCGATTACTAACGAACTACATTTGATTTTTATTTTATTAGTTTATTTTTCTATAGAAAAATTTTTATATATATCGAATATAAGAGTGGATGGTCAACTTTTCTTACCGTAAAAACCTTATTTGAATTTAACCAACTCGGTCCATCCATTCAAAAGTGGGCGTAGAAATGGAAAATTTTTCTTTCTGAAAAACCTTAGTTGGACTATGACGAACATTAAAAACAAAATAAGACAACCAGTTTCATGGTTAAAATTTTATATATCGGGAAAAGTGAGCGTAAAAGTAGGATTGGACAATTTTTCTTTCCTTAAAAATCTTTTGCGGACTATAACCAAATCGGTCTAGCCCTTATAGTTCTTTCGATATACAGAAAAAGGTGGGCGTGGGAAATTTTACTATCCGTAAAAATCTTAGTTGAATTATGACGAACGTTTTCAACAAAAATTAGTCAAAGTGGGCGTAGTCAATTTCTTTTTTCGTAAAAAAGTTGGAATATGATGAAAATTCATTTAAAAAAATTTAGTCGAATCGATCCAGCCATTCTCAGATTTTAGATAAATTGAAAAAGTGGCGTTAAAGTGCGCGTGGTTGATTTTTCTTTCAGTAAAAACTTAAATGGGACTACTACGAACCTTTTAATAAAAAATTACCCAAATCTGTGCAGCTGTTTTCCGATTTTATATAAATTGAGAAAAGTGGGCGTAAAAGTGGGCGTGGTCAATTGTTCTTTACGTAAAAATCTAAGTTTGACTATGACAAACATTTAAAAAAAAATTGTCCAAATCGGTCCAGCCGTTCTCAACTGATGCGGTTACCAACGAACGACAATTGATTTTTATTTATGTAGAAGATATATGAACTAAAAAATCGGTCCATATTTAGACCTAGCCCCCATACAAAGGTCCTCTTTAGTTTTGACTCAAATGACTCTAATAACCGTATTATAATAAGTATATTTTCGAAACGTGTAAACGTGTTTTGTCGTCACAAATCATCATTCCGAATTTTAAAGAAATCGGACCAGTTCTTCTTGAAGCCCCCATACAAACCACCTTCCCGATTTTCACATAAATCTCTCAAATTTCATGAAAATAGAAAATATTTAATTAAAAGTTTGTTTGTGTATGTTAAACGCGTACTTAAATAACTTTATAAAATCTGATAGTCATCGGATCACTCAGAAAATTATGTAAGTTACTACATGTTAGTTGTTTGCATCTTTACAGTAGATAGTTGTTTTCAACTACAAAGTTAGTTATTTTTGTATAAAAATATCAAACAACTATTTCTGTTAGTTATTTTTAGTCGTTTTTTTAATAACTAACAAAAAAAGTACTGTAATGTAGTAACAGTTATTTAAAGTAGTTAATTTTATATTTTTTATCTCTGAAAAATTTTCAAAGTTTTTTCCAAAAAAATAAATTTTCGTTTTTTTATTTTTTACAACTTTAAAAAAAAAAAAACTTGGAAAAAATTTGGTCTTCAATTTTTTTTTTTCTGAAAAATTTTTTGAAAAAAAAAAATTATATATTGTTTATTTTATTTTTACTACATATTAATTGTTTCGACTACAAATGTTAGTAATTTTTACTACATAAGTCAGTTGTTTTTTGTTAGTTAAAATAACTAACATTGTTAGTTGATTTAACTGAAAAAGTAGTTGACTCCAAAACAACTTACAAAGTAGTGATTTTAACTGACATTTTCAGTTGATTTTACTAACAAAATTTTTTGAGTGATCAGTTTTGGACTTAGGCCCCTTTTGAAAATTTCCCCGAGTAAAAATTTTTATATGATGCAATATATCATGATATATAACACAATATATATTTATACGCAATTTAATCCGAATAATGGTGGATGTTTTTGAATTAAAAAAGATCAACTTGTATAAAATATGATTTGATTTCATCCGAGTTTTGACCAGACATTGCCATATATTAGTGGATCTAATTAGATCTAATTGCATAAAAACATATAAAATCCTGGTCTTTTTGGTTTGGGTTGAGATACAATACACCACAGGTCAACGATACATTCCCCAAACATATAATTTCCTAAAACAACAAAAATGTTTGGGTACGCTTCGAACCAGATAGGTGATATACATAACCCTAACAAGGAAATGTTTAGGAACATTTTAAAAAGTTTCTTATACTTAGCCTAAAAAACTTAGAACATTTTTGATTAATTGGAAACATTTATAGTTATATATGGAACAGAATAAGATATATATAATTTTATATTAAATTATACAGAAAAACAAATTTTGTATTCACCCTTATATAATTTTATATAATTATATCAAACGTACACCTTTTAATCCGAATCATGATTGAATTATATGTAACTAAATATGACTGCATTTAAAAAATTTAGAAAATATCTCACGCGATGTATAATCATATATGATTTATTATGTTTGCATCAAGTTATATATTGTTATATATGTTTATTTTTACTCGGGTCGCCCGATATTCAGTCAAAGCGGTTTATTGTCAACAAATAGAAGCCCATTTCACTCAAATTTGATGTGTGAGTGTTTTTTACACTTATTAAAGATTTGACAAAATATATATCTAATCAGTCCATAAGACCCATTTTCCGGGGCCAATTTTCGAGAAACTCTGGTGTAGGGTATAATATGGTCGGTCTTGACCGACTATAATTTTCTTACTTGTTATATTTTGGTACTTTTAAAGACTTTAATAAATCAACTATTTCTACAGATGATTTTTATGTTTTGGTTCTATTTAAAACTTCGATAAATCCAATACTGCTTACAAAAATGGTATTTTGGTACTTTTGATTAATCCACGACTGTTAAAAGATTTTTATATTTTGGTACTTTTTACAACTACGAATACTTACTTAGAAACCATTTTCATAGTGACTTTTTAATTTGTTACCATTTAAAACTTCAATAAATCTGCAACTGTTTACAAAAATGGAATTTTGGTACTTTTTGATTAATCCACAACTGTTTTAGAAGATTTTTATATTTTGGTACTTTTTACAAGGACAAATGCTTAGCAATCATATTTTATATGCATTTTTTAAATAAGTTTAGTTTTAAATACTATTAGTTTAAAGCATATTTATATTTTAGTACTTTTTAAAACTTTCACAAATTCTCAAGTTTAGAATTTTTCTGTGTTGTCCGATATTTTTTCTGAAATTTTCTTTATTTTTTTTACTATTTTTCTAAAATTCTTTTTAAAACTAGTATACCGGTTAGTTTTTATATTTTGGTACTTTTTTAAAATTCCCTGGTATTTAATCAAATTTGTATATTTTGTTACTTTTTAAGACCCATTGTTGAAGATTTTTTTTTTGCCATTTGATCCTTTAAATAAATCCTTAATTATTTAACCCTTTGACGACCACAGGCAAGTATACTTGCCAAATCGTTTTTGGCGAGTATTTTGGTTCAGATAAAAGATAGGGCAAATGTGCTAATAGGTGAATTGTAGAAGAGTGTTATGACAATAAAAGTCTAGTTTTCAGTTAGTCTTTAACTTTATCCACTTACTCACTGTAAGTCCCCAAAGTTTGTAAAATAAAAATCTCTATTTTAGGGACAAAAGGATCTATACATGTCAAGCAAAATTGGGGCCAAGAATGGGGTTCATAGGTCCAAATTCTTGTAGAATAACTACAATAGAGTTGCAGATCTTAAAAATCACAGCGAATAGCAAATAGCTTTGGCCAGAACTGCGTAATCGCCAAAGGGCAAAATTTTTCCCCATGAAAAATGAAGGGTAAGGAGAGTGGTTAGGGGTCCAATTTTTTGTTTAGTTACTTTTATTAGGTCAACGATTAAGACAATCAACAGAAAATCAAAATCGCCTCGACAGAAAATGTATGGTCGTCAAAGGGTTAATAGTTTTTTTAATTTTGTACTTTTTAAGACTGTAATAAATCAACGATTTCTTAAGATGATTTTTATAATTTGATAATATGTATTTAAAACTTTAATAAATCCACTACGGTTTACAAAAATGGTATTTTGGTACTTTTTGATTAATCCACGATTGTTTAGAAGATTTTTATATTTTGGTACATTTTACCACAACGTATGCGTAGAAGATTATTATTTTTTGGTACTTTTTATAAATTATTAACCCGCCATTTTCAGGGTGACCTTTTATTTTTTTTGTACTTTTTAAGTTTATTATCAATCTACTATTAGTTTAGATTATTTTTATATTTTGGTACTTTTTAAAATTTTTTGGTACTTTTTAGAACTCTAAATGCTTAGAAGATTATGTTATTTTGGCTTCACGGTAAGTTTAAGGGGTCACATTTAAAACATCTACTGATGTCATATAAATGTTTATGGACTTTTTTTTATTACAAGTTTAACATACCACCTCGTTAGTAAATGGTACATTCTACAGGCAGTTTAGCAACAAAATTCTAAAGTTTTGTACACTATTTTTCTGCAACTTAAATTCATAGCCATAAATGGCTTCCGGTTATAGTTTTGAACTTTGTTTTTCAAAGTATGAAAATGGTGATTCAATATTATTGCCGTTGTTACTAGTTAGTATTTCCATTTTTTCTGTGCCTCACCTGTCAGCTATCACAATTTTGAAATATTATTTGTCACACTGAATTGGATTTTAAACTTTGAAATTGCAATTTGTTGCTGCTGCTGTTTTTTTTCTGCATTATTTTGCATAAATTTTTTACAAAACAAAAAAAAAAAATAATGGTTGGGTTTAGCAATATAAATTAATGTTGAAGTATGATTTGTTGGCAGCAAAAAATTCAAATAAAGTTAAATTAATTTTTTTTTAATTGAAATCTTTAAACGAAAAAAAGAAGCACTAATGAAATAGTTGTCGTTGGTTGTTTTTTTTTTTTTTTTGTAGCAAATTTTAAATGTATTTGCAATTTTCTGTATTCAATTAAAATCCAAGTTTTTGCTGCATTTAATTGTCCAATTTTCTAGAGCTTCTCAATTTGCAAAACTTTGCAATTATTTGTTTATCTTTGATGTCTTCTTTTGTTTATTTTTTTTTCGTAGTTAAGGCAAACAGAAAAAGGTTTCAATTAAAAATCAATTTAAGCAAAAAAAAAAAAAAAAACTAATGAAAATATTTGGCAAATTGCTAAAGCTCTTATGACGCCTGCTTTTCTGATACCCTTCAATCAGATTTTTTTTTATAATTTTTAATGAAAAAAAAAATTAATCAATTTGGTACATCTTAAAAAGTACCAAAATAAACAAATTTTCTAAAACAATTGAGGAATTCTTTAAAAAATCACAGAAATAGCATTTTTTGTTAAATACAGTAGTGAAAAGTACCAAAATAAATACATACCATAATTCGACCAATATATAATATTGGTCTATAAAAATCTACTAAACCAATCGTACTAAGTACTAAATTTTTTATTTTTTTTTTAAACAGTCGCGGACTTATTAAAGTCTTAAAAAGTACCAAAATAAAAATTTAAGCTCTGCAAAAATATTAATATCTTCTAAAACAATTGCGAATTAATTAAAAAGTACCAACATATTTTTTTTAAACCTTAATTCTACCAAATTTTTTTTTTTTTTCAAATACTTTATTCTTCAGATTATTGAATCTGCCCATTCTTGGCCTAACAATAAGTAAATAAATCTTACAATCTAACTTAAGTACAAGTTACTCCCTAAGAGCCATTTTGAAGGACGGGCCTTATATTTAAATGGGCGGTAAATCTGCACGTTGCAGTCTGGTGTGCGCTTGGGTCCGAGTAAGGGCTCTCAACAATGGATTTGGGTGGTTGCCGAGCTTTTCCTCGTAGTTTAGTCTGATGGTTATAAACTCTTCTCTAACTAGCGAAATATTTAAGTCCTTGTGAATGTTCACATTTCTGACATACCAGGGTGCACCCGTAATGATTCTCAAAATTTTCGATTGTGCCCTCTGTATAAGCTCAACATTAGACATACTGGCTGTACCCCATAGTTGGATACCATAAGTCCATATTGGTTTTAAAATACAATTATACAGGGTGACTTTCGAGTCAAGGCTAAGTTTAGAATGTTTGTTAATTAACCAATGTAATTGGCAGGCTTTTAGCTTCATATGAAGCCTCTTGGCTTCTAAGTGTTTTCGCCATGTAAGACGTCTGTCCAAGTGAATACCAAGGTATGTAACACTCTCAGACTGTGGGATACTTATACCATTTAAAGAAACAGGTGCACAAGTGCCCGTTCTAAGTGTAAACGTACGTGCTTGCTCTTAAGCTCATTAACTTTAATTCGCCAGTTCTTGAACCACGTCTCCACAGCTGTAAGGTGATTGTTTAGTCTCAAGGAGGCAACATGTGGATCTGAGTGATTGCTTAACAATGCAGTGTCATCTGCAAATGTTGACGTTGCAATATGTTCAGATGTCGGCAAGTCCGACGTAAATTTAAGGTAAAGAACAGGGCCGAGCACACTTCCTTGGGGAACACCTGCATTCATCTTATAATCAGAAGTTGTAGCTTCCTTATATTTCACTCTGAAGTATCGATTGAGGAGGTAAGACTCTAAGAGCTTGTGTGTAATCATTGGTAAGTGACATTTTACTTTGTATAAAAGACCCTCGTGCCATACTTTATCGAATGCCTGAGCGACATCCAGAAAAACGGCTGAGCAATATTTCTTTTCTTCAAATGCTTTCCTTATTACGCAAGTTATGCGGTTAACTTGCTCAATGGTTCCATGTTTTTCGCGGAAGCCGAACTGATGAGCAGGAATGCTATCATTATTTTCCATAATTGGAAGAATCTTTTGAAGAAGAACCTTTTCAAATAATTTTGAAGCTTATAGGTCTGTATGACGAAGTTTAAGTTAAATCTTTTCCTGGCTTGGGAATCATTTTGATCTGAGAAATTTTCCATGTGTCTGGGGAGTAAACTTTTTGCAAGATCGCATTAAATATTTTTGTAAGAACACTAACCGCTACAAATGGTAGGTTTTTTATCATGGTTGGTGTGACTAAGTCATACCCAGGCGCTTTCTTTTGGCTTATCTGCGTTCGAATAATTGTCTCAACATCTTGGGCGTCAAACAATATATTACTATGATCCATGTGCAGAGGCAGTTCTGGGAGTGTAAAGTTATTCTCCGCCAAGTTTGGCTCAAACACAGTTCTTAAATGTTCTGCAAATGAGTATGCTTTCTCCTCTTCACTGCGTGCCCAATTGCCACATTGCTTTCTCAGCGGTGGTTCGCCCTCTACCGGTGGTTTAATTTTAGTAGCTTTCCACAGTAAATAGTTTGCTGAACTTGTATGCGATATTCTTTCCACATAAACGCTATTTATGCGATCCTCTTCCAAATGAAGGGCTTTTCTAAGGTTTCTTGTAGCTTCAGACAGCCTCTGCTTTGCGGCAGGAGATCTACTGTTTTGCCATTCCCTTCTTAGCCTTCTCTTGATGGCCAATAGTTGCTCAATTTCTGAGTTTGAAACATGAAAACTACGATTAGGAGTAACGGTCGAAGACGTCAAAGAGTACTCTGCTGCAGATCTCAGAATGGACGTAAACTGCTGAACACATTCTCCAATAGATGTGGCTACTTATATATTTTTTATACTTTAACCAATTCGTCTTTGACGAAGTGAGTCCAAAGGGTGTTTTAACCGAAATTGGTTCATCGTAATACGATAAAATTACTGGGAATGATCTGAACTAAGATCAAATGATGATTCAACAGATAACTTACTCCTATCAATATGTTTCGTTACTCCAAAATCGATAAGATCGGGAATTTTTCTAGGATCCGAAGGCCAATATGTTGGTTGTCCAGACGATATAACATCCAGACTATTTTTCCGATCAATTAGAGCACAGTAAAGCTGTCTTCCCCTAGGGTTCGTCAGACGTGAACCCCAGTAGGTGTGTTTCGCATTGTAGTCTCCACAAGCTAAGAAACGATTACCAAGAGTACTGAAAAAATATTCGAACTGTAGATACTGAAAATCGCGGAGGGCAGTAAACTGCCGTCAGAGTCAGTCCTCCTCCTGTACACTCAAGATGTATTGAGGTTGCCTGAAGGTAAGTTGTCGAAAAAGTTTCCATAGCATGATGCTTAATCCTACTTCTTATCAAAATACCAGTTCCACCGTGCGCCTTACCGTCAGGGTGGTTTGTTTTGTGGAATGTTTATCTGGGAATTTGAAAATTATATCTATTCGTGAGGTGGGTTTCCGATAACAATAACACATCGATGTTATTGTTGTGCAGAAAATAAGATATCTCAGCCTTATGCTGGTTTACGCCGTTTGCATTCCAGAAACATATTTTAAACACACGCATTATTTTTTTGATAGGAGAGCCTGCAAAGTTTTGCGCTTTTAGCTCCTCTATTGTACCTTGCATAGATGCCATAAAAGCATTCATTGTGCTTTGCATAGTAGACATGAAGTTAGTCATTGACTGCATAAGGGTGAAAAACATTGATTCCACCCCTCCTTTACTAGGGGGATTGCAGGGTTGCTGAAAGCCTGTTATCAAAGCGTAAGCATATGTATTACTAGCACTAGCTGAAGAAGTATGTGTCTCAGAAGCGTTTACCGCGGGTGGAACTGAGCCTTGGTATATAGGAGTTAAAGGCGGCGCACTTGGTACGACTTGTGGAATTACCGTATTTCTCGTTGCATGTGCTGGTTCAAATGATAGTATTTGACCTCTGGATTGTAGTTGTTTTTGTTTACCAAAATTTAAAAATTTTCTTAAACAATCACGGATTAATTAATAACATATTTTTTTTTTTAATTATCGTAAAGTTTTAAAAAGTACCAAAATTAATAATTATCAAAATTCTTCTTCAGAAATCGTTGATTTATTAAACTATTAAAAAGTACTAAAATTAATAACACTGAGCTAGTCGCAAAAATTAATAAGCTGGGCATCCTGCTGGTAAAGCTAATTCGTATTCGCGATATTCGCGATATTCGCGATTTAAAATTGTAAAGCCTAGGTACTACAAAAATTAAGTTTTTATGCTTTTGGGTTAGTTTTTAAATCTAAATTTAGAAAATGCATTGTATTTTTCCGCTAAAAAAAAATTTTTTCCGCTAAAAAAAAAAAATTTCCACGATTTTTTTTTTTTCGAAAAATTTTGTTTCTTTTATGTATCGTATTCTACTCATTTTCATAAATTAATAGCAAAATAAAAAAAATTTGGAAAAAAAAATTTCGCGAAAAAAAATTTCCTCGAATATTTTTTTTCTTTTGAATATTCAATAGAGTTTAGATAATAAACAGTAAGCAATTGTCTAAATAATATAAAAAATATTTTTTTTACTTAAAATAAAAAAATATAAAAAAAAATTAATCGCGAATTTCGCTAATACATACGCTAACTTTGAAAAAACTGATATTACAATAGGATTTAGTGTACACGAACTAGATTTACCAGACGGCTGTCGTAAATTCAAATCAAACTAAATATATTTGTATTGAACCAATTTTTTCACGAAAAGAAAGATTTTTCGCGAACAAAAAATTTTTTCGCGAAAAAAATTCACGGTGAGTTTAACAGACTTGAATAGTTTTAAATTTAAAAATTATCGTAAAAGTTTAAAAATATAGTTTTTTGTGTATTGAAGGATCCAAATTTTAAATCGCGAATATCGCGAATATGAGCGCTAACTTCAAAAAACGGCTAGCACCATTGAATTCAGCGTACTCGAATTAACTTTACCAGTAGGGTGCCCAGGTTGTTAAAAAAAAGTGTCAAATTCGAGCACAGTGTAATTTTCTTAAACAACCGTGAATTTTTTAAAAAGTACTAAAGTATAGAAGTCCTCTAAAATAACAATTACCAAAATTCTTTCAAAATATAAAAAAAGTATTCTAAAACAAGTAAAAAAGTTAAATTCGGCCTTGCCGAATGTAGTGATACCCTCCACAATTTCAAAAAGATTATTGCAAAAAACTTTATTTAAAAGGAAATTACTTATGAAAAAAAAAAATTTTGAAAAAAAATTTCCGCGAAACAAAATTTTGATAAAAAAAAAATCCGCGATTTTTTTCTTTTTTTGTCAAAAAATATGTTCGTACTTGTTTAAATACCATTTGGTGTTCAATTATGTTCACATATGTCAACCAGAAGCCGAATTTGAGCATTTTGTATTTTTAGGTTATGTTGAATGTACTGAAATTTTTGAGGTGTGCTTACATTTTCGTTCATAACTTTTGAACCGCTGAACCGATATCGCTCAAATGCAATACCAAACTTCTCGGGAGAACTTCCAATATATATTTTAAGTTTCAGTCATCTCTGTGCAATATTTTGTCCGCGAGAGCATTTTCCACAGACAGACGGACAGACGGACAGACGGACAGACGGACATCGCTAGAATGTCTTAAAATCGATCGGGCATCATGAATATATATACTTTATGGGGTCCCAGATCGATATTTCGATGAGTTACAAACGGAATGACAAACTTATATATACCCTCTATCACTAAGTGGAGGGTATAAAAATATCGAATTAAGATGATTTTTTAAGCATTCATGGATTTTATTTAATTTTTAAAATGTACCAAAATATAAAAATCTTCTAAAGCAATCGCGTATAATTTAATAAGTACCATTTTATTTGATCAATCGCGTTTGTAGTTTTTAAAATTTTATTTAAGGAAAAAATAAAGTCTTAAAAATAACCAAAATATACAAATTTTAGTAAAAAAATGACAAATTTTTTAAAAAGTACAAAATTATAAAAACAATCGCAGTTATATTTAATGAAGTTTAAAAAAGTACCAAAATTCTACTGTGGATTTATTAAAGTTTTAAAAAGTATCAAAATAAAAAAAAACAAATCTTAAACAATCGCGGATTACTTTAATAGTACCAAAATATTTTTTTTTAATCCATCGTGCATTTCTTAAAAAGTACCAAAGTAAATACCAAAATACATAAATCTTCTAAAACAATCGCGGATTAATTAAAAAGTTCCAACATATTTTTTTTACGCTGTCGTAGTTATGTTTAAGTTCTAAAAAGTACCAAATTAATACCAAAATTCTTTTAAGTTATAAAAATCTTTCAAAAAAATTAATTAAATAGTTTTTTAAACAGTCGTGACTTTATTTAAGTTTTAAAAAGTACCAAAATCCTTCTTTAGAAATCGTTTATTTTTAAATGCCTTAAAATTAACAAAAATAGAAAAATCTTTAACAATCGAGGATTTATTTTAAACACCAAAAGGCAAAAAATTTACGTTTTTGGTCTGGCTGCTTTAGATTATTAAAAAGTAGTTCTTTGTTTTGGTACCTTTTAAAATTTTATTTCAGTATTTATTAAAGTCTCAAAAGTACCATAATATAAAAATTTTCGTAAACAACCGAGAAATTATTAAAAAAAACTAAACTATAAAAAAACTTTCAAACCAATCACAGATATACTTTTTTTTAAACTATGGAGTTACTGAAGTTTAAAAAAGTACCAAAATGAATAATTACCAAAAATTTAACCAAAATATAAAAATCTTCTAAAACAATCGTGGATTAATTTAAAAGTACTAAGACGTTTTTTAAAATATCGTGAATTTATTTAAGTTTTGAAAAGTACCAAAATACAAAATATTTTAAATCAATCGCGGATTAATTAAAAAGTACCAAAATCATTTTTAAAAGTGTTGTGAATTTGTTTAAGTTTAAAAAAGTACCAAAATAAATATCAATATTTTACCGAAATATAAAAATAATCCATGAATAATTAAAATGTACCAAAACATAAAAATCTTGGTTGTAATAATGTTTTAAAAAGTACCAACAATTAAATTCCGGTTAAAATATTTAAATTTTAAAAAGTAACAAAATTCTACCAAAATATAAACATTTTCTAAAACAATAGAATTTTAATTAAAAGGAACCAAAATCATTTTTTAAAGTGTTGTGAATTTGTTTAAGTTTTAAAAAGTACCAAAATATCAAAATTCTATCGAAATATAAAAATAATTGTGGAATAATTAAAATGTTCTAAAACATAAAAATCCTAGGTGTAATTATATTTTAAAAAGTACCAACAATGGAAAATTTTCATAAAATTTTTTAGGACTTGAAAATTTTTAAATTTTTTAATTTAAAAAAAGTACCAAACCATGAAATTTAACACAATGTATTAGAAGTGTTAAATTTCATGGTTTGATACTTTTTTAAACTTTAATAAATCCATGATTTTTAAAAATGGTACTTTCTTAAACTTTTGGTACTTTTTAAAACTGTATTGAAAAATTTTTTTTTATTCAATTCTACAAAAACAAAAAATGAACTTAAACAATCATTGATTTATTAAAGTTTAAAAAAGTACCAAACCATGAAATTTAACACTTCTAAAACATTGTGTTAACTTTCATGGTTTGGTAATTTTTTAAACTTTAATAAATCCATGATTGTTTAAGTTCATTTTCTGTTTTAGTACTTTTATACAGTTTGAATAAATCATTGATTTATAAAGTAATTTATATTTTGGTACTTTTTAAAATTTTAATGAATTGGTACTTTTGAAACTTAAATTAATCAATTATTGTTTAATACATTTTTATATTTTGGTACTTTTTTAAATTTTAATGAATTAAAAATTAGTTTAAAAATATTTTTATGTGTTGGTACTTTTTAAAAATTAATAAAAATAATTTTTGCTTTTTGGTACTTTTATTAAATCTTGAAAATGTTTAAGATTTTTTTAATGTTGGTACTTTTTAAGACTAAAACTAATCAACTATTTCTATTATGAATCCAGGATCCCCTAAAGAAGTTTTATTTAGTACTTTTTAGTACTTTTTAGTTAATTCAAAATTGTTTTATAACATTTTTTTGTTTTGGTACTTTTATAAAATTATTAATTTTAATCTACCATTACTTGAGAGCAGTTTTATATTTTGGTACTTTTTACAAATTTCATAATTCGTTAATTTTTTTAAGAATATTTAAATTTATTTTTTAAAAATTTAATATACCCGCATTTTTCTTCTGGAAAAATTCCTCAGAGTCTGAGAATATACAAAAAAAAAATTTCAAAATCTGAAAGTTTTTCTCTACGAAAAATATTTCAGAATCCGAAGAAATGTCTCCGAATCCGTTAGTTTTTCTTAATTCATCTTACTTTAAATATATTTAAAAAATTACAATATTTAAAATTTTTAAACTTTCATCAAAATCATTGACCTTTATAAAAGATTTCAAGGCGCGCCACAAAATATATTATTTGTTTAATTAAATTAAATTTAATGTTTTTGACAGCCTTTGTGTATGTTAAGTTTTTTAGTTCTTGAGTTTTTGGGTCAATTTTTGTTTTTAATTGTAAACCATTCATTAATATTTTGTGGTTTTAATATGTTTATGAACTTATCAAATAAACATTTCAAAGGTTTAAAAATGACCCAGGCAGAAATTGATGATGGCACAAAAGAAAAATTAACTTTGAAAGTGCAATTTTTAAAATGCTTTGATAACGCCTTGTTTAAACACCTTAAAAAGGGCTTTTACAGCACATTTTTAACGAATTCGGTTTTTTTTATGTTTTCCATCAAAAAAATATTTTCGAAAAAGACTATTTTAAGATAAAAATTGGAATTAAGATTATAAAAATCTAGAAACTAAATTATTTTTAGCAAATGTTGGCAAAATATATCTAGAATTTCAATTAAAAAAAAAAATACATAAATTAAAATAAACTGCTGATAAAGCGTCTTTAAACCACTTTATTTTAAGTTCCCTGAATGTTTTTCGAGCGTTTTGAAATTTATTTAAAATGGTTTCACTAAAATGTGTGTGCATTTTGCGATATTTCGTAAAATACACGCGTTGACCATCATCAGGGATTTAAAAAAACAAAAGTTTTTTCTGTGAGTTAAAAAATCTCACACGTTGACCATCATCAGGGATTTAAAAAAACCAAAAGTTTTTTCACGTTGACCATCATCAGGAGTTGTAAAAAACCAAAAGTTTTTTCTGTGAGTTAAAAATTCTCACACGTTGACCATCATCAGGGATTTTAAAAAACCAAACGTTTTTTCTGTGAGTTGAAAAAGCTCTTATCTGGTGTGTAAGTTTTTGTCAACTGAGCGTTTAATGACGTTATCCTTCGAACGTTTTAAAAACAAAACCATGACGCTCTAGAAATTCTTGTTCTTGTATTTCTTGTATTTTTCTGCCTGGGGATTTTCCTAGAATTTTTGTTAAAAAATAATACCAACACAGTTTTTAAATAAAATTTCATATTAAAAAACATAATATAACAGCAACACAAATACTGCCCAACAATCAATTTGTTGTTGGTGGTTTATGGTAACAACAACATTCAACAAAACATATATGGATGTCGATGTTTTTGGTATGTCGGTAAATATTTCTGTTGTTGGCGCCGTCATCAATGTTGTTGTTCGTTCTTGTTGTTGTTAATAAATGTCAATGACTGTAAGTTGTTTTAATAAATCCATGATTGTTTAAGTTCGTTTTTTTGACTCTTTTATTTGTACTGATTTTAAAATTTTGTCCAAATTTTTTTTAATAACCCCAACATTTTGTTTAACAATATATTGCTAGCTGCTGTTGTCGTCCAAAGTGTGATTTGTCTTGCTTAGAGTATTGAATGTTGGTTTTGTTATTGAGAGCAACAAGAGTTTTGGTTTTTATAACAGCAATTTACATTGCTGCTGCTATGTTGTTGACTTGTTGTCGATGTTTAGCCATTTATAATGTGGGGAAACTACAAGTTTTTTTTTTTTGGAAAATTTTCTATTTGGGAGAGTCACATATTAATATGTTGGTGGGTTTTAGGTGATTGTTATTTATGTAAAATGGTGGTTTTTTAATACACTCGAAAGGGGAAGTTAGTTGGAAAAAGTAGAGGAAAAAGGAAAAATTCGAAAAATTAAAAGACGCTTAAATAAAAAAGCGCTTAAATAAAAAATCGCATAAGTAAAAGAGTTAAAAAGTTAAATTCAACTGTGCCGAATGTATTGACACCCTCCACAATGTAAAAAAAGTTTATTTGCAAAAAAAAAAAACAGAAAAAACAAATTTTGAAAAAAAAAATCCGAAAAAAAAATTTTGGTGAAAAAAAAATTCAGCGAATTTTTTTTTTTTTGTAAAAAATTATGTTTGACGTTGTTTAAATACCATTCGATGATCAATTCATTTTGTATTTTTAGGTTATGTTGAATGCAACAAAACTTTCGAGGTGACCTTACATTTTCTTTCATAACTTTTAAATCGCCAAACCAAACTGTCTAGGGCAACAAGAAGTAAATATGCTAATTCAAAGTCATATCTTACTTTAATACTTTGGCCGAGATCACCATTTCCACAGACGGACAGACAGACGGACATCGCTAGAATGCCTTAAAAGTCATCACTGATCAATAATATAAATGAGACATTCCACACTAACTGCCCAGCGAAAAAAACATGTGTATCGTAAATTTCGGATTAAGTTGTATATCCCTTTATGGAATTTAAAAAATTGCGTTTTTGGTTTTTAAATTTTTCAAAAACTGGGCTTAGGAGGCGTAGTCAACTATTGGAAAAATTGTCAAATTTGTGTCGAGTTGCCTTCTTTAAATATTTATCAAATTAAAATGGAATGCATCACAATCTCAAAAATTTATATTCTTATATAGTTTTGTAGGGGCTATCAAATAAAAAATTTTTTTATAAATTTTCAGAACCCCTTCTAAAATTTTCCTTTTTTTAAAAATTCAATTTATCAAAAATCCGGCCACTTTGGTTTTTATACCCTCCACTCTAGTGATAGAGGGTATATATAAGTTTGTCATTCCGTTTGTAACACCTCGAAATATAAGTATAAAGTATATTTTTATATCGGATTATTTTAAGACGATCTAGCGATGTCCGTCTGTCTGTCTGTTGAAAACACACTAACTTTTAAAAGACTTCACGGATGCTCCTGAAATTTGGCATATATGTATGTTGGGCATTTACCTGGCCAGGTTGGTATTGCAATCTAGCGAAATCGGTCCAGTGGCTCAAAAGTTATAAGCAAAAGACAGAATTTCTTCGGCAAGGGTTTTTCGTGAATTTACGAGATAAAAAACACGCTAACTTTCGGTAGGCAACTCTGAGCGTGCTGAAGCTTGGCATATATATATATTATCGTTCCCCTGGCCTGGTTTGTATTGAATTTTCGACAAATCAGTATTGTGGCTTAAAAGTTATTAGCAAAACCGTGAATTTCAGATTAGTATCACCTTAAATTCAAGTGTGGAAAAAACGTTAAACATGTTTTAAAAACATTTGTAAGTCACAAAAATATTTTACAACGTATTTTTGTGACTCAAAAATATTTGTACACTAAAAAAAAAAATACACTCGAAAAAAATTTTACACTCAAAAAAAAATTTAGAATTTTTTTTTTTTTTCAAAAATTACTTTAAAAAAGCTTTTTTACACAAAATAAAATATTTCTAATCACAAATGTTATTTTTTCACGTTAGAAAATTTACTATCACTTAAAACGGACATTGTGGAGGGTATTCATAGATTCGGCCAAGTCGAACCGTGCTGGCTTTTGCTTTTTTATTTTTTTTTTAAGTTTAGATGTTTGTCTATCCTCACAAAAAATTCCGACATGTTGTTTTCTTTTTTTTTTTTAGTAATTTGCTTGTATTTTCTTTTTTCAACATAGCGTATAAGTAACATTTATGCAAATATTTAATACTCATTCGCTACGTTCAAACAAGAAAATACAAGCAGATTACAAAATTGTTATGAAATTTAATATTCTAATGCGATTTTCGCAAAAAAAAAGGAAAACTTATGTCTGAATTTTTTTTGTGTGGACAGACAAACATCTAAACTTAAAAAAAAAATTAAAAAAAAATAAAAAAGAAGTGGCCGGATTTTTGATAATTTGACTTTTCTAAAAAATGGAAAGTTTCAGAAAGGGTTCTGAAAATTTTACAACACAAAAAATTTTACTTCATAGCCCATACAAAACTATACAAGAATGTAAATTTTTGAGATTGCGATGCATTCCGTTTTAATTTGATAAATATTTAATCAAGGCAACTCGTCACAAATTTTACAATTTTTCTAATATTTGAACTAGAGATGGGCGCGTGAGTGGACTTTGACTCACACTCACTCACGCTCACGCAAAAAATAATCGAATCACTCACTAATCACTCACGCAAGTTTTTTTTTTACTCACGCTCACTCACATTCACGTGAGTAATAAAAAACTTACTCACACTCACGCGTGACTCACGCCAGATTCAATCACGCTCACGCGTGAGTCACGCAAAATCTACTCACGCAATAAAATTTTCTTACCAAAAAAAAAAAACTCAAAAAAAAGTTTTTACAAAAAATAAAAAAAAAAATTTGGCAAGTCAAAAAATCTAATCACGCAAACTCACGCAAAAAATAAATGACTCACTCACTAATCACTAACTCAGATTTTTTTTTTTCCACTCACACTCACTCACAATCACGTGATTGAAATGAAAATCACTCACACTCACGCGTGATTCACGTGAATCACGCAAATCACGTGACCAGCGCCCATCTCTAATTTGAACACGGGAGAAAAATTGCACCGTCCGACAGCCAATATTAAACATGAACGGGATGATATACGTCTGAAAGTATAGATCAAATGGAGTAAAACTGCATTTACAGTTTTTCATTTTGTGATCCTGTTTTCTTTTAAAAGGACTTCAAAGTTTTAAAGGATACATTTTGTAAAATATTTTTGAAATATTTTTATTTGTCTTAAGGATAACACTGGTGATGTCAAATGAAAGAGGACGATCTCCCATAATTTTTCCATTTTTGTTTATTTTGCCATATAAGGATAAGGGGATGTGAATAAAGTCATATGAAAACTTTATCAAAATATTTTGTTGAAAATTTTGAACGATATTAAAGGATACATTTTTTAAAGGACGTAGGTTAGGTTAGGTTAGGTTGTAAGTGGCTGCTGACGTTTTACGTCAACACACGTAGACTCTGAGGTCCATTGTGATACCACGGGATCGTAATAGGTTTCCCTACTAGTCCCTGTCGTTAAACCAGTTTGAGCTTCTTATGAAACTCCTTAGATGTTGAATTTTGACATCCGACAAATCAGAAAGATCGTACAGCTCCCTAGATCCCAGTGAAGCAAGTCGCTGACCAGCCGGGCAATGGCAAATAAAGTGTTCGATAGTTTCCAACTCCTCTTCATCCATGCAACTTCGGCAAAAGTCATTTGACGGCACATTTAACCGCTCTGCGTGCTTCCCTATAAGACAGTGTCCGGTAATTATAGAAACCACCGTCGAAATCTCTCCTCTTGGAAGCGATATCAGCTCACTTGTGCGCCCCTGATTAAGAGAAGGCCAAATCAGTCGTGTTGTCTCACACGTCCATCCATTTGCCCATCTTGGATTAGTCTCCGTCGCTGAACAAAGCCGTAGGTTTTGCTTGCAAGTTTCTAGAGGCATACCAACACATTCCAATTCTGTTGGAACCTGTAAGGTAGTTCCTAGTCTTGCAAGCTCATCGGCTTTGCAATTCCCTGGAATGTCTCTGTGCCCTGGGACCCATATGAGTCGTATGTTAAACTGCTTGGCCATCTCATTTAAAGACGTGCGGCAGTTAAGGGCAGATCTTGTTTTCAGAAACATTGAATCCAGGGACTTGACCGCGGCTTGACTGTCAGTATAGATGTTGACTGCGGTTGTAGACAAGACATTGCAGCTCAACCAGTCAGCCACTTCCTTTATTGCCAGCATCTCTGCCTGGTAAACACTGCAATGATCTGGCAATCTACGAGCCAGGCTCAATCCAAGCTCTTCCGAATAGACCCCAAAACCCACTTGTTCGTGCAGCCTCGATCCATCTGTGTAAAAATTTATGGTAGCTCCTCTTCCCGGAGTATCCCCAATCCAAGACTCCCTGGATGGTATCATAGTGGTAAAGTGGCGCTCAAAAAGGCTCAAAGAGGGAGCACAATCCACATTTTGTGATATTGTTATCTTTTTCAAGATCGCGCTATGGCCACAATCGCTGCTCCTCCATTGCAGCGTGCTATTAAGTCGAATTGCCGACGCAGCTGCATACTGCCTACCCAATATGTCCAAGGGTATCAGGTGAAGGAGGATTTCTAATGCAGCCGTAGGTGTAGTACGAAGAGCACCAGTGATGCACATTGACGCCATTCTCTGTACCTTCGTGATAAAGACACAGTTCGCTTTTGTTTCTAAAGCAGGCCACCAGACAATGATTCCATACAGCAAAATTGGACGCACCACTGCTGTATAGATCCAATGAACGACTTGAGGGCTAAAACCCCATCGTTTTCCAATGGCCCTTTTACAGGAATACAAAGCAATCGTTGCTTTTCTCACCCGTTCCTCAATATTACGCCTGAAATTCAGCTTCCTATCTAGAAATACTCCAAGATACTTGGCTCCATCTGAGAAGGTGATTTCAGTACCGTCCAGAGAAATAGGATCGAAAGCAGGAATCTTAATTTTCCTTGTAAATAAAACAAGCTCTGTTTTACTAGGATTAACTCCTAGACCACAGTCTCTTGCCCATTTAGACAGATCTTTCAGAGAACCCTGAAGAATGTCCCGCAATGTTGGCAGATGCTTCCCCCTTACCGCTATCGCGACATCGTCAGCATATGCGACAACATGACAACCACGTGCTTCTAGAGATAGTAGCATTGAATTCAGTGCCAAGTTCCAAAGAAGCGGCGAAAGAACACCTCCTTGTGGTGACGTAACTTACCTCCTTTTTTCTGATATATAAAAATAATAAAATATGAAAATTGGGGCAGATCCTCCTCATTCATTTGCTATCACTAGTGACATCCTAGGACATGCACAAATATTAAACAACAAATATTTTATAAAATGTATTCCTCTAAAACTTTGAAGTCCTTTTGAAAAGGAAACAGGATGACGAAAAGAAAAATTTAAATGCAGTTTTACTATATTTAGTCTCTAGATTCAAAGGACTTTTTTCATTTTTGTCGGACGGTTTTTTTTCTAGATCAAGGTCATATTTTCTTTCACTTATCATTGCGATGATATTTTCAAAGTAACAATTTTTAAGAGACTCTTTTTAAAGTTGTTTGTTTTAAATTGATTGGTTTGGTCATTTTGCAAGATGGAATCGTCTCGTGTTTCGGCATTTGTCAGATTCCATTGTCCAGAGTATTTAGCAAATTGATAATCGTTAGTGGCAAAACATGTCTTACATTCGTATGTAAGTAGAAATAATGAAAATTTATGTATGTTGTCTTTTTACACACAAAAAAAAAAATTTCCAATGAACGATTTTCATAGTATTTATGAACAAATTCATACAATTTATTAATTTTTTCATAATATTTATAAACTTTTTCCTAGTAAATATGAATAAATCATAATATGTGAAATTTAAGAACTATTTAACATTTTTCATAAATGGTATGAAAAAGTTTATAAATATTATGAAAAAGTTTATAAATATTATGAAAAAGTTAATAAATTGTATGAATCTGTTCACAAATACTATAAAAATCGTTCATTGGATTTTTTTTTGTGTGTAATACATAAATTCTCATTATGTCTAAGACTTTATGTTTTGTCACTAAAGATTGTCAATGTACGAAATACTCTTGACAATGAAACTTGACAAACTCCGAAACACGTATCGAGTAAGTCTTGCAAAATGACCAAAACAATTAATCTAAAACAAACAAGTTTATAAATAGTTTCTTGAAAATTGTTACTTTGACAATATCATCGTAATGATTAGTAAAATAAATATGACCTTAAGCTAGAATATTTTTTATCAAGATTTTTCACAATATTTCAAAATTTGATACAGCTTTACTTACAACAATACTGAAATTTTTCTTTGAGTTATCAAAAATTTATCAACATTTAAAATTATTTATTTCATTTTATAAATTGGCTTAAATTGTTAAATTAAATTGGATTTATGGGTAAACATTTTTGAAATATTCTATTATACTCATTGAATGTAAATCAATAATGAAATATTTCATGGTAAAAGCTGTTAAAATTTTAAAATTTTATTTTTATAGAGGAAATAATGAAAGTTTATTAACTTACATATATAAAAAAAAATATTTTTAATAATGGAATTTAACCAAAATATTTTAAATATTATTTAAACGATTTTTTAGAAATTGTTTTTAAAATGGTTTAAAAAATTGTTTAAAAAAGAATATAAAAAGACTTAAAGAAAATCTCCTTTAAAGTTTTTTTTTTAATTATATCAGGTGCTTAAACTACAAAACAATTTTATTTTATTTTTTAATATCCTTTTCTCATTTGTTACTTTGTTTTTTTTTTGTCTTTAAACACTAATCACCTTTATATATCCGGTATGAGTTCTCTACTTGTGTCATAGATTCTTAAATTGAACTTTCTATACAACTTTTTAATTTAATTTTATGTCACACAGTAGCAGAGTATGTAAAGTTCACAATAAACCACATTGTTAAATGTAAGTTTGATTTATAAATAAAAATGCAAAAGAAAAAAAAGAAAATAACATAAAAAAGGAAGAATTTTAAACTAAACTGACCGAAGGCATTAAAAAAATAAAGAATGAGAATTTAATACCCGAACATACATATTGACTGCAGCAACACCAGCTTCAATTATTTTTGAAATTTTTGGTACTTTTTAAAAATTTTGTAAATGCACAATTGTTTTGAAAATCTTGTTGGTACATTTTAAAAATTGCATTAAACCACGATTGTGATAGACGATTTTTTATTACTTTTTAAAACATTTATAAATTAAAATAAATAAAAATTCTTCGAGCTCGAGGCCGGTTTTTTCTTGTGCATAAATATTCTTTTAGTCCATTCCACTATTTAGTCGATTTCCTTTGAGAATCGTCATCAGGGGATTTAGTGAATTTTTATACACACAAAAACTTAAACATATGTTGCGAACGCATTGACATCTAAAATTACATTTATAAATTTACTTTTGTTTAAAATTATTTTTATATTTTGGTACATTGTAAAAAATTTACTATTTTCGTTAAAATATTTATTCAGGTACTTTTTATTTATAAAGAATCCATGAGTGCTTAACAACATCTGTAAATTTGGTACTTTTTAATACTTTCACAAATCCCGATTAATAAGATTTTTTTATAGGTTCTGTTTCATTTTCCAAACCAAATTATATTTTTTCACCATTTTTTAATTGTTTTAAAATATTTCTAAAGTTATATTAGAAACAGTGTAGTATTGCTTAAAGTATTATTAAAGAAAGTCACAGCAACACAACATTTCTATTTCCGTTTTAATTTTTTTTTGCTCCTCTCCACAGGACATTTTATATGTTACGATTTGATTTGTATTCCATTAGAATCGTATAAAACTCTAATGCAAAATAACTTGCAGTAGTAGTTGTTTATTCTTTATACACATGTATTAGTTTATTTAAAAAAAATATATATATTTGGGGCATTCCATGTCATGTCAGACACTGAATTTTTTTTTAGATTTTCTTAATTATTTTTTACATATTTAGTACCCTTCGAAAACTCCTTCGTTGTAAATTTTCAGATTTTTTTTGATGACCCGTTCAAAAGATATCGAATTTTTAAAAACTTCTATAAATTGCCCAGGAAGATCGTGAAATAACGATTATTATTATTTTTTAAAATTTTTTGAAAAAATTTTATTGTAATTTTCCAATCTTAAAATCATTTCTACTGCTCCAATGGTGCGTCATAGAGGGGTCCTTTATAAGACAGACCCCCATTAATTTTTACGTCTTAACATTTCTTTGGAACAAACTTATACCCTATCTCCAATTTAAAAGGGGGCTCCCACACAAAACGACATATTTTAAAATTTTTTCCAACTGCTCTAACTGCCCTAATAGTGCCCTTAGAGCAACAAAATGTATGACCGACCCACAATATTTTTTAGTCCAAACATTTTCTCTGAACACACCTACCCTCTATCTTAAACTGTTAAGACGGTCCCCATACAATTTTTTTTTTATTTTTTGTAAATTTGTTTTATTTAATCAGCTTCTATCGGTCCAATGGTGCGTCCGAGAGGGGTCATTAGTGAGACCGACCCCATTTATTTTTACCCTACAACATTTTTTTAAAATATACCTACGCCCTATCTCCACTCCCTAAGTAGGCTCCCATACAAAATTACATTTTTTAAAAATTTGCTCCAACTGCTATTTGTATGGGAGCCTACTTAGGAAGTAGAGATAGGGCGTAGGTATGTTTTGAAAAAATGTTGTAGGGTAAAAATAAATGGGGGTCGGTCTCACTAATGACCCCTCTCGGACGCACCATTGGACCGGTAGAAGCTGATTAAATAAAACAAATTTACAAAAAATAAAAAAAAATTGTATGGGGACCGCCTTAACAGTTAAAGGTAGAGGGTAGGTGTGTTCAGAGAAAATGTATGCACTAAAAAAATATTGTGGGTCAGTCATACATTTTGTTGCTCTAAGGGCACTATTAGGGCAGTTAGAGCGGTTGGAACAAATTTTAAAAAATGCCCCTTAGAAATTGGAGATATGGTATTAGTTTGTTCCAAAGAAATATTAAGACGTAAAAATTAATGGAGGTCGGTCTTATAAAGGACCCCTCTATGACGCACCATTGGAGCAGTAGAAATGATTTTAAGATTGGAAAATAACAATAAAATTTTTTCAAAAAATTTTAAAAAATAGTAAAAATCGTTATTATTAAATTTTAAAACTTAAAAATCGCATACTAGAGCGCTTTTAAGAATTTTTTGGGACTTTTTTTAGAAAGTACGTAAAAAAAAATGTTAAAAAAAAAAAATTTAAATTTGGACCATTATTGAAGAAGTTATGATTAAAAGAAGTTTGAGTAAAGGAACAAACTACCAATTTTTAAAAATTCGATATCTTTTGAACGGGTCATCAAAAAAATCTGAAAATTTACCACGAAGGAGTTTTCGAAGGGTACTAAAAACTGTAAACAAATTGGGAAAATCTAAAAAAAAAAAGTTTTTCAAAGTGTCCGATTTGGCATGAAATGCCCCATTATATATGAGGCATTCCACACCTGATGTCCCGCTACAGAAAAACATGTGTCCATCGAATTTCAGAATAGGTTGTATGGATAGCCCTATATGGAACTAAGAAAATTACGTTTTTGGTTTTTCAACTTTTCAAAAACGGGGCTTAGGGGGCGTGGTCAAATATTGGAGAAATGGTAAAATTTGTGTCGAGTTACCTTGATTAAATATTTATAAAATTAAAATGGAATGCATCAGAATCTCAAATATTTACATTATTGTATAGTTTTGTATGGGCTAACGATTATTTTTTTTTTTGAAAATTTTCAGAAGCCTTTCTGAAATTTTCCATTTTTTAAAAAAGTCAATTTATCAAAAATCCGCCCATTTTTTTTTTTTTTTTATTTTTTTAAAGTTTAGACATTTGTTTTTCGTTTTTTTTTTTAGAAAATCGCATTTGAGTATTAAATTTCATAAACATTTTGTAATTTCCTTGTATTTTCTTGTTTCAACATAGCGAATGAGTATTAAATATTTGCATAAATGTTACTCATACGCTATATTGAAACAAGAAAATACAAGCAAATTACTAAATTGTCAAGAAATTTTAAAATCAAATGCGATTTTCACGCAAAAAAAATGAAAAACACATGTCTGAATATTTTTGAGTTGATAGACAAACATCTAAACTTAAAAAAAAAATTAAGAAAAAGTGCCCGGGTTTTTGATAAATTGACTTTTTTTAAAAAATGAAAAATTTCAGAACGGGTAGAGATTGTGGTGCACTCCGTTTTAATTTGATAAATATTTAATCAAGGCAACTCGACACAAATTTGGACATTTTTCCAATATTTGACCACAGATCCTAAGTCCAGTTTTTGAAAAGTTGAAAAATCAAAAACGCAATTTTCCATATAGTTCCATATAGGACTATCCATACAATCTATTCAGAAATTCACGAAACACATGTTTTTTTTTCGCTGTACATTTGGTGTGAAATGCCCCATATGTGCATTATGCATGCATAAACATGCAACATGATATATTAGAAAATGTCCTACTTTTATTCTATCAACTTCAATTTTATTACTTAGTTTCTAATACAGATTCTGTTGTTATATGTATATTTACTTTATATTCAACAGTGACTTACAAAATTTTACGTAAACTTTAAATAAATTAAAATAAATCAGTTTTAATTGGGAAACCTTAATCTAAATTACCACTACAGGAAACTTTGGGCGATATGGCAGTGAATTATAATAATAATATTAGTTTTGAATTTCTTAGATCGAGGGATATCGGAATCTTCTTCTTACTAAATTTCAGATTAATAGAAAATTATATATAAAAAATAAAAATCTAGAAATTCTGGAAAATTCGGCAATGTTAATAAAAAAAACAAATTAAAAATAAGAAATTAAACATGGAAAAATAAAGAAAAATTCAGAAAAGTCAGAAAATTTCAAAAATTAATCTGGAAAATTCTATAGAAGTGCCATATACTTTTTAATTGCATACTTTTAGGCATAAAAGGTGTTTCATAGTTTTATATATAAATTTTTACTTTGTCTTTTATGATGTTCCCTCAATTTTACCAGCAACTATCTTAAGGTATATTTTCCTTGTTTTGCCCTAAATATCTTTTATTTTATTGTTAAAAGATCCATTTAAAACTATTTGTTTGTTTATTGCTAACATTTTCTATTGCAAATGTGAGAAATTTTTTTTTCTATATATATTTTTTTCTTTTTCAATTTCTTTACAACTTCAGTTAATAAAAGTCATTGTTGCATGTTTTGTGTTTGAAAAATGAAACAGTAGCATCGTTTATTTAAATTTTTAATTTTGATAAACTAGTTTTGGGAAATTAAGTCATTTTGTTGGAAATAATTCAAGTCACTTTTTCTCGGTTGGTTATAAAGGATATAAATATTTATCAAGAATGAAAAATGGTTTTGAAAAAAAATAAAAAGTTTAGCAAGATTTAAGATTAATTTAAATTAAAGGAATAATTTAATAATGGCTAAAGTTGTAGGAAACAACTTTACTTTTTTGAAATATGGTATGAAGAAGGAGGAATATTGTGTTCTTACACACAAAAAAAAAAAACCTTGTCAAATTACTAATCCCATTTTGCCAATATTTGACAGTTTTCCTTGTTTTTTAACAAATAATTTTCGATCGAAATTTACATTTTTTTTTGTAATTTGACAGTTTTTCTTGTAATTTTACAAATTTCCAAGGTTTTTTTACAAAAAAATCTGATAAATTTACGAGAATTCCTTGTAAGTTTAATTTTGCAAAAAAAGTTGTAAATTTACCATTTTATTAGTAAAAATCTTGTAAAATTGCAAAAAAGCTCGTAATTTTTATTAGGAATTCTTGTCAAATAGGAGGTAGCAAAAAATCTCGTAAAGTTACGAAACCTCCTTGTAAGTTTTATCGCGACAAAAAATTTAAAATTTACAATTTTATTGGTAAAAAGTTTGTAAAATTACAAAATTATTGGTAAAAAGCTTGTTACATAACAATGAATAGGAGGTAGCAAAAAAAAAAATTACAAACTTTTCTTGTAATTTTACGAACTTTGGTATCCTAATCAAATCTGAATATATTTGGACCATTTTTGGATTTAGTTCCCATATAAAAATTTCGAACGATATTCGTTAAATCGGTTGGCAACACAAATAAGCCAATTCCACTCAAATTTAGTTGTTTTGTGTTTTCTACACTTATTAATAGGATGTGATTTTCATGCAATTGCATGTTTTTTGTCAATAGTCTAAAAGCGATATGGACTAATAACTCGAATTTGACACCCTACTGGTAAAGTTAATTCGAGTACGCTGAATTCACTGGTGCTAGCCGTTTTTAGAAGTTAGCGCTCTTATGCGCGATATTTGCGGTTTAAAATTTTGATGCTCAAGTACAATAAAAACGATATTTTTAAACGTTTGCGCTAATATTTAAATTTAAAACCATTTAAGTCTGTTAAACTAACAGAACAAACCATAATACCGTAAATTTTTTTCGCGTAAAACGTTATTTGTTCGCAAAAAATCTATATTTTTGTGAAAAAATAGGTTTAATACAAATATTTTAAGTTTGATTTTAATTTACGACAGCCATCTAGTAAAGTTAGTTCGTATACACTAAATCCCATTGTAATATCACTTTTTTTAAAGCTAGCGTATGTATGAGCGATATTCGCGATTATTTAGTTTTTTTTAAGTAAAAAAAAAACAATTTTTTTATATTATTTAGACAATTGCTGAATTTTTATCATCTAAACTCTATTTAATATACAAAAAAAAATTATACGCAAAAAGTTTTTTTCGCGATTTTTTTTTCGCGAAATTTTTTTTTCCAAATTTTTTTTATTTTGCTATAAATTTATGAAAATGAATAGAATGCAATAGAGGTATTCAGAGTCTTGTTACCACCCCTGGCAATGTAGCAAAAGAGTACTTCTTTCAAAAAATACATGTATTTTAAAAAGTAATTTTGAAAAGTGCTCTTTTACCACCAGTGCCAGGGCTGGCAAGCAAGACTCTGAATACCTCTAATGCATTTCAGACACAACATTTTTCAAAAATTTATTTTTTCGCGGATTTTTTTTTCGCGGAATAATTTTTTTTCGCGAAAAAAAACAATGCATTTTCTAAATTTATATTTAAAAACTATCCCTAAAGCATAAAAATTTAATTTGGTAACCTAATCAAATCTGAATATAATTGGACCATTTTTGTATTAAGTCTCTATATAAGAATTTCGACCGATATTCGTTAAATTGGTTGGCAACGCAAATAAGCCCATTCCACTTAAATTTGGTTGTTGTGTGTTTTCTACACTTATTAATAGGGATGTGATTTCCATGCATGTTTTTTTGTCGATAGTCTAAAAACGATATAGATTAATCCCGAATTTGGCACTTTTTTTAACAAGCTGAACACCCTACTAGTAAAGTTAATTCGAGTACGCTGAATTCACTGGTGCTAGCCAGTTTTCGAAGTTAGCGCTCGTATTCGCGATGTTCGCCATTTAAAATGTTGATGCTCAAGTACAATAAAAACGTTATTTTTAAACGTTTGCGCTAATTTTTAAATTTAAAACTATTCATGTCAATTAAACATACATAACAAACCACAATACCGTGAATTTTTTTTCGCGAAAAACATTTTTTGTTCGCGAAGAACCTTTATTTTTGTAAAAAAATAGGTTTAATACAAATATTTTTAGTTTGATTTGAGTTTACGACAGCCATCTGGTAAAGCTAGTTCGTGTACACTAAATCCCATTGTAATATCACTTTTTTGAAAGTTAGCGTATGTATGAGCGATATTCGCGACTATTTCTTTTTATTTTTAAGAAAAAAAAACTGTGTTTTTAATTTATTTAGACAATTGCTGAATTTTTATCACCTAAACTCTATTTATTATACAAAAAAAAAAATATTCGCGGAAATTGTTTTCGCGAATTTTTTTTTAAATTTTTTTTTATTTTGCTATAAATTTATGAAAATTAATAGAATTCAATACATTTCCGACAAAACATTAAAAAAAAAAATTTCGCGAATTAACTTTTTTTAACAAGCTGGGCACCCTACTGGTAAAGTTAATTCGAGTACGCTGAATTCACTGGTGCTAGCCGTATTTCGAAGTTAGCGCTCGTATTCGCGATATTCTCGATTTAAAATTTTGATGCTCAAGTACAATAAAAACGATATGTTTGAATATTTGCGCTAATTTTTAAATTTAAAACTATTGAAACAAAGATAACAAACCATTATACCGTGAATTTTTTTTTCGCGAAAAACATTTTTTGTTCGCGAAAAATCTTTATTTATGTGAAAAAATTCGTTTAATTCTAATATTTTTAGTTTGATTTGAATTTACGACAGCCATCTGGTAAAGCTAGTTCGTGTACACTAAATCCTCTTGAAATATTTTTTTTTTTCAAGCTAGCGTATGTATGAGCGATATTCGCGATTTGTTTATATTATTTCAATTGCTAAATTTTTATCATCTTATCTCTATTTAATACACCAAAAAAATTTTATTTGCGGAAATTTTTTTCGCTAATTTTTTTTCGCGAAATTTTTTTTCCAATTTTTTTTTTATTTTGCTATAAATTAATGAAAATGAATAGAATAAAATACATTTCAGACACAAAATTTAAAAAAAAAATTTGCGCGAAAAAAAACAATGCATTTTCTAAATTTGTATTTAAAAACTATCCCAAAAGCAAAAAAAAATTAATTTTCAGACACATTTTCAATTTTTTTTTTTCGCGAAAAAACAAGGCATTTTCTAAATTTATATTTAAAAACTATCCCAAAACATAAAAATTAAATTTTTGTAGTACCTAGGCTTCACAATTTAAAATCGCGAATACGAGCGCTAACTTCAAAAAACGGCTAGCATCATTGAATTCAGCGTACCCAAATTAGCTTTACTAGCAGGGTGCCCATCTTGTTAATTTTTGCGACTAGCATAGTGTAATATTTATGAATCAAAATATTTTCGTTAAAATGGCATCGACTTGATTTTGCATATTTTCGTGAAAATGCATATTTTTGCATATTTTGGTTTTAAATGCATATTTTGTGCATATTTCCAACTTTAAAGTGCATATTTTTGCATATTTTGCCATAAATTAGAAAAAACACAAATTGAAATTTATATGTTTCAAAAAATATTTAAAATTTTAAAAATTTATTTTGAAGAAATGAAAAATTTTTTTAATTTTAATTTTTTTATATATTGTCTTAATTTCTAAAAAAAAATCTAGCTTATATAAAGTTCTGACTGTAAATATGTTAACCCAGCGTTTTTTTTTTTTTGCTTTTAAAAAAGTTTTTCGTATGAAAACAAGATTTTTATTGCACACGTTTTATTTTTTATGCATATTTTTAGGTTTTTTAGTGCATATTTTGATTTTTTTTGCGCATATTTTCGATTTTTTAGTGCATAAAAATCTCATTCATTACTTTTTAATGATCTTAAAATAAATAAAATCGATCCGTGTTTTAACTTGGGACTCATTTTCCGTAAAACACTAGTGTAGGGTATCATATGGTCGGTCTTGACCGACTTTAATTTTCTGTTTTGTTATTTCTTCAATTTATTTAATGATATTTTTTTCTGTTCTTATCTTTTTAGCTTTGGCAGTTGTGAACTTGCAAAATTAAATTTACTAACTTTTAAATAGCAAAAAATTAACAAAAAAACAACGACAAAAACTGTAAAGAAAGTGTAGTAAAATTATAAAAATAAATTCTAAGGTTTCTATAAAAAAAAATATAAAAATTAGTTAAAAAAATTATTATAAATTAATAAAATTATCAAAATTAAATGCTAAATAAATAAAAAAGTAGATTAAAACTAAATAAAAAATTAAATATAAAATTTGATATTACAACTAAAAAAAAATATCAATTGTGTTCTAAAGTAAACAAAACAAAAATAGTAATAAAATTATAACAAAAAGTTAGTAAAATTAAATGAAAAATTGAAAATAGTTAAAGAAAATTTAAGAAAATTAAGAAAAACACAAAATTTTAAGAAATTAAAAAAAAAATTTCAAAAAATTATAAAAAATAATTTAAAAAAAAAATTGAAAGAAAATTTTAAGTAGTTATAAAAAAAAATTAAAAAGGTGAATAATAAAATTAACAGAATTAAGAAAATTATTTAAATCAATTTTAATGAAATAGTTGTGAAATTAAAATAAAAAAAAAAATATTACGAAACTTGAAAAAGTTTAAAAAATATTTTAAAAAACATTAAACAATTTTAAAAATTAACAGAAAAAGGTAAAAATAAATTAAGTGAACTTTAAAAAATTAATGTTGAATGGCAGCAGAAATTTCAATAAACTGAAAAATAATTAAATTTCTATTTTATTGAGTTTAATTACCCAGTGCAACACTAAAACAAATTACGAGATTCCGATGATTAATTCTGGTAGAGGAGACCGAAAGAACATTTATGTGTGATGGCATTTTTATACCCTCCAACTACAGTTTGGGGGTGTACTCACTTTGTCATTCCGTTTGTAACGCATAAAACTATCAGTCGGGGACCCCATAAAGTATATATACTATTATTTATCTCAATTGATTCTAAGTCATTCTATGAATGTCCGTCCGTCTGTTCGACCGTGTGTATAAAACACGATTCAGTCCAAAATAAAAGTGCTAGACTTCTGAAATTGGCACGAATGTGTCTCATGGTCATAGGCCGGTTAAGTTTGGAAATGGGTAAGATCGGATCAAGGGAAAAAAAGTTTCCCCTTTAAGAACTAAAACAACGTCTCAAAAAAAAAACGCAATTTTTTACAGCTTTTTTACAGCTTTTTTTGCATTTTTGTTAAACAAATGAAACCTTTTTATGTCAGAAGGTGTTCAAAGTCCTGCACTTACACAGAAAAAAATAAAAAAAATATTTGATTAAATTTTTAATACTATTGAGTAAAAAATTACACAACTTTGCACCAGTAAACGATTAATTAGTATTGAGTAAATTTTTAATAAAAATTTTATAAATGTTTGAAAAAAAAATTTGAGTAAATTTTTAATTGACACAATTAAAAATTTACTTAAAATTTATCTATTTATTTATTTTTTAAAGTTTAAAAAAGTTTTAAATTTTTTTACAAAAAAAAAATTGTTTTTTCAAACTTTACCAAACATATTTAAGTTTTAAAAACATAGGAAAATTTTATAAAGACGATTTCAAACTTTCATATACATACACAAAAAACTATAAACTAAACGAGAATTTAAAATACTATGAGAGTTTAAAAAAATTTAAAAAACTATTAAATTTTTTGTTAAATTATTTACTTAAATTGTTTTTAAAATTTTTAAGTAAATTTTTAATTGCGTCAATTAAAAAATTACTTAATTTTTGTTTTTAAATTTAAAATTTGTTTCCTCCATATTTTTTTCTGTGTAGACACCGGGTGCTACAAAAATTTTTTTTTTTAGTGAATGGTACTTACTACTTAAGTTCAAAAAGCATAATAAACCACCTCAACCGAGCCCCCCCCAAAAAAGAAAAACGTTGGAGGGTATCAAAGATTCTGCACAGCCGAATTTAACACTCTCACTTGTTTTAAATGAAATACATAAAAGCCCAAAAAAAAGACAATTATAGAGCCATAAAAAGAAATCTGAACTGACTTTGCAAACCCCTTTGGTGATTTTGTCTATTAGAAGTAATTTTTCGTGTTGCCCAGTGTAATTAGACTTTATGAAGAGTTTTAAATAATTTTTACGAATAAAATATTTTAATATACACTAGTTGTCAACTAATTAGAAACGTTTCTATAGTATATTAGCAAATCCATCAGAAATTTAAGTGGAAAGTTAACCCTCTAACTACTATTTAAAGATCTCATCCTAGTACATATCAAAAAGACCTATCCTTGGACCTATCAAATGGATCTATCCTAGGAAATATCAAAAGGACCTATCTTGGACCTATCAAAAAGACCTATCCTTGGACCTTTTAAAAGGACCTATCCATGGATCTATCAAAAGGACCTATCCATTTACCTATCAAAATGACCTATCCATGGACCTATCAAAAGGACCTATCCTTGGATCTATCAAAATGACCTATCGATAGACCTATCAAAAGGACCCATCCTTGGGCCTATCAAAAGGACCTATCTTTGGACCTATCAAAAGGATCTATCCATGGACCTATCAAAAGGACTTATCCTTGGACCTATCAAATGGACCTATCTTGGACCTATCCATGGACCTATCAAAAGGACCTATCCTTGAACCTATCAAATGGACGCTATCAAAAGGACCTATCCATTTACCTATCAAAATGACCTATCCATGGACCTATCAAAAGGACCTATCCTTGGATCTTTCAAAAGGACCTATCCATGGACCTATCATTGGACATATTAAATCGACCTATCCTAGGACCTATCCTTGGACCTATCAAAGGGACCTATAAAAAGGACCTATCCTTGGACCTATCAAAAGGACCTATCTATATACCTTTCAAAAGGACCTATCCATAGACCTATCAAAAGGACCTATCCATGGACCTATCAAAAGGACCTATCCTTGCACATATCAAATGGACCTATCCTAGGACCTATCAAAAGGACCTATACTTGGACCTATCAAAAGGACCTATCCATGGAAATATCAAAGGGACCTACCCATGTAGCTATCAAAAGGACCTATCAAAAAGAACTATCCTAAGACCTATCAGATTGACCTATCCTAGGACATATCAAAAGGACCTATCAAAAGGACCTATCCTAGGGCCTATCAAAAAGACCTATCTTTGGATCTATCAAAAGGACCTATCCATGGACTTATCAAAAGGACCTATCCTTGGACCTATCAAAAGGACCTATCCATAGACCTATCAAAAGGACCTATCAAAAAGTCCTATCCTTGGACCTATCAAAGGGACGTATCCTTGGAGCTATCGAAAGGAAATTCAGTTTTTACACATTCTCAGTTTATCGAGTGTAACAACAGTTTACAAATTTTGAAAAATTGCTCAATTCACGATATTTTACATTTGATTTCCATGCAAATTCGCACGCTTAATCCGCAAAAATTTTACGCTCAAAAAAAATTTACACTCAAAAAAAATTAAATTTTTTTAAAAAATTACAAAAAAAAGTTTTTACACAAAATAAAATGTTTCTAATCAAAATTGTTATTTTTTTCATGTTAGAAAATTTACTATCACTTAAACGAATTTAACTTCTCTACTTGTTTATTTTAAAAAAAATCTGTTTTCACAAATTAAAAATAGTTTGATATGGAAAATGTGGATTAGACCCATAGCAATATACTAACCACGAATTTGGATTAAATTGTTTTCGTTTTGGTGGTCAACATCGCGATTTTTCTCATAATTTTTTATCTTTGCGCTATTTTTGCAACTCCGTAAATAATTTTAAGACCCGATCAAATTTATGTAAATAGACTAACTTGAGTTATTAGGTTAAGGCAAAAAATCGCGAGAAAACATTTTTTTATAATGACAGCATCTCTTAAAATAGGATGTATTGCTTCATCTTTTAGTATAATATGTAAACATGCCTAAAAACCTTATTTTTAAAATTTGATGCAAAAAAGTTTTTTTTTTGCAAAAGTTTTCTAAACCTGGTTTTAAAGTGCCTTTTTTGTTAAAATCCCTAAAATTATGTTATATTTTTTTGTTTTGTTAGTCATAAATAGGCAAACCAAAAATATGCATTTATTAATTAAATTTACGCCCTTAAAGTATGCAACAACAAAATCGTAAAATAAGTCAGAAATCATATATATTTTTATTTAGGTTGTCTGATTTAATTTTCAAATATGTTGTTGCATACTTTTAGGGCTCAAATTTAATTAATAAATGCATATTTTTGGTTTGCCTAGTCATAAATTTACAAATTTTGTTTAATAAGGTATTTTAAACCAGTTTTTGTTAATAAAACTTTTGCAAATATAAACTTTTTTGCTTGAAATTTTAAACATAAGGTTTTTAGGCATGGTTACATATTATACTTAAAGATGAAGCGATGCATAACATTTTAAAGGGATGATGCCATTATAAAAAAATTATTTTTCGCCATTTGCAAAAAAAATTAACATGTATCTAAATTTTTTTTTCCATAAATTAATAACTCTAATTAGTATTTTTACATAACTTAGATTAGGTCTTGAAATTGTTTATGGAGTTGCAAAAAAGGGCAAAATTTAAAAAATTGAGAAAAATCGCTATTTTGACTACTAAAACGAAAACAATTTTATATATTACTATGGTTCTAATCCACATTTCCCAAATCAAACAAATTTAAATTTGTGAAAACAGATTTTTTTTTTAAATAAAAACCCGCCAAAAAATGGGCAAAACTTTTAGGAAGATTTGCAAGAAAACTGTTACATTGATTCAAAAACGCATGCCTTTATTATACAGAAATGATGGTCAGATCTCGTGTCACAAAAAATTTTTGTTATTTTGTAACGTACACTCAAAAAAATAACTCTGTTAAATTACAGAAAAACACTGCTAATTTAACAGAGTACACCATACTTTTCCATTTCTTGGTAATTTTGCTAATTTTGCATTTCTTGATAATTTTGCTAAAAAACTATAAAATGATTTTGACAAAAAAAAATGTTATTTTACAGAGTTTCTAGTAAAATATTGGTAAGGTAAGCAAAAAAAAACTATGTAAATTTACATATATTTGTAAAATGCGTTTGATGCAACCAAAATTTTACAGAAAAAACTCTGTAAATTTACAGAGTTTAGTAAAATACATGTTATTTTGTAAAAATTTTATAAGATTTTTGAAAAGATTTTTTTGGTACTTTTTTAGCAAAAACAAAAAATATAGATAAAATGTTGGTGTTTTTACAGAAAACTCTGTTTGTAAATACGAAATTAATATTACACAGAAATAAGTAAAAATATAGATAAAACTTAGTTTTTTGTTTATAAAAAATACAGAGTATTTCGCTTAAATCTGTATTTTAGCAGAAAACTCTTTTAATTATCTGTAAAATTAAGATTACAAAGTTAAAAGTGATATAACAGATGAAACTTTGTTTTTTGTCACAACAAAATACAAAGTATTTTCTTTAAATCTGTATTTTGACAGAAAACTCTGTCAAATATCTGTTGAATTGAGATTACAGTCATTTATTTATTATTATTTTGAGTGTAGTGTTATAATCGTTTGATAATAATAACGTGGAGTATTATACTATAGAAACGTTTCTAATCAGTTGACAACCACTGTAAATATTTTGAAGCGCTACAATAGATCACGAATAATCAAAATTAAGAACTTAAATTCAAATTCTAAAAAAAAAATTAAAAAGTAAACATTAAATTAATTCTAGGAACAATTATAGAAAATTTAGAGTAAAAACTAAAAAAAAAAAATTATATATTTTCAGAGCAGCTAACAACGGAAATTGGTAAAATTTTTGGAGGATTGAAAAAAAGCAAAAAATTTTAAAAATTTGCCAGAAAATAAAAAGAAAATCAAATGGACGTGAAAAAAAATCATTTGAATAATATAAAATGATAATAATACTAATATTTAAATAAAAACACGAAAAACATACAAATTGTGGTTGAAAAAAAAGAATAACATGAATAATTTTAAATTTAAATAATATAAAACAACATTTATGACATTATTTGGAAAACAAATACTTAAAAAAGAAAGTTTTCTAAAATATGCATAATTCTTTAAAAACTTGGAAAAACATAGAAAAAATCTACATAAAATATTCTAAAAAATCACTGATTTAGAAACAAACAAAAAAAAATATACTAAAAATTTATGCAAAAATAAATTTTTGTATAAATAAAAATTTTCCAAAGAAAACAAAAAATTTTAAACAAATCTTGGCTTATTTTTTTCATCATAAGATTTATTATGCAAAATAAATTATGAAAATGTTTTAAAGAAAAAACAACAACCAAAAATCACTAACGTTCATTTGCAGTTTAAAAAGAAAATAAAAAAATCTGAAAAAAGCTACAAAAAAATCTACAAAAAAATAAATTTTCTTACCGTAAACATTTAAATAAAATAGAAAAAAAAAAATTACAATTCAACATTTCTGTATAATAACAAGAAAAATGTTTATATTATTATGATGATAAAATTATTTTGGTTGCTGGCCAAATTATACTGACAAGTCCTGTTCCAAAAAAAGAAAAACAACATCTTCAACACACTATTTTTTTTTTTTTAAAGGAGATTCTTTAGAAAGTAACTAAAGTTGTGTTTGGCTGTATATACTAATATAATGTTTTTTCTTATTTAAATTTATTTATTTCCAAGATCTTAATAATAAAAGAAATTCAAAAAATCAGTGCTATTTGTTAAAAGCTAACAAATGACATTAATAAAAAATAAGAGATTTTTAAAAGATTGTTGAATATTTTGAAAAAATAAACAGAAATTGAAAGCAGAACGAAAAAAAAATAATAAAAAAAATCAACCTCCTTACAAAAAAACTTTAAATTCTGAAAAGTTGGAAAACTAAAAAAAAAAAAAATTTGAAAAAAAAATTTATAAAAATTTTTCAAAAATTTCCTTGAAAAAATCATCTTTAGTTTCTCCAATTTCTTCATCATTTTCTACAATTAATATTCCTGCAACCCTTGGTTTCACTTTGTGGTTATTATATCTTTTGATCTTCGTTTAAATTTTCATCATCTTTATTACCAACATCATCATCATCAACATCAACGTCTCCATCATCCCGTAAAGTTAGTGCTGCGTTTAGCTGCATTAACAGTTTTTTTTTTAATTCAATGGCCATGGATTCGTCTTTGCTGTATCTGTTGCTGCTTATATTTGTGATAATTAAAGGTAAGTTGTATCCTTTTTCTTTGTTTAAATTATTTTCTTAAGAATTAATAAGAAATTAAGGTTAATGATAATAATTATAAGGGTTCCAATGAAATCATGTTAATACATTGAGCAAAAACTTTTTTTTTTTGAAACAGAGTAAGAGTATCTTGAGTGAGATTAATGGAATATAAAGAAAAGTAAGCTCTTACAAGGGAACACTCCCTGGTGTTACCCACCGATCTTTATGGAACAGATTTTATTTTATTGAGCAGGAAAAATTAGAGACCCAAGTTCACAATTAGTAATTGCAAATAAGGGGCCATTTTTTCGTCATATTGAGTAAAAAAGCAAAATGTTAGAACAATTTTGTTAATAAGTCGAAAAATATTGTGTTTTTTGAAACGTAGTTATCATTGCAAGATAGGTCTTTTATATACCTTTAATTTGATACCGAATATGACTATATTAGTTTTGATTAAATAAGCGTAAATCATAATAAACGGAAAAAGGTCAACTTTCCCTTGTATAAATCGACCCCCCCCCCTACAAATGAGTTTGGGCCGCTAAAATAAATAAGTGTCAAATTATTGTTTGTTCAGAACGGCATATCCAAATTTCATGAAGATCGCAGGGTGACAATGCGATCTTCATGATTTTTATACAGAAACAAATAATTACACGGAGGAACACAAAAAATGCTCAGACTTGCGACTCAACTTTTCTAATAGTTTTTGGGACGTAGATTACGAATCTGCACACCAAATTTTAAAGTTAGGTTTAGTTTTTGAAATATTTGCAAATTTATTTTTATGGAAAAATCCACTTTTTTCAAAATTTTTTTTTAATAACTTGCGAACACTTTTAAAATGTTACTCTCACTTTATATTATTTTTAAGTACGGACCTTGGGTATTATAATTAGCATGTAACGAAATTTGTGCAATGCAAAAAAAAAAATATTGCGAATTTTTTGGAAAATTTCACTTTTTTTGCATTTTTGTTAATATCTTAGGAACCAGTCGTCTGATTTTTAAAATCTTAACGGTCTTTTGTAGAAAACTCATTGGTCTTTTGTATAAATATGTGATACTGAATAGGTAGTGCGTAATTTTTGCAGAAAAAAATTTTTTAACAAATGTTTTTTTTTCTTTTTTTTTTTTTCTTTGAATACTTTGCATACCCGACTTATCTTAAATTAAGGTCAACATGCTTTTAAAATAGTAAAAAAAATTCAGTCTATGTTAAAAAGGTTTATAATTCCCTAAATAGGAACATTAGCAGTTCTTGACAAGAATTCATAACAAAATATCAAAAAAAAAAAAAAAAACAGATTAAAAAAAATAAATGCAATTATCTCAAAAACTAAGCCTAATTTATAAATTTGGTGTCCTTATTCGTAATCTACGTCCTTAAAACTCTTACAATTAGAAAACTTGGGTCGCAAGACATACACATTTTTGTTTTCCTACGTGTATTATGATGAAAACCCATTTCACAAAATTTTCAATTTCTGTCCACAATTTTTTACTTCCGTTTGCATTAAAAAAAGAGGAAACATTAAGTAACCAATTTTTCTTCTGAAATAACTAATATAAGATGTTAACTAAAGGTCCACGTCCAAAGTTTAAACAATCTCTTATTAAAAGTGCAAATTTTTGCGATTTCTAAAAAAAAACAATTTTTACATTCCAATGCATGTCAAATGAGTATCGTGGAACTTACCATTTTGAAATTAAGCCTCAATGATAGAGTATAGTCTGAATATTAAACACAATTTACCAACAATTGTAATGGTCTCCCACTTAATGCTAATTTGCAAAAAAAAATTAAATGACCTGAATTTATCAAAAAACTTAATTTGCGAATATCTCAAAAACTAAAGCTAACTTTGGAGTACAGTACATTTGGAGTACAGATTCGGAATCAGCATACCAAAATCTACTAGAAATCATGTACGGCATTCTATAAGCATCAAAAGACATTATGGAGGCTCCTGAAGTTTGGCATATATGTTGGGCATTTACCTGGTCAGGTTGGTATTGCAATCCAGGGAAATCGGTCCAGTGGTTCAAAAGTTATCAGCAAAAGACTGAATTTCGGCAAGGGTTTTTCGTGAATTTATGAGATAAAAAGCACTATAACTTTCGAAAATCAATTCTGAGGATGCTGAAGCTTGGCATATGTATTTTTCGTTATTCCAGCCTAGTTCGTATCGAATTTCACCCAAATCGGTCCAGTGGTTCAAAAGTTATTAGCAAAACCGTGAATATCAGATTAGCTTCACCTTAAATTCACGTGGTGAAAACCAGTTAAACCTGTTTTACAACCATTGGTAAGTCACAAAAATATTTTAAAACGTATTTTTGTCACTCAAAAATATTTTTATACCAAAACAAAAAAAACAAGTAAGAGTGTTAAATTCGGCTGAATCTTTTATACCCTCCAACATGCAAAAAAAAAAAAAATTGCAGGGACGTTTTTTTTTGGGGGGGGGGGGGTTTCGAAAGTGGTAATTGGGGGGGGCAAATTTCCTCTCGAATATGTGTTTAAAAATTCATTCTTATGCTTTGTGCACTAAAGAAATACAAGTTTATCATTATTTAAAAAAAAAAATTATTCCACGCCCATAAAAGGGGGGGGGGGCGGACCGAAAAAACGACATTATCTAATTCTCTGGGTCCAAATGCAGGACTTTGAACTTCCTGTAGCATAAAAATGTTGCATTTGTTAAACAAAAACACAAAAAATCATGTAAAAAAGTGGTATTTTTCAAGGGTTGGTTTAGTTCTCTAAGGGGGAACTTTTTCCCCCTTGGTCCGATTTTGCCCATTTCCGAACTTAACCTGCCTAGGAATATAAGACATATTCGTGCCAAACTTCGGAAGTCTAGATCTTTTATTTTGGACTGTATCGTGTCCTCTACAGACGGACGGACGGACGGACGGACGGACATCGCTAGAATGTCTTAGAATCGATCACTGATCAATAAAATATATACTTTATAGGATCCTAGACCGATATTTCAATGCGATACACACGGAATGACAAAGTGAGTATACCCCCATACTGTGGTTGGAGGGTATAAAAAATACACTCGAAAAAAATGTTACACTCAAAAAAAAAAATTAGTAAATTATTTTTTTTTTCAGAAATTAATAAAAAAAAGTTTTTTTACAGAAAAGAAAATATTTCTAACCAAAAATGTTATTTTTTTCACGTTAGAAAATTTACTATCACTTAAAAAGGGCATTGTGGAGGGTATTCATAGATTCGGCCAAGTCGAATTTAACTTTTCTACTTGTTTATTTTGTTTTCTTATTACACCGTCCGGCAAAAATGAAAAAAAAAAATCGTTGAACACGAACTAGATAATATACGTTTGAAACTAGAGACCAAATGTTGTAAAACTGCTTTTACAGTTTTTAATTTCGTGTTTCGTTTTCCCGTTTCCTTTTAAAAGGACTTCAAAGTTTTGGAGGATTAAAGTTAATAAATATTTGAAGGGCTTATTGTAAAAACTCGATAAGCAACATTTTATTTTGTGGTGGTTTTTGGCTCAAAACTTTTAAAATAATGTAAAGAATAGAACTTTTGCAGAACTTTTATGCTCAATATACTTGTACGAAGGGTTAAAGCAAGACTTCTGCCCAAAATCTGTTAATGAAACATCAGCAGAAGGCGAAAAACACAAAAAAATAAAATGTTGCTTATCAAGTTCTTGCAGTAAGCCCTACATTTATTTTAACATTTGCACTTGTCCTAGGATTCCACACTGATAGCAAATGAAAGAGAAGGATCTCCCCTAATTTTTCAATTTTATTATTTTTACATATTAGGAAAAAGAAGGTAAGTTACGTCCTTTCAGAACTTTATCCTTCAATATCATTCAAACTTTTCAACAAAATATTTTGATAATGTTTTCAAAGGACTTTATTCACATCCTTTTATCCTAATATTGCAAAATACAAAAATGGAAAAATTAGGGGAGATCCTCCTCTTTCATTTGCCATCACCAGTGTCATTCTAGGACAAGTACAGATATTTCAGAAATATTTTACAAAATGTATCCTTTAAAATTTTGAAGTCCTTTTAAAGCGAAACAGGATCACGAAGTGAAAAACTGTAAATGCAGTTTTACGCCATTTGATCTCTACTTTCAGACGTATATTATCCGGTTCATGTTTAATATTGGCTGTCGGACGGTTTAATCACTGAAAAATATGGCTCTCTAACAACATTTACCATTATCCTTATGTGATGAGTTTTTAAATCAAAATTTAAAATTATTTACCTTAGATACAAGTAACAAATTCAATTCTTATGGGTATGTCTTAGAAAAAATTTTGATTTTGTTTTTAAAACTTTTCAGTTTTCTTTAACCTTGATTATGTTTTTAAAGTTTTTTGTTGATTTTATTGGTATTTACAATAACTTATTTTGTTTTTTAACTAAAACAAAAAAGAAAATAACATTTATAAAATAAAATTTTCTTTAAAGAACATACTTCATAAAACAAAACAAAAATTGTTATGGTAGATTTATTCCCAGTTTATTGTTATTAATAAACTAACATTTTCCTGCTGACTATTGTCTCCAAGGAACATTTTTGTTATTCTTTGCTAAACTAAACTAAAAAAAAACAACCTAAAAAAAAACAACCTAAAACAAAACAAGCATCCCCAAAATCAATGAAAGAAATATAAATAAATAACAAAATGGGAAATAGAAAGGAAAAACAAATATGTAATAGCAAAAAAACAAAATGAAAGGTACCCAATCGAAAAGGGAACTAATAAAAAACAAGTGAGAGTATTAAATTTGGCTGTGCCGAATCTTTTATACCCCCGAGTAAAAATAAACATATATAACAATATATAACTTGATACAAACCTAACGAATCATATATGATCATATATTCCGTGAGCTATTTTCTAAATTTTTTAAATGCAGTCATATGTAGTTATATATAATTTAATCATGATTCGGATTAAAATGCGTACTGTTGATATAATTATATTTAATTATATGAGGGTCAATACAAAATTTGTTTTTCTGTATAATTTAATATAAAATTATATATTTCTCATTCTGTTCCATATATAACTATAAATGTTTCTAATTAACCAACAGTTTTCTAAGTTTTTTAGGCAACCCGAGTAAAAATAATCATATATAACAATATATAACTTGATGCAAACATAATAAATCATATATGATTATACATCGCGTGAGATATTTTCAAAATTTTTTAACTGCAGTCATATGTAGTTATATATAATTGAATCATGATTCGGATTAAAAGGTGTACGGTTAATATAAATATATAAAATTATATGAGGGTCAATACAAAATTTGTTTTTCTGTATAATTTAATATAAAATTATATATATCCTATTCTGTTCCATATATAACACTATATGTTTCAATTTAACCAACAATTTTCTACGTTTTTAAGGCAAAGTATGAGAAACTTTTTAAAATGTTCCTAAACATTTCCTTGTTAGAGTTATGTATGTCACCTATCTGGTTCGAAGCGTACCCGAACATTTTTTTTGTTTAAGAAAATTATATGTTTGGTGAATGTATCGTTGACCTGTGGTGTGTCTCAACCCAAACCAAAAAACACCAGGATTTTACATGTTTTTATGCAATTAGATCTAATTCGATCCACTAATATATGGCAATGTCTGGTCAAAACTCGGATGAAATCAAATCATATTTAATACAAGTTGATCTTTTTTAATGCAAAAACATCCACCATTATTCGGATCAAATTGCGTATAAATATATATTGTGTTACATATCGTTATATATTGTATCATATAAAAATTTTTACTCGGGAAAGTATAAAAAACTTTTTAAAATGTTCCTAAACATTTCCTTGTTAGGGTTATGTATATCACCTATCTGGTTCGAAGCGTACCCAAACATTTTTTTGTTTTAGAAAATTATATGTTTGGTGAATGTATCGTTGACCTGTGGTGTATCTCAACCCAAACCAAAAAACACCAGGATTTTATATGTTTTTATGCAATTAGATCTAATTAGATCCACCAATATATGGCAATGTCTGGTCAAAACTCGGATGAAATCAAATCATATTTTATACAAGTTGATCTTTTTTAATGCCATCCACCATTTTTCGGATCAAATTGCGTATAATTATATATTGTATGACATATCATTATATATTGCATCATATAAAAATTTTTACTCGGGCCCTCCAAAATATAAAAAAGCTAATAATTGGAAAAATATCAGTTTTAATTCATTGAAGATCAATTTTAATTCGAAAACAATCAATTGTAATTACAAAAAGATAAATTTTGATTCGAAAGAGATTATTTGTACCTTAAAAACGATCAATTGTAATTCGAAAAAGATCAATTGCAAATCGAATTAAAATTATATTTCGACATAGATCAATTAAAGTTCAGCTGATATCAATTGAAATTGAAAAGTTTTGTAATTCCGCTTTGCCGGGAAATAAAAAAATCCAGGAAAGTATTTGACGACCATCACAGAAAAGTATTTTCTGTTGCACGATAACCTAAGGCGTATGAGCATTATTTGAAATTTAGGAAATATGTAATACTCATACGCACTGTGTTGCGTTTGTAATGGACCACACAAGTTTTCAATGGATGTCGTTATTTTTTATCGGCATCAAAAATTGTTAGTGAATGAATTTTTATGTTTCAAAAACTTTTCAAAGAAAATTTCTCTTAAAACTATATTTTTCCTGTTGGCACACTTCTTTGTTAAATAAAAAATATATAAAAAACTTTCAATACTTCAACTTATAAATCCCCAAATATATGTATTTGTTTACCTTAAGCACACATACATATGTAACTGGATAAGTGGGTGTGTAATAAGGTGGCTCGTTTTTCTTTTTTCACTAATCGAATTCTTAGATTCTTGTAAAATATTAAAGCGATTGATTCCCACTAGAAAACTTTAAATTTGAATTTGGAAATAATTAAATTTCGCTCTCAAATTTCAACCGTCATTTTAACCGTGACATTAATTTGACTTGGGCTTCAAACTAATTGTTTGAAATTAAATATAAATTTAATAATTTTTGGGAGTTCTGATTAATTTTTATTAAAAAATAATTTTTTTTTTTTACTTGACCTTTAAAATGTTATATTATGAGTAGGTTTATTTTAGCTCGAGGTCATTATTTCCTTTACTAATTGTATCATAAAACTATGATATTTTCATAGAATAATTTTCAAGGAAATTATTTTTCCGTTTTTAATTTATTTATGTTAGAAATTTTTGCAAGACTTAGTCGACATCTGTTTCGGAATTTGTCAGATTCCATTGTCAAGACTATTTAGCAAAAATAAAAACCCTATACTACACATAGCAAAGGGAATTTAAATGACATATGGCTAATGTTTAAACAAAAATATTAATACATATTCAACTCTACATTCATTAAGAATAAGAAGAAAATTATGCAGTCTCTTAGCAAGGTCACGAGCGTCAAATAACCAACAAAAAAATTATTAAAAACAGATTTACATATGATAACACCGTCCGCCAGTCAATATTAAACATGAACCAAAGGATATACGTCTGAAAGTAAAAATCAAATGGAGTAAAACTCCATTTACAGTTTTTCATTTGGTGATTCTGTTTCCTTTTAAAAGGACTTCAAAGTTTAAAGGGATACATATTGTAAAATATTTCTGAAATATTTTTACTTGTCCGAAGATGCCACTGGTGATGGCAAATGAAAGAGGAGAATCTCCCCTAATTTTTCCATTTTTTTTATTTGTCAATATCAGGATAAACTGATGTGAATAAAGTCATTGGAAAAAAATATTTTGTTGAAAATTTTGAATGATATTAAAGGATAAAGTTTTGAAAGGTTGTAATTTACCTCCTTTTTTCTGATATGTAAAATTTTTTTTTTGTAAAATTAGGGGCGATCCTCCTCTTACAGTTGCTATCACTAGTGGCATCCTAGGACAAGTATTATATTAAAAAAATATTTTATAAAATTTATTCCTCTAAACCTTGGAAGTCCTTTAAAAAAGAAACAGGACCACGAAATGAAAAACTGTAAATGCAGTTTTACTAAATAAAGTCTCTGGTTTCAAACGTATATTATACAGTTCGTGTTTAACGAATTGTTTTCATTTTCGTCAGACGGTGTAATCAGCTAGATTTTATTAATTTTTACATATGAGATTTTTTGTAGTTTTACAAACTTTTTACCAATAAATTTGTAAATCTACAACTTCTTTGACGCAATAAAAAGGATTACTCGTAACTTTACTAGATCTTTTTCTTGTAAAATTATCTTGGAAATTTGGACATTTACGAAAAACACTGTAAAGTTTCAAAGAATAAAAACTTCGATCGAATTTTTTTTGTTAAAAAACAAGGAAAACTGTTCAAAAGTAATTTGAAATGTTTTTTTTTAGTGTAGTATAGGATTCTGATTATTTTTTATAAAAAATAAATTGTTTTAGTCGACCTTTAAAATATTATATTTTGAGTATGTTTATTCTGGCTCGAGGTCATTATTTTCTTACTAATTAAAACCATGATATTCTCATAGCATAATTTTCAAGAAAATTATTTTTTGTTTTAAATTTATTTAAGTTGGTCATTTTCATTAGACTCGTTTGCTACTTTGTAGTAAATCGTTTTTTTTTTTTTTTGCTAAATAATCTCGACAATGGAATTTGACAAATTCATAAACACGTGTCGATTAAGCCTTGCAAAAATGACTAACATAAAAAAATTTAAAACAAAAAATAATTTTCTTGAAAATTATGCTATGAGAATATCATGGTTTTAATTAGTAAAGAAAATAATGACCTCGAGCCAGAATAAACATCTTCAAAATGTAGTACAGGATTTTTATATTTGCTAAATAGTCTTTACAATGGAATCTGACAAATTCCTAAACATGGGTCGACTAAGTCTTACAAAATGTTCCAACATAAATAAATTTAAAGCAGAAAAATAATGTTCTAGAAAATTATTTTATGTGAATATCATAGTTTAAATAATTAAAGGAAGTTATGACCTCGAGCTAGAAAAAGCTCAATTACTTTTGTTGTTCATATAATTAAAAATTTGGTTAATATGTTAAAGTTTTTTATAGCCTCCACTGCACTATGGTTCCAAATCCATTTTTTTTTTTTTGGCAGAAATTAAAAAAAAGAAAATTAACAAATTTTCAAAAGCTTATACATTTCCTCAATGGCAACACTATAAGCTATCAAGAAAGTATAATGAAAAAAATTTGGTGCTAATACTGTCAGTTTGCTAGGCTTTCAAATTTGAAAGTTTTAAGGCGTATAATAAAACCGGAGTGAAATCATTATTACAATTAAACGAACGGCAAATGGGAAAAATTAAAATTATAAAGAGGCTAAAGGGACAAATTGAAACCTAAGGATACTAATTCTTGTTAAAAATTCCTTTTTTACTGTTAATGCATCTTTGGCGTTATTCTTGGGTGTTTTGATTATGAGGATTTTGAAGCCAAAATAGCATATATCTTTCGTGGACAAAAAGTTGTGTTTGGGCACGAACTTGCATGAGTCTTTAAAAGTGAAAGTGTTTTCGATATTGTATATTTAATATTAAAATTTACATCTTGCCAGCATTTTTTGGCAAACTCCCACAATTTCCATTTTAGTTTAGCACAAATTTCGGCCAAATTGCTGTTTTTTGCGTGACACGTTTTCAAATTTTTTTTTTATATAATTTTTTACCTTCCCTTAAGCTAATTAATTAAGAAAAATATATTTTTTAAAAAAAAAAAAAAAAAAAATTCCAAAAAAAAAAATTAGAAAATTTTTTTTTTTTTCAAAAAAATTTTTTTTTTCAAATTTTTTTTTTTTGCCAAATGATTTTCGATTTCGCTAAGAGATAGAAATCATCCCAGAATTAGTCTAAGTGACCTTGCTTCATTTTCTGAATTTATGCCAAAAAAATGCATTTGGAACCATAGTGCACTGCAGTGATAGAGGGTATATATTAGTTTGTCATTCCGTTTGTAACACCTCGAAATATTGGTCTAAGACCCCATAAAGTATATATATTCATGATCCTCGATCGATTTTAAGACGATCTAGCGATGTCCGTCCGTCCGTCTGTCTGTTGAAAACACACTAACTTTTGAAAGGCTTTACGGGAACTCCTGAAGTTGGGCATATATGTTGGGCATTTACCTGGTCAGGTTGGTATTGCAATTCAGCGAAATTGGTTCAGTGGTTCAAAAGTTATGAGCAAAAGACTGAATTTCGGCAAGGGTTTTTCGTGGATTTTCAAGATAAAAAACACGCTAACTTTCGAAAAGCAATTCTCAGAATGCTGAAGCTTGACATATTTATGTGTCGTTGTCCAGGCCTAGTATTGAATTTCAGCCAAATCGATCCAGTGGTTCAAAAGTTATTAGCAAAACCGTGAGTTTCAAATTAGCTTCACCTTAAATTCACGTGTTGAAACCCCAATAAACATGTTTTAAAAACATTGGTAAGTCACAAAAATATTTTACAACGTAGTTTTGTCACTCAAAAATATTTTTACACCAAAAAAAATACACCAAAAAAAATGTTTCACACCAAAAAACCTTATTCAAAAATTAATTTTAGTAAATTATTTTTTTTTTTTTTCAAAAATTACTAAAAAAAAGTTTTTTTACGCAAAATAAAATATTTTTCATCAAAAATGTTATTTTTCACGTTAGAAAATTTACTATCACTTAAAAAAGACATTGTGGAGGGTATTCATAGATTCGGCCAAGTCGAATTTTACTTTTTTACTTGTTATTATTGGACAATTTTGTAAATTTTAAGTGTTTGAACTTAGAAAAAATCGACTTAAAAATATTTTAAAAAATTTTCTAAAAAAATGAAATTTCGATCGAAAATGTTTTTTTTTTAAAACAAGGATAACTGTCAAATATTAGTAAAATGAGATTACAAGGGTTTTTCTTGTAATTTTACAGGGTTTTTTTTGAGTGTATATACAAATTCTTTTGGAATAACTAACTGCCCTTCTTCATTCATTGCGATTTTCAATTGGGCCCCTGCTTGGGCGCCATATTTACAAAAATTCTTTTAATAATTTGTTTGCATCTTTTTGTTATTATGGACTACCATTTTTTTTCTTGTAATTTTACCAAGAGTTTTGTAATTTTACAAGCTTTTTACTAATAAAATTGTTTATATACAATTTTTTTGAGGCGATAAAACTTACAAGGAGGTTTTGTGTTTTTACTATATTTTTTGCTACCTCCTATTTTACGAGAATTCCTAGTAAAAATTACGAGCTTTTATGTAATTTTTCAAGCATTTTACCAATAAAATTTACAACTTTTTTGGCGCAATAAAACTTACAAGGAGTTCTCGTAAATTTAGTAGATTTTTTTGTAAAAAAAACTTGCAAATTTGTAAAATTACAAAAAAAAAATTGTAAACTTATAAAAATAAAATTGTAAAATTACAAAAAAAAAAATTAAATTTCGATCGATTTTTTTTTTTTAAAACAAGGGTAAATATTACATTATTTTTTATTATTAAACAGTCAAATATTAGTAAAATGAGATTAAAATACGTTTTCTTTTCTTTTCAAATTCTTTTGGAATAGCGAACTTCCCTTCTTCATTCATTGCGATTTTCAATTGGGCACCTGCTTGGGCGCCATATTTACAAAAATTCTATTAATAATTTTTTTGCATCTACTTTGTAATTATGGACTACCAATTTTTTCTTGTAATTTTACAAGCTTTTTACCAATAATTTTGTAATTTTACAAACAATAAAATTGTTAATTTACAATTTTTTTGAGGCGATACAACTTACAAGGAGGTTTCGTAACTTTACTAGATTTTTTTCTACCTCCTATATTACTAGAATTCCTAGTAAAAATTAGCAGCTTTTTAGTAATTTTATTAGCTTTTTACCAATAAAATTGGAAATTTACAACTTTTTTGGCGCAATAAAACTTACAGAAATTCTCGTTAATTTACTAGATTTTTTTTTGTAAAAAAAACTTGGAAATTTGTAAAATTACAAAAAAAAAATTGTAAAATTACAAAAAAAAATTAAATTTCGATCGAAAATGTTTTGTTAAAAAACAAGGATAACTGTCTAATATTAGTAAAATGAGATTACAAGACTTTTTCTTGTAATTTGACAGGGGTTTTTTTGAGTGCGGTTTCCTTTTATTAAAATTTTTTGGTTTGTGGATTTCAACTCTTTTTTTTTATTTCTCGAATAAATGAAAAAAATCAAATTAACCCCAAATTGTCCTTAAGAAAGTACAAAGGGTTAACATAACTACATAACAATGCTCCCACATTTATATAAAAATATAAAAGTAAAAGAAAATTAAATGAAAAAGAAAGAATAACAGCAACAACAAAGCAAAAAGTAATGGCAATGAGACAATATCCTGTACTTGTGTTTTTCATTTTCCATTTTTATTTTTTTTTTATATATTTTTCATAACAAACAATAAGACTGCAATTCATATAAGCTCTCAGAATATATTGAAGTAAAACTAACAACAGAAAACGGAATAAAAAAAAAATAAAATAAAAAAAGAAAACAATTGTGATAAAAGATGAGTACCACTGGCGGCAATTTGCACATATACAACAAAAATCTTATACACACACTCACACACTTACACTTTTCAACATATATTTGTTCATAAATATTGGTACTTTAGTTGTTGACGCCACTATTATTGTGTGCAAGTGTGAGTAGGTGTATTAGCGTGTTGTAGTATGTGTTACAGTTTCTATAAGTTTTACAGTCATTCGTATAACAGTCAAGTGTAGTGGTGCATATAAGTTTTTGTTTTTTTTATTATTAAAAATTGAGTATGTGAGTTTCCGTTTTCCGTTGTTTTTTTTTTTATTTTAGTTTTTTATACATAAATCCAAATATTTTTTTTTTTAATTTTATTTTTAAATTCAATTTAAATTTCGGTGAACATGTGATGTATTCCACACCAAATGTCTCGCTACAAAAAAACATATGTCCCATGAATTTCTGAATGGATTGTATAGTTAGCCTTATAAGGAACTTATAACATTTCGTTTTTGGTTTTTAAATTTTTCATAACCTGGGCTTGGGAGGCGTGGCTAAACATTAAAAAAATTTTAAAGTTTGTGTCGAGTTGCCTTGATTAAATATTTATCAAATCAAAATAGAATGCACCATATTCTCAAAAATTTGTATTCTGTATATTTTTTATGGGCTTTTGATTAAAAATTTTTAGTTTGAAAAATTTTCAGAACCCATTCTGAAATTTCCCTGTTTTTTAAAAAAGTCAGTTTATCCAAAATCCGGCCACATTTTTTTTCTTTTTAATTTTTTTTTTTAAGTTTAGATGTTTGTCTATCCACACAAAAAATTCAGACACGTGTTTTTCGTTTTTTGTTTCGAGAAAATCGCATTTGAATACTAAATTTCATAACAATTTTGTAATTTGCTTGTATTTTCTTGTTTCAACATATCGTATGAGTAATACACTTAAAATGTTAACAAAAATATCTTGTAAACTTCATTTAGCGCATTAGCAATTTTAAACAAAATTTTAACTATTTTTTTTTGCTAAATTTAAAATTGAGTTGACTAAATTTCTACAAGCTTTTTTGCTAATACTAGCAAAAATAAATGGTATTTTTTTTTTTGTATTTTCAGAAGACTTGAAATGGCGCTATCTCGGAAACTAAGCCAGATAGAGCGAAATGGAGGCCATTTTTGGTTCTCGGGCACTCCATAGCAGGTCTGACAGACTTGGGGACTTATCCCCAAAGTTGGGGATTTCATGCGAGTAAAAAGGACAAGAAATCTCATTTGGGGATTGGGGATTTTTATGGGGATTTCGAAATTTATTTTGGGGATTTTGTGGAGATATTTGAAATTAAATATTTTTAATAGCACAAGTAGATTTAATAATATCAACGATTTTTAAAAATAGTTTCAGTAATAAACACTTTTTGGTACCAGATTTTGAAACGTATTCAGGAAAACTTGCATTTATCGGCAGTAAAATGTATATTAATATTGCCAAAACACGTTTATTTACGGGTTTGGGGATGTTTGGGGATTTTTTATTTGCAAATTCTTCAAAATAAAATTATAAAATTGATATTCATTAACTTTTTTTAAAATTGAAGAAATTTTTTTTGTTTAATTAAAAAAAGATGTATTTTTTATTGTTTGGGGATTGTTGGGGATGTTTAGTATATTTTTGGGGACAACAAAAAAAGTACCTGGCAACGGTGCTCCATTGTATCGCCGGTCCTCTTCACATGTGTGGACCCTAATGGGTCCTAACTTTGGATCCAAAAAAGTTAGCATTCCCGAAAATTTTAAAATGCTCATATCTCGGTAAATATTGCCGACACAACTAAAAGTCCAAAAGCATTTTTGTAGCTCTCAACACGTAGAACAAGACCGCAAAATAATCAAAAGCTCTCCGAGTAATATTTTTGAAGTTATCGAGTTTTGTAATTCTCAAAACCCCGGTGGTCCCCTAAAATCACGTATCTCAATAACTAAGCAAGGTAGAGCAAAACGGACACAAATTTTGGATAAAAAACTATGACGATTTTTAAGGAACCCAACTAGGTCTAGGCCCATCGGGGTCTGGACTTATCGGGTCCGAACCCAATGGGGTCCTCAAATGTGTATGAACTAAGTTGAAATAAAAATAATTTCAGTTAACAAATTTTTAGCAAAACGTTTTTGCTAACTTTGCCAAAAAAATTGTGGGCTCAAAATCAGCAAATTTTCTTGTAGGTTTACAAGCTTTTTTGCTAACTTTACAGTTTTTTTTTTTTTAGTGTACGGGTTAAAATGATTGAATTTGGCTCAAATTAGTTTTAATTGAAAGATTGTCTCAAGCTCTACAAAAAAGTCGGCGGAATGAAATTTTGAGACTTTTTTGAAAAAATTTCTTGAACGTAGGAAAAAAACGCTATTTTTTGCAAACTTCAAATAGCGATATCTCGAAAACTGTTCGACCGATTTTAATTTTTTTTTTGATATTCGTGTTCAGCACATAAAAATTGACAAATATGATGTGTCGAAAGATATATTTATTTTTTATTTATTTTTTTTTTAATTTTTCAAAAATCCAACCCGGGCGCCACGGGTTAATTTAATCCGATTGACCTCCAATTGGTACCACATGAGGTTTAGGCCTAGTAGAATAAAAAAACGCCCGGACTTTGAAAATCGGAGAAGAAAAAAATTTTGCTATACAGAAAAATGCCAGTCTACTCCACAATGCCCTTTTAAAAGGATAGTTAATTTATTAATGTAAAAAAATTAACAATTTTGATTAGAAATATTTTATTTTGGGTAAAACATTTTTTTTTTTTTTGTCATTTTTGTAAAAAAAAAATATAGTTGACTAATTTTTTTTTTTGAGTGTAAAAATTTTTTCGAGTGTAATTTTTTTTTAATGTAAAAATATTTCTGAGTGACAAAAATACTCTGTAAAGTAATTTTGTGGCCTAATATTGTTTTTAAAGCTTGTTTTTTTAAAACTCGGGTTTTTCAACACGTGAATTTTAGGTGAAACTAATCCGAAATGCAGGGTTTTGCTTATAACTTTTGAGCCACTGGACCGATTTGGCTGAGACTTTAAACGAACCGGGACAGTGGAGCGCAAAATATATCTGCCATACTTGAGCAGTCTCAGAATTGTAATTCGAAAGTTACCGTGTGTTTTATCTCGAAAATTCTTGAAAAACCCTTGCCGAAAATCAATCTTTTGCATATAACTTTTGAACCACTAGACCGATTTCGCTGGATTGCAATACCAACCTGACCAGGTCAGAGCCTCCGTAAAGTCTTCCAAAAATTAGCGTGTTTTAAACAGACAGACGGACGGACAGACATCGCTAGATCGTTTTAAAATCGATCAAGGATCATGAATATATGTACTTTATGGGGTCCTAGACCAATATTTCGAGGTGTTACAAACGAAATGAAAAACTTATATATACCCTCTATCGCTAGAGTGGAGGGTAAAAAAAGATCAATTGTAATTCGATGAATCCAAGTGTTATTCAAAAAAGATCAATTGTAATTCAAAAAAAAGAACAACAAATCAGTTGTAGTTCGAAATAGATCAGTTGTAGTTATGAAAAGATCAGTTGTAACTCGAAAAAGATCAGTTGTAATTCGAAAACGATCTGTTGAAATCTAAAAAATATCAATTGTAAATCGAAAAAAATCTATTTTATATTCTTTTTCACATATTCTTGTTATTTAATTTAATTTATTTTCTGTTCTTACATAGTTCTCCCTCTCTAATCCTTACTAATTCATAACTTATTGTATAACTAAATAATTCATTTTATTTTTTGCACACTTCACTTGGTTATAAAGGGTGTGCATAAGTTTGTCGTCGCGTTTGTAACATAACGAAAAATTGGGAAAGCAGTCCATGGTGTATATATTTTTGAGAGCCTCGATGGTTTTTAAGTCGATCTTATGATTCCCATTTGTAATCAAAAATTGAAATTCAACTTAAAAATTTTCCTAAAAAAGAAAAATTTAAAAGATTGTTTATTTTTTTTTAATAGTACAAAAAACTGATGAAGTAAAAAGCAAAATATTTAAATTTTATGTTTGACAAAAAAAATATTTTTTATTAAACATTGTGTAGGGCATCCAAACATTCGGTGCATTCCAAAACAGTATTCTTACTTATTTTTGTTTTCTTTTACTTCTTTGCCAAAATACCCAGCAAGATTTACCCTAAAAAAAATGTTACCAGCTGTCGTTCTTATAAAAAACTTCATTATCACTCAAAATGTCAAACATATTTTCAAAATTTTTGCTGGGCTTTGTTAAACGAATTGTTTTTTGGGGTTGCAAATTTTCTTTCAAACCACACAAGTAAATATAGTTTCTTACTTCTTTTTCATAGTAAACTTTGTACATATAGAAACTTTAGTTTCTATTGTTCAGTTAGTTTGTTTTATATTTGTTTTGATTGTTCTCTAGACCACAACATATGTGACAGAATTGCCTTTAGGCCATAATTTGGGTGTTGAATTAAAGCATTTGAGAAAGTAAAAATTTAAAAAGAAAAAGATCTTGTAAGGATAGAGCAAATTGGTTATTTTTAAACAAAAGATTTAAAAAAAGAAAATTTTTATTTTTTTTTGTCTCAAAAATTTGATTTTACGAATGTGATGTTTAAAAAATGTGTTTCTTTTAAACCTTTATGAAAAAAATTTTACTGATTACACAGTGTATCACCCAAAATCGGAATGGGATGAAACCAAATGCAAATGAAAGTTGACATTTTCCATAACAAACCTCTCATGGCTTTTTTCTACTTCAGAGCTAGATTTTTTTTTACACGCATTTAAAGTTAGTGAACTTTTATTATAATTATAATAATAAATGCTTGAAAACTGTATTGGTGGCGTATGATTAATAGTGTATTTACACGCATTTAAAGTTAGTGAACTTTTATTATAATTATAATAATAAATGCTTGAAAACTGTATTAGTGGCGTATGATTAATAGTGTAAGTGCCTTTAAATAACAATCATACGCAACGGTGCCCAGTGGTTTATTTTACTAATTGCCTTTAAATAAGTGGTTTATTTTAATAATTTGGCTATTCAGTAAAAAGGTACTGTACCGATTGCAGAAAAATCACCAGAGGCCCTTAAAGTAGGACATGTTTAGTACACAAAAACTTTAAATGCTTTAAAATCACCAACTTTAAATGCGTGTAAAAAAATCTAGCTCTAACAAAAAAAAAAAATGCCTTGAGGGTTTTGTTATGAAAAACGTCAGCTTTCATTTGCTTCTGGTTTCATCCCATTCCGATTCCGAAAGTTCGATTTTGTATCACTGTGTTATTAGTACATTTAAAAAAATAGGATACTTCGTTAACAGTTATGTAAAAAACCAAATAATACACTAAAAAAACTCAACAACTTTTTTGAAGCGACGAAAATTATAAGGAATTCTCGCGCCTTAATAGGTTTTTTCCAGCCTACTTTTTTACGAGAATTCTTAATAAAAATTAAGATTTTTTTTTGGTAATTTTACAAGCTCATTACCGACACAATTCTAAATTTACAACTTTTTTGACGCGATAATACTACCAGGAATTCTCGTGCCTTTCTTTATTTTTGTTTTGTAAAATTACTTTAAAAATTTGGATATTTGAGAAAAAAGTTGTAAAATTACAAAAAGAAAAGCGTAAATTTCTATTGAAATTTTTTTGTTAAAAAACAACATTCAGAAAATTATGTAAGTTACCACATGTTAGTTGTTTGTATATTTTACAGTAACTAGTTGTTTTCAACTACAAAGTCAGTTATTTTTGTATGAAAAATATCAAACAACTATTTCTGTTAGTTATTTTAAGTAATTTTTTTTGAACAACTAACAAAAAAGTACTGTAATGTAAACAGTTGTTTAAAGTAGTTTTTTTTTTTTTTTTTTTAGTTTAGGAATTTTTTTATTAAATTTTTATATATTTACACGAAAATTTCGCCTCAGCGCCATTAGGACATTATTGAGGCATGTTGGCAAAATAAAAATATCTTATTTCAATAATAATATATCAATTTATATACATATTTATAAAAAAAAAATAAAATAAAATTTTCAAAGTTTTTTTACAAAAAATAAATTTTCGTTTTTTTTATTTTTCACAACTTAAAAAAAAATGCATGCGAATTTATTACTTTTGCCCAAAACATTAATTCATGATAATGTTTTGCGGAAGATTTGGGTGGACTTGCCAAAGCAAAGGTTTTTTAGAAAAAAATAATTTTATATTACTTTGCTATTGCATGCACAACAAATTGAAATATCAGTCGAGGACCCCATTACAAAATCGAAAGAGCTGTACATTTCGTAAGTGAGTGCAAAAATAAGTACAAAAAAGTGTTTTTATATTTTGGAGAGTAATTAAGATTCGGCACCAAAGAATATTATACTCTCACTTGTTTTATGTACATTTGATAAACAAATGGAAAATTTTTATGCGAAAAGCTTAGACTTACAAGGGAAGTATCTCAACCCTTATGAACCGATTTGCATGAAACGTAAAATATATATAAAAGAGACAATTCTAAGGTTGGGGTGTCTCGGCTTATCGGCCATATCGGGGATTTAGGGGTTCAAAACATTGGTCAAAAAAAAGCGAAAAAATCGTTTTTTGGATTTTTCAGCCATTTCTTTCTTAGAAACTATATGATGTTTACATATGAGAAGAAAGGTTTTTTTAATGCCTATCCAACGGTGGCATAACCTTGTAAAAGTTTGGCTTCGTTAAATACTTTCTTCATGAAAATGTGAAAATTTTGGGGGATATTTATATGAATCCATAGAGCTACGATGTCCATATGAATACGAAATAATCTTTATTAAATTTAAGTCGACACGTATTTTTGCTCTAGAGGATATTCCTGTTAGTTTGTGAGTTATCGAAATTTTCCCGGAGGTCCATATGGTTTTATAAAAGGACAACGAAATTTTGAAACACGGATATGGCCGAAAAGCCGAGACACCCCAACGTTAAAATCGTCTCATTTATTTATTGATCAACAATATTTAAATGAGTCAATCAATGTTTTGATTAAAATTTTTGTTATTTTCTCAAACTGTCGAGTTACAAATTTTTTAACATACCAGATTTTTTTCGCTTTAACTTATTTGAATAGATTAATTCAAAAATATACAACATAATCGGGTTTTACTTTTTTTTTATTGTTGGCAACATATTGGAAAGCAAAAAAGATAAATTTTTTGATAATTTTCCCAGTTGGAAAATGTGTCACTGAGGAAATTTTCACAGTGGAAAGGAAATGTCTTCAGGTTCTGACAAATCATAGGTAATCCTTGATGACATGTCCTAACATTGTCAGCACTGAATGTTTGCTTTAAGATTGTGGACAATTCCTCTAAGACGTCTAAAAGGAAATGTCTTCAAATTCTGATTAATTTTTATTAATAAATAAAAATTGTTTTATTCGACCTTTAAAATATTATATTTTGTGAGGATGTTTATTCTGGCTCGAGGTCATTATTTTCTTTACTAATTAAAACCATGATATTCTCATAGTATAATTTTCAAGAAAATTATTTTTTGTTTTAAATTTATTTATGTTGGTCATTTTTGCAAGACTTAATCGACACGTGTTTCGGAATTTGTCAAGATTCCATTGTCAAGATTATTTAGCAAAAATAGAATCGATATACTACAAAGTAGCAAACGAGTCTAATGACAAATCGTTTTTGCACAAACTAAAACATTAATACATATTCGACTCTATCCACAATGTGAATTAGAAAGACGAAGAAATTGTACTATGCTAGTAAGTAACAATTGTCAATAACCAACAAAAATATTTAAAACATTTTACATACGATAGTCCATTGGACTACAACAATATGTTTTTTGTTGCTGTGAATGAAATTATACCATTATTAGGGCTATTCATCACTATGGCGTGCCAACCATTATGTTCAAATTCTGATTAATTTTTATTAATAAATAAAAATTGTTTTATTCGACCTTTAAAATATTATATTTTGTGAGGATGTTTATTCTGGCTCGAGGTCATTATTTTCTTTACTAATTAAAACCATGATATTCTCATAGTATAATTTTCAAGAAAATTATTTTTTGTTTTAAATATTATTTATTAAATGTCTTCAGAATAGCAGTATATTAAATTAGAAATTTAAATCAGGGCAACTCTTCAATTTCCAAGAAACAGATGGCAATATTATCGATTTATTTAAAATAAATTCAAAATGTAACAAGTAGAATAAAAGTTATAAATAGACAAACAATTTTCAAAATAAAGTTTGGAACAAGTAGTTAGGTGTGGGACTATTAAACTGGAGGTTCCAGGTTCAAATCCAGTTGGGACTATAAAAGGTGAAAATTTTTTTCTAAATATGAGAAAGATAATTTATAAAGGAAAATTGATAAAAGTAAAAACTAAAGGAAATACGAAAATTTTTTGTATTTTCGCATGATCTATGTCAGACATTTCCCCTAAGAAGTCTTAGGTGACATGTCCCCAGAAGGTCAGCCCTGACCACTGTTGACTTTGAGTGAGGACATTTTGAAAATTTGTACACTAAGAAAATTTTGTCATTAACTGTTTGTAGGTTATTTTAAAAATTAATCAGTAAAGTTATTTTAAAAGAAAAATCATTAATTTTATTGAGGACTTTTTATTTTCTACTGTTTCTGTAGTTTTAAAAAATAATTTACTGTATTAAAAACGAATTTTCTGTAACATTTAATTTCGTCAGTAAAAAATTTCTTCTATAGTTTTACTGTTTTTCAATACAAAATAACTGAATATTCACTAGTTTTTTAATGTTTTGGTTAGTCATTAAATTAACATTTAAAATTGACTGTAATATGTTTTTATTTTAAATGAAAAAACAGTGGAATGGTTTTTAAATAAAATTTCATTTGTTTTAAGTGAATATTCACTGGAATTTACCTACATAATTTTTTGAGTGTATAAAACTGTCCTCAACCCAGTACATAGAGATGTCTTGTGGATGTCAGCAGTGACTCTGACATATCACCGCTCCGTCACTGAGGATGTATCGAGGACGTTGCCAACTGGGTTGTCATAAGCTTTCAATTCATTTGTTAAATCAATCATTATTTTGATTGATAAAAAATTTATCAAATTTTTTATCAAAATCGAAAAAATGATAAAATTTTCAATCAATCACCTACTATTTGATGATTGGTATAACAATTTGTTTAATTGGAGGAATTTCAATCAAAAAACTGATTGAATCCCCGTTTTTGTTGATTGAAATTCGTTTCAAATTTTTTCTGTGAAGGAGGTAGCAAAAAAAGTTACAAACTTTTCTTGTAATTTTACAAGGTTTTTCTTTAGTGTAAAACTTTGTTAAATTGACAAAGTTTTTTTTGGTAATTTAACTAAGTTTTTATTTTTAGTATACAATGAATTTTAAGCAACTATTCTTCAGTTTTTTTCTATTTTTCTATCTACAAATTTAAGAAATTTATTTGGTTTTTTTCTTACTTTTCAAAAATAATCCACGCATAAGTTTGCTGCGTTTTTTTTAAGTATAAAATTTATTTTAAAATTTATTGCATTCTCTTGAGAAATCATCAAGTATCTCTCATGTATAAATTTGTGTTAACTTTGACAGTGAAAGCTATAATCTTACATTGGGTAACGAAGTAATGAAAGTTTGTATATCTTGGAAATGTTTTTTGTGTTCAAGAAAGTATAAGTACCGTGTATAAGAGTGTAAAGTAAGGTATTAACGTGAAGTATTGTAGAACAAATATATGAAAGAATGAATGAGTGAACTTAAAGGTTATAAAATACTACACACACATTTGCAAATCACGCATCATTAAAAGCACTTGTAAAATATTATGCAGATGTTGTTGTAGTACCTTTCTACGTGAACAGTCTTCTTTGATTAAACTGTGTGCAAAAAGTTGTTAATATCTAGAGATGGGATTGTTTTTAGTACCCTTCAAAAACTCCTTCGTGGTAAATTTTCAGATATTTTTTGCAGGGTAAGGAATGGCACATGTGTGCACATTTGGCACATCTAAAATGTGCCACGTGTGCCATAGCATGGCACACTACACATGTCAGATGTGTCATGTGCAGAGCCTCGAAGAATGAAATCCTTTTCGAATGAAATTCATTCAATTTTCATAGTCAGCGAATGCATTCGATTTCATAAATCAACATTGAATGCAGTCCATGGAATTCATTCAATTGAATGAAAAAAAAAATGAATGCATTCGATTTCTTGTTCATTCGATTTAGAAAAATCGAATGCATTCGATTTTTTATCATTCCACTGCGAATGCAATCGATTTTTAAACTAGTCAGACCAAAATGGAGCTAAATTTTGGTCCATAGTATCGCCGACTTTCTTTACATACGATGACCCTAATGGGCTCTAATTTTAAATCACTGCTGTGCATTTCATAGAACAATTGTACCCACTAACAATTGTATCGTTGTGTAACTAATTTTTCTTTTGCACAGCAATGTTTTAAATCCAAAAAAATGGTGCTCCCGAAAATGCACATATTAACTGCCTACACGACAAAAAGAGTGTTGGACAAAAAATTATCTCCGTTTTGCTCTATCTTGGTTAGTTTTTTTAAGTTTTTTATGCAATGAATGAATAAGCCATTCGATTTTTCAAATTGAATGGAAAGAAAATTGATTGCATTCGCAAGTGAATGCATTCGATTTTTAAAAGTCGAATGAAAAAAAATCGAATGCATTAGATTTTTGAAAGTCGAATGAAGAATAAATCGAATGCATTCGATATTTATAAATCGGATGAGTCTGAAGTGAATTCATTAAATTCGCTAAAATGTGATTGGGGAATGCAATCACTAAATTATCGTTCAGAATGCCAAATCGAATTAAAGAATGAAATCCTTCGAAGCTCTGGTCATGTGCCATGCTCAAATGTGCCGTGTGCCAAACAAGAGCAGATGACAAATGCGCCGTGTGCTAGTTATGGACTCATAACACATTTCAGATGTCTTTTTTTAATATGAAATAAAACATTTTTTAAGAAAACATACTAGGTACTTTTTTAGAAAAAATAGTACTTTTTTTTAGAAAAATAGTCCTTTTTATAAAAATTGTTCTTTTTTAGAAAAATAGTACTTTCTTAAAAAAAAAATACTTTTTTTTTTAGAAAAAAGTACTTTTTTAGAAAAAAGTACTTTTTCTAAAATAAGTACTTTTTTCCTTAAAAAGAAATACTGAATACTAGCACTTTCTTGTTAAAACAGTACTATTTAGAAAAGTACTATAGCACATTTAAAAAAAAGTACTTTTTCCGGAAAAAAAGTACTTATTTAGAAAAAATTCTACTTTTTTCCTAAAAAGTATTAATAAAGAATAAAAAGTACTTTTTTAGAAAAAAAAAATATTTTTTTTTTGGAAAAGAGTAATTTTTAGAAAAAATTCACTTTTTTATAAAAAAAGTAAATTTTTAAGAAAATAGTAGTTACTTTTTTCTAAAAAACGTACTTTTTTTCTAAAAAATTTACTATTTTTCTTAAAAAGTAGTACAAAAAGTACTTTTTTAGAAAAAAAAGTTTTAATTTTTTAATAAAGTTTTTTTTTTTTTATTTTTACTTTTTTAGAAAAATAGTACTTCTTAAAAAAAAAGTACTTTTTTAGGAAAAAATTACTTTTTTAGAAAAACTATCACTTTCTTGTTAAAATAGTACTTTTAAGAAAATTACAATAGCACATTTAAGAAAAAAAAAACATACTTTTTCAGGAAAAAAGTACTTATTTATAAAAAATTTTACTTTTTTCCTAAAAAGTATTATTTATGAATAAAAAGTACTTTTTTAAAAAATAAAATTATTTTTTTTTGGGAAAAAGTACTTTTTAGAAGTAGGTACTTTTTTTTAAAAAATTTACTTTTTTTTCTAAAAAGGTAGTACAAAAGTACTTAAAAAAAAAAAAAATTTAAAAAGTACTTTTTTAGAAAAAAGTGTTTTACTTTTTTTAAAAAGGTTTATTTTTTACTACTTTTTTGAAAAAAAGTATTTTGTTCTATAAATAGTACTTTTTTCTAAAGAGATAACTTTTTTCAAAAAAAAAAAATCTTTTATCTAAAAAAGTAATTTTTTCTAAAGACCCGAGTAAAAAAGATTATATATTCATATAAAATTATATAAAGCCATCATATATAATCATATATAGTTTAATGCGAAAAATGAGTCGATAAAACGATATAAAAACTTATCAAATTTGATCAAATCTGATCAAATTTGATGTAATTTTAATATAATTTTATATAGTTATATGCGAAAATTGGACCCTTTTTTGTATAAAATTTATGCAATTATATATAATTAAATATATTTATATATAAGAAAAAAATGTTTTCCCCCAAAACGTAAAAAATTGACAAAAAAATTTGTTTCCAGGACTTAAAAATTTTCAAAAATATTTTTAGGACTTTGAAAATTTTCAAAAAAAAAAAAACATCTGGACTTAAAAAATTTTTTGTATTTTTTTTTTTTTCAATTTTGCATCAGTCCTAAAATTTTGGGAAATTTTAGGACTGATGCAAAAATTTTAATTTTTTTTGGACTTAGAAAAATTATCAAAAGTTATATTAAATTATATGTAAAGGACTTAGATTTTTTTTTTAAATTTTACTCATATAAGACAACATATAATTTAAAAACAGTTGCATAAAGTTTTATATAAAATTTCTTCAAATATTTTGTTTTATCAAATTATATAAAAAAAAGACAGAATTTTAAAGTTCATATGTAATTATATAAACGAACTTTAAATCATATGTTATTATATAAAAGTCAATATTTTCTGTTATATAATTTTATATAAGAAATAAATTAGAAGTGAAAATATATAAAATCACATGTGATGCAACAAAAAATACATATAGTTTTACAAAATAATATATGTATATATAAAACTATATATAATTATATATGATCTTTTTTACTCGGGGAGTGTTTTAGGAAAAAAGTACTTTTTAGAAAAAGTTACTTTTTATAGAACAAAATATTTTCTACAAAAGTAGTAAAAAATTTACTTTTTTGTCTAAAAAGTAATTTTTTTTCTTAAAATTACGTTTTTTTTCTAAAAAAACCCAATATTTTCTTAAGTATTGGGGTTTTTAAGAAAAAGTACCATTTTTTCTAAAGTACTTTTTTCTGAAATGGTACGTTTTTGTCTGATAGTACTTTTCTATAAAAGTAGAATTTTACTTAAAAAGCGCTAGTTTTTCTAAAAAAGCTCTTTTTTTTTGAAAAAAACACTTATTTCCAAAAAGTACTTTTTCATATTTTTTTCTAAAAAAGTACTATTTATTTCTAAAAAAGTACTATTTTTACTAAAAAAGTACTATTTTTTCTTAAAAAGTGCTAAACAAGTTGCACCAACTATAGAAAAGTTTCTATTGTTTTGTCACCCAATGTATGTCATACAAAAAATTTTTTTTAAAGAAAACCTGAAAATTAAATATTGATCTTTTTAACATAGATAACATGCAATGTATTTAATTATACATATTTCTAAGAAAACAAATTAATAAAAAAATACTTCCCAGGAAAATTTTTAGAACAGAGTCCTGTTACAATAGATTCTTGAATACAGTCTACGATTATCACAACAAAATTTTTTGAAAAATAATTTTTCAAAAAAAACTACTTGCTCTTGGGACAATTTTTACCAAAAGTCATTGACTCTAAAATTTTAGGTAGAATTGGTTGCTTGTTAATATGATGCGTTCTGGAAACGACTATTCTAGAAAAAAAAATTTTGCTGGGTTGTTAAAGAAAATTTTAATTTTTATCAAAATATTTTTTAATATAATAAAATATTTACATAAAGATTTAATATAAGAAAAAGTTGATAAAGTGCATAATGCATTATGAATTTCAAACTAAATTTATGGATATTTTTATTTCCATTAAAGAAAAAGGGGGATTATGAGAGTAAAACTAGTAAAATGCAAACAATTTTATGGAAACAAAATATATTGAAAAAAATTAAAATAAAATAAATATTATATTTTTCTGTTGAAATATAGATAATCTTAAAGTTGAAACAATTTTAGTGACATGTATGTCAAAGTAAATTTATTAAAAAAATAAGTGAGAGTGGTAAAGTCGGCTATGCCAAATCTTTTATACCCTACAAAGTATAAAAAGTGTAAAAAAAGAGGCGGACCAAAGAAAAAACAGCATTTTCTTATCTATTGGGTTCAAGTGCAGGACTTTGAAATTCTTTTGATATAAAAATGCTTTAGAATGTAACCAAAAAACTAAAAAAACAGTAAAAAAAGTTAAATTCGGTTTTTTGATGTTTATTTTACTTTAAAAGCCTTACGTCTCTGTCCACTGTTTTTACATCAAAAGATTCTTTTCTTTCATAACTGAGTCGAATGTTTTTCGAATTTTGAGAAACATTTAAAAAGAATGTCGCAAATCATACTTTAAATACATTTTTTCTTACAGCCTAAAAGTATGCAATAATTTTTTACACAAAGCATTTAAAACCGTTTCACTCATTGTCAGTGTTACTGAAGGGTATATAAGAAGAACTCATGTCAGTGTACAAGTCACCAAGTCATCTCTAACTTACGACCCTGTTTATTAAAAATATTTATATTAAAACAAAGAACAACAACCAACTGAAAAGAGATTCATAAAGATGGAAAACGGAAAATGGATAACATATTTATAAAATGTGCAACATGAGGGTGCATAAAATGTTTGTGCTTTTCTTGTACCTACAGTGCCGGTAAGAAAGATAGCACTAATTGTGAATTTTTATACTTTCCAATAATTGCAATAATTGCAGAAAAACTAAAAAAAAGTCTTTTTTTTTAAGTGTATCCAAAAAATACAGACAAATTAAGAGAAGATCAAAAATTTTTAAAAATATTTCAGAAATTTAAAAAAAATTTCTGAAAATTCAGACAAAATTATGACAATGAACGAAATATCAAGCACATTATGATTTTTGCTTATGACCCTTTAACTTAAAATCCCCCAAAAAATAACCTCAACTCGTGCTATATTTTCAACCTTATCTGTATTTGAAAAATATTTACATTTCTTGAACTTTTCATACAAATCACTAGCAATTCTAAAGAATTTATTATGGGATAACTGTTGCATATCTTAAATAAAAAAAAAAACTTTACATACTACATACAACTTAAACTCGACTGTTTGTAACCCAACTCATCTTAACTCATCTTCTTTCATTGCATTTCTTTGTAATGAAATGTTTAAAATGATTTGCGTACATGTTTTTGGGTTGATAGTTGTTGCATAGTTTATCTTTTGCCATCTTCTAGCAACATAAAACTGTAAAATGATAATAATGTTGATTTTTCATTTTCTGTTTTCCCTTTTTAAATTCTAGCTCATCTTGTTTTACATTTTCTCTAGGAAAATTAGTTTAAATTGTATTAAGAATGTTAAGTTTTTTTTATATATATTTGATTTTATATGTAAATAAATTGTAATTTTTTTTTAGAAATTTAATTTTGCAAACATGAGTGTTGTTGAGCAGGATTATGAGTTGTTTTTTTTTTATTTGATTATAATTTATATTTTTTAAGAATATGGGAATATTTTGAGTTCAAATTATAAAAATTAAAAAAAAAACTTATGAATTTTATTACTTTTAAATTGATTTTGAATTCAGGGAAACCAAAATGTGTTTTATTGAATTAGAAAACAGCCCTAAAAATATGCAATAAAAATCTACTAAAAGCAGACAACTCAAATTCCTAAAAATATGCAACAAGAAATAAAAAAAAACCTTGTGACTTTATTAAATTCGTCATTGCCGAATCTTTTATACACACAAAAAAAACTTTGTCAAATTACTAGGAAATGTCTCGTAATCCCATTTTACCAATATTTGACAGTTTTCCCTGTTTTTCAACAAATCGAAATTTACATTTTATTTTTTTTAATCTTACAATTTTTTTTGTTATTTTACAAATTTCCATGATAATTTTACAAAAAAAAATCTAGTAAATTCACTAGAATTCCTTGTAATTTTAATTGAGCCAAAAATCTGTTAATTAACAATTATATTGGTAAAAAGCTTGTAAAATTATAAAATTATTCGTAAAAAGCTTGTAAAATTACTAGGAATTCTCGTAAAATAGGAGGTAGCAAAAAATCTAGTAAAATTACGAAACCTCTTTGTTAATGTCGTGTCAAAAAGTTTGTAAATTTACAATTTTATTGGTAAAAACCTTGTAAAATTACAAAATTATTGGTAAAAATTTTGTAAAATTACTAGGAAATTTTGTCAAGTAAGAGGTAGAAAACAAGAAAAAGTTACAAGCTTTTCTTGTAATTTTACAAGGTTTTTTTTTAGTGTAGTATTAGAATTTCTTAAGAAATCTATTTTTCCGGAAGGTGAACCTGCATTCCAAATTTCAAGCTTCAGTGATTTTAGGCTGGCATCCCCAGCGTGATGAGTCAGTCAGTCGCGTTACTGCTGTAAACATTTTATTGCATATTTTTAGGGCTATAATTTAATTCATAAATGTAGATTTTTTGTTTTTCTTGTTTGTACACAACCTATAATTTATTGATTTTTGTATTAAATTCAGCTCATGTGTATTTGAAAAGTCCTGCATTTTAATTTTATAAAAAATTCCACCATTTTTTTTAGCCACTTAAATCAATCAAAAACCTCTAATGTTTTCTTTACAATTTGTTTGCCAACTGAATATGGGAAAAACGTTTTCTTTTACTATGGCATGTTGATATTTGAAGAGCAAGAGCAAAAAAAAAAAGTAACTGATATGAAAGGAAAAAGAAACGAGAGTAGATTCAAGGAGTTTTTAAATAAAAGGAGTAGAAAAATTAAACAGAGAGGACCATAAGAAAACAGAGTAGAGACAAGTAAACGACGGATAAACTTAAGATCAATTGTTACAAAAAGAGGTGCATACATTGAGGCTTAAAGAAAAAAAAAAATAAAATTCTGTATAATTTTTTTTTGGAAAATTTTGAAAATAGTTCGACTAGGTGGTATAAGAAAACAATTACCTATAAATTACAACAAAAAAAAAATTAAAATGTCGCAAGCTTTGGAAAGTAAAGTATATCATTTTGTTTTTACCTAAATATATGCTTTAAACTTTTTTTTTATTTTTTTGGAAATAATTACAAGTCATACGAAAAATTTTGACCACACTAAAAGAACTGGAAAACAATTTGTCATAAAAGTTCGTTCAATGAAACTTTTTAACGAAGTTTGAAAATTTTCATAAATATAATGAAATTTTTCATAAATACTATGAATATTTATGAAACATTTCATAAATATAATGAACCAGTTTCATTGGACGAACTTTTATGATGGGTTTCATTATATTAATGAAGCTTTTTCTTTGTGTGCAGTTGCTGATTGAAATGTTATCTCTATTCGATACTCCTCCTAAAAGTATGCTCCTTTATTCGAAATTCAACACATACTTACAAAAAACCTAAATTTACATATACTCAAAAAGGATTTTGCTAGTTATGCAAACAACGCGTATTTAGAATGAAATTTGTTGCCTCAACCAAAAAAAAGATATAAAAAAAACCTCGACTGAGGTGTTTTACCAAAAAACTAGAAAATACAGCAAACACCTTTTAACAAAGTGCATGTTATATTTAGCATGTTTTGATACGTGCTACTACATGAACGTGCATGTTTGAGTAAACAAATATTGGCTTCAAATATGCACAAAAAAAAAGGAAAAGTAAACAAGTTTTTTTTTTTTTGGCAAGATTGTAAAAGGATATTTTTCTTTGGGGGTTTTAGAAAGTGAAATTTAATTTTATAAATATTTTTTTTATTTCCAAAAATTTACAAGACTAGTCCAAAACCCACAAAAGGATATGGGCCAAAATTTTCTATAGAGAATTTTTGTTATCGAAACATCGATAACTAAAAACTTTTCTAAAGAAAATTTTGTATTATCGATACTTCCATAATTAGAAAATTTTTCATAGAAAATTTTGCATTGACGATACATCGATAGTTAGAAAATTTTCTATAGAAAATTTTTTGTTATCGATACATTGATAATTAGAAAAATTTCTATAGGAAATTTTGTGTTATCGATAAATCGATTACTAGAAAATTTTTTTTAGAACATTTTTTGTTATCGACACATCGATAACTGGAAAATTTTCTATGGAAAATTTTGTATTATCGATAAATCGATAACTAAACACTTTTCTATAGAAAATTTTGTATTATCGATACATCGAAAACAAGAGAAATTTCTATAGAAAATTTTGTACAGAAATTTTCTAATAATCGATGCATCGATTACACAAAATTTTGCATAGAAAATTTTCTAATAATCGATGTATCGATAATTAAGTAATTTTCTATAGAAAATTTTGTATTATCGATACATCGATAATTAGAAAATTTTCTATATAAAATTTTGTATTATCGATACATCGATAGTTAGAAAATTTTGTATTATCGATACATCGATAGTTAGAAAATTTTCTATAGAAAATTTTGTATTATCGATACATCGATAATTACTGAAGTTTTCAATTTTTTTTTAAATGCGTTTTGAATAAGTCAAAAAAGAGTATTAAATCTAATTCTGAGGTAAATAATGTTAAGATGTCTACAGTTAAATTTAATGGCAGTTCTTTTCTTTGAACATATTAACCCTCTATCTCCTATTTTTAGGGCTCATTTTGGTCCTTTTTTCAAGTATATTCATTAGGGTTGGGCGATTAGTATGAAAGGAAAAAAATCTTAATGGGCGCTTCGCGTTTCTGATTCTTGGGATTGTACTGAGCAAAAAAGTCCACTAGACTATACGTCTACGGTGAAAATCGAGCTTCCAAATTTTGACTTGCAGTTTTTTCTCAGACTTTATTTTTTTGGAAAATTTGCAAATTTTCTTGGCCTCATATTACGTAAACTATTTGAAATTTTGACTTATTTTCAAAAGTAAAGTTGTAGCTATTGTCTCGGGCTACAATTTCTCTGAACATATTACTTGGAAAAAACTTCGTTTTCATGATCATAAAGTCAATATTATTGTTTAAAAATTATGAAAAAAAAAATTTTAAAACTGTCAAAATTTCAATATTGTTAAAAAACGCTTTTTTAAACGCCCATATCTTCCAAAGTATTGATAAAAAACAAATCAGAAAGTTATTGTCGGTCAAGACCTACCATATAATATCCTACACCAGTGTTTCTTGGATTGGATCTATCTTTTGTCAAATCTTTTATAAGTGTAAAAAACTCTAATAACCGTATTATAATAGATATCGCTTTGATATTTAGCAGGTAATCAAATTTTGTATGCAAGAATCACCATTCCAAATGCCAAAGGAATCGAGAGAGTCCTCCTGGTAGTCCCCATTACAAACCACCCTCCCAATATTCACATAATTCCCTCAAAATTCATAAAAATGGAAATATTTGATAATTTTTTTTTTTTTGTTTTAAACGTGTACTTAAGTAACCTTATCAAATCGGAATATAATTGGACCATTTTTGGACTTAGTCCCCCATATAAAAATTTGGACCGATATTCAGTTAAATCGGTCAATTGACAAAAAAAAAAAAAAACAATTCTACTAAAACTTGACCTGTGTGTGTTTTCTACACTAAAAAAAGATCTAACAACGACAGATCCAATCGGTCCATGTTTGGACTTAGGACCCATTTTCCCGGAAACACTGGTGTAGGGTATCATATGGTCGGTCTTGACCGACTGTAACTCTTGTACTTGTTTTTTAACAATTTTTGTTGGTTATTAACGTTCGTAAGCTTTTCGTCTTCGAATTCTCAATGGGGTTAGAGTCGAATTCTCAATGGGGTTAGAGTCGAATATGTATTAATATTTGCTACTTGCAGTAAAGGTTTTTTTTATATTTGCTAAATAATCTTGACAATAGAATCTGACAAATTCCGAAACACGTGTCGATTTAGTCTTGCAAAAATTATCAACATAAATAAATTTGAACCAGAAAAATAATTTTCTTGAAATTAATTCTTTGAGAATATCATAGGAAATAATGACCTCGAGCTAGAATAAATCTACTTAAAATGTTTTTTAATATATTTAAAAATGTCATTACTTGTTTCTTTAATTGTGATGCCATCTTTCATCATATTAAAAAAAGCTTTATCAGTATGATGAAATTTATCATCAAAATTGATGACTGCAAGTGATGAAAACGTTTCATTAATATGATGAAACATTTTTCTTTGAGTGTTTTTTCAACGCAAATTCGATTGTATTCAAAATATTTTAGCCAATATGGAGGGTGTTCGTAAATTCGGTCAAGTTAAATTAAACTTTTCCATTTTTTTTATCTCCTTTAAATTTCTAAATCTTGTATTAACAATACAAAAAACAGAGTAATTAACTTAAACTTGTAATGTTCTTACAATTAGTATGTGTTTAGGCATCTTACTATGTATTTAGAGAACAAAAAAAAATGTTTTATGAAAATTTATCTCTTTAAAACTAAACTGTAAGTGCTTCCTTTTGTCTACTTTCAAATGGACATTTTTATTTGCAAAGGTAATCTAGTCTACAACACACAACGCAGTACACAAGAAAAACAAACATTTCCTTCCGGATTTTTGCTAGGATTTTCTTAAAAATGTTTTTCACACTTTATGTTGGGGTTTTGTGTAAATCCACATGCAAACACAACTGTAAAAAATCCTTAACTCAAGATAGGATTTTCATTTAAATGAATGTGTTTATCTGTGTATGTGTGTGTGTTTCTGTGTTTATGTGAATGTGTATGTTAGTAACTCAAAATTTAATCATGACTTCCTGTTTTAAGTGATGACATTTTCCACCTTTTTTATGTCCTATACAAGTAAAGTGCCGTAAATAGTGCAACAACAAACTTGTCCTCCTACTCTTCTTAACAAACAGTAGTTGAAAATGTAGACAGATTTTCTAAATTTTTTTTAATTTGTTTTGTGTAATTTTTTTTGTTGTTTTTCGGTACACTGTTAATAAAATTGTTGTCAAATCTATAGGTACATATAAATATTTGCTGGATATTTACTAAATATTTACTAATTATTGACTGAATATTTACTAAATAATTACTGAATATTTACTGAATAATTACTGAATACTTACTGTATATTTACTGAATTTAAGACAAGTAAGAAATCTTGTGATATCAGTGTTTTCAACACTCAAAGAAAAAGCATCTTCATATTGATGAAAAGTTACATCAATACGATGAAATGTTACATTATTTTTCGTCCAATGTCATCCATATGATGAAGCGGTGTCATCAATAACATTTTTTTATTTGAAAAATAAGAAAAAAATAAAAAAAAATATTTTTTTTTTGTTATTTGATTTTATTTATTTTATTTTTATATACTTACAATTGTTTGTTATTTTCTAATTTTTAAAAACTTACATCTTTTTTTCGTATCCACCAAGATTTGAACGCCGGACCTCTTGTTTGTTGGGCTTAACCTCTAGTCGCTTGGCGGATTATTTCTTCTCAGTGTAGTTTTTGTATTTTTTTCCAATTTTAAGTTTTTTTTTTCTATTCCATTCTTTTGAAGTTTTTTTTTTTTTTTTTGTTTCTTATAGTTTCCATCTGTTGTAAATTTAAAGTTTTTGAAGAGTTGTTCACTTTGTTATTTTTTTTTTCTATTTGAGCAAAAATTGTTTTCGAAATACAAGTGTACTATAGATAATTGCTCACTTTGAGGTTTCAAATTGTTGAAATATTTTCAATGTTTTTCAAGAATTATAACTTTTTATACCCTTCATCTAAAGTGGAGGTATATTAGGTTTGTGTTTACGTATGTAACACATCGAAATAACGGTGTAGCGGCCCATACATGACATATCCATGAGCTTTTCAGAAGCCAATGTGACCAAATCCCTTACACAATATTTCAAGTAAAGTTGCAAGGTTTTCGAAAATTAAATACTTAATACAAATCTCATGAAAAATTGTTTTCGCGTAAGCGTATATACGTTAACTCAAAAAATTAATGTTATAATATATTTTAGCGTTTCACGTGAAATAAAATCGATTTTGTGTTCATCAATTAATGTATATACGCTTAATTTAAGCGGTGACAATTATCCACGTTAGTTCCCATACAAAATTTTAGCGCACAAAATAAAACAAATTTTGCAAAAACACGTTTGAATTTAACAAAAATAATATCAAGGCAAAATGCCTTTAAAATGATTGAAATGTTAAAATTGCATTAGCTTTATAGCGATAACTTCTATACGCTTATACCAAATTTTTAATAAAATGATTGGTAGTTGTAACAAAAACTATCGGTTTAAGAAGAATTAAAAAATTTCCTTAAAGAAGAAAAACTAAAGCTTGTTTTGAAATTTTATCTGCTTTTGGGTTGATTAGAGATTTAGAAAAAAACTTGAAAAAATTTTCTAAAATTTTGAAAAAATCTTTATTGATTTTTTTTTTTTAGAAAATAAGTTCTTAAGAAAAATTTTCTTTAACAAATGCATTTTTTTAGTGGGATATGGTCATTTTGGTGTCGGGAGCACTTTAAAAATCTTCATCGAAAAAAAAAAAAAAAATAATAATACTTAAAAAATGTTTTGTTGGTCTATATTTTTATCTAATTTTGGTTTGCTTTGAGATTTAAAACAAAAAAACTTAAAGAACATTTTTTTAAGAAAAAATATTTTTTGGTAGGATTTGGTCATTTTGGCTACGGAAAAATTTATACAAAATTAATAAAAAAATATTTTTAGTTAAATTTTTAAGAAATGTTTAAAGAAAAAATATTTTTTAGATGGAATGGCCCTGAATTCGGTCATTTTAGAAAAAATTTTAAGAAAAAAATATTTTTTTGGTAGGATTTGGTCATTTTGGCTTTGGAAAAGTTTAAACAAAATTAATAAAAAAAAACTATTTAGTTAAATTTTAAAGAATTATTAAAAAAGATAAAAATATTTTGTTAAATGGATTTGGTCATTTTTGCTTCGTAAGAAATGAAAAAAAAATAATTCTATATTTATACCATACACCACTCTGTGGTACTGTGTATAATGAGTTTGTGCTGATGTTTGTAACTATCCGTAATATTGGTCCTAGACCAATCTTCCGCATACACATCGTCTCAGAATCACTTTTTGAGACAATTTAGCGGTGTCGGTCCGTCCATCTGTCTCTCCGCCCGCCTGTCCGTCTGTCCATCTAAACGTTGAGGGCACTATACAGCTCGCAATTATCAATCGATTTGTATGAAATTTGAAACTTAAGCTTCCTTTGGAAAAAATCGGTCCACGTTTAGGCCCAGCCCCCATACAGACGTCCCTTTACAATTTGGCTCAAATTACTCTAATAACCGTAGTATAATAGGTATCCTTCCGAAACTTGGCAGGTTCATTGACAAATCATCAATCCAAATTTTAATGGAATCGGACCAGTTCTTCTTGTAGTCCCCATACAAACCACCTTCCCGATATTCACACAAATCTCACAAAATTCATGAAAATTGGAAATATTTCATCAACATTTTGTTTGTGAATATAATTGGACCATTTTTGGACTTAGATCCATATAAAAATTTCTCCCGAAATTCACTAAAATCGGTCTATTGGCAACAAACATAAGAAAATTTTACTCAAATTTTGTTTTTGTATGTTTTCTACACTCAAAAAAAAAAAACTGTAATGTTAGAAAAAAAAGCTTGTAAACCTACAAGAAAATTTGCTGATATTGAACCCACAATTTTTTTGGTAAAGTTAGCAAAAATGTTTTGCCAAAAATTAGTTAACTGAATTTTTTTTTTATTTCAATTTAGTTCATACACATTTGAGGACCCCATTGGGTTTGGACCCGATAGGTCCAGACCCCGATGGGCCCAGACCTAGTTGGGTTCCTTAAAAATCGTCATAGTTTTTGATCCAAAATTTGTGTCCGTTTCGCTCTACCTTGCTTAGTTTTTGAGATACGTGATTTTAGGGGACCACCGGGATTTTGAGAATTATAAAACTCGATAACTCGGAGAGCTTTTGATTATTTTGAGGTCTTGTTCTACGTGTTAAGAGCTACAAAAATGCTTTTGGACTTTTTGTTGTGTCGGCAATATTTACCGAGATATGAGCATTTAAAAATTTTCGGGAATGCTAACTTTTTTAGATCCAAAGTTAGGACCCATTAGGGTCCACACATGTGAAGAGGACCGGCGATACTATGGTGAGCCCGAGAACCAAAAATGACCTCCATTTTGCTCTATCTGGCTTAGTTTCCGAGATAGCGCCATTTTAAGTTTTCTGAAAATAAAAAAAAAAATACAATTTATTTTTGCTAATATTAGCAAAAAAGCTTGTAAAAATTTGGTCAACTCAATTTTAAATTTAGCAAAAAAAAATTAGTTAAACTTTTGTTTAAAATTGCAAATGCGCTAAATGAAGTTTACAAGATATTTTTGCTAACATGCTAATCTCAACTAAAAATTTGCTGAAGGTTAGCTTACTAGCATTAGCAAAAAAAAAAAAATAGTAAAAATAAAAATAGTGTTAAACGTGCACTGTGGCACCATTATCTAACCTGAATGTAATTAAACTATTTTCGGAATCAGATGTCATAAAAAATTTAGCCCTATATTCAGTTAAATCGGTCTATTGACAATAAAAGTATGCCAATTTCTCTGAAACTTGGTTTGTATGTGCGTTTTCTACACTAATTAAAGATCTAACAAAATATATAGCCCAAACGGTCCATGTTTGGACGTAGGATCCATTTAACGGAAAACAATGGTGTAGTATAAATAAAGATTATTAATTTTTTTTTGAAAATGCTGGAGTTGGACTATTTGGCTTCGCAAAATTTTTCGTTTTTTTCCGGAGCAAATTTTGTTTTTTAAATGTGTTAACTTAAAATAAATGAAAAAATGTTTTGCGCATAAAAAATAAGTGATGAACTACGTATTCTTAAACGATAAAATTAATAAAACAGAATAATAAATATGGACTTGGTCTGATTGGCTTCCGAAAAGCTCGTTTATTCCTTATTCCGTCCACCAGCCTGTTCTGTCTGTTTATTAAAACACAATATAGAAATTTTTTTTAATCATGATGGAGAGCATTTAAGATTCGATACCGCCGCCTCTCATTACTCTCACTTGTTTGTTAAAGTTTAGTCTTTTTACAGTTTTTTTTTTTTTTTTATAATACATCCCCAAGAAATTTATCAAATGCTTAAAAGAAAGCAGAAAAAGTCATTCAATGAATTAAAAATGAAAAGTAAGTTTTAAAATCCTAAAAGAAGTAAAAAATTTGTATACGAATTATACTTACATACAGCATAGATACTCTTGACCTAATTTTGTCCGTTTGACCTTAGGATAAAGTTCTTAAGAATTTTTTTGAATTTATCAAAGTTTGATTAGAAATTTTTTGTTAAAATGTAAATGCATAAATAATTGATATTTTCGAGAAACAAAGAAAATGAAATAAAGTGAAGTCCTTAAATTATCATTTTAATTGCATTTTTGTTGCAGTAATCGATTTGTGTTAATTGTTATTAAATTAATGTGGTGCTTTAAAAAAAACTGAAAATTTTTAAAGCATAGATTTAGGCACCAGGATCACAAAATGGTTTTAACTTTAAGAAAATCAAAATTTATAATTTTTAAATGAATTAAATATATTTATTTGATGTTACAGTTACTAAAACTTACATTTCACAGAGTATTTTACTAGATTTAACCAAACACATTTCTATATATTGCTAGTTTTAGCATAAAATTTTGTTGAAATAATTTTGACTCAAGAAAACTAATTTATTAAACTTCTTTATACTTCCAGGTAAGCTACGAAATTTGCTATTGAAAATTACTTAAAGTAAGTTTAATAAAAAACACAAAAAATTTCATAAAAATCAAAAATTTTCATTAAAATGATGTCAACTTTAAATTTAGGGAAACGCTAATTTTAGCTTTAATTTTGATTAAATCTTGCTTAAGTCGACCTGTAAGATGGAAAGGATGATCCTATCTGATCTTTACATTCACAGAAAAATTCTTCATCATATTGATTAAACGGTTTCATCACTTGCTGTCATCAGTTTTGATGACAAATTTCATCATTTCATTAAAGCTTTTCTTCAATATAATGAAACATGTCAGCAAAATTGAATTAACAAATGATGGCGCATTTCATCATGTCGTCAATAATTTTTTTTTTTTTTAATAATTAAAATAATTTTAAAATAATTCAAACAGTTGAATAAATATTATAAAAAAAAGTAAGAAAATTATGGTCGGTCAAGGAAATGGGTCCCTAGTTCAAACGACCGATTGGATCTATCATTTGTCAAATCTTCAATAAGTGTAAAAAAAATACTCACAAATCAAATTTGAGTGAAATAGACTTTGAATTTAATGCCAATAAACCGCTTTAACAGAATATCGGGCGAAATTTTCTTAAGGGGCCCAAGTCCAAAAATGGTTCGATTATAATCTTATTTGATAAGGTTATTAAAGTACGCGTTAAACACACACTAACAAAATTTTGATAAAATATTTTAAATTTTTGTGAAATTTAAGAGATTTATGTGAATATCAGGAAGGTGGTTTGTATGGGGGCTACAAGAAGAAGTGGTCCGATTTCTTTATAAAATATATAATGGTGATTTGTGAAGACAAAACACGTTTACCTGCCAAATTTCGAAAATATACCTATTACACTGTACGACACTATTTTGCACCCATGATCGGGACCAAAAAATTCTGAAAGTAGAGGTATAAAAAATATACCCGTGTCTCCCAGTTTTTCCAAATCAATTCGTTTTTGCGTTTTATTAGCAAATAAATTTTTTGTATATATATGCGTTTTAATTACTTGGGGAAGTACGGATTACCTGCGCAACTGTTAATCATGATGGCTTAAATTGAGCTAAAATACTAACAAATAGTATCAGATAAAATGTGCGAAATGTGAGGAAAATTGCTCCACGGGTTTAAAAGTTATGAAGAAAAATTATAAAAATTGAGAATTTCGAATAGGTTTCATCTTGAATTCCCTCTTTCAAAAAAAACTTTAAATTCTCTTTAAAAAATATTAATATGCCACAAAAATATTTTACAAAGTAATTTTATCGCTCAAAAAATAAAATTACACTCAAAAAAAATTTACACGCAAAAAAAGTACACTAAAAAAAAAATATACACACAAAAATGTTTGGCCATCCAAATTGTCTATGATGGCAACAAAAATAAGATGTGTGCATTACAAAAAGGTGTTTACAACTTTTCCAGAGTTGCCACAATTTTTTTAGAATTGCCACAAACAAACAACAACCAGAGAAGTTAAAAACTACTTGGCCGAATCCATGCATTCCCTCTAATATTAGCCCCCTTTTAAGTAATAGTAATTTTTCTAACGAAAAAACAAAATTGTTAAAAATTTTGACTCGACATTTTTTATTTGGATTAGAAAACTCTTTTTATAATTTTTGTTAAAAAACATTTTGATTGTAATATTTTTTTTTTTTTTTGTGTGTATTTTTTTTTAGTGTAAAATTTTTTTAATCTAATTTTTTTTTCTGATTGTTAACATTTTTTTAGCGATAAAATTACTTTGTAAAATATATTTGTGGCATACCAATCAGAGACTGACAAAAGTATGATAATAAGTACTCTTGCAGTATTTGTGTTTAAACATGCATGAATAAGACATGTTACAAATCAAACAATACACATATCCAACGTATGCATACCAACAGCAAGTACAATAACTACAAGCTTTTATAGTTGATGAGTGATCGCATACTCATACATTATTATACGCTGTACATTTGTTGTATGTATAAGTTTGTGTTGGGTATCTAGCATGTCCATACTTATAAGTATTAGGTGCGGATAAGTATATGGACTTTTGTCATTAACTTTTAACGCTTGTGATATTTTACTAATTTCGCAATAAAATTTTTATTTGTAAACTAGGTGGTACCTGTGAATGTAGATATGTTAAGGGAACCATAATGAGTAATTCTGCAAAGGCACAGCGCAAATAGTCTCATTATCTCATGGTATGGAACGTGCAAAGTTGAAAAATGTAAAAAAATCGCTTGATACTCTCATGAAATTTTTCGTTCAAAGTTCCATATTGTTGGGTGCGTTAAAGCTATTGCTCCAAATTTAATACCGTTTAATCAGTAGACTTGGGCAATTATTTGGTGTAGGTTCAGTGGATGGGCCATCAATAAGAAAAAAGTTACATGGACCTAAATATTTGATACCACTTTTTTTCAATTTTCAATTTTTCGAGGTTTTTTGATTGTAGCTTTTGGTGCAAACTGTATTTTTAAAATTCAAATACACATGGTAAAAGCCCTTGTAAATATGCACAATCTGAGACTGATTCGAGTGATGTGCTCGCAATGGTTACGAAGCTGCAGCTCTCCAAAGATAGGAAGAAAAAACGTGAATTTTTTAAAAATTCTGTTTTTTGCGAGGCACACTCCCAGTTTTATTCCGAATGGTTCCGAATGCTTTGTGAACTTTATAGTTTACCATTTCCCACTTGATTTACAAACGCACCCAAAAAATATTCAATTGCAAAAATTTTATGAACTTTTTAAATTTTTTGCAAAATTTCGATATTTTAGTTTTGCCGTATTTGACAGCCAAATATGCATGACTGAAAGTTGAACATGTAGAAACAATGGTATGTGCAAATATAATAAATCATGGAAAGCAACATTGATCAAAAGTTAATATTGGCGAATTCCGCGGCGTTTTTCTGTTTTTCGTTTTTTGTAAGGCACATCCAGGCCGCTTATCGAAATTTGTCAGTGAAAAGCGCGTTTGGTAGTATTTTTAATGCTTTATCTTCAATCCATTCGCACCCAAAAACAATTGACGTTTTAGTGGTTTTTGGTGGTTTTAAATTTTTGATACTTTTAAATTTAATGGTTATATTAAATCTTACGTTACTTAAAATAAAGTAGAACAGAAATGTATTTTGATAGATTTTGACACGTCTTATTCGAATAATATTTTAAAATTAGTCCATTGATTTTTGCAGTCGCGAAAATCGCGAAAAATCGCTAAAATTTTTTATAACCTTAATAAAATTAGTAATAACGTTTAAATACTATTTCGTAATAACCTTAATATTGTCATTATTAATCATACTTTGAATAGTTTCAATATTCAGTGAAGGACAACACTGTAAAATCAGACATTTAACATTAAAAAAAAAATAAATTCAAAATTATTAAATTTTTTTTCAAAAATGTTCCCTTTAAACCACTGCTGTTTCTTACCTATTAGAGATAGAATAATGGTGTTAACTAAGAATTTGTTGAGATTTTGTTAATGCATTTGGTAATATTTTTCTAAAAAAAAAATAAAACCGCTGGAAACATTTTTATTTCCAAAATATTGGAAAATGTTCCGAAAAAATTGGTTAAATGCAAATATCTCGATATTTAGCAAAGATTTTATGCATGTTTGAATATGTATTTTAGCTCTGGGTAAGCATAATACAAAATGGTACGTTTGGTTAACTTCGGATAAAAAATGCAATTTTGACAATTTTTTTAAAAATTTAAACTTTAAACCGCCATAGTTTTGGGTGCGATCGCTCAAATAAATGCACGCGAACGGATTTGAATTACTTATTTATAATGTTATTTACCTACAAAGTCTTATCAATGTGCCACGAAAAAAAAATCGCAATTTTTTTTTTCTTAAATATTAAAAGTTAATGACAATTGCTCATATACCCATGTATACCGTAGGTATACTCAGAGTATTTGTTCACATCTTGCTGAACTTTGTATGGACATATTTACAAAATAACAACAAAAAAATACAACAGTAAAAGAAATTGCATTTTGGATTTCTATTAAGAAGTTTTATTTCAATTCATTATTAAATAATGATTAATGAATAAAAACAATTATATATTTTATTTTATTTAAAAAAAAAATGTTAGTCAAATTCGCAGCATTTAATAACACTGGCCTACAAAATTTTGATATGTATTTTTGCTAAACAAATGAAACATCTGTATTAGAGTTTTTCACGGGAATTCCCGGGACGGGATTTCCCGGGAATTCCCGTAAATTTTCGATCCCGAAATCCCGGGAAATAGAGCGGGAATTCCCGGGAATTTCCGTTTCTTTGAAATTGTGTATTTTTCGACTTCTATTGATTTTTTGGATGTGATTTTTTAGAGATTTTATTAAAATTCTTGATAATTGATGGCAGAAACGTACGCAGGGACCAGGAGGGCCCAAAAAGTATTCTAAGAGAGACCTTTTAACTAAAAAATGTCATAAAATCTGAGACTTTCGAAATGAAAAAAGTCTGACAATATCCATATCTTCGATAGGATATAATTATCAGAAGCTGATATTTTTTTTCAAAATCTGAGAAATTTTCTTTCTGAGACCTGCATTAGAAAAATTTGCAGTATGATTATTCGTTTCTGTAGAAAATATTTATGTCTCTGGACATGATTCTTTTTAAATCGATTAATTGATATAACATCTGTGTTATACCGAATTCACACCAGAGCTAAAGTCTCGTTTGAACGAGATTTCGATCATATGGTTGTGTATAAAATGATGCAGACTACATGATCGAAATCTCGTTCGAACGAGATTTCACCTCAAGTGTGAATAGGCCTTAATGAATGACTCTGAAATTAACGGGGTTTCATTTAGAAACCAGAATTTTAAAATTTTTTTAAATTTTTTCAATATTTTTTTTTGGGGCAAATTTTATTATAATTTGATTTCTCTGAAACAGTTACATTCAGTTTCAGAGACATAATTGAGAAATTTCTCTGAATCAGTTTCATTGTGTTTTAGAGGCAAAGCATTGAGAATCAATTGTAAAAATGAACTGAGATGAATTATTATTAAAACAGATAAAGCGATGTTAAATAATATATGCCCTTAAAAATACTTTTAAAAAATTTCGACATATTTGGGCAGTTTTTTATATAAAAACTGTGTAACAAAAATTGTTTTTTTTTCTCGAAACTTATTTTATTTTTTTGTTTTAAAGGTACTGAATAAGATTTTTATGGTGTTAATAAACATTATAAATATTGTAATCGCATTCATAAGGTTTTTGTATATTTTTTTGGCAACAAATTTGGGTTTTTAATTTTTGCGGGAATTCCCGGGATCCCGGGAAATTTAAAAATGAATCCCGCTTTCCCGGGAAATGAAAAAGTCCGGGAAAAGAAAAACTCTAATCTGTATGCTAGAAGAAGTTCAAGGTCCTGCACTTGGAACCGGGGGATTAAAAAATTTATATCTCATAGATTGGACGATACATATTTTTAGTGCAAGTCTCCTTTTTGGTGATTTTTTTTTATTTCACCAATTTAAAGCATTTAAACAATTTTATTAATTTAAAAATCTTAAATACGTTTTTTTTTTTAAGCCGTGCCCGCGACCTTAAGATATTAAATTAAAAATCCCCATAACAAAAACTATTTTTTTTTGTAAATTTAAAGGAACAAATTTAGGGGTAAGACCTAAAAAAAACATTTTTTCTGGGCACTCCAAAATATGTATATTAGAGTGTCCCTTATTTTGGAAATGTTGGAAATGTTGAGACAGTACCCGCTGTTTTTTTCCTTTTGACTTAAAAATAACTGAGGAAAAATTTTACGCCCCTACGACCACGCCTTCCCTACGCGACGGGGCCTTAAAGAGCGGGGCCTAAAAAATCATTTTTCCATACAAACCAACAAAATTTTTAATTTTTTTGTTATTAATTATTTTATTACTTGGTTAGCTTATTCACGACAAAAAATTTGATTTCGGTGGGATAAAGCTTTCAGCTCTAAAATTTTTTTCGAAAAAAAATTTAGAGTCGCAGGGGTCCTACGGTAAAAAATTTGTAAAAAATGTTTTTTTTTAGTTTTGACAAGCAACGGTTTTAGTTGCTATGTTGCTTTAAATGATATATATTCATAAAAAAATATTATTTGTATCTGTGACATCTTTATTGTGTTCTAAATTGTTGATGTTTTTCGATACACGATAAAGATGTCACAGATATAAATAATATTTTTTTTTAATATATATCTTCAAAAAACAATATAACAACTAAAACCGTTGCTTGTCCAAAATGATTCAAATAAAAAAAAATTTTAGTTTCAAAAATTGTCAAATTTAAATTTTATATAAGTTTAAAAAAAAAAAATTTTACTCTAAAAACTTTTATACAAAAATTCAAATACCTATTTGTTATATTTTTGAAGCCCATTTTGGAGTCCAAAGTGAGTGTGTTTATTTACTAGAGAGATCTTTACTGAGAGATCACCCATAATTTGACCGACGGTCTTCAGATTTTCCTAATATTTTGCAGAGAAATACTCTATGGGCCCATATAACGATTTCTCTTTTGAGTTCGCCAAAATTAAAAAACTCGCAATTTTATTCGATTTTTTAATTTTTTAAAAACCAAAAAATCTGTCAAAAGTGTCTCATTTTAAAAATCCATATCTTTAGTAATTCTTAATGGATTTGAATGCTGAAAAACGTGTTGGGATAAGACTATCGTCCACTTTAAGAAAAAAATTACCAAAAAATATTTTTCGCAAAATAAGCAGCATTTTTCCACAGTTGCATTTTTAAATGCATTTTTCGCTGATTTGAGTATTATCCGATTTATTTTTTGTTAGCATTTTTGGAAAATTTGGAATTTTTACTTTAAATCTACATTCTCAAATCTCTGGGACGCGCTCTTTTACTATATTATTTTTTTTTAAGAAACTTCTTCCAAAATTTTTCTTTATGGAAGAGAAAAAATTTCAAATATAAAGTCTTAAAATTTTTTTTATTAGGTTGCTATCGTATATATAACTTTAAGGAGACATATATTCTGTTGTACTGATTATATCTGAATGATTTAAAAAGTATTTTAATGTTATAATCAAGGAGAGGACTTTCATGCAAATGCATGTTTTTTCCCTTTGGTCATAGAACAGAATAAACAAGATATCTTTGCGAATTAAAGAATTTGCTTTAAAATGGCATCGATTCGTTAGTGCGTATTTTTGCATATTTTGCTTAAAATGGATATCATACATACATTTGACTCCACTAGGGGCACTTTACAGCGAGTAAGAATGGTAGGAACTCGCCTCTAAAATGCCTTCAAGGCATTTACAATTTTTTTTTTTTTATAGGGTCCGATTTGACGAAAAAGTCAAAAAAGTTTTGGATTTTTAAAAAGAAAAATCAAAATAATTTTTTTTATAATTTTTTTCGAAAGATTGAAAAAATAGGTTTCTAAACTACATTTTGCTAAAAACAATAGGTAAGAAGTTACATGGATGAGAAAAAACACCTCGTTGGCCAAAATGTCAAATTTCGACCCCCTCTATCTCAGAGAGAGAGTTGACCGATCTCGTTGAACAATTGTTTCTGAACTACTTTCCAATAGGACTAACCTTGGTGCAATTTTATCCCAATCGGAAGACATCGGTTTCAAAAGTTGTGTCAGTTGACACGAAAACCCCCATATAAATAATATTTGAAAAAAGCAAAATTTGCTCCACCCTATTGTATATACATATGAAGGTTTCATATTTTTAATAAATTGCAATGCAAAAAAAAGATATTATTTTATAATTATGTATATTAAAGCATTCATTGAGTGTACTATTTATGGTTTTTGAAATTTTATAACTTGTTGATAAAACAATTTCTATATGAAATTCTATGTATTATAAACACTGTTTTAATTCTATAAAATTTGAACATGTATAAATTATTATTAAAAAAAAAATACCTTCTTAAAACTTTGACAATTAATTTTAAATTTTAAAAAATAAAATTAAACCTGTATACATTAATTAGAAATGCTTCTAACTAAAGAAAGTCTAGCCGGTTGAGCAGTTGTGTATGAAGAAATTTTTAAAAATCCCTGCGCTTCTCAAACATTTGATAATTTTTCGTTATTTTTCGTAGTATTTTTTTCCTATGCAATTTCAAAAATACACATGTGTGGCATAAGTACTTAATGTCCATACTGCTAAATATCCATACCCATGGGTATTTGATACTTATAAGTATGGGTGCGACTGATACCCAACACAAAATCTACACGCAACCATTGATATCCATGCAAGCATGTTATTTTATTTTGTTTTCGTGGTTGTGTAGATACTTGTTTGCTAATAAGTATTAAGTACAACCATACACGTTGTGCCACAAGTATGTTGCAGTAAATATTCTAGTTGTTATAAGCATAAGTAAACAAAATAACGAAAAACATGGGTATATACACAAGCTACTTTTTTGGAGAGTACTTATTGTCATTCTCTGATACCAATATTTTAAAAGAGCATTTAGGGTTTTTTTTTGAACGAGGGAGTTCAAGGTGAAATTAATCCAAAATTCACGGTTTTGATCATAATTTCTGAAACCCTGAATCGATTTCCTCGAAATTCAATACCAACCTGGCCAGGTAAATAACAAATATATATGCCAAACTTTAGGAGCATCCAGTATTTCTAGTATTTCAGCAAAATTTAAGCTATCACGATTAACTGTTGCGGGTGTAATTCTCACTTCCCCAAGTGCTTGAAACTTGAATATATACTAAATATTAATTTGCTTATAAAACGCCAAAACGAATTGATCTAGAAAAACTGGGAAACACGGGTCTCTTTGTTTTAGCTCTACTTTCAGAATTTTTTGCTCCCGATCATGGGTGCAACCAAAAGTTGAATTTTGTTGTACAGTGTTATAATACGGTTATTAGAGTCATTTGAGCCAAAACTGTAGAGGACCTTTGAATGGTTCTAGGTCGAAATATGGACCGATTTTTTCCAATTTCAAGAGAGGCTTAAGTTTCAAATTTTAAGTCACTTGTCCGATTCCTTAAAAATTTTGAATGGTGTTTTCTGAATACAAAACACGTTAACTTCGGCTTTTAGAGTCATTTGAGCGAAATTAGAAGGGGACGTTTATATCAGGGCTAGGTCAAAACGTAGACCAATTTCTTCAAATTTTAATAGGGATCGTCCTTGGGCCAAAATATGCTTAAGTTTTAAATTTCAGCCAAATCGGTTGATAATTGCCACCAAATCGATTGCATCATTTTGCAACCTAAATATTTTGATACGCTTGAGACCAAAAAAAAAAACAGTAAGGTACTGATAAGAGAAGAAAAACCTTAGCTGGGTTTGGTCTGATTGACTGAGGTTTTTTTTAAATCGGCGTTTGAAGTTTTAGGCTTAGAGTTTAATTTTAGGAAAGAGGACACTTTTTGTAATACCTATCTCTCGAAAACTATTCACAAATTTGCCCAAGTGTCTTCGGCAATATTGTAGCCCTTGCACTGCCCTACAAAAAATTCTCAAACGTTTATTTATAAAAATTCACCTTCATGTCCAAAAACTTATAAATTTAAAACAATACCATTTAATTTTTTAACATTTTTAAGTTTTTGATCATGAAGGTGGACTTTTTTTGAATAAACGTTTGAAAGTTTTTTGTTGGCCGGTTTACGAGCTACAACTTTTCCGAAGACCTTCAAGAAAAGTCTTGAACAGTTTTCGAGTTGTAGGCTTTACAAAAAGCGGTTTGTTATCAAAAATTCATTTCTAAGCCTAAAACTTCAAACGTCAATTAAAAAAAACCTTAGTCAATCATACCAAACCCAGCTAGGGTTTTTCTTCTCTCAACAGTAGCTTTCAGATTTTTTTGGTTTCAAGCGTATCAAATTTTGAGTGTCCCACTGTGTAATTGCCACCTATATCGAGTTTACACCGTTACATGGACAGACGGACAGATATACTGACGGACAGACGGGCAGACGGGCATTGCTAAATCGACTCATAAAGTGAGGACCAATATTTCGGGTGGTTACAATCATCAGCAAAAACTCATTATACCCTGTTTTACAGAGTGGTGTAGGGTATAAGCAAAAGCGGTCTACCAGTTTTCGAGATATCGCTATTTTAAATTTGCAAAAATGGCGTTTTTTATGTTTAAGAGATTTTTTAAGAAAAATCTTAAAATTTCTATCCTTTGACCATTTCATAAAGCTTGAGGCAAACTTTAATTTAAAATTAATTTGAAGCAAATCCAATAATTGTAACCCGTGACGCCCTTCAAAGTGTTGGTTTTTAAGAAGATTTTCACTAAAAACTTTAAATTTTGATCGAAGGGCGTCACGGGTTAAAATGATCGGATTTGGCCCAAATTAAGCTTGAAAGAAAGATTTTATCATTCTCTATGAAAGGCTCAAGATAAAGAAATTAATTTTTTTTTTAATTTCTTAAACGTAGGAAAAGCGCTATTTTTGCAGTTTTTTAGACAAAGTTTAAATGTCTTGATTTTTTTTATTTATAATAGAAATTTGTAATATAAATAAAATAACTAAGTTCGAGGTCTGTTGTTGTTGTAAATAATTTTTATTTTACTTCTCAAATATTTCGAAATTCAATAAAATTCGATGTATATCGAAATATTGGAAAAGTGAAATAAAAATTATTTATAACGACAACAGACCTCGAGCTCGGTTATTTCATTTATAGTATCGCAAAAATATATTTTTTTTTTTTTCATTTTCAAAAATTTTCCAAAAGTCCAAAATTTTGATCGAAGGGCGTCACGGGTTAAATAATCGGATTTGGCTCAAATTTATTTTAGATCAAAGATTGTTTCAAGCTCTATGAAAGTGTCAACGGAAAGAAATTTTGAGACTTTTTTAAAAAATTTCTTGAACGTAGAAAAAAGTCGCCATTTTTTGCAAATTCCAAATAGCGATATCTCGAAAACCGTTAGACCGATTTCATTTTTTTTTGATATTCGTGCTCAGTGCATCAAAATAACCAAATATGATGTTTCGCAAGGCAATTTTTTTTTTAATTTTCAAAAATAAAAAAAAAACTGATCGATGGGCGCCACGGATGATTTTATCCGATTTTCCTTACATTTGTACCACATAAGTTTTAGGCCTAAGAGAATAAAAGTTTGTCCAGAGGTTCAAAATCGAAAGAAACACATTTTTGCCGTACAAAAAAAAATCCAGTCTAAAGTAGTTTTTTATACCCTCCAACTACAGTATGGGGGTATACTCACTTTGTCATTCCGTGTGTAACAAAATATCGGTCTAGGATCCCATAAAGTACATATAAGTATTAACCATCAGTGATCGATTCTAAGACATTCTAGCGATGTCCGTCCGTCCTTCCGTCCGACTGTCCGTCCGTCTGTCCGTCTGTAGTTAACACGATGCAGTTCAAAAAAGAGCTAGACTCCCGACATTTGGTACGAATATGTCTTGTTGTTCCTCGGCAGGTTAGGTTCGTAAATAAGCAAAATCGCACCAGGGGGAAAAAATTTCCCCCTTGAAGAACTAAACCAACCTCTGAAAAATACCATATTTTTACATTATTTTTTGTGTTTTTGTTTAACAAATTTAACATTTTTATGCTACAAGAAGTTCAAAGTCCTGCATTTGGACCCACAGAATTAGAAAATATTGTTTTTCGGTCCGCCCCCTTTTATGGGCTTGGAATATTTTTTTTTTTTTTAAATAATGATAAAATTGTATTTCTTCAGTGCAAAAAGCATAAGAATTCATTTTTTTTAACACTTATTCGAAAGGAAATGTGCCCCCCCCCAATTACTACTACCGACCCCCCCTTGTTGTAGGGTATAAAAGATTCGGCACAGCCGAATTTAACACTCTTACTTGTTTTACAATAATCTTTTAACATTGTGGAGGGTATCAACACATTAAACAAGGCCGAATTAATTTTTTTTTTACTTGTCATTATTACTGCCTTCTGTTTATGTGTTTTCGATAACAATTTTTCTTTATTAAACCATTTCATATGCAAATTTAATATTAAGAATCTTTAGAAATTACTTTTTTTCATCTTAATAATATTCAAGTTCTGTAGAAATGACTTTTTATGCCGGCGAAATTTATTCCATTTAATTTTGTGTTTTCCTATCAATATCCATACAACACAATAATCATCATGACCATTGGATTTTTGTTTTTACGAATATTACCATTTTGAATTTTTTCTTTTGATTGTTTTCCATACAATCAGCAAAAAAAAATATTAAAATAAAAAACACAAATGGACAGTTGGTCGGCTGGCCGGATGGCCGGACAGCAGTAATACCATTTAATTTACTTGGCCATTACCAAATAGTAACACAGAGAGAGAGAGAGTTGGAGAAAAAAGAAGCTACAAAATTCATTCATTTATATTAACAACTATCGAATGTTGGGAAAATACAATATTAAGCTTCAGTTTATATGCGGCAACAGCAAATTTCCATTCAATAGTGTTCCTTTTAACACGTAAAATCCATTAAAAGTATAAGAAGAATTGGGGGGTGTGGGTTTAAAATGACTGATCCAGGTCTGTAAGCGTGTTAGTAAAGTAAGAGTGTTTTTTTATGCAAAATGATAAAATTTTAGTATTTTTTTTTGTAGTTATTGTTTTTTAGTGTAAATTTTTTTAGACAGACTAGACGTTTTTCATTTCAAATTTTGAATTTTTTGTTTCTTACTTTAGCGTCCAACCTGAATCAAATTACGTCGCGTAAGGCGTAACGCCCAATAATTTTTCGTTTCTAATATTTAAATGTGACGTACCTAAATCAAACGGACGTAAAAATTTAAAATTTGATGTGTTTGTTTTTGTTTTTTTTTACGTCTTGCGCCACGCAATTTGATTCAGGTTCGACCCTTAGAGTGGGTGCTAGAGCTTAACGTCGTGTTGGACAATTTAGCGGTAATTGATGTTCCCAAGAGTCCGGTCAAATTTTTATTCTTCTAGACTTAAAAGTTGTGCGGTTTAAATTTGAGGCCAATCGCATTAAATTAACCCGGCGATCAAAGTTTTGGATTTTTTTCAAATAAAATTTATTAATTAATTTAATTCGCTGAACACGAATTTAAAAAAAAAATTAAATCGGTCGAACGGTTTTCGAGATATCGCTACTTGAAATTTGCAAAAAAAAGTAATTAAAAAGAAAATCTGAAAATTTTTTTCTCTTGACTCTTTCAAAGACCTCGAGACAGTCTTTCGTTTAAACTTAGTTTGAGCCAAATCCGATCATTATAACCATGGCGCCTTTCGATCAAAATTTGGATTTTTGGAAAATTTTGCCCAAAAACTCTAAACTTTGATCGAGTCAAAATTTTTGTACAATTCGATCAAGTCGATTTTATGTTTTTTATTTATTTTATATTAATTTTTTTTTTCTTTTCTTGAAAAGTTAATTTTTTAGTTTTTTAAGCTCAAAAACTTGAGATTATCATTATGATGTCATGTCAATTTAAATATAAACTTTTTATTTTAATATAATTTTCCAAAAGACGTTGTAGAAAACGAATATAATTTAGAAATTTTCTTTTAGTTGATTAATAGTAATAAATAGAGGCTTAAAGAATAAGGCCTTTATTCATAATACTTAAAGTGTACTTAAAGTAGGTTTATTTGACAAATATTCATGCAATAACAGTCAAATAAACCTACATTAGATTTAATTTACTCATTATGAATAGCCCAGTAAATGTGTTTTTTTTTTTTTTTTAATTTACATTACTGAAAAAAGAAGAGAAAAGAGTAATAATTTTTGATTGAACAATAATAACTAGGAATGAGATTTTCATGCAATATAAAATCGAAAATATGCGCTAAAAAATTCAAAATATGCACTAAAAAATCTAAAAATATGCACTAAAAATTTAAATGTGTGCAATAAAACTCTTGTTTTTATAGAAAAAACTTCTTGAAAAGCAAAAAATAAACCCGGGTTTAAATAGTAACATTTAAAACTTTATATAAGAAAGCTTTTTTAGAAATTAAGACAATCTGTAAAAAAAATTTTAAAGAAAAAAATAATAATTTTTCTTATTTCCAAAATAAATTTTTAAAATTTAAAATAGTTTTTGAAACAAATAAATTTCAATTTGTGTTTTTGCTAATTTATGCCAAAATATGCAAAAATATCCACTTAAAAGTTAGAAATATGCACAAAATATGCATTTAAAATCAAAATATGCAAAAAATATGCATTTTCACCATAATATGCAAAAATATGCAAAAACAAATCGATGCCATTTTAACGCAAATTTCTTGATTCGGAAAGATAATTGGTCGATATCGTTTTTAGACTATCGACAAAAAACATGCATTTGCATGGAAATCTCATCCCCAATAATAACATTAATAGAATATTAATAGAATATTCCAATTGGATAATAATTCACCTCGTGGTGAATAAAATCGTTTTTCACCAGCTGGTGAATAAAAAGTAACATAATTATTTTTTAACAAAAAAAATAATTTTTTTTTCATCAATTTTATTATACCCTCCAACCACAGTATGGGGGTATACTCACTTTGTCATTCCGTGTGTAACGCATCGAAATATCGGTCTAGGACCCCATAAAGTATATATTTTATTGATCAGTGATCGATTCTAAGACATTCTAGCTATGTCCGTCCGTCCGTCCGTCTGTCCGTCTGTCCGTCTGTAGAAGACACGATACAGTCCAAAATAAAAGAGCTAGACTTCCAAAGTTTGGCACGAATATGTCTTATATTCCTAGGCAGGTTAAGTTCGGAGTTGGGCAAAATCGGACCAATGGGGAAAAAGTTCCCCCTTGGAGAACTAAACCAACCTAAGAAAAAACGCATTTTTTGCAGAGTTTTTTGTACTTTTGCTAAGCAAATGCAACTTTCTTATCTCAGAAGAAGTTCAAAATCGCAAAGGGGATGTACCCCCTAACGACCCCCCCCCCCCCCCAAAAAAAAAGACGCCCCTGATTTTTATTTTTTATACCCTCCAACTACAGTATGGGGGTATACTCACTTTGTCATTCCGTGTGTAACGCATCGAAATATCGGTGTAGGACCCCATAAAGTATATATATTATTGATCAGTGATCGATTCTAAGACACTCTAGCGATGTCCGTCTGTCCGTCCGTCCGTCCGTCTTTCTGTCCGTCTGTCCGTCCGTCTGTGGAAGACACGATACAGTCCAAAATAAAAGTGGTAGACTCCTGAAGTTTGGCACATATATGTCTTATGTTCATAGGCTGGTTAAGTTCGGAGATAGGCAAAATCGGACCAGGGGGGAAAAAGTTCCCCCTTGAAGAACTAAACAAACCTCTGAAAAATACCATATTTTTACATGATTTTTTGTGTTTTTGTTTAACAAATCCAACATTTTAATGCTACAAGAAGTTCAAGGTCCTGCATTTGGACCCACAGAATTAGAAAAAATCGTTTTACTGTCCGCCCCCCCCCCCCTTTTATGGGCGTGGAATAAATTTTTTTTTTTTTTATATAATGATAAATTTGTATTTCTTTAGTGCAAAAAGCATAAGAACTATTTTTTTAACACTTATTCGAGAGGAATTGTGCCCCCCAATTACCACTACCGACCCCCCCCCCCTCCCAAAAAAAGAAGACGCCCCTGCAATTTTTTTATTTTTTTTTGTATTTGCATGTTGGAGGGTATAAAAGATTCGGCACAGCCGAATTTAACACTCTTACTTGTTTTTTACTTTTTTTACATTTTGAAGGGTATAATAGATTCGGCACAGCCGAATGTAACACTCTCACTTGTTTTTTCATCAAATTTTTTTTCCATCAAAATTTTTTTTTTCATCAATTTTTTTTCCATCAATTTTTTTTTCCATAAAATTTTTTTTTATAAATTTTTTTTTTCATCAATTTTTTTTTTTTTCATAAATTTTTTTTTTCATTAATTTTTTTTTAATCAATTTTTTTATTTTCATCAATTTTTTTTTTCATCAATTTTTTTTCATTATTTTTTTTTTCATCAATTTTTTTTTTTTTTTCATCAAAATTTTTTTTTCATAAAGTTTTTTTATCATATTTTTTTTCATCAATTTTTTTTTATCAAAGCTTTTTATAAAATTTTTTATTATCAATTTTTTTCTCACCAAAAAAATGTTTTTTTAATTTTTTTTACATCAAAAATTTTTTTCTTTTCATCAAAAAAAATCATAAAAACTTTTTTTTCATCAAGATTTTTTTTCACCAAAAATTTTGGGTTCATTAAATTTTTTTTAACCTTATTTTGTTTTTAGTGAAAAAAAATATTTTTTTTTTACCAAAACTACTTTTTCACCAATTCTAAGCTTTTCGCATAAAAAATTTCCATTTGTTTATCAAATGTACAAACAAGTGAGAGTGTTATATTCTTTGATGCCGAATCTTTTATACTCTCCAAAATGTAAAAACACTTTTTTGCACTTATTTTTGCACTCACTTACGAAATGTACAGCTCTTTTGGGTTTTTAATGGTGTCCTCGACTGATATTTCAATTCGTTTTGCATGGAATAGCAAAGTATTATAACATTATTTTTTCTAAAAAAAACTTTGCTGTGGCAATTACACCCAAATCTTCCGCAAAACATTATCATGATTTAATGTTTTGGGCAAGGAGTACAAAATTCGAGGGAATTTTGGTACTACAAATGTCTTAGAATCTTATAATTTTTCTGTACGAAAAATGACTCAGAATCTAAGAATTTTTGTGTACAAAAAATGTTTCAGAAATTAAGAATTTTTCTATAAGCAAAATATCTTAAAATCAAAAAACTTTTTCTTAAAACCTAAAAGTTTTTTTATACGAAAAATATTTTATAATCTGAGAATTTTCCTACACTAAAAATTTCACAGAGTTTTTCTGTACAAAAAATGTCTTAAAATTTGAGAATTTTCTATACGAAAAATATTTTAAATCATAAGTATAGTAAAAATCTTTCTATGGTTAAAATGTCTTGGAATTTTACTTTTTTTTTTGTTCAAAACATTTAAAACTAAAAAAAATTCTCGCAATTTAAGGAGTCTTTCGTTTAAAAATGTCTTAAAATCTTTGATTTTATTAAGATAATATGTATCTTAGAATCGGGGAATTTTGTAAAAATAAAAAAAAAACAAGTAAGAGGCCGCTGTTCCAAAAAAAGTAATTCACATAAAAAATGTGAAAATGAAAATTTCCGAATTTTTTTTGTGTTCTAGATTTCACATCCGAATTTCTTTTTCGTTTTGTTTCACATAAATAAAATTTGGTGAAAGTAAAACGAATGTACTTTTTTCCTTATAATTTTTTAAATTTTAATTATTCGATTTCAATTTCGAATGAAAACATGATCAATTAAACACTAAACTTGATTTCATGTGATTCGGAAATTTTCATGTGAATTGAAAAGTTGTGAAAGACAGAACAGAGGCCAGAGAGTTAAATTCGGATGTACCCTCCAACATGTATAAAAATTAAAAAAAAATGAAGGGTTTTTTTTGGGGTGGGGTCGGTATTTGTGATTGGGGGGGGGGGGGCAAATTTCCTCTCGAATATGGGTTTAAAAAATAAGATGCTTTTTCCACAAAAGAAATACAAGTTTATCATGATTTAAAAAAATGTTTTATTCCACGCCCATTGGGGGGGAGGACCAAAAAACGACAGTTTCTAATTCTCTGGGTCCAAGTGCAGGACTTTAAACTTCTTGTAGAATAAAAATGTTGCATTTGTTAAACAAAAACACAAAAAATCACGTAAAAAAAATTCTTTTTTTCAAAGGTTGGTTTAGTTCTTCAAGGAGGAATTTTTTGCCCCCTGGTCCGATTTTGCTCATTTACAAACTTAACTTGCCTATTACCATAAGACATATTTGTGGCTACAGACGGACAGACGGACGGACGGACGGACATCGCTAGAATGTCTTAGAATCGATCACTGATTATAAATATACATACTTTATGGGGTCCTACACCGATATTGATGCGTTACACACGGAATGACAAAGTGAGTATACCCCCATACTGTAGTTGGAGGGTATAAAAAAATGTAGGCTCAAAAACATTGAGGCGAAAAAACGAAATTAAAAAAAAAATTTTTGATGCCCCCCCCCATTTTTTGTGGGGAGCGATTTCAATTGAGCGGATTTCAAGGAAATCGGATTTTTTGTCATTTTTTTTTGAGTTTTTATTTTTTGTAAGCTACATTATTGTACAAATTGACCAATATTATGATCTATCTTGTTCCCTTTGATCATGGTAACTTAGTTTTGAAACGATAGATTTATAGGAAGTCTTTAACCCTAATCGGTCAGCGGCCAAAAGTGTCCCGTACTGAGTTTTTTTTAGGTTTTAGCTACTGTTTTATGAAATTAATGGTTCCAAAATTATGTTTGTGTTGAATATTGTGTTGTATGTTCTTCTATTTAAACATATTGACTTAATTTTGAAACATACATTTTTTTGGGCATCTTTAACCCGTATGTGCATGCAACCAAAAATGTCCCCTACCAAAATTTTCATGTTTTTTAAAAATTAAAAAGAAACACATTTTTATTTCCAAAATAGTCAAAAATAATTAATTAAATAATTTTTATATTGCCGAAAGCGGTAACCCTTCTGAACTTAAGGTCTAAAGTGGCCACAAACAGATTTGTATAAAACATTAAGAGAAAAAAAAAACAATATTTGAAGTTCAGTCAATCCCTCTTAAATGCACCCGGTTAAATTAAACTCCTGAGCTTTAGTACATAAAATTCTTTTAAGTTCATCCCGCTTTAATGTACCAACTTAAATTTAGTTCCTGAGCTTAAGTAAATAAAATAATAAATACTTAGGTTTGAATTTCATCCCGCATTAATGCACCAGTTTAAATTTAGCTCCTGTGTAAATTAAATAATAAATACTTTGATTTGAAATACAGTTCTTCTCAGCCAAGAATATTTCGTTGAACTTAAACAGAAACATTCCCGGTTGCATATGTTAGTTACCCGCTTAATTGATTTTTTTTGTTGTGTTAAAAAAAAGTGTATTAAAACAAAATTAATCCGCACGTAATCCTAATTAATTGTTATTAATTCGGCTTAAAAATTTGCTAGTGGCCACTTTTGACCTTTAGTTCAGAAGAGTTAACGCTTTTGGCAATATAAAAATTATTTAATTAATTATTTTTGACTATTTTGAAAATAAAAATGTGTTTTTTTATACCCTCCACTCTAGTGATAGAGGGTATATATAAGTTTGTCATTCCGTTTGTAACACATCGAAATATTGGTCTAGGACCCCATAAAGTATATATATTCATGATCCTTGATCGATTTTAAGTCGATCTAGCGATGTCCGTCCGTCCGTCCGTCTGTCTGTCTGTCCGTTGAAAACACGCTAACTTTTGAAAGACTTTACGGAGGCTCCTGAAGTTTGACGTATATGTTGACCATTTACCGGGTCAGGTTGGTATTGCAATCCAGCGAAATCGGTCCAGTGGTTCAAAAGTTATGAGCAAAAGAGTAAATTTCGGCAGGGTATTTTGCGAATTTACTAGATTAAAACCACTCTAACATTCGAAAGACAATTCTGAGGGTGCTGAAGCTTAGCATATATATTTGTCGTTCCCCAAGTCTGTTTTGTTTTGAATTTCAGCAAAATCGGTTCAGTGGTTCAAAAGTTATAAGCAACGCTCTGAATTTCAGATTGGTTTCACCTTAAACTGTTGAAAACTCGTTAAACAAGTTTTAACAAGCATGGTGAAATACCAGTTTTTTTAAAACTTGTTGTTGTTTGTTTTCCTGCCATGGCAGTTTAGTTGTTAGACAAGTAAATATTTGTTATTGTTTTGTTATTGTTTTTGTAACTGTATGTAACGGTGTTTAGTTAGTATTTTTGGAAAAATATCAAATACAGTGGGATTTATGTATATGATTGAATGTTAGTTTGTTTTTGGTTTTTAAAAAAGAGGATGGTAAAATAAAAAGAGAAAAATATGTGAAATAGTTTTTTTTTGTATTACAAATATGTATGTAGGTATAAAACAACAAAAATATTTTACAAAGTAATTTTGTTACTCAAATAAATTGTACAATAAAAAAAATATTTACACTCAAAAAAAAAATGTACACATTATTTTTTTTTTTTTAATGAAACGTCAGACTCAAAAAATGTTGACAGTCGAAAAAATTTTACACTCAAAAAAATTTGATTGATTAAAAAAAGTTTTATTCAAAATAATATATTTCTAATAAAATATTTGTCATGCAATTTTTTGAAACTTTTTTTTTAGAAAATTACTATCAGATAACATTGTGGAGGGTATTCATAGATTCGACCAAGTCGAATTTAATTTTTCTACTTGTTTAATTTAAAAAAAACATGAAAATTTTGGTAGGGGACATTTTTGGTTGCATGCACATACGGGTTAAAGATGCCCAAAAAAATTTATGTTTCAAAATTAAGTCAATATGATTAAATAAAAGATCATACAACACAATATTCAACACAAACATTATTTTGGAACCATTAATTTCATAAAACAATAGTAAAAACCTAAAAAAAACTCAGTACGGGACACTTTTGGCCGCTGACCGATTAAGGTTAAAGATGTTCTATAAATCTATCGTTTCAAAACTAAGTTACCATGATCAAATGGAACAAGATAGATCATAATATTGGTCAATTTGTACAATTATGTAGCTTACAAAAAATAAAAACTCAAAAAAATGGCAAAAAATCCGATTTCCTTGAAATCCGCTCAATTGAAATCTCTCCCCACAAAAAACTACCGAACGGATTTTCGCAAAAATTTCAATCTTTAGTGTTTATGATGTTTTTAATAACATTGAGTAATAAAATCGATATATTTTGCAATTTTAATAAAAAAAAAATTAAATAAAAAAAAGTGGTTTTGAGAACCGTGCCAAAAATAAGATTTTTTTTGTACCTTAAATAAAAATATGTTAGTGATGGCATAAAATTCCAATATTTAACACAAAAGTTATCAGCCTTACCATAGAAAAATAAAATAGATTTAAAATCAGCTTTTAATTTTATTTCCATATAAATTGTTTTTGTTTTTATAATCGACTTTCAAAAAATGTATTGAAAATTTTAAATTTAAAATAAAACTTTTGTTAAAATAGACTTTTTGTTTTCTTGTGGTAAGGGCCTACTAGTATCAAATGCAATGAAAAAATTTTTTTTTACTAACCAATAAAATAAAATTTATATTTTTAAAATTTTTTTGAAAATTTGGCCATTTTGACCAAAATCTCAATTTTGACCACCGATGCGCTAATAGAGTTTTTGATCGATTAAAAAGTTGTCTTCCATAAAATGCTTATATTACCCCATTACCACTTTCCCGCACTAAGGACAATCGATCCTTACATTTTGTAGGATTTCGACCCAGTCTAATGGACATGGCTAGATCGAGTTAAAATCTTCTTTATGGGTTCCTAGACCAATATTTATATGTGTGAATTACGGAATAAAAAATTTATTGATACCTTATATTACTAGTAGCTATAAAAACTTAATTTTGGAGATAATGAGCTTTCTTTAATTAAAACCTTTTCTATTAAAAACTTTAAATATGATTTCAAAATACATATCGGTCAAAATTACGAAACAAAACCACAAATCTGGACTTGGGTCTTCAGATTTGTTTTATATTACGAGCACAGGTACTCTATATAGCCATTTAAACATTTCCATGTACAGTTTAATAAAATTTCAAAACCTCGCGATTTCATTCGCGATTTAAATTTTTTAAAAATCACAAAAAATCTCTTTTTCTAGTGCTGTTTGATGAAAAAGGCTATATTTTTTTTTAATTCCAGTCTTTCAGTAAATGAGCTACATAATTAGCTAAAAAACACAGCTATTGTACATTATAGAGTGCTAAAAAATGTTTGTATATTAATATTTAAATTATTTAGAAAACCGCCTTTTATTACTTCATTACCCACTATTAACTTTTAAAAATAAAATAAAATTAGTATATCATAATTCTTTTTTTCCGCTGCCGAACAAATATTTTCTTCTTTAAACAACCTTATTTTGTAATCTCTAAATGATATTTTTATGTACTAATATAAATAACTATAAAAAATTCCAAAAAGATTATTACCAAATTGTCACCAAAGTAAACATAAATACACAAAAAAAACAAAAAAAATTAACTTAAGGCATAGGCCGTATTATACGGCCGGAAACGGAAACAGAAGAGCACAAGAGAGAGAAAAAAAAGACATTTATTCAATACAAACAAAAAACTCCAATACAAACACCTTTATTTATAGTTATAAATAACTGTCCCTAGTATTACAAGAAAGGAAACTGAATTTTTTAGTAAAAACAATTTCATTTTTTGGTTGTGATGAAAGAAATTTAGTTAAGACAACAAAAATTTAGTTGTAACAACTAAAAATTTGGTTGGATCGCATATTCGGCGGGAAAAGCAAATCAGTTTTTCTGGTTCGTTATATATACACACAAAAAAATTGATTTCTAACTGAATTTTTCTGTTGTTCATAATAAATATTTAGTTGCTGCTACTATATTTATTTCTGACAACCAAATTTTTTGGTTGTTTCAATTAAAAGTTATATGAAAGAAATTCAGTTGTGACGACCGATATTTAATTGTGAAATCCTGCAAATGAATTAACTGAATTTTAGTTTTATCAACTGAATTTCAGTTGGAATTTAGCAAATTTGTTTTCTGTGTGTGTGTGTGTGTATTTAAATGTTCTTCAAATCGCTTCTTCCAAGACCGTTAGACAAGTGCTAGATGTTTAAACATCCATAAAAAACTGAAGGACTTACTTTAAAAATACCGTTGACAATAATTGTATAATACAGCAATACGAGTATTAACAACCTTTTGAGGATTTCAAATAAAAAAGACTGAAGGAATGAATTCCAAATGAATACAAGTAAAGTTAAACAGAAGAAAAATACGAGAAGAAAAGCACAAAAAAAAATTAAAATACAAATATAAATGTGATGAAATGTTGATAGTGGATGACGGCAAAGAATTACCAAAAGTGTATTTAAATAATTTTGCAATAAAATTAAAAATACACAAAAGCGTAAAAATGTAATGGAGTTGCTTCTTGCTTTTACAAAATAGTGGCAACAATGGGGTAGGAAGTTCAAAACTTGTTAGGAATCAAATAGAGCAAGAAAAAAGATAAATACGACTTGGCCGAATACCCTTCACAGCGCCCATTTTAAATTATGATAAATTTAAAAAATTTTTAAATGATTTTTTTTACCGCAATTTTTTTTTTTTTTGAGTGTAAACAATTTTTAAATTCAAAAAAATTTTGGAGTGTCAAAATAGAATTTTTTTTTGAGAAAAAAATATTTTGAGAAATTTTTACACTTAAAATAAATTCTCTGTCCAATAAGCAGAAAAATCTGCTGAAAATACACCCATTTTGAGCCATATCAGAAATTTGCTGATTTTAGCAGACGCGGTTTGCTGAATATCTGTCTTGATTATCTAGGTGAAATCAGCAGAGAAGTCTGTCGAGACAGCAGAAAAATCTGCATAAAAATTTTGCCCAAGTTTTTTTTTAATTATACTGTTTTCCAAGAATAAAATTTCTAAGTTTTTTATGCCCTACACTCTAGTGATAGAGGGTATATGTATATAAGTTTGTCATTCCGTTTGTAACACCTCGAAATATTGGTCTAGGTCCGCATAAAGTATATATATTCATGATCCTCAATCGATTTTAAGTCGATCTAGCGATGTCCGTCCGTCTGTCTGTCCGTCCGTAGAAAACACGCTAACTTTTGAAAGACTTCACAGAGGCTACTGAAGTTTGGCATATGTGTTGGCCATTTTCCTGGTCAGGTTGGTATTGCAATCCAGCCAAATCGGTCCATCGGTTCAAAAGTTATGAGTAGGGCAAGTACTTTCATGAAAATGCATATTTTTACTCAGCATTGTAAACATAACATAAGTTAAAGATCTATCCGAATCAATGAATTTACAATAAAATGGCATTGATTTGTAGTTGCATATTTTTGCATATTTTGGTATAAATGCATATTTTTGCATATTTTCATATAAATTGCACTTTTTTTAAATTTCATCAATATTTTTTCAAAACGTCCTTAGAAAAAATCAAAACATATCGCCTATTTCTTATAGAAAAATGAATTTATTTATAGAAATCATATTCTGATGCATTTTTTAAAGAAAATGGATTTTGGAAAAATAATTTTTAGATTCTGAGAAATATTTCCTATTTAAAATGTTCCTATTCTGAGACATTTTACTAATCGGTAAGAAAAATATGTTTTTGAATTTAAGATTTTTTTACAGGAAAATTGCGTTTTTATTTTGGTAAGAGTTAGGGTATGGTTTTTTGATTTTGAGTTAATTTTTTGACTTAAAACTCTTAAAATTCCGAAAAAAGTGACAAAAAATATTTTAAAAATAAATAATTTGTTTTTTAGAATAAAGATCAAAAAGTATTGAAAAATAACTTGTTATAGAAAAATATTGTATTTTACTATTCTTTTCCTTTTATAAAATGTTTTCTTCAGAAATATTTAGTGACTCAAAGAAAAAACTTCTCAAGCAAAAAGCTATTTTACTAATTTAAAATTGTTTTCACACAATGAAACATTTTTAAGAATTGTTGAGGGCCTTAAAGTATTTGAAAAAGCCTATTTTATGTTGACAAGTTATTTTTTTTAGTAAAAGCAATAATTTTTAAATGCATATTTTTGAAGTTTTTAGTGCATATTTTGGATTTTTAGACGCATATTATAGGCACATATTTTCGTTTTTTAGATGCATGAAAGTACTTGCCCTAGTTATGAGCAAAAGAGTAAATTTCGGCAAGGGTTTTTCGCGAATTTGCGAGATAACTTTCGAAAGACAATAATGAGACTCCTGAAACGTGACATGTATCTTTGCCGTTCCCCAGGTCTGTTTGATATTGAATTTCAGCTCAATCCAGTGGTTCAAAAGTTATAAGCAAAACCCCGAATTTCAGATTGGCAATGCTTTTTAAACTTAGCAATGCTTTTCAAACTTGTTTAGTTTTAAAGCAATTCTTTTTAAACTTCTTTAGTTTTAAAAGCATTGGTAACCTAAAAATTACACTCGAAAAAAATTTTACACTCAAAAAAAATTTACACTCAAAAAAATTTTACACTCAAAAAAAAATTTAGTTTTTTTTTACAAAAATGTCATTATTTTGTGTACATACGTACGTGCATTCACACAGAAATATTTTTACAGCAAAAAAAAAACATTATACTCAAAAAAAGTTTTACACTCAAAAAAAAAAAAAAAATAGTAATTTTTCTTTTTTTTTAATGACAAAAAAAGAGTTTTTTACTCAAAATAAAACATTTATTTCTAATCAAAATTGTTTATTTTTTTCACGTTAAAAATGTACTATCCTTTAAAAAAAAGGCATTGTGGAGGGTATTCATAGATTCGGCAAAGTCGAATTTAACTTTTCTACTTGTTTTAGTTCAAATTTAAAAAAAAATATTTTTTTTCAGAACGGAATAACCAAATACTTCTGTAAAATTAACAAAACAATCTGCTGTTTTTATAAATTTTGATCATTTTTAGTTTAAGGATTTTAAATTTCACAAAATCTCAAAAAAAAATACATCTTAAATAAACTTAAAAATTTGTTTTAAAAAAATGCTAACAGACTATTTCTGTAAAATAACAAAATAATCTGCACAAAAATATTTACAAGTATAAGTAAGATTTTAGAATTTTTTTTGTTATTTTCTTAAACTAATTAACAGAATTTACTTAAAATATCCATTTCAGCAAAAAAATTTACTAAAAGTTTGCTAATTCAAATTGAAAGTCATTTTACAGATTTTTCGACAGAGTTTTTCTTTTGAATGCATAAAAAAAAATAAATTTTTGTAATTTTTTTTTGTAGCGTGTAAATTTTTATACCCTACACCACTCTGTGGTACAGCGTATTATGAGTTTGTGCTGTTGTTTGTAACTAACCGAAATATTGGTCCTAGACCTACCTTTAAGTATACCGGTCGATGTAGCGATGTCCGACCGTCCGTCTGTCCATCTATCGCTTTAAACACGATACAGGTCGCAATTTTCAATCAATTGACTTGATGTTTGAAACTTACGTATTTTTGGCCCAAGGACGCAGCACATTGGAATTGGAGAAAATCGGTTCATGTTCAGACCTAGCCCCCATACTTACGACCCCTTTGGATTCAGCTTAAATGACTCTAATTACCGTACTACATTAGATATCGCTTGAAATTTAGCAGGTAATCAAATTTTGTATGCTCGAATTACTATTCCAAATTTCAAAGTAATCGGGTCAGTCCTTTTGGTAGTCCCCATACAAACCACCCTCCCGATATTCACATAATTCCCTCAAAATTTATACAAATGGAAATATTTGATAAAAATTTTATTTTTGGGTGTTAAACGTGTACTTTAGTAACCTAATCAAATCGGAAAATAATTGGACCATTTTTGGACTTATTCCCCCATAAAAAAATTTCGACCGATATTCAGTTAAATCGGTCTATTGACAAAAAATAAACCAATTTCACTAAAATTTGATTTGCGTGTGTTTTCTACACTAAATAAAGATCTAACAAAAGACAGATCCAATCGGTTCATGTTTGGACTTGGGACCCATTTTCCGGAAAACGCTGGTGTAGGGTATCATATGGTCGGCCTTGACGGACTATAACTTTCTTACTTGTTAATTTTGTATTGTTACGTTTGCGTGTATGAACTGCAGAACTTCTCTTCTTTAAAAGCAGCAACAAACTGGCAAACCGAAAAAATTATCTTTTGTGTATGAATTGTTTGCTTCTGTTCTTTTGCATTATATGTTTATTATTAAGGCTTACATATTTAGTGACGCATTTAAGCGGGAGCTATTTATATTCGTCCACTTTAATATTCCGAAAGTGACATTTAATTTTTAATTTTGCGAGGCCGACATTTAATAAAAAATTTAAAAATAAAAAAAAAATATCTGTTAAATTAGCAAAATAATCTGCTGAAAATCTGCACAAAAACTTTGTGAAACTAAGCAAATAGAATCAGTAAAAGTTGTGTAAAATTTCTGTTGTTTTCAGAAATTGAATAGCAGAGAATTCTGTTAAAATATTCATTTCAGCAATCAGTAAAAGTTCTGTAAAATGTCTGTCGTTTTCAGAAATTGAATAGCAGAAAATTCTGCTAAAATATTAATGTCAGCAGAAAAATTTTTTATTTTAAATTGAAAGTCATTTTACAGATTTTTTGACGGAGGTTTTCTTTTGAGTGTAAAGACTTAAAATTTAGATTGCATGTTCACCTGCCGTTAAAAAGATCCACTAAGGCTGCGGTTTTTAGAAATTTTGATTTAAGGGTTGTAGAAAAGTGTACTTTTGGTACTTTTTTTTGGAATTTGGAAAGTACGATCATCCGACGGAAAAACATTTAAAAAAAGTACTTTTTAAAATATCTATTCTAATAGAGCAAATAGAACAAAAATTTAAAATTTGGTAGTATTTTTTCTCTTAAAAAAAAAAATAATGGCCACAGCAACTTGAAAATTTAAATATATTCATAAAAAGGTAAAAAAAAAATACTTTGGTACTTTTTCTATCTTCTGAAATAACGATTCTAGAAACTTGAAGTTTGTAATGTAGAATCATCTACTAAAAAAAAACCATCTGACAAAAGTACTTTTTAGAAAATTTCGATTCTTTGGTACATTTTTTATCTCCAAAAATAATAATCACAAAAATTTTGGATAAAAGTCTTTTAGGAATTTTTACGATTACCTCCTTGAAAATAGATCCAATAAGGCTGGGTTTTTGGAAATTCCTATTCTAAGCTGTTAAAAAATTGTAAAAAGATGTACTTTTTGTATTTACTGAAATGTGAAATCGGGAAAGTTAGGTACTGTGTACCTTCAACAAATTAAACACAAAAAAAAATTTGATATGAACGAATTTCGTAGTACTTATGAATAAATTTATAAAATTTATTAACTTTTTCATAATGTTTATAAACTTTTTTATAGTATTTATGAATAAATCATAATATGTGAAATATAAGAACTATTCAAAATTTTTTTATAAATACTATGAAAAAGTTCAAAAATTTCATGAGAAAGTTCATTTCATGAAAAAGTTGAACCTGACATCTCGGTTTCTATGGTGGAATTGATAAACGAAATTGATAGGTTATCAGAGAATAGAATGAAGGATGGGTGGAAATAACTGACAACGTGCAGAATATAGCGAACCATGTGGCCACTGCCAAATCCTAAGAAGGGACAAAGATTTTTCGATGACCTGGCATGCATAAACTTTTTTTATCAGAGATGGAGAAGGAAAATAACAATTAAGGGAATCACAATGGGCCTTATGGCCTCCGAGTAAATTCGCGAAATGGCGGACTACCATACAACCTAACCTAAATGGAAATTAAAATTTAAGAACCTTTCAGCAAAACAAAAAAAAGCAAATAAGAAAATTATCAAGACCGATCATATGATACTCTACACCAGTCTTTTACGGAAAATTGGCCCAAGTCCAAACATAGACCGATTGGATATTTTTTCTCTAGATTTTTAATAAGTGCAAAAAACACAAACAAACTATTATAATATGGCTATTAGATCCAATTGAGACAAATTTAAAGCCGACGTTTGTATGGGGGCTATGTCTAAACATGGACCAATGTTTTCCAGTACGGGCTTAAGTTTTAAACTAAAGTCAGTTAATTGAAAATTGCAACCTGTATCGTTTTAACACCGTTTACATGCGGCAGACGGACATCGCTAATTCTACTCAAAAAGTGATTTTTGTCTAGAACCAATATTTTGGGTAGTTACAAATATCAGCACAAACTTAATTTACCCTGTACCACGGAGTGGTGTAGTATAAGTAGTTGTTGCTGTTTTCAACTACAATTCAGTTGTTTTTGTATAAAAAATCTTAAACAACTATTTTTTGTAGTCATTTTATAAGAAAAATACGAAAAGTTACTATAACAGTTGATTTATGTAGTTGTTTTTAGTCATTTAAAAAACTAAAATAAGTAAATTTTTAGGCAAGACTATTGCGCTTAGACTCAAAATAGTCCATTGTACCGTAAAAAAAAAACTAGAAAAACAAGATGTGTTGAACGAGTTGGAAGTGTCATAAATAAAAACATTCCCACAATTTGAGCTACAGTAAAAACAACTCTTATGTGAAGTTGTTTTTACCGTTTTTTGAAGTTGTTTATCAATAGTTAAAAACAACAACAATTTTTGGTTGATTTTACCATAAATTGTAGTGGACGCCTAAACAACAACAAATGTAGTTGTTTTCACTGTCTTTTGTAGTGGAATCTACCATGTCATAATTTTTTGAGTGAATCATTCAGAAAAGGAAGGAAAAAACATTCTTAAAGTACTACATTCGGAAAAAGTACCTTTTAGGAATTCTAATTTTAATGGGCTAAAAAGTGTACATAATGGTACTTTGGTACTTTTTCTATCTCCTGAAATAATGGTTTTAGAAAACTGAAATTTAGAGTGTAGAAATACAAAATACTTTGACAAAAGGAGTTTTTAGAAAATTTTGAGGATAAAAAGTGTACTTTGGTACTTTTTTTATCTCCTGAAAAAAATAGTAAAAAAAACAGGATTTTTGAAATGTATGACTCTTGATTGAAACAAAATATTCTGAAAAAAGACTTTTAGGAATTTCTGATACTAACAGAGTAAAAGTGGGGTGAAATTGTTGTTAGGTACTTTTCGATTTTCTAAAATAATGGTCTTACAATTAGTGAAATTTTTGGATTAGGATTCGATTCTAAGATGCCACCTTTTCTGATTTTAATATATTATCAGGGACAGGACCTTCATGCACTAAAAAACTATGTTTTAGGCGCCTAAAATATGCACTAAAAACTCTTGAAATATGCACTAAAAATCGTAAAATATGCACTAAAAATCATAAATATCCACTTGTTTTGTTACTTTTATTAAAAAAAACATAACATTTGAGTTCAGTCTGTCATTTTAAGCTTAGATATACATACATACAGATTGTATAAGATGTTATTTAAAAAATAAAAATTATCTAAAAAAAATTTAATAATTGCTGAATACAAAAAAAAAAAAATTATCATAAAAAATCTTAAAAATAGCTAAAAATACTAAAAAAGTAGCTAAAAAACCAAAATTTATACAAAATATGACCTAAAAATATGCATTTATAGCGAAATAATAGCAAAATATGCAAAAATATGCATTTTAAGTAAAATATGCAAAAATATGCACTAACGAATCAATGCCATTTTAAAGCAAATTCTTTGATTCGCAAAGATATCTTGTTTACGCTGTTCTATGACCAAAGGGAAAAAACATGCATTTGCATGAAAGTCCTCTCCTTGTATATTATATTATCTATCTCCTGAAGTTAGTTTTAAGAACTTGGAATTTGAAAGGTAGGATTATCCACTAAAAGAAAACATGAAAAAAGTACTTTAAGGAATTTGCATTGCCAAGAGGGTTAAAAAGTGTACTTTGGTACTTTTTCGATCCCCTTAAATAATGGTAATTAAAACAATTTTTTTAATAGAGGATCTTCCATCGAAACAAGACATTCTGAAGAAACTTTTTTTGGCATTTCTGATACTGAAAAGGTAAAAAGGTGTAAAAAATTGTAATTTGGTACTTTTTTTGAGTTTCTGAAATAATAAAATTCAAATTTTGAGCTTAGATTTCTTCAGCAAAAACCTTTTTTTTAATTTCGATTCTAAGGAGCAAGAAATGCGTAGAAATGGAAAATTATTATTTTTTTATAACTCTTAAACTAAATATCCCAGATTCTCTAAACATGACATGTAGGATCTTCCTTCTAATCCGAGAGAAGGCCATATTTAAAAATTCAAGTTTTTTAGGGCGGCTATGAAAAGAATGAAATGAAATGGAACCGGGAACCGGGAACGAAATGAAATAGAACAGGAAACGAAATAAAATGAAACTGAGAACGAAATAAAATGCAACAGGGAACGAAATAAAATGGAACAAAGTGAAATGGAACGAAATGCAATATATTTTTTTTATATTCATTTTTATTTTTTTCCTTTATTTATTCCACTTGGGAACATAGGGCTTCTACAAGATTATTCCAACTTAATCTATTGTTACATATTGTTTTAATTTCGTCGAAAGTTTTATCTAATATTTTGAGTTCTTGCATGATTGTTCTACGCCAAGAGTTCTTTGGACGACCGGAGCGTCGGCTTCCTTGAGGATTCCATTCTAAAGCAGTCCTCGCGATGCTACCGTTTGGCTTTCTTAATGTGTGACCTATCCATTTCCATTTTCAGGTTAGGTTATAGGTAACTCGTTCGACAACCTCCAGCGATCTGCGTTTGTAATTGTGTTTGGCCAAAAGATACGACAAAATTATGCGCAGACATTTGTTTATAAAGACTTGTAGTCTCTGGGCTATGACATTTGTCATCAGCCATGTTTCGCTTCCGTAAAGAAGTACGGACTTTACACATGCATTAAATATCCGAATCTTTGTCTTTTTCGATATTTGGGGTGACCGCCACGTTTTATACAAGCGGTCAAAGGCTGATCTTGCCTTTTTCAGCCTGTTTGTTACATCTTCTTCCACGCCGCCATCAATCGACATTATACATCCTAAGTAGCAGAACGAATTAACGTATTGTATTTGTTGGTTTTGTATTAATATGTGGCTGTTAATTGTGTTTTTGATACGCATTGCATGTGTTTTCGAAATATTTATCTCCAATCCAACATCTTTGGACAGTGTTACCAGATCGTTAACTTTACTCTGCATGTCGTTGAAATTGTGAGACATAAGACAAATATCATCAGCAAAATCTAGATCTTCTAAGTGTTTTTGAAAATCCCACACAATGCCCCTTCTTTTCATGCAGAGTTTTAACATAACCTCATCTAAGACAATGGCGAACAGCAAAGGAGATAATGGACATCCCTGTTTCACTCCTGCGTTTGTCTGAAAAGACTCACTTGTTATACCATTGTGGCGAACTTGTAACGTGGTGTTGTTGTACATAGCTTTGATTATGTTTATCAACTTTTTTTGTACCCCTTTTTCTGATAATGCTGCCCATATTGCACTGCGTCTTATGGAGTCAAACGCTTTTTTATAGTCAATAAAAACTAAGTACAGTGGTGTGCGCCATTCAACAGATTGCTCTATTATGACACGAAGAGTGTTGGTTTGGTCCACACAGTTACGATGAGGACGAAAACCAGCTGGTTCGTCTCGTAATGATTGCTCAACACACTGCAATCGGTTCAACAAATTCATTTTATTTCACTAAAATTATTTCAATTATATTTTTTTACTCAAAAAATTTGTTTACAAAATTTCTTTTCACCCATTTTTTTTTATTCAAAATAGTTTGGTCGCATTTTCGTTGTAAACTAGTGTAATAACAAAATTTTGTGCAGAAAGTTTTGCATTATTGATTTATCGATAATTTTGTATTCAAAAAAATAACTAAGCTCCAATATGAATTCAAAATATCAAGAATACATTCCTTAAAACAGTAGCCATGAGGAGTTGAAAGAAAAGATAGAATAAGAGAATATTTATTTTTGAACAATATTAAAAATAAGGGGAGCAAAAACATTAAAAAAAATACAACAAATAATACAAACAAAAAAATATTATAATAATGTTACCCAAGGTGACTACTATGAAGATGTAAAATAAAAATAGTCTATGCTAAAAAGTATGCAAATGTTAGTAAAGCATCATAAAGCCTATAAGTATGCAATACTTTATGTAAAATTTTTAAATATCCATGTTAAAGCAGCTGCTGGGAACTTTGAAGACAGAAAATTTAATTCAAGTTTTTATTAAAACAAAATAAAAAAAAAAACTTTAAATTTTGTCATAGCAGTTTTTTTTTTGTAAAGCCAAAACTCAATTTACCTGAGAGTAGGCAATATATATATCGGCCATTCCATGAAAGAACGGCCAAAATTTGACCTCGGGTCGTCCGATTTTTATAAAACTTTTTTTTCAAGAACTCTAAGGAGCCATTAAGAGATTTTAGTTTGCGGTTTAGAAAAATTCTGAAAACATTCGATTTTATTCGCGATTTTCATATTTTGAAAAATCAAAAAATTTAAAAAAATGGTCAACTTTGTAGATGCATATCTTGGGCAATTCTTAATGGATCTTTGTTATTGAAAATGAGTTCGAAAGGCAATATTGTCTTATTTTACAATATTGTTTTACAAAAAATATTTTAAATTCAAATATGCATTTTGTATGCAATTGCATTTTCTAAATGCATTTTTTAGATCAAAGGGCCTCTTCGATTTTTTTTCTGTTTTGTATTTAATAAAATATGTGATTTTTACTAAAGACCTGTATTTACACTTTTTTGGGTCTCGCAGTTTTCATATTTTAAAAATTTTTTTAAAAAAACGCTTAGATTTTTTTCACACAAATATTTTTTATTATTTTTAAATTTTTGCGTTGTTTCGTTATTTTTTAGTTTTTCGCCATAGAACGAAAAAAAAAACAAGTGAGAGTGTTAAATTCGGCTGTGCCGAATCTTTGATACCCTGCAACATGTTAAAGTACATATAAAACAAATTTCAGAGGCGTTTTTGGGGAGGGGCTCTGTGGGGGTGCTGGGGGATACATTCCCCAACGCGATAAATGTTTACTAAATTATTTATTATGCTTTTTGAACTTTAGTTATACCATTTTCTCATAATTTTTATGTTTTTTTTATTTCACGCCCACAAAAGGGGGCGGGACAAAAAAATATTTTGTATCCCCCCGGGGTTTAACTGTATGGCTTTTAACTCCTTCTGACATAAAAAGATTTCATTTGTTTAACAAAAATGAAAAAAAGCTGTAAAAATAGCGTTTTTAAAGAGGATTTTTTAGTTCTTTAAGGGGGAACTTTTTTGCCCCTTGTCCGACTTTACCCATTTACGAACTTAACCGGCCTATGACTATGAGACACATTCGGCCCAATTATCAGGAGTCTAGCTCTTTTATTTTGGACTGAATCGTGCTTTATACAGACGGACGGACGGACGGGCGGACGGGTTTTGCAAAGTCAGTTCGGATTTCTTTTTTATAGACCACTGAAGTTTTTATTTTTTTTATCAAAGGCGTTTGAAAAACGTAAAAAATACTATAATAAGAACACATCTGAGCTTCAAAATATGATATGATGTCTGCAGTGAAATTTTATGGCGGTTCTTTTCTTAGAACATTTTAACCCTCTAACTGCCATTTTAAGGGGTCATTTTAGTCCTTTTTCAAAAACTAAACACAGAGGTCTAATAAAACGTCCATTTAGAGGGTTAAAATGTTTTACAAATATTTTCCTCATAAAATTTCACTAGGGGTTGTCAAATGTTCAAAGTTTGTGCGACATGCGCAAAGTGCTTGAAAAGGGTCAAATTTAAAAATGCTTGCCCCCCTGAATGATGGGGACTTAGGATCCTTTTACGGGGAAAAAAACAAAAACCATTTTGGACAAAAAAAAACAGTTGGCTACCAGCAGCTAAAGATTTTCAAAAAAAAAAATTTTTATTTGTAAAAAAAATTGACTAAAGACATGTTTATACATTATTTAGCTCAAAAGTAGATTTAAAAAATTTTCCAACTTATTTCACACTATTTTGGAAAAACACAATTTTTTTTATTGGCGTTTTTCGCGAAAACGCGAATTGATCTATAAAAACTGGGAGACACGTGTATTTTATTTTCAGCTCTACTGTCAGAATTTTTCGGTCTGGTCCATCTGTACAAAAGTATGTCGGACGGTTTAATAAAACACTGTAATTTTCACTTGCAGAATTACTTTTTTTCGCGAAAAATATATTTTTATGTGAACGTTTTTTTTTTAATTTACGACATCAACCAGCAAAATTACTACGTATTCGCGAAAAAATTTTTAACTTGGTCAAATTTACAAATTATGTAGGTACACTAGACTGCCCAGAAAAAAAGCGAAGTTTTTATTTTCTTGGGGGATACCTGCAAATTTTGTTCCTTTTTGTGCAAAAAAATTTCGGTTTTTTTTTGGGATTTTTAAAATACTATCTAGAGGTCGCGATCTCGCGTTTTATAACGATTTATTTTTTTTGAGTTTTTTATTATTTTAAATTGTTAAATATGATTAATATGATAAAATATTAATAATTTCAGACAAAACAAAAATTAAATTAAAAATTAAATATCGCTCATTCCATGAGATGTCTCCCAGCATCTAATCAAATGTTCCTTAATTTATTTGAAATTTTGCACACATGAACACTATGAAGCTATTAAAATAAATCAGTTGTTAGTTCCGAGAAAATCCGTGAATTCGCGAATTTATTCGCGTTCGCGAATTCGTGGATTTTCGCGAAACTAAAAACGAATTTATTTTAATTGCTCCATAGTGTACCTGTGTGCGAAATTTCAAATAAATTAAAGAACATTTGATTAGATGCTGGGAGACATCTCATGGAATGAGCGATATTTAATTTTTAATTATTTTTTTTTTTGTCTGAAATTATTAATATTTTATCATATTAATCATATTTAACAATTTAAAATAATAAAAAACTCAAAAAAAATAAATCGTTATAAAACGCGAGATCGCGACCTCTAGATATTATTTTAAAAATCCCTAAAAAAAACCGAAATTTTTTTGCACAAAAAGGAACAAAATTCGCAGGTATCCCCCAAGAAAATAACAACTTTGTTTTTTTCTGGGCAGTCTAAGGTACACTTTGCGGACTTTCCTTGTAAATTACAGGAAAACCCAACGATAGAATTTTATTCTGATGGCGAATACAGGAGGTCAAAACATATAAAAATTAGTGGATCTGGTTTTTGGGTCAGAACCTTTTTACATTTTTTAAATGTATAATAACAGTATAACACTGTAATTTTTACTTGCGGAAATTTGATTTTTAGCGAAATATTTTTATTGTATTTTTTAATTTTGATATTTAGGTTTGAAAATGTCTAAAATACGGAAGATGACAGAAAAAAACTTTCGAAAAAAAATATTTTTTCTCTCAAAAAAAAAAAAATACAGCATCTTTTAATGTTAAATATATTTATTCGAGTTTTTTAAATTTGAATTTAAAAATTATCCCAAAAGTATAAAAATATCGTTTTTATGGAACTTTAGCATACAAATTGCAAAAGTCGCGGATATTACGAAACGGCTAATGAATTATTAAATTTAGCATACTCGAATTTGGTTTACCTTGCTGGTATAATTTTCGACTTATACAATCCAATTTAAAAAAAAAATAAAAAAATCGAAAAATTGGGAACAAATTTCATGTTTTGTATGGAAAAAAATTAAGTGATTTTTATAAAAAAAAATAATTTAAATATTTTAACTGCGAGACCCAAAAAACTATAAATGCAGGTCTTTAGTAAAAATGTTATATTTTAATTAACATGAAAAATAAAAAAAATCGAAGAGGCCCTTTGACTTAAAAAATGCATTTTAACATTGCAATTGCATAAAAAATGCATTGTGCAGTTCAAAATTTTTTTTTTACTAAAATATTGTAAAAGTAGACTATATTGGCAATTAAACTCGTTTTAAACGATAAAAATCCATAAAGAATTGGCTGAGATATTAATTTACAAAGTTAACCACTTTTTCCAATTTTTTGATATTTCAAAAAATTAAAAACGCGAATAAAATCGAATGTTTTTTAAATTTCTATAAACTGAAAACTGAATTATCTTAATGTCTCCTTAGAGTTCCTACAAAAAAAGTTTTGTGATATTCAGACGACCCAAGGTCAAAAAATGCCCATTTTTGGCCGGTCTTTCCTGGAATGGCCGATATATTTTTTTTTTGTGAAATGTGTGTTTACTGTTTTTTTAGACGTATTTTTTTGTTTACTAAACTGTAACATATTCTCAGGGGTAAAATTTAAAAATAAAAAAAAAATAAATGTTTCGTTGCTTTAACATTAGGGGTTTAACTTGTGATATTTTTAGAAAATGTTTTAAACTTAAAAATTAAAACAAAAAATAAATAATAGGACTTTAATAAAAATGCAAGAAAATGTATTGTAAAAACAATCTAATTTAAAAATATTTTAAATTTTGTTTGAATTTTGAACGAATCCCTTAAAAATATGCAACAAAAAATAATAAAAAAATAACTCAACAGAAAGAAATGTATGCTTAAAAAATTATTATTGAAAAATGGTTAAAAAAAACAATTTGTATTAAATATATATTTTGATCTGGTTTTTGTATGAATTGCATCAATTCTCCTAAAAGTATGCAACAAAAAAGTATATTAACTAACAGAATTATATGCCGAAAAAAAATTTAAGAAAAAGATTTTTTTAAAATCCATTTTTTTATCAAAAATATTTGTTTTTACTAAAAATTTTCAAAAAATTGTGCAAGAAATATTTTTTAAAAATTTTTACAAAAATTTTTTTCAAATTTTTTTCTATTAAAAGTTGTTCCCCCTTTAAACACATTTTTCCTAGAACTTGGCTTATTCCCTTCGTACAGTTTGTTTGGAGGAAATTTTTATTTTTTTTAGCTTTAAAAAATTTACTTAACTTTAAACTTCAATTTCTCTGTTTAATTTTTTTTTCGTTTTCTGCTCTAAACTTTAACCCCCTTTTAAAACTACCCTTAAGTTAACGTTTTAAAATCTTTGTTCCAAACAACCACCACTTCATTAGGCTTGACATTGTCTCGGGTAACACAATGTCACCATGACAGCCTCAACATATTTTACTTGTTATCTTTTGCTAAATGCAAAATTCTTAAAAAAAAACACATAAATGAGACAATATGAAATAAAGGATGTTGTGGGAAAAAGGATATTTTTTCAAAGTTATTTAATAATTTTTTTTAAAGTATTAAAAACATATAATTAAAAGTTGTTTGGTTTTTTGATACAAACATATTTAAATTAACAATGAAAGACAATTAGATATGATGTGAGTGACAAGAAAACGTGTCAAGGCGTAACTATTTTTTTTTTTTGATTTGATGAGAAATTAGAGAATCAAATCATTCATCATCAACATTATAGTTGTTCTGTCTTGTTGTATTTGTTCGTCTTCATATAATATTTTTGAAAAAGTTTTTTTTTTTATTTCTTTCTTGATTACCTTGATATTTCGCGTTCAAAGGTAATAAAATTTACATTTCAAGCTTATCTCGAAAACCATGAGAGATATAAAAAAAATTCCTTGTGAAAATGCAAAAAAAACTGCGAATTCACATTTTGAAAGTTTTTGGTGCCAAAAAATTACATTTTAAATTCCGAGCTAAAAACGTTGCGTTTTCTGTAGAAAAATAACGAATTGTAAATATCGGTTTTCGAACTTACTTTCTTCAAATTTGATCGGTTTTGTTGCAATGAACCATATTTTCGCAAACATATTTTTTATAAATATTATCCTGCAACTTTGTGTGTTAATAACTCGAAAAGGAAGCGAGATATCAAAAAATGACTTACCCCCCAGTTTTTGTAACACGAACGTCATTCGTCTGGGAAGAATTTTTATGTATTTTGTTTTTGTTACAATAACAAAATACTTTCTATAGGAAAGTGTCTCGGAATATCAGACTTTTTCTATAGGAAAAAAGCCTCAGAGTCTAAGACTTTTTTTATAGGAAAAAGGTTTCAGAATATGAGACTTTTTCTATTGAAAAAAGTTCTCAGAATCAAAAACTTTTTCTATACGAAACAAATTTAAAAATCAAAAACTTTTTTTCCCAAAAATGCTGTAGAGTGTGAGACTTTTTCTGTAGAGATTTTTTTTTTTTTTTGTGGGAAAAAATTTTAGAATCCGAAAATTTTTCAATAGGAAAAAAGTCTAAGATTCTAAGATTTTATTCCAATAGAAAACGCATTTCATTACGTAAAATTAATCTGATAATTTCTATTTAGGAATTTCTTCTGTTAAAGAGCTCTCAGATTTATACTTTTTCACACGAAAAATGTGTTAGAATCTGAGAACTTCGTCTACATAGAAAATGTAAAATTCTCTATTAAAACAAATTAAAAAAAAACTGATCTTAACGAAAATATGATCATGAAAAACAAAGCTCCTTTTAGTGAGGGCTCTGTTTTTTTTAATTTAAGAATCGGCTGCTGTGGTTTGGAAAAATCTACTAAATTTTGTGATTTTAATGCTTTCCCAGCCCTTTTCTGCGACAACGGTGATTTAATGATTTTTTTGTTTATTGGAATTAAAAAAAAATAACCCCACACCCCCCCCCCACACGTAAGAGCTGTACCTGCCACTGTTTATATAGAAGAGAGAAGAAGAAGATTGCGACCTGTGTCGTGATATAGAAAGTCGAGCAGACGGAAGGACGTCTTTAAATCGACTCAAAAAGTGATTATGAGTCGATAGGTATACTTGGGGGATGGTCTAGATACAATATTTTGATATTTCCCTTGTTGATATTTCCCCTTTTACAGAGTCGTTTGGGGTAAAATGTATCAGAAAAATAACAAAAATTAAATCAAAAAAAATACTTCAGGAAAATAAAGATAACTCAGAAATAATATTCAGAAATATTCCCAAAATCTCAAGACGATTCAGGAAAACTAAAATTAATCAGAAATTGAAATTCGGCTGTGCCGCATTATTTATACCCTCCAAAATGTAAAAAATAAAAAAAAAAAAAAATAGGCATTTTAGGTTTTGGTCAGGGACATTTCCTCCTTTGCGATCATTATTAAAACAATTTTTGTATATCCATGCCCACAAAAAATTATATTGTCAAATCCCCAAGGTCCAAGTGAAGGACTTTGAATTTCATTTAGCAAACAATAAAAATATTCATTTGTTTAACAACAATTCAAAAAAGCGTGTACAAAAAGTAAGGTTTTCAGAGGTTGGTTTAGTTGTTCAACGGAACCTTTTTTCCCCCCTGATCCTATTTCATCTATATAAGACGATTTCGTCTATTTAAGATGAACCTGTCTAGGACCATAAGACATTTTATTTTAGACAACAACGTGCTTTCTACAGACGGGCGGACAGACGGACATCGCTAAAATGTCTTAGAATCTGACTGATAAATATGTGGTCCCAGACTGATACTTTGATGAGTTAAAAACGAAATTACAATCTAGTTTATATCTTCTAATGGTATCCCAAAGCTTACAGTCATTGAAAACTTTCTTGTGTAGGGAATAAAAAAATATGAAAAATATTAAAACAAATGGTGTTTTCTTTTCTGAAAAAAAATTTTGCATTTTTAAGGGTATACATTTTTAAAATGTTTAACTCACACCTTCAAAAATTTGCATTTTATGGAACTGGAATAGAACACAATATACAACAATATTCTGCCTTGTTTTTAAACAACTGTTTTGAGAAAACAACACAGAAAAAGTCAGCTGTCGTATAAGGAAATTTCAACCCCGTGACTTTTTACAGGGCAAAAAGTGTAACTTTTTTGCACTTTATAGGGCAGACATTTCTAAAAAAAAAAAAACACGATATCCTTTATAAGGGTTGACATTTTTTAGAAAAAGAACACAAAAACATAATTTTTGGAGCAAAATGCAATAAAAGGAAAATTTTTTGCCTGAAAAAAAAAAAAATGAAAACAAAAATCAAAAACTTTTAGGAATTCAGAAAAAATCAGCAAAAATTCGGAAAAAATTTGAACAAAAAATTTTAGAAAATAAAAAAAAACATTCTAGCGATGGCCGCCGGTCTGTGATAATCACCATGCAGCCCAAACGAAAAGAGCTGAAATTCGTCAATAAAAAAAAGAAATTCCTTAATATTTATGTTAGTTGTTCTTACTGAAAACAACAAATATGTTGTAACATTTACAATAACTTACAATCCCGAGTAAAAAAAAGTTATATGACGCAATATTTAATTATATATGAACAGATATGCTTTTATGTAAATCCATATTAATTTTGATCCGAAAATTGGCGGATCGAATATTATACGATTATATCAAATTCTATTATTTTTGATAAAATAATATCAAATTTGATTAAGTTTGATCCCAAAAATGGGTCTATCTAATTGTATTAAATCATATCTTATCTGTTAAAATTAGATAAATTTTTATATAATTGGATGAAATCTGGTAAAATTTTTTGGAATTTTAAACGTGAAATTAGAAATTATTTTATCAGATTGGATACATTATCAATTAGAAGAGTTTTTATTGCATTCTTCGAAATTTTTTCGGGCAAATTATAAAAAATTTGTCATATTTTTCTAAAATCATTTATAAGGGATTTAAATTTTCCAAAAAACGTTTGTGTCTTAGAAAATTTAAAAACATTTTTTCGGAACTCAAAAACTTTTCAAAAAAATTTAATTTCTCATAAAAACATTTTCAATGATTTTTTTACTCCAAAAAAATTGCCAAAAAAATTTTGTGTCCGGGACTTTGGAAAATTTTTATAAAATTTTTTAGGACTTGAATTTTTTTTTATTGTCCGGGATTTAGAAAATTTTGAAAAATTTTTTCGGGATGTAATTATAAATAAAATCATACATCTTTTTATCTGTTATATCTAAAAATTCCCGACCTTATATGTCATATCAAATTTCATATAGATCAGTATATAAATAGATATGAATATGTATGCTATCATATTAAAAAACAAGGAAAAATACAATGCTATATATAAACTTGTATGTCCATATCAAAGTTCATGCATAACCATATAAAAATATAAATAACTATATAATAGCATATATGATTATATCAGATCTTTTTTACTCGGGATAACACAAAAATTGTGTACATATACAAAAATAATCACAGACACATAACATCCCAATTACATACCAACACACACACATAAACCTCACAAAAATAAATAAACATAAAGAAGAAGATGAAAATCATAATGACCCAATGACTGACATTTTTATCATCATTAACAAACATAAATGGGCCTGGAGTATTAAACGCGAAGTAATACCAACATAAATAATGGAAGAAAAAAGAGAATACTTGTACACAGTAGTTACACTGAAACCTCGAAACAACGGAATTCGGGAAAATTCAATAAATAAAATTTAGAAAAAAAAACTCAAAAACAAAAATTTAGATTAAAAAAAATTTTTTGTTTAAAAAAATTAAAACAAAAAAATAATTAAATTCGAGATAAAAATTTTCTAGTCTAAATTTTAACACAATTTTTATAATTTAACTTAAAAAAATTACAGTCACTTATGTTTAAGGTATAGTGGAGGCTACACATAAAAAAAAATTCCAATGAACGATTTTCATAGTATTTATGAACAAACTCATACAATTTATTAACTTTTTCATAATACTTATAAACTTTTTCATAGTATTTATGAAAAATGTTAAATATTTCATAAATTTCACATATTATGATTGATTCATAAATATTATGAAAAAGGTTATAAGTACATATTATGAAAAAGTTAATAAATTGTATGAATTTGTTCATTAATACTATGAAAGTCGTTCATTGGATTTTTTTTTTGTGTGTATTTATGGATATGGCAAAGTCGAATAAAACATGTACATCCCATGTCCTCAACTCAAGGGATACGTGTATTTTTTAAATATTTCAGTTTATGTAGAGTTTTGTATGTTACTAGTCCTTTTTTTCCCTCATTAATATACATTTACCTCCAATAACTTTATGTTTTTGTATCAATGCTCCTTGATATTGTACGATGAATAGATGGATGTATGGATGGCTGTATGTATAAATGTATTAGCTTATGTTGTGTCTGTGTTTGATTTCTGGTACATTTGTACTTGTTAATATTTTCTTTATTGAAATCCAAATACAAAAAGAAAAATGAAAGAAAAACGCGACCTGTTAGCATGTATGCATTAATTTACTGTTTTTGTTTTTGAGAGAGAGAGAGAAAATCTTTAGATAAATTTTGATATTCAATTGTTTGCTTTGAAATGCGCATGTTTTATAGATAAATAATAATTTTTGTTTGCAAAATATTCAAAATTGTTGAAAAAAAAACATAAATCAGAGTGTAACAGGAATTTTAAACGGTCTGCACAAAAACAAAGCTGAATATATAAACAAAATGTGTCTGCTTTGCAAATTTTATCTAGAGAGAAATACCGTTTAAGGAATATTTATACATGACAGAGCAAAATTTATATTGTAGGAGTATGATATTTAGTTTTTTTTACTGTTTTTTTGTTGATGTCTGCAAAATAACACATAAAACCACTTAATATTTATCAATGTATTGGAATAAATGGAAGTTAATTATGTTATCAAAAACAAAATATGATAACAAAATGATAAAGAGAGACAAACAACTGACATTAAATCAAATATTTCTGCTCTATATCAATCAAAATGTTTGAAATTAAATTTTGTAAATTATGTGCGGAATATTGTAACAGTTGGACGGTCCCTGAACAAGGAAGGTACTAGACGATGTTCCTTTTATTGCTTTTTATAATTTTTCCAGATTTTGGGAGTGTACACTTAGAGAAGAGTTGTGATTCTAGTAACCATAAACCGTCTGACAGCCAATATTAAACATATACCGGATGATATACATCTGAAGTTAGAGATCCAATGAAGTAAAACTGCATTTATAGTTTTACGTTGCGCGATCCAGTTTCCTTTTAAAAGGACTTCAAAGTTTTAAAGGATACATTTTGTAAAACATTTTTGAAATATTTTAACTTGCCCTAGGATGACACTGGCAAATGTAAGAGAAGGATCTCCCCTAACTTTTCCATTTTTTTTTATTTTGCCATATTTGGATAAAAGGATGTATATGGGGCATTCCATGTCAAATCGGATACTTTGAAAAATTTTTTATTTAGATTTTCCCAATTTGTTAACAGTTTTTAGTACCCTTCGAAAGCTTCTTCGTGGTAAATTTTCAGATTTTTTTGAGGACCCGTTCAAAAGATATCGAATTTTTAAAAGTTGGTAGTTTGTTCCATCACTCAAACATCTTTTACTCATAACTTTTTCAATAATGGTCCAAATTTCAATTTTTTTTTCAAAATTATTGTTTTTTACGTACTTTAAAAAAAAATCCCAAAAAATTCTTAAAAGCGCTCTAGTATGCGATTTTTAAGTTTTAAAATTTAAATCTCATTTTTGAAAATGTTTGTATTCTTCTATTTTTTTGAAATTCTTTTGTGTAAAACTTCTATCGATTCTACAAATTTTTTGCCCAGGAGGATCGTGGGATAACGATTATTACTATTTTTAAAATTTTTTGAAAAATTTTATTATAATTTTCCAATCTTAAAATCATTTCTACTGCTCCAATGGTGCGTCATAGAGGGGTCATTTATAAGACCGACCCCATTAGTTTTTACGTCTTAACATTTCTTTGGAACAAACTAATACCCTATCTCCAATATCTAAGGGGGCTCCCACACAAAACGACATTTTTTAAAATTTGCTCCAACCGCTCTATCTGCCCTAATAGTGCCCTTAGAGCAACAAAATGTATCTCCACTCCGTAAGTAGGCTTCCATTCAAAATTACATTTTTATAAAATTTGCTCCAACTGTTATTTGTATGGGAGCCTACTTGGGGAGTGAAGATAGGGCGTAGGTAAGTTTCCAAAAAATGTTGTTGGGTAAAAATTACTGGTGGTCGGTCTCACTAATGACCCCTCTTGGACGCGCCATTGGAAACTGATTAAATAAAACAAATTTACAAAAAATAAAAAAAATTGTATGGGGACCACCTTAGCAGTTAAAGATAGAGGGTAGGTGTGTTCAAAGAAAATGTTTGGACTAAAAAAATATTGTGGGTCGCACTGTGGTCAATATTTTCAGATAGCGGCCAAAACTCCTTTTGGTTTTTGTTCTCCGATTTTAAAGTTATTAGACTCATATGAAAGTAGACAGTAGTAAACCTCGGGAGCCAAAAAATTAGAACTCTATTTCAACTATTTCACTGAGAACAGGGTGGTCCAAAATGGGCTTTTTCAGAATTCAGTAATTTTATGATATTTTTAGTTAATTTTTAAAGTTTAAATGATCATAACTTTTTTGTTTTTCAAGATTTTTGGACGAAATAAATTTTGTGTTGTAACTTAACTTATTTCCTATTACTGGTAAAAAAATTGAAGCTCTACTGTTTTCAGAACAATTTAAATATTTTTTTTAAAAAAGGTAAAATTTCTCGGAAATTTCCTACTTCATAGAGTACAACTCCTGTGAGTCAAGCTGAGTCAAAACACAAATTTACTATTTTGTAGTCCTAACTCTCCCCTACATTCCTATATATACATGTCCATGCATCGGGACTGCACTTTTTGAGCTACAGCAATTTTTCTGACCCAAGGTAAGATATTCGGTACAAATGCACGTCATATTTTTTGAGAAGTTATTTGTATGTGAAAGTGGCTATTATGCATATATTTTGATGAAATTTTGTACAAGAGTTCTTATTGACCCAAAAAATAATTCTGTTGAAATTAGGAGAAGTTGCCCCATATTTGGACCTAATCCACATAGAAGGGTGTATCAAAATTTTGACAAAAATGACAATAGAACTCTCAAATTATGTGGTATCTGGCAATTCATTTGGAAAAGGTAAAAAATGATTTTATTGCCATCTAATATTACATAACTTAAATACCTGAAAATTGCAAATAAATTTAAAACCAATGGAAATAACCTGTGGATCCTTGGACCTATCAAAAAGACCTATCCTTGGACCTATCAAAAGGACCTATCCTTGTACATATCAAAAGGACCTATCCTTGAACCTATCAATAGGATCTATCCTTGGTCCTATCAAAAGGACCTATCAGACGGACCTATCAAATGGACCTATCCTTGGACTGAAAAGGATCCTTGGACTGAAAAGGACCTATCCTTGGACCTATCAAAAGGACCTATCCTTGGACCTATCAAAAGGACCTATACTAGGACCCATCAAAAGGACCTATCCTTGGACCTATCAAAATGACCTATCCTAGGACCAGTCAAAAGGACCTATCCTTGAACCTATCAAAAGGACCTATCCTTGGACCTATCAAAAAGACTAATCCTTGGACCTATTAAAAGGACCTATCCTTTTACATATTAAAAGAACCTATCCTAGGACCTATCAAAAGGACCTTTCCTTTTACATATCAAAAGGACCTATCCTTGAACCTATCAAATGGACCTATCCTTGGTCCTACCAAAAGAACCTATCAGAAGGACCTATCAAAAGGACCTATCGTAGGACCAATCAAAAGGACCTATCCTAGGACCTATCAAAATTACCTATCCTTGGACCTATCAAAAGGACCTATCCTAGGACCTATCAAAAGGACCTATCCTTGGACCTATCAGAAGGACCTATCCTAGGACCTATCAAAAGGACATATCCCTGGACCTATCAAAAGCACCTATCCTAGGACCTATCAAAAGGACAAAGGACCTGTGAATATTGAGACTAAATAAATGTCAGGGGCCAAATGTTGGCATTTTCTGACCAAAATTAAGTTTAGGAATAATAAATAAGTATTGGTTGTAAAATACGATTGAAGAAAATAAGAAATTATAAAAAAATACCTATTTAATATGTCAAAATCAATGTTGGCAATCGATACCTTTTCAATACCGTTATCCGTTTCAAAACCCTTTAAATTGAATACCGGTACCAATACCAATACCGAAACTTAGTTTTGGTATCGGATACCGGTATCCAAAAACCTTTTCCTTCGGTATCGGTACGTACCGGTATTGAAACGGTATTTCTTAAAAACCATGTTTTAAAAAAAAAAAAAATTAATAGAAAGTTTGTAAATTTTTTGGTTTTTGTAAATGAAAAATCGTACTCCAAATGCCACACCAAAGTCTCATAAAAATCAAAAAAATCTTTTGGCACCCACATCGTAAATTAAATAAAAATTTCAAAAAGCCATACTTTAACCGCGATGCGAGAGCTAAAGAAAATTATTGATTTTCACGAAATTTTTATGGATTAATTTTGACTCCCAATAGAAACTTTCTGGACCCCTTTTGTATAGTATAGTTTTTTTGGGATTTTTATTTAATCCGTGATGTGGGAATCCAAGGATTTTTTTGATGTTTACATGACTTCGGGCAAGGCATTTGCAATACTAGCAGGAGGTTTTCCACCATAGTATAATTTTTTGAAGTGGCTTAACTCGTAGAAATCGTCCAAAAAAGTCCCATAATTTGCGAAAAAAAATTGTTTGCAATATTTTTGAATGTGATCATGTCTAGACAGGAAATACCTATTTTTCCAAATAGATAACGCCAACAAAAAAAATTAGTTGCCTAGAAATAAGCTGAAACATGTTATTTGTTGGGGTTTTTACTTTAACCGCAATGCAGGAGGGAAATAAATTTTACGGAGTCATTTTGACACCCAATCGAAACTTTTTGGACCATTTTCAGCTCAAACAAAAAAGAAAGGTAAAAATCGATACGGCCTTATATTTATGTACTAAAGACATAGGAAAATGTCCAGCAAAAGCGGTTCAGTGCTTCAAAAGTTATGAGCAAAAGACTGAATTTCGGCAACGGTTTTTCGTGAATTTTCGAGATAAAAAACACGTCAACACGTTAAAAAAACCAACGAAAGGCAATCCTGAGGATGCTGAAGCTTGGCATATATATTTGCCACTCCCCTGGCCTGGTTCGTATTGAATTTCACCAAATCGGTCCAGTGGTTCAAAATTTATTAAGAAAACCGTGATTTTCAGATTGGTTTCACTTTAAATTCACTTGTTATTCTTGTCACTCACAAACATTTTTATACTAAAACAAAAAAAAACTTACACTCGAAAAAAAATTTATCAAAATGTTTACAATTTTTTTTTTTTCAAAAATGACTAAAAAAAGTTTTTTACTCAAAATAAAATATTTGTAATCAAAATTGTTAATTTTATTCACGTTAGAAAATTAACTATCACTTTAGAAGGGCATTGTGGAGGGTATTGATGGATTTGTCCAAGTGGAATTGAACTTTTTAACTTATTTTTACAATTTTTTTTTAAGTTTTTATACGTTTTTTTATGTTTTTAGCATTTTTTCGATAATACCGGTACGTACCGGTATTGACGTTTCGGTATCGGTAATACCGTAACCGATTCAACTCAAATACCGTAACCGATACCGATACCGAAATAAATAAAAAAACGATACCAATACCGATATCGATACCTTTATTCGTTTCGATTGCCAACCTTGGTCAAAATATTCAACTTTTAGATGGAAACTCAACAAAAAATTAAAATGCATTTTTAACTCCACATTACTTACGTTCCCATCAGTCGATTTTTACGTTTGAACACGCAAATTGAAGCTTAAAGTCCCTCCTATTGAACAAAATAAATTGCGTAAAAAAATACCAATCCGGTCAAAAGTTATAGAGTTTTGACCGCTATCTCGCGAAATTGACCACTGTGGGTCGGTCATACATTTTGTTGCTCTAAGGGCAATATTAGTGCAGTTAGAGCGGTTGAAGCAAATTTTAAAAAAATGACGTTTTGTGTGGGAGCCCCCTTAGAAATTGGAGATAGGGTATTAGTTTCCCAGCAAAACTCAGATTACCAAATAAGGTATAAAATAAGGTACAGGATCTCTTATTTTATACATTGCAGCATTGATGATTTTAACAGGCGATGAAACTCAAAGTAATGCATCCACATTATCACAAAGAATACCAGTAAGGTATAAAATAAGTCATAAATTTATAACGAAGAATACGAGTAAGGTGTAAAATATATGATATTTTATAGGTTACGAGAAATGAAATAATATAGCATACCAGAAGATAATATATAAGGTGTTACGAGTAGTGAAAATGTAATTTTGTATTAAATTTACTCACGTGATTGTAAGTGAGTGTAAGTAGATAAAATATGCTCGTGAGTGTTTGTCGTTAGAAATTTCCTGTCGTGAGCCCATCTCTAGTTTAAACTTAGACATTTTTTTATAAAATAATTATTTTTTATGTTATTGTAATGCATTATGCATCCAATTATAAATAATACATTATTTCAAACTTTCAAATAATACATACTGTAACCAAATATAAGTCATCCATGATTTAATGTTTAGAAATAACAAATATGAAATACATTTTTTCCAATAATCTTGCATTACGTAGCAAATTATCAGTAATGCATTATTTTTCACTTGAAAATAATACGTTGTGGAACAAATGTTTGGTAAGACATCATAAAATAATGCTACAAATAAGTTATATGCATTACCTAGTAATGTGTTATATAATCACTACCCATTACCAAAGTTTTGCTGGGTTGTTTTAAAGAAATGTTAAGACGTAAAAATTAATAGGGGTCGGTCTTATAAATGACACCTCTATGACACACCATTGGAGCAGTTGAAATGAGTTTAAGATTGGAAAATTACAATAAAATTTTTTCAAAAATTTAAAAAAATAGTAATAATCGTTATCCCACGATCCTTCCAGGCAAAAAATTTGTAGAATCGATAGAAGTTTTACACAAAAAAATTTCAAAAAAATCGAAGAGTACGAACATTTTCAAAAATGAGATTTAAATTTTAAAACTTAAAAATCGCATACTAGAGCACTTTTTAGAATTTTTTGGGATTTTTTTTTTAAAGTACGTAAAAAACCAAAAATTTTGAAAAAAAAAATTGGAAATTTGGACTATTATTGAAGAAGTTATGAGTAAAAGAAGATTGAGTAAAGGAACTAACTACCAATTTTTAAAAATTCGATATCTTTTGAACGGGTCATCAAAAAAATCTAAAAACTAACCACGAAGGAGTTTTCTAAGGGTACTAAAAACTGTAAACAAATTGGGAAAATCTAAAAAAAAATTTTCAAAGTGTCCGATTTGACATGGAATGCCCCATATATATAATCATTTGAAAACTTTATCAAAATATTTTGTTGAAAATTTTTAATGATATTTTATAAAATGTAATCCTCTAAAACTTTGAAGTTCTTTAAAAAGGAAACAGGGGACTAATTATGTAACTTGATAATCGTCAATCGTCATCGTTAGCTCAATATTCTATTACCATAAAATGACACTATATGGTAATGGAATAATGAGCTAACGATGACGATTGACGATTATCAAGTTACATAATTAGCCCCCAGGTTCACAAAATAAATAACTGTAAATGCAGTTTTACTACATTTAGTTTCTAGTTTCAAACGTATATTATCCAGTTCGTGTTCAGCGACTTTTTCCATTTTTGTCGCACGGTGTAATTTAAGAGCGTCATATTATGATTGAAAATTGTATCATAATATGTTTATAGCAACCATATTTTTGTTCCAATCATATTATGGACAAATTTAAATTTTTCGAATATTTAGGATCATAACATGACTGCTGCAAAAATGTTATGGTTGCTACAAACAAGTTATGATTAAATTTTCAATCATAATATGACGCTCTTAAATTATGGTTGCCACAATCACACCTCTTCTCTGCGTGGACCTTGTAAGAATGGACCTTGTCAGAATTCCCAAAAAGGTACCTTTTTTTGAATATTTTGTTCCGTTAAATCCAAAAAGAATTTTATTCTTCTAGCAATAAACTTTAAAACCTTTAAAACTCCAGGACTATTAAAACTAACAAACAAAAAATGAATTCTGACTATCATTAAATCAACACACAAGATAAACCCATTAAAAATCAAACATGAAGCAAAAAAATAACTGGATAAAATCTTCACTTACACTCAATAACAAGTGCAATTGTAAAATATACAAAAAAAAAAAACTTAAATCCAACAACCAAAAATGGTTTTTACAAGAATTTTGTAAAAAGGAAAAATATTCCAAAGGAAAAGACTCCAAAGAAAAAAACTCCAACTTCAAATCCGAAATAAAACGACATGAACAAAAATTTAACAGAAAATCTAAAAAATCAAAATATTGTGCTGGAAAAATTCATGTGTTATCAAGCGTGAAACAGTAACATGAATTCAAAAGAAATGAAATCCATATGCGAACATGTGCTAGTACTACACTCAAAAAAAAAAAAAAACTTGTCAAATTACTAGAAAAAGTCTCGTAATCCCATTTTACCAATATTTGACAGTTTTCTTGTTTTTAACAAAAAAAATTTCCATTGAAATTCAAATTTTTTTTTGTAATTTTACAATTTTTTTTGGTAGTTTTCCAAATTTTCAAAAAAAAAACCTTGTAAAATGACAAGTAAAGCTTTAAAGATTTATTTTTTGCTACCTCTTATTTTACGAGAATTCGTTGTAAAAATTTCGAGCTTATTAGTAATTTTACAAACTTTTAACCAATAAAATTGTAAATTTACAACTTTTTTGCCCACCCGAGTAAAAATTTTCTGATATAATCATATATAATTTGATACAATCTTATATGAGTTAATATGCTTCCATATAAATTTATATAAAATTATATCTATCATTTTGATACGGTTGATCCACTTTATATGGTTAGATATTGCTCCATATATGATTAGATTCGTATTTTGGTTTTGCTCATCAAATTGTATAAAAATATATACTTATTATAAGATCAATTTGATATAATTAGATTTGACCAAATTCAGGATCAAATTGTATCAATTTTTATATTTTTTTTATCTAAAGTAATACAATTAGATTTTATTTGATACAACCATTTTACGGATCAAATTAGATCTATTTAGTAATATTAGCATAATATTTTTACTAGGGCATATAAAACTTACAAGGAGTTCTAGTGACTTTAATAGATTTTTCGCTACGTCCTATTTTACGAGAATTCCTGGTACAAATTACGAGGTTTTTAATATTTTTACAAGCTTTTACCAATTAAATTGTAAATTTACAAATTTTTTGAAGCGATTAAACTTACAAGGAACTCTCGTGAATTTACTAGATTTTTTTGTAATATTACCATGAAAATTTGTACATTTACAAAAAAAAAATTGTAAAATTACAAAAAAAAAAAATTGTGAAATTACAAAAAAAATTTAAAGAAATTTTCGTTAAAAAACAAGAAAACCTGTCAAATATTGTTAAAAGTTGTATTACAGTACTTTTTCAAGTAATTTGACAAGTTTTTTTTTTAGTGTATGGTCAAAAATTAACGCTTAATATTCCAAAAAACTTTGTTAAACCTACACTCAAAATATTTTGTAGGCAAAGACAAATGAAAAACAAATTTAAAACAAGTGATAAAACATTTGAAAACAATCCCAGTAATTATTCATTTGTTTTAACAAACATCAACATCCCAGCAAAATTTTTTGGAATCGTTTCTTTGTCAATGTATTCTAGAATAGATTCCCCAGTAATGTTACTCCATTCCTCTACTGTTTCCACGGAATCGATAAAAAAACTTAAAATTTTTGAAAAAAATGTCAAACAGAAAAATAAAATTTATAAAAATAAAGAATTTATTTGTTAACTTTATGTTGACAAATTTTTGGATTTTCGCAGCACTTATTGTGGTTTTTGATTCATTGCGGATATATTTGGCGGATATTTGGTGAAAATAACGTAAGTACACGTCTTAATTATTATGAACATATTTTGGTTAACGTAGTACTTATAATGTTGTTTTATTGTTGCTTTCAGATTCCAAAAATGTGAGGAGGTAAAAATATACATTTTTTAAGCTTTTAAGCTGTAACTTGGGAGTACTGATGCTGTCGGTTGTTCTAATGAAACCAGGAGCGTGGGATAAACTATTCATCTTTCAAGTATGATCAAGATTGTAGTATGTATCCACAGTTTCACACAATTTTTGAAATGTCCAAATTTTTTAAATCCTCGATTTTTTCTTAAGGAAAAATGTCGTGAATTATAGAATTTTTCTAAAAAAAATGTTGTAGACCTTTAGAAAAGGTCTCAGATTCAAAACATTTTTTCTATATAAAAAGTCTCAAATTCTGAGACATATTTCCTATAGTCTCAGATTCTGAGACATTTTTTTATAGAAAAATTCTCAGATTCTGAAACATTTTTCCTATACAAAAAGTATCAGATTCTGAGACATTTTTCCTATAGAAGAAGTCTCAGATTCTGAGACATTTTTCCAATAGAAAAAGTCTCAGATTCTGAGATATTTTTCCTATAGAAAAAGTAACAGATTCTGAGGCATTTTTCCTGTAGAAAAAGTATCAAATTCTGAGACATTTTTCCTATAGAAAAAGTCTGAGATTCCAAGACATTTTTCCTGTAGAAAAAATCTCAGATTCTGAGACATTTTTCCTATAGAAAAAGTCTTAGATTCTGAGACATTTTTCCTATAGAAAAAGTCTCAGATTCTGAGGCATTTTTCCTATAGAAAAAGTCTCAGATTCTGAGGCATTTTTCCTATAGAAAAAGTCTCAGATTCTGAGACATTTTTCCTATAGAAAAAGTCTCAGGTTTTGATACATTTTTCCTATAGAAAAAGTCTCAGATTGTGGGACATTTTTTCAATAGAAAAAGTCTCGGATTCTGAGACATTTTTCCTATAGAAAAAGTCTTTGATTCTGGGACATTTTTCCTATAGGAAAAATCTTAGATTTTAAGACATTTTTATTGTGATAAAATAATTTTAAATAAGTATGTACTTATTGTATGTAATTTTAGAATTTTTGTATAGAAGAAAAAATAAAAAAAAATGTAAAAAAAAAATAATTTTATTTAATTATTCAGAACTAGTTCCATAATTCATTACATGGAACAGATATGTAACCATTAAAAAATCGTGAAATCCCTTCTTGTACCACTATATGCAACATATTCTAGAACAGATTCCGTAGAACAGATAAGTGTTCTAGTTTGGAGGAAAAGGATGCATTGCTTTCGTGACAATCTCAAACAAAAATCATCGATGATGCAATGCATAGTAGAATCGATTGCAGGGTAGTATAGTTGATTCCACAACCGATTCTTTGGAATCGAACATTTTGCTGGGATTTATTTTTTACTGTTAATAAAATTTTTTAAAATTAATAACATTTAACATTAAAAAATAACGTAATTTTCATTTTTTTACCAACAAATTCGAAAAAAATAACCTACGAAAACATTAAAAATTAATGATTTCATTAAAAATTAATAAAAATTAAAAAAAATTTAGGTTATTTTTACAATTCTTCTATTGAATTTTATTTTAAAAAATTTTTAATAAAATTTTTGGGGAATCGATCAACTACATTCTGGCCAGACACTCAACCCATCGTGCCAAAGTCATTTTATACAAACATGTTTTTATATTTCTATTAATAATTTTTTGAATTTTTTGTCTACAAAAAAATAACCAACACAAGTAGGAAAAAACTAATAATTTTTCTTTAAAAAATGCCAACAATTTAAAAAAAAATAACGTACACAAATCATTAAAAACTAAAGATGAATCACTTATTTTTATTTACAGAACAAAAATAAATGACTTTAAAAATTGAATGCTAATGGAAGTCTTTATTTTTTATGTTGTTTTTTTTTGAAACAAAGTACAGAAATAGTCATTTAAAAAAACTGAACATTGAACAAATGCTTTTTGTTTTAAAAACGACAAAATGTAATACTTTTTAAAGAAACTACAAACAGTTAATGACATAATTTTTTGAGTGTATACTTTAAACTTAAAACTTTGCCCGAAAAAATGTTAAATGTCTTTAAATTAAAATTAAAAAATTTTGCAACACTCAGAATATTTTTTCTCAAAAAAAAACCTTGTCAAATTACTAGAGTCCCGTAATCCCATTTTACCAGTATTTGACAGCTTTCCTTGTTTTTTAACAAAAAAATTTCGATCGAAATTTAAGTTTTTTCTTGGTAATTTTACAATATTTTTCGTAAATGTACAAATTTCTAAGGTATTTTTCCAAAAAAAAAAAAATCTAGTTAAGAAACAAGAATTGCTTTTAAGTATTATCGCATCAAAAAAGTTATAAATTTACAATTTGATTGGTAAAAAATTTTAAAATTACAAAAAGCTCGTAATTTTACAAAAAATTATCGTAAAAGAGGAGGTACCACAAAAGTTAGTTAAGTCACTAGAAGTCCTTGTAATTTTCATCGCGTCTAAAAAGTTTTAAATTAAAAGTTAGTGGTAAAAAGCTCGTAAATTGTTTGTAATTTTACAGGCTTTTTACCAATAAAATTGTAATTTTTGCTAGGAACTCTCGTAAAATAGAAAGTACCAAAGAATTATTTTACAAGGCGTTTTTGGTAATTTTACAAGTTTTATTTTTTTTTTTTGAGTGTAGAAATTACCTACACAATCACAAAATTTGTTATCTATTGAAGCTGAAAATTTTTCAACAAAATTCTTAAACCACTATTACACTCGAAAATTTTAAAAATTTAGTTGTATCAGCAGAGAATACGCTGATACGCCTCTTTTTTAACAAAACCTATGGAATTCAATACATATTATTTCGACAGATCAAGAATGCCATACTAGTCGAAATTATTGAATGTAGAAGTTTAAATCAGATCACCCTTTAGTTGCTTACCTCTTTTTATTCAAAACCTTAAATGTCTACACACAAAAAAACTCTGTCAAGCCTGTAAAACTACTTTCAATTTGATTAAGCAAACTTTCAGCAGATTTTTCTGTTAAAATTTTTTTTTGTACTAAAGTCTCTGTAATTCAGTTTTACAAAATAACAGAAATTTTGCAGAGTTTTTACTGATTCTTTTTTCTGAATTGTGATGCAGTTTTATTTCCAGCTGGAGTACTACTCAGTCTGTCCAGGTCCATCAAAGGTCTGCTTCCCTTGATAAACAACAAAATTACGATCTTATCTCGCACACACCTTTATTACCAAGATCTTAACCTTATGATAATACTAATATAAATACATTCTGCTCCTTAATAGTCTTCGTCAATAACGAGTCGCTTCAAGGTCCTCGGCAACTCTGGCGTCAGTTGCAGGCTTTCAGACTAGGCTTCAGGTTTATGTAGGTAATCAGGTTTACGATTAGTGTAAATACACAGAAAAAATTTGAAACGAATTTCAATCAACAAAAACGCGGATTCAATCAATTTTTTGATTGAAATTCCTCCAATTAAAAAAATTGTTATACCAATCATCAAATTGTAGGTGATTGATTGAAAATTTTTCCAATCAAACAATTTTTCGATATTGATCAAACGATTGATCAATTTTTTATTTATAGTCAATCAAAATATTGATTGATTTAACAAATGAATTGTAAGCTTATGAAAACCTTATCAAAAAATGCATATTTTTTGCATTCCAATATGTTGCTAACAGTAAAAAAAGTAAAACCCGATTATTTTGTATATTTTTGAATAAATCTATTCAAATAAATTAAAGCTAAAAAAATCTGGTATGTTGAAAATTTGTAATTCGACAGGTGGGCCATTCCAGAAAATTTAGCTCAAATTTTAGTCATTTTTGGAAATGGTGTCTCAGATTAATTTGAACCTTGACATATAGATAGCCCTCATAAATATGATATATGTACCATATATCGTTTTTTTACATTTGGTGTATTTAACGAATTATGGCGGGTCAAAGATTGACTTTTTAAGCAAAAGTAAGAAAAATACATCACGTTTAAAGAGCTGTAACTTCTTAACCAATGACCCGATTTTCACAAATTTAGGCTCATGTGAAAGCTGGGGTTCTTCTTTTAGAAATTATTTTTAAAATAACACAGTTTGTTTTTACAGAAAGGATGCAAAAATGCAAAAACATTATTTCTTTTCGAATATTTAAAAAAACACATCTTCGATTTAAAAAAAAAAAAATCTGGTGAAAAATAACAATGCTTTGTATAACATATTCAAAATTCAGAGTGGGATCTCCATGGGATCGAAAAATATTCTGTTTTAAGTGCGAGGTTCTCATATTTTCCCTTAGAAAATTTAAATTTCTAATGTTTTGAATGTTTTTCAAAATTTTAATAGTATAATTTTCTTTGAAAATTTAAATTTTTATATTGAAGAAACATAAAATTTTAATTTTCTAAGGTAAAATTTAAGAACTTCGTACTTAAACCAAAATATTTTTTGATCCCATTGGGATCCCACTCTGAATTTTGGATATGTTGTACAAAACAGTATTGTTTATCACCAAACTTTTTTTTTTAAAAATCGAAGATGTGTTTTTTTAAATATTCGCAAAAAAAAATGTTTTTGAATTTTTGCAAGACTTCTGAAAAAATCCGTATGCTTTTGAAAATATTTCCTAAAAGAAGAAGAATTAAGCTTTCATATGAGCCATTACTTGTGATAATCGGATTACTAGTTAAAAAATTAAAGCACGTTAAACGTCATGTATTTTTCTGACTTTTGCTAAAAAAGTCGAACTTTGACCCGCGATAATTTGAAAACTACAGCAAATTTTGAAAATCCAAAAATGCAACATATCTCATATAAACGTGGATATCTATGAGCAAAATTCTCAATGGCGTCCAAAGGCACGTTTCCGAACAGTGGGGCGAACATTTTTGGAATTACCCAGGTAAAGAAAATAACAAAAATTTTATTCAAAACATTGATTGACTCATTTAAATTTTGTTGATCAATAGATTTAATTGAAAATTGTCAGCCAATAATTTTTTGTGTGTACTAAGTAACTCACGAGAATAGGGTGCAGGTGAGTCGGGTTAGTACGAACGATAGGTGGCCTTCGGGTTTAGTGTGTAATCGGGTTGCTAAATACGATTATTATAAATACTAAGTAACTCACGAGAATAGGTGGCAGGTGAGTCGGGTTAATACGAACGATGGGTGGCGTTCGGGTTTAATGTTGATCGGGTTTTCAAACTACAGGGTTAACTACGAACCAACTACGGCCTAGGACGGAGTTGGGAACAGGAATCTGGTCGGCTTACGGTATAAAACGTATCTTGTACGAGGTATATTCCGAACTCCAACTGGTTTCTCGTTGTCTTGGTTAGCTAAACTTTGTCATAATATTTAATAATTTGACTAACTAAACGAGAATTGCTAGGTAGCCTTACCCTTTTGCTAGTAATTACAACCTAACAAACAACTTTTTATTAGGTATGGGTATTAGAGGTGTCCTTAAAAACGAAAATTACCTTTTTATACCTGGTAGGGTCCTATATTGTTCTTTAGTATCTAAAAATGAGTGAGTCAAAATTTGGGGACAATCGGCTAAAAATAACTCGTGCCGAAAATGGATTGAAGTTTTGGGACATTCTTATAAGAACGAAAAACTCGTTTTTTCTAGTTTTTGGGAAAACATTGGTATTTGATATTTTTTGTTAAATTTTTTGTGAAATAATATGAAAATGGTACTAAATTACCTTTTCAAAACGACTAATAAAATTAAAATCGGATGATAAATAAGCATTTTACGCATACATGCCCCAGACCATTGTATGGTTTTTGAAGCCAGAATTTCAAAATTTTCAAAATTTTTAGGCAAAAAAATAGTAAAAATTTAATTTTACTTTATGATCAAATTGAAAACATGTTTAAGATTAAAAATAGCAGATATGGTAGTCAAGCTTTTTTATACCCTCCACTCTAGTGACAGAGGGTATATATAAGTTTGTCATTCCGTTTGTAACACATCGAAATATTGGTCTAGGACCCCTTAAAGTATATATATTCATGATCCTCGATCGATTTTAAGTCGATCTAGCGATGTCCGTCCGTCCGTCCGTCCGTCCGTCCGTCTGTCTGTCTGTCCGTAGAAAACACGCTAACTTTTGAAAGACTTCACAGAGGCTACTGAAGTTTGGCATATATGTTGGACATTTACCTGGTCAGGTTGGTATTGCAATCCAGCCAAATCGGTCCAGTGGTTCAAAAGTTATGAGCAAAAGAGTAAATTTCGGCAAGGGGTTTTCGCAATTTTACGAGATAAAAAACACGATGAATTTTGAAAAACAATAATTAGACTGCTGAAACGTGGCATGTGTCTTTGCCGTTCCTCAGGTCTATTTAGTATTGAATTTCAGCTCAATCGGTCAAGTGGATCAAAAGTTATAAGCAAAACCCCGAATTTCAGATTTTGTTCATCTTAAATGCCACGTGGTAAACGTGTTTTAAAAGCATTGGTGGTAACTAAGCAATGCTTTTCAATCTTTTTTGGTTTTAAAGCAATGCTTTTTAAACTTGTTTAGTTTTAAAAGCATTGATAACTTAAAAATTACACTCGAAAAAAATTTTACACTCAAAAAAAAAATTTACACTCAAAAAAAAAATTTAGTTTTTTTTTACAAAAATGTCAATATTTTGTTTACATACGTACGTGCATTCACTCAGAAATATTTTCACAGTAAAAAAAACTTTACAGTCGAAAAAAAGTTTTACACTCAAAAAAAAAATAATAATTTTTTAAATGACAAAAAAAGAGTATTTTACTCAAAATAAAATATTTCTAATCAAAAGTGTTAATTTTTTTCACGTTAAAAATGTACTATCCTTTAAAAAAGGCATTGTGGAGGGTATTCATAGATTCGGCAAAGTCGAATTTAACTTTTCTACTTGTTTTTTATTTGGCGCGGGTAGTGATAAAATTTCCGCGGATTCCAAATAAAATGCGTTTTTTTACAATAATTAAGCAAATTTTTGAAAATTTATCCTCTATTGTGCGGATCGAAGTGTAAAACGTAAATTCTGTAACTTTTGAGAAATCGGATATATGCAGATATTTTCTATTATAGAAATGTATAACATCTCAAATTTGTCATTTCACCTCGACGAAAAGGTGTTAAAGATGCCCGAATTCTCAAAAAATTTACAGAATTTATGTACTTTACTTCGTATAATACAATACAGAAAATTGTTTCCCATATTTGCTAAATTATTTTAGAAAAACTCATTTTCTTTGGAATCCGCGGAAATTATATCACTACCCACGCCAAATGAAAAAAAAGTTAGACTACCATATCTGTTAGTTTTTATCTATAACATGTTTTTAATATAATTATAAAGTAAAATTTAATTTTTTTTATTTTTTTGCCTAAAAATTTTGAAAATTTTCAAATTTTGGCTTTAAAAACCATGCAATGGTCTGGGGCATGTATGCGTAAAATGCTTATTTTTCATCCGATTTGAATTTCTTTAAGCTTTTTGGAAAGGTAATTTATTACCATTTTCATATTACTTAACAAAAAAATTAACAAAAAATAGCATATACCAATATTTTTCAAAAAACTAGAAAAAACGTGTTTTTTCATCAGATAAGAGTTTCCCAAAACTTCAATCCATTTTCGGCACGAGTCATTTTTATCCGATTGTCTTCAAATTTTGGCTCACTCATTTTTAGATACAAAACTACAATTTAGGACCCTACCACGTATTAAAAAGTGATTTTGAAAAATTACCTTAGTCGTTAGGACACCTTTAATGGGTATAGGGAAAAGTATTTTGCTTGTAACTGCAGGTTATAGAGTTTCAAAATATTTTTAATAGATTATTTTTTAATTATACAGAAATAGTGTGCTGTCGTTTTTTTCCCAGAAATTTTTTAAATATATGTTTGAATATATTTTTAGCAGATTATTTTGTTATTTTACAGAAATATTTTTCTGTCATCCTTTTTTAAGAAAACTTTCTTAAGTTTTTTTTTTATATGTTAATTTTTTTCGTGTTTTATACAATTACAATACTAAAAAAAATCAGTAGATTATATTGCTAATTTACAGAAATTTATTTTTTTTTATTTTTTTAATTTTAATTAAAAAAAACTATTAAAGTTTTCATGAAAACAAATTTTCAATTTACAAATTTTTTCTAGAAAATCTCTAATATGCCATTTACATATACCTCGAAATCCAGAATAAATGGGATTTCAATGAAAATTCAAGTAAATCCTTTTTTGGATTTTAAATGTCAAATCCCATACAAAAAAAAACTTGGATTTTGGGAAAATCGTAAAATCGCAATTAAAAATCCCAAAAAATTTCTACTACTTAATTGTACAACTATGGTTTTTCCCAAAATAATCATCCCTAATGCTTTTTGCAACGCTGCACACGATTTTTTTATCAGCTGTTGTTGTTTTTTATAAAGTAAAAAAATAATTAAAATTTATTTTTTAAAAACTTTTAAAAGATTAATAAAAACAATGTTTAACAATGTTTTATTTAAAATGTACCATTGCAAATGGTAAACGCACAATTTAGTTGACCAATTTGGTCTTCCTAACAAAGAAAAACACTCAATGGTGGCGGCCCCAAACTTGACAAAAATTTTAATTTTCTTGCATTTAAAGAAGCAGCTCTACATAAAAACCCATTTTTTGATCTTGTGGTCCCAACATATACTAGAGGGATTGCAAATATTGGCTCCGGCAAAGAAAAATCATTGTTCTTAGAAATATTTATAAAATTGGGTAATTTTCCCCCTAACAACCCTGTACACAAATCAAAAGAAAATACAGAGTTAGTACAAACAAAATCCCGCTAAATGTCAAAAAAGCATATGTAAACGGAATTGATTTTAATTGGTTGAAATCCAAATGTATATGGATTTCGGGGTATATGTAAATAGTATATAAGCAGATTTCTCTGCTGATTTCACCTAGGTAATCACGACAGATTTTCCGAAAACCGTGTCTGCTAAAATTATCAGACTTCTCATGTGGCTCAAAATGGATGTATTTTCAGCAGATTTTTCTGCTGATTGAACATAAAATTTATGTTGAGTGTATAAAGACATTAAATCTAAAGAAAAAAGAAATGTTGGTTTGCAGCAGGTATGCCAGTATTTAGCATATATGAAAATTTTTCTTATAAAAGGATGTTAAATACCAAAAGTTTTTTTCTTCAAGAATTTTTTATTGTGGTTTTACAAACTTAACAATTGAAAATAGTTTTCTTTTTTAAACTTTTCTTATCCAAATATGAAAAAATTATAAAAAGAATTCAAACAATACTTAACTTAAGGGTTTTAAAAAGTTTAACAAATTTATTATAAATAATTACACTGTGCAACAAATTTGGAATCTTCGAGTGTATCTAGAACGAGACCGAAAAAAATCAAGTAAGGGAGTGTTTAATTTGGCTGTACCCTTTAAAATGTAAAAAAAAAAGAATTGTTGGGATGATATGATTTTTTTTTGGGGGGAGGAGGGTCTGCGGGATGCATTGCGGGACACATTACTCTAGCGATAAATGTGAGAAAATTGATTTTTTATGATTTTTTTTTAAATTTAAAAAATTTAAAAATATGTAAAATTATACTTTTAATACTGAACGCAACTTATTCTGAAAAAATTAATCCCATATGGAACGATATGAAATTGAACATGGAAATTAAACATGAATGGTGTTAAAAACGATTTAAAAACATTGGTAAGCCACAAAAATCTTTAAAAAAGTATTTTTGTCACTCAAAAAATGTTTACACTCGAAAAAAAAATATTTACATTAAAAAAAATGTTACACAAAAAAACAATTAAAAAAAAACGCATTAGAAAATTTACACTTAAGGAAGCATTGCAGAGGGTATTCATTAGGGCGTCCCGTCAAATCTAAATTTTATAATTTCGTGTCGTAATACCTGTCGAACGATGGCCACCAAAGAGCTGATTGTGGGAAAATTTGGGGAAAAAAAATTTGCAAGGGAATTTTGTGCCGGCAACCAGCGCACAGTTCCACATTGGCCAATCCAGCACGACAAAAATCAAACAAAAAGTTCCCCGATTTTTATGATTTGTTTGTATGTTTTATAACATTCCTAATAGCACGGAAATACTTATATAAGAACTATAATTCTGTTCGTTATTATGATGTGGGTGCATAAAGTTCCATCTTGTTAAATCCTGTAAATAGTGTTCATAATTTCGGATTAATTAAGTCGATTTTAAACTGTTGTAACTTTTTAACAAAAAATATATTTGTACACTCTTTTTTGGTAATTTTAAAGGATATTTAAAGGCTCTAAGTCATATCTTTTCTTTTTTTTTTTTAAATTTTTTTGTATTTTTTATTAAATTTTTAACGTAATTAAAACTTTTGAAAAGAAAATTATATATTTATTTTTTTTTGATGGAATAGAACTTTTGTTTTTGGTCCCTATTGGTCGCCGGACTTTTTCAGACATATTGACCAATATCCATAGTACTTATTACTTATCAACGGCTAACTTATGCGACCGTCTGCGACGCCGACTACCGACCAAAATTAAAAAAATTTTAAAAAGTGGGCGTGGCCGTTGACTGGCCTCCCATATTTATCATAATGTTGTTTTTTAAGTCAAATCGAAAATTCGGTATACATTTCCAGTCAATATAAATAAAATTGGATTTTGTCGTCCTAGATTGGCCAAATGTGGCGCTGTGCAGCGGTCAAAGTTTGAAAAATTACGGTTTTCGACAAAAATTCATATCCGATTTTTTTTATACCAAATCTGGCTCAAAAATTAGGAATGTTTGCATACTTAATAAGAAAAATATATAAAAAATTTCAAAATAGCGATTTTTTTATACAGATTCAGATATTTGAACATACAAAATATTTTTTATCCAAATTGGTTCCTAAACTAGTAGAACAGTTTGTTAGCTTAATTGAAATTTTGAAGGTTAAAGGAATCATATGTGGTTCCTATAGAAAAAAGTTTTTAAAGAGTAATTTCTAGAAAAAATAACATAAAAACTTTGGCGTACTGAGTTAAGTTCAGGAAAAAATGGTCACCCTAGTTATATTACACCGTCCGACAAAATTGAAAAGAAGTCGTTGAACATGAACTGGATAATAAACGTTTTAAGCAAGAGACTAAATGTAGTAAAACTGCATCTACAGTGTTTGATTTCGTGATCCTGTTTCCTTTTAAAAGGATATCAAAGTTTTAGAGGACTAAATTTTATAAAATATTTTTTTTAACATTTGTACTTGTCCTAGGTTGCCTAGGTGATGGCAAATGAAAGAGGAGAATCACCCCTAATTTTCCTATTTTATTAATTTTACATATCAGGAAAAAGGAGGTAAGTTACGTCCCTTCAAAAATGTATCCTTCAATATCATTCCAAATTTTCATCAAAATATTTTGATTAAGTTTTCAACTGACTTTATTCACATCCTTTTATCCTGATATGGCAAAATGAAAATATGGAAAAATTAGAAGAGATCCTCCTCTTTTATTTTCCATTACCAGTGTCTTCCAGGATAAGTAAAAATATTTAAAAAATATTTTACAAAATGTATCCTTTAAAAATTTTAATTCCTTTTAAAAGAAAACAGGATTACAAAATGAAAAACTGTAAATGCAGTTTTACTTCGTTTCATCTCTACTTTCAGACGTAAATCATCCGGTTCATGTTTAATATAGGCTGTCTGACGGTGTTATATGTGCAAATTCATGGGAAATTTAACTGACGGATCACTGATTTTGTTTATTTTTGGTTTTTTGATAAAGCTTCGTAAATGATTAAAAACCATATTTTTTTGGATCAATACTTTGGAAGATATGGATGTTTAAAAAACCGCTTTTTTGACAATATTGACTTTTTGACAGTTTTTTAATATTTTTGTGCTCGGAAAACCGAAGTCGTACGAAAAAACGTGTAAAAACAATAGTGTTTATAAAATATGAAGATTTATTATTAAAAAAAAAAAATTCAACAAAAAATTTTGAAAATCATATTTGAATGTCCTTTTTTGCTGGGAAGGGTACCATGGATTTCCAAAACCAAAATTAGGAATTAAAACTTTAGAATGTCCTTTTAACGCTATTAAAATTTCGGAGAGGTGTTTTTTCGTATTGTTGAGCAATAGATTTTCAAAGTTTGTTAGAGAGAAAGTTTGTTTGATTTTTTTTAAAAATTTTGGCAAAAAATCAAAATTTTGCAATATCACCTAATTTGTAAATTGATTGCTCGACAACACGATAAAACACCTTTCTGATATTTTAACAGCGTTAAAAGTACATTCTTAACTTTAAAAAAATATTTTGGTTTTGGAAATCCTGTGTCCTTAACAGCAGAAAAGGACATTTCAATATTGGTTTAAAAAATTTTCTTGAATTTTTTTTTCAAATTTTTTTTTGTTTCTAAATTTTAAATCTCCATAATTTTATCAACAATATTTTCACAGAAAGTTTTTTCGTACAACTTACGGTTTCCGAGTGAAAAAAACACAAAAAAAATGCCAACTATTTGATTTTTTTGCCAAAATTTTAGAAATTTATTGCTCAACAATACGAAAAAACACCTCTCTGAAATTTTAATAACGTTAAAATCACATTCTAAGATTTATAACAAAATTTTGTTTTTGGAAATCCATGGTTCCTTCCAACGAAAAAAGGACGTTCCAATATGGTTTTCAAAATTTTTTACTAAAATTTAAAAAAAAAAACTTTTTTTCTAAATTTTAAATCTTCATAATTTTATAAACCATATTAGTTTTTTAAGTTTTTTCGTACGACTTACGGTTTCCGAGCTCAAAAATGTTAAAAAACTGTCTAAAAGTCAATATTGTCAAAAAAGCGTTTTTTTAAACGCCCATATCTTCTAAAGTATTGATACAAAAAAAAAATAATATATGGTTTTTAATCATTTACAAAGCTCTATCAAATAACCAAAAATTAAATTTCGCATGGATTTGCTCATATGCTAAATTTGCATTTCCGTTTTTCAAAAAAAAGAGCAGATTTAAAATTTGTATAGTTACATCATTCTCGTTACATTTGACGAGACCCTTGCGAATTCAGAAATTGATATCAATATCAAAATTTCCAAGAATTAAATATTCAATAAATTTTAATTCATTTTGTAGTCAAATCTCTATATCAGTTTTAAATACAATTTTCTATAATTTTTTTGCTGTTGTTTTTTTTCCTATCATCACATCTTCCCATTTAAGATTTATTACATTTTCTAAAAGACTTCAATTGACTTGATCATTATATTTATTTTGCTTATTTTGCGTTACTCTGAGCGTTTTTTTTTTGTCTTCTTTCCTCTCTGTTTTATATGAATCTGATTTGTTGTGTCATTTGGTAACATTTCACATCAACACTATTAAATCTTGGCAATTTTATTTATTTTTTTTTTGTTGTTACTCTAGTTTTATAAACTGAAATTCATCACTATTATTGGCCGTTTTTGAACATGTAATAAAAAAAAAAAGCAGGCAAATGAAACTAAATAACAAGCACGCACACATCAACACAGTCAATAACATAGTCTCACATACAAATCCATAGTTAAAGAGTGCTGTACGGTACGTGACAAAACATACGGAAATAGCAAAAAAACGGAAATTATCAACAACAGTAAAGACATGAAACATGAAATAAATGTTTGGAGTATTTGTGTGTGTGTGTTCTATAAAAATAACAAATGAGAGTGTTAGATTGCGCGATGGCGAATCTTTTATACTCTACAACATATACAAGTAAATAAGTTAAATTCGGCCTTGCCGAAGGTATTGATACCCTCCACAAAGCAAAAATGATTATTGCAAAAGACTTTACTTAAAAAGAAATTACTTTTGAGGAAAAAAAATTTAAAAAATTTGCCGCGAAAAAAATATATATTTTTTTTTTAAATCCGCGATTTTTTCTTTATTTGTATAAAAATTTGTTTGTACTTGCTTAAATACAATTCAGTGTTCAATTCTGTTCACATATGTCAATTAGCAGCCGAATTTTGTATTTTTAGGTTATGTTGAATTTACCAAATTTTTCGAGGTCTCCTCACATTTTCGTTTATAACTTTTGAACCGCTTAACCGATATCGGTCAAATGTAAAACCAAACTGATCGGGAGAACATCCAATAAATATGTTAAGTTTCAGTCATCTCCGTGTAATGGTTTGGCCGTGGTCACTATTTCCACATACAGACAGACGGACATCGCTAGAATGTCTTAAAATCGATCACTGATCAATAATATATGCACTTTATGGGGTCCCAGACCGATATTTCGATGATAAAAATAATACTGATAGAGATGCTTCAGATGGGGAGAGGGTGGGTTAGGTGGGAAAGAAAAAGAGGCGAAGTTGTGCTGAGGTACATCTTTATCCCCGCGACAATTAAAAATTGTTAAATATTTATTAACTTATTCGTATATCAATATATTGAAATCGTTCGAATGGTTTTCGAGACATCGCTGTTTGAAATTTCCATAAAATTGCGGTTTTTTCCTACGTCCACGAAATTTGTTTTAAAAAAAATCTCTGTTTTTTTCCTTAACCCTTTTGAAGCGGTTGATACAGTCTTTCATTTAAACTTGATGTGAGCCAAGTATGATCAGTTAAACTCGTGGTGCCCTTCGATACAAATTTTGGATTTTTGGAAAATTTCCACCAATTTTCATAAAAATTATATAAAATTAAAAAATAAAATGAAAATATTTTCCGAAATATTTGTTTCTATTAATTTAATTAAATTTAAATTTGAATTTAACGGAAAATTTTAAGACAACTAAACCCAGCTCATCACAACAGCTGATATGCACACAGTTGATATCTGTCATCTAACACACTACCTCTGCCAACGTCATAAGCAGAACGATGAAAGAAAAATGATACAAAAGCAGAGCAACAATGAAGAAATGATCAGTCGGTCGGTAACCGGCAAAGTAAATAGTGCTCGTAGTGATTAGTGCGCGTAGTGAAGAGGAGTTCCGTCGTTAGGTGCCTCTAGTGTTGAATCGTGTTATTAAGAGGTGTTCCGTCGTTAGGTACCTCTAGTGATTCAGTGCGTGTTTGAAGGGAGTTTCGTCGAAGGTTCCTACTGTGCTCTTTGGTTTTAAGGGAGATCCGTCGCAGGTTCCCTTTTGTGCTCTTTGGTTTTTAAGGGAGTTCCGTCGTAGGTACCGTTTTGTGCTCTTTGGTTTTAAGGGAGAACCGTCGCTGGTTCCCTACTGTGCTCTTTGGTTTTTAAGGGAGTTCCGTTGTAGGTACCCTTTTGTGCTCTTTGGTTTTAAGGGAGATCCGTCGCAGGTTTCCTACTGTGCTCTTTGGTTTTAAGGGAGATCCGTCGTAGGTACCCTTATGTGCTCTTTGGTTTTAAGGGAGATCCGTCGCAGGTTCCCTACTGTGCTCTTTGGTTTAAAGGGAGTTCCGTCGCAGGTTCCCCATCATACTCTTCGGTTTTCAAGGGAGTTCCGTCGCAGGTTCCCTATTGTTCTCTGTGGTTTTAAGGGAGATCCGTCGTAGGTACCCTTTTGTGCTCTTTGGTTTTAAGGGAGATCCGTCGTAGGTTCCCCTCAGTGCTCTTTGGTTTTAAGGGAGTTCCGTCGTAGGTACCCTTTTGTGCTCTTTGGTTTTAAGGGAGTTCCGTCGCAGGTTTCCATTTGCGCTCTTGGATATTTTAATATAATTACTCATCGTTTACTTTGGATTCTCATAGTAACACTGTAGTTTAACTCTCTTCAATTGTAAGCAGAATTGCCATATAAACACTCGGTTCCAATCCAGCTAACCCGTCATCGGCTGTCCAGTGGGAAGAAAACCATATTTTAATTTATTTCGTATACAATACCATTTATAATTTTTTACTAGTTTTAAGTAATGAATTAATAAAAGAATTATATTAATTTTCAAAAGAAAATAAACAACTCGTTTCATTTCTCATTCTCTGTCACTGCAAATATAAATTTCTGTGACGAACTTGGCCCCCGTGAGCTATACCCCAGCAACCGGAGGAAACTCGTCGTTACAATGCTGAAAATAAATATCAAAAAATTTCCTAAATCGGTCGAGGGGTTTTCGAGATATCGTACCATGCCCCAAAAGGAGGCAGTCAGAAAACTGTAATTTTAAATCCCTTCCCAGCAAAAACTTGGTTATGACACATCATTACCATTGGAATTACTTAGTATTGATAGAAAATTTTCATTAGCATTATTTAGAAATGTATAATAATGACTTACTAATAATGGCTTACCTAAGTAACTATAGTAAAATAAAAATTATTCAGAACTACACCATTTACAGATGTAATTCGTAAAAGATCAATTGTAATTCGAAGATTCTACTTGTAATTCGAAGATTCCATTTGTAATTCGAAGATTCCATTTGTAATTCGAAAATTCCATTTGTAATATGAAGATTATACTTGTAATTCGAAGATTCTATTTGTAATTAGAAGATTCCATTTGTAATTCGAAGATTCCAATTGTAATTCGAAAAATATCAATGGAAATTCAGTTCATATTTTTCGAATTACAATTGAAATCTTCGAATTAGAAATGGAATCTTCGAATTACAAATGGAATCTTCGAATTACAAATAGAATCTTCGAATTACTTGAAATTTGGAATGTAAAATCCTTCAGTAAAAAAAAATCTTGATAAAGTACTTTTTGAAAATTCCGTTTCTAAGGAAGTTAAAAAAGTGTAATTTTGGTACGTTACATATTTTCTCAAAATCTTGAATGTAGGATCATCCATTTAAAAAAACAGTTTTTGGACAAATTTAGTTCTAAGGCGATTAAAAGAGGAAAGGGGGGGTATGTTGGTTTTATAACTATTGAACTTAAAACCCCAGAACGTAAAAATTTTTACTAATTTTTACTAAAGATCCTGCAGCAGAAATAACACATAACATAATCAGCCTTACCACAAGAAAATAAAATAAATTTAAAATGAGCTTTTTATTTTATTTCCATACAAATTGTTTTTGTTTTTAAAATCGACTTTGAAAAAATGTATTGAAAATTTTAAATTTAAAATAAAACTTTTGTTAAAATAGACTTTTTGTTTTCTTGTGGTACGGGCCAATATATTTTGAAGTTTGAAATTTTAGGATAAAAGGGGCATCTTAATTAGTAAAAGGGGCGTAAAAAAGTACTTTTTTTATCTATAAGATAAAGAGAATGAAAGGAGATGGCAATGGGAATGAAATAAAATGGAATGTGGAACGAAATGGAATGAAGCAGGTACCGATATGGAATGATACTTTTTTTCACAGGTTTTTCGCACACAATTAATAATCCGATTTCGCCAATTTACAAACAGAAAGACGGACAGACGGGCATTTATAGAATGCCTTAGAATCGATTATGGATCACTAATATGTGGGGTCCCCGACTGATATTTGGAGGCGTTACATACGAATTGACTAATGCAGTATACCTCCATCCATGTGGTAAGAATGTTATAAAAATGAACTACAAATATAAGTGCTTTTTAGGTTATGTTATTTGTTTTTATTTTCTTTCGTTAACACTTGAATAGTTTAATAACGTTTTATTTTTTTTGCTCTTCCCACTTTTAAAACACTACTCCCCTGTTTAAATAGATTTATCCCGCATGCTTTTTATCGTTTTATAAATGGATCTATAACATTTTGAAGACTGTGTTAAAAAAGTTTTTATAAAAACGAGCAGTTTTCGTTGAGATTACATTTTTGAGTCTTACAAATCCACATTACAAAATATATCAAAATCAATCGAAAGACAGTTATTTTGATTAAAACAAAATTTTTAGAATCTTTACAAAAACACATTAGCAAACGTTTCTTATGTACAAAATGGCGAGATTTTTCTCTATTGGTGACTCAACTAGGCGTCGACAATAAACACGACAACTGGGAGGCCCTGGGTTCAAGTACCAGCCAGAGCAGTATTTTTTTAATTTTTATTGTTTTAATAATTTTTTAAATATAAAAAATTAAATATTAATGACATTTTCATTAATTTGGATGATATATTTCATCATATTGAAGAAAATCTTCATCAATATGAAGAAGTTTTCCATCAAAATTAATTATACTAAGTGATGAAACTGATTCATCAATATAATAAAGCAGTTTTATTTGAGTGTAGTGTGGAGGGTATAACAATAAAAATCTCCAGGGAGACTTCCTCTGTGAGTTAAAACTACTTAATTATTTATACTTTTTGACCATAGTGTCTACATGTCAATATATGAATATTGTAAGTGTGAGTATTTGCAAGCCTTTAAAACTAAAAAAATAATACACTTTTTTCTTTGCTTGTTTTAGAATTTTTTCATGTTTTTATTAGTTTTTTTGTTTATAGAAAAAAAATCCTTTTAGTTTTCTTTCTTGTATTATTTTTAAACTCTGCATGTATTCTACCAAAGTAATCAACTATTTCAATATAGTTTTTTTTTTTCTTCACGAGTATATCATGGGGCTTAAAAACTATGATAACTGAGTTGGTGATCCATAGAAGTAAATTTACAGCAAGTGGGAAAAATATTAGAAACAACTAAGGAATTTTGTAAAGAGAAAAAACATTTGTTTAACAAACAAAATTAATTTTTGACTACTTTGGTGGGTTTTTTCAAAAATAACATCATTTAAAGAAAGAATTTCCATAATATTTAATTTATAAAATCATTTGCCTTTGGTTGGAAAATAAAAATACATGATTATTCTTTTATTTTTTTATGATTTCTGTACGAAAAATTCGTTTTTGAAAACTTTTGTAGGTTGTTTCGAAAATAACATCATTAAAAGAAAGACTTTCAATTATATTTTATATATAAAATCATTAACTTGAATTTGAATTGCTTTGAAAGTAAAAATACATGATTATTCCTTTTTTTTTTTAATGATTTCTGTACGTTATTATTGGTATTTTAAAATCATGTATTTTTTTTTTTAACTATTATAACAAAATTATTGTCAAATGAAAGATTTTTCGTTAATTTTTCTATAAATATTTATAATTGACAACTCTTGTGCGTGGTTCCAAAAATAGCATTATTAAAACTAAGATTTTTATCAATATTTTATTTATAAAGTTAATTTATTTTGTTCTGTTAGCAGAAATACATTATTATTCTTTTATTTTTTTAATATTTTTTTTAAATTGTTGCTAGAAATACATGATTATTCTTTGATATTTAAATGTTTTTTTAATTGTTGGTATTCTAAAATGAAAAATCATTTATTTTCACTGATTTTAACCAAATTTTTTTCAACTGAAAGATTGTTCGTTAATTTTTTTGCCTTGTACTGTACATTTATCTATAAAAGGAAACTATTACTACATATTTGTTTTTTTGTTGTTATTATTGCTCTTTTTGCACGTAAATAATCTGTACGAGTACGATTTTTTTTCAATTTAGATGTGTACTGCAAAAAAGGCTAGTATTTAGTATTTTTTATTTGTATACCCTTCACTCAGTGGTAGAGGGTATAATTAGTTTGTCAGTCCGTTTGTAACTCTTCGAAATATCTGTCTAACAAGGGAAGTATCTCAACCCATATGAACCGATTTGCCTAAAACTTAAAATATATATTAAATAGACGATTTTAAAGTTTGGGGTGTCTCGGCTTATCGGCCATATCAGTGTTTCAAAATTTCGTTGTCCCCTTATGAAACAATGTGGACCTCCGGGGAAATTTCGATAACTCCCGAACTAACCGGAATAGCCTCTAGAGAAAAAATACGTGTCGAGTTAAATTTAATAAAGATTATTTCGTATTCATATGGACATCGTAGGTATATGTCTTCATATAAATACCCTCCAAAATTTACACATTTTCATGAAAAAAGTATTTAGCGAAGCTAAACTCTTACAAGGTTATGCCACCGTCGGATAGGCATTAAAAAACCTTTCTCCTCATATGTAAACATCATATAGTTTCTTAGAAAGAAATGACTGAAAAACCTCTAAATCCCCGATATGGCCGATAAGCCTAGACATCCCAACCTTAGAATTGTCTCTTTTATATATATTTTACGTTTCATGCAAATCGGTGCATAAGGGTTGAGATACTTCCCTTGTAAGACCCCATAAAGTATATACATTATTGATCAATGTTCGATCCTAAGACATTATAGCGATGTCCATCTGTCTGTTGAAACGGAGATCACGGCCAAAATATTAAACAGATAAGACTGAAATTTCATAAATTTTCTTGAAATTGTCCCAAGAAATTTGGTATTGCATCGGTTCAAAAGTTATGAACGAAAATGTAAGGACTCCTCAAAAATTTTTGTACATTCGACATAACCTAAAAATACTAAATGCTTAAATTTGGCTGCTGGTGGACATATGTAAACAGAATTGGACACCGAATGGTATTGAAACAAGAATAAACATATTTGTTTACAAAAAATAATTAAAATTAGGCGATTTTTTCACCAAAAATTTTTTGTCGCGGAATTTTTTTTCAAAAAATTTTTTTTTTTCAAAGTTTTTTCTGGCAAATATTTTTTTGACATTGTGAAGGGTATCAATACATGCGGCTATGCAAAACTAAACTTTTTTTACTTGTTATATTTTCATTTGATTGAAATCAATACTTAGAAGTACATTCATAAAAACATACATATGATATTGATGATGATTATTGCCTGATTGGTTTTCGTTGCAAAGATGTTTTTATGGGCAATATATTTTTTTTTCTTTCACTATAAAAGTATTTAAAGACCACTTGTTGTTTGTTGAAATATAGTGGAATAGTAAAAAAAAAGTTTAAGTGAAATGTGATTTTAATAGAATTTTTTAACTAGTGGCTAAGCTAAAATTTTAAGTATTAATTTATGACGAAGAAAACATGAGGCTTTTTAACCAAATTCATCAAAAATTGTAGAAGTGATTTGACCAAAAAATTTATAGATTTAGTGTAATATAAAAACATTTGTATTGGTTTCTTTCGGGTATGCCGAATGTAAAAACACGTAAATATAACTGCATTTGTATGGAAACTGAAGTTATGCATTTTTATTCCCATGCATGTAACTTTTATAATTTTCAACGGATTTTTTTAAAAATCCTCATATTTTCTTCGTAATAGATCAGACTTGATCTGAAAAGGGAGAAATGAGTATTAAGATGCAATTTGTTGCTGTACAAAAGGGGAATAAAGATTAAATGTAATAAGAAAGAAGACAGCAAGAGGTTTTGAGTATTTCTTTTGCTGTTGTTTTTACTATATTCTATTGCGTGCTTTCAGTTAATGACAAAAGCTCTTATAAAGCTTTACTTATGTTAAGAGAGATATAATAGTAATGATCTCTATAATAAAGTTAATACCCTACAATATTAACGTATTTGTTTTTTGTTTCTTTTCAGGTAAGGCATTCAGTCATCTTGTTAATGCTAAATTATTAAAAGTAAGATTAAAAATTAGTATCTGAATTATTTGTTGACATGAAGACCAATAAATTGTTCTAGAAAATAACAAATTTTTTATGTTTGGTGTGACTTTATATTAATTACACTGTACAACAAGATTTTTTATATTGCATGGTAACAAACAAAAAAAAAATAACATGGAAAAATAAATTAAAATTTTTTAACATGATACTGTTTTGAGGTTGGTGTCTTATTTTAAAAGTGACGCAGGCCGCCATCTCAGTTTGACTACATAACCTTACGAAAAAGGTAAGAAAAAATAATTACTTCAAACTTTGATTATAATTCGCTTATAATTCACCTGCTGTTGAATAAAACGTAACATAATTATTTCTTATCAGAAGTGATTTTTTTTTTATAAAAAAAAAATTTTTTTTCTTAAAAAAATTTTTTTTTCTTAAACATTTTTTTTTACATTAAAAATTTATTTTTTACCAAATGTTTTTTTTTGTTGGCTGTATTAAAATGCATGATAAAATGGACAATTTTTCGTATAATTTGCCAAGTATCACAACTTTTTTTAATGCTTGCTCCACTGTACGCTGTTATGATTTAAGTAAAGTTGAATTAGTAAATATAAGCCGTGTATATATGGGGCATTCCATGCGAAATCGGACACTTTGAAAAACTTTTTTTTTAGATTTTCCCAATTTATTTACAGTTTTTAGTACCCTTCGAAAACTCCTTCGTGGTAAATTTTCATATTTTTTTGATGACCCGTTCAAAAGATATCGAATTTTTAAAAATTGGTAGTTTGCTCCTTTACTCAAACTTCTTTTACTCATAACTTCTTCAATAATGGTCCAAATTTCAATTTTTTTTTTTTTTCAAAACTTTTATTTTTTTGCGTACTTTCTTAAAAAAAATCCCAAAAAATTCTTAAAAGCTTTCTAGTATGCGATTTTTAAGTTTTTAAATTTAAATCTCATTTTTGAAAATGTTTGTACTCTTCGATTTTTTTGAAATTTTTTTGTGTAAAACTTCTATCGATTCTACAAATTTATTGCCCAGTAGGATCGTGGATAACAATTATTACTATTTTTTAAAATTTTTCGAAAAAAATTTATTGTTATTTTCCAATCTTAAAATCATTTCTACTGCTCCAATGGTGCGACATAGAGGGGTCATTTATAAGACCGACCCCCATTAATTTTTACGTCTTAACATTTCTTTGGAACAAACTAATACCCTATCTTCAATTTCTAAGGGGGCTCCCACACAAAACGAAATTTTTTTAAATTTGCTCCAACCGCTCTAACTGCCCTAATAGTGGCCTTAGAGCAACAAAATGTATGACAAAACGACATTTTTCAAAATTTGCTCCGACCGCTCTAACTGCCCTAATAGTGCTCTTAGAGCAACAAAATGTATGACCGATCCACAATATTTTTTTAGTCTAAACATTTTCTCTGAACACACCTACCCTCTATCTTTAACTGTTAAGGGGGTCCCTATACAATTTTTTTTATTTTTTGTAAATTTGTTTTATTTAATTAGCTTCTACCGGTCCAATGGTGCCTCCGAGAGGGGTCATTAGTGAGACCGACTCCCATTTATTTTTACCCTACAACATTTTTTTAAAACATACCTACGCCTTATCTCCACTCCCTAAGTAGGCTCCCATACAAATAACAGTTGGAGCAAATTTTATAAAAATGTAATTTTGTATGGGAGCCTACTTAGGGAGTGGAGATAGGGCGTAGGTATACTTAAAAAAAAAAAATGTTGTAGGGTAAAAATAAATGGGGGTCGGTCTCACTAATGACCCCTCTCGGATGCACCATTGGACCGGTAGAAGCTGATTAAATAAAACTAATTTACAAAAAATAAAAAAAATTGTATGGGGACCGCCTTAACAATTAGATATAGAGGGTAGGTGTGTTCAGAGAAAATGTTTGGACTAAAAAAATATTGTGGATCGGTCATACATTTTGTTGCTCTAAGAGCACTATTAGGGCAGTTAGAGCGGTCGGAGCAAATTTTGAAAAATGTCGTTTTGTGTGGGAGCCCCCTTAGAAATTGGAGATAGGGTATTAGTTTGTTCCAAAGAAATGTTAAGACGTAAAAATTAATGGGGGTCGGTCTTATAAATGACCCCTCTATGACGCACCATTGGAGCAGTAGAAATGATTTTAAGATTGAAAAATTACAATAAATTTTTTTCAAAAAATTTTAAAAAATAGTAATAATCGTTATCCCACGATCTCCCTGGGCAAAAAATTTGTAGAATCGATAGAAGTTTTACACAAAAAAATTTCAAAAAAATCGAAGAGTACAAACATTTTTAAAAATGAGATTTAATTTTAAAAACTTAAAAATCGCATACTAGAGCGCTTTTAAGAATTTTTTGGGATTTTTTTTTAGAAAATACGCAAAAAAACAAAATTTTTGAAACAAAAAAATTTGAAATTTGGACCATTATTGAAGAAGTTATGAGTAAAAGAAGTTTGAGTAAAGGAACAAACTACCAATTTTTAAAAATTCGATATCTTTTGAACGGGTCATCAAAAAAATCTGAAAGTTTACCACGAAGGGGTTTTCGAAGGGTACTAAAAACTGTAAATAAATTGGGAAAATCTAAAAAAAAAAATTTTCAAAGTGTCCGATTTCACATGGAATGCCCCATATACAACAACTTGTGTATGTACTCATTTATGAATACTACACATATATAAAGAGTACATATATAAAAATAAATGTATTTATATATTGAGTTTATTTACACTTTACTTAACAAAAACTCTTAGTTATTATGTACTGATATTTAAGCGGATATGAACATTTTGATTGAATTAAAAAGGATTTAATTTTGAATATCAATTTAACTGAAAACCCAAAAAAAAAATATAAAAATTAGCCGTTGAGGCAATTTTCCTTAAAATGTTGGGACTTTTTCTATAAGAAAAATGTCTCAGAATCTGAGACTTTTTCTATAAGAAAAATGTCTCAGAATCTGAGACTTTTTCTATAAGAAAAATGTCTCAGAATCTGAGACTTTTTCTATAAGAAAAATGTCTCAGAATCTGAGACTTTTTCTATAAGAAAAATGTCTCAGAATCTGAAACTTTTTCTATAAGAAAAATGTCTCAGAATCTGAGACTTTTTCTATAAGAAAAATGTCTCAGAATCTGAGACTTTTTCTATAAGAAAAATGTCTCAGAATCTGAGACTTTTTCTATAAGAAAAATGTCTCAGAATCTGAGACTTTTTCTATAAGAAAAATGTCTCAGAATCTGAGACTTTTTCTATAAGAAAAATGTCTCAGAATCTGAGACTTTTTCTATAAGAAAAATGTCTCAGAATCTGAGACTTTTTCTATAAGAAAAATGTCTCAGAATCTGAGACTTTTTCTATAAGAAAAATGTCTCAGAATCTGAGACTTTTTCTATAAGAAAAATGTCTCAGAATCTGAGACTTTTTCTATAAGAAAAATGTCTCAGAATCTGAGACTTTTTCTATAAGAAAAATGTCTCAGAATCTGAGACTTTTTCTATAAGAAAAATGTCTCAGAATCTGAGACTTTTTCTATAAGAAAAATGTCTCAGAATCTGAGACTTTTTCTATAAGAAAAATGTCTCAGAATCTGAGACTTTTTCTATAAGAAAAATGTCTCAGAATCTGAGACTTTTTCTATAAGAAAAATGTCTCAGAATCTGAGACTTTTCCTATAAGAAAAATGTCTCAGAATCTGAGACTTTTTCTATAAGAAAAATGTCTCAGAATCTGAGACTTTTTCTTTAAGAAAAATGTCTCAGAATTTGAGAATTTTTCTATTTAAATTTTATAAAGATTTTTTTTTTCAATGTGTAATAAATTTAGCATTATATTTTTCGAGGTTTTTTATCCAATTTAAAGCATTTGTAAATTCTAACCATTCAAAAGCCATATTATTAACTCTTTTAATTACTCGTTTGTTGTAATTAATTGCTTAACTTTATTAAAGCGTAACAAGCACACAAACGCATATTTTGCCATACAATCAAATATTTTAACACATACAAATTTTAAACATGCAAAGATAAATTTTTCAGCGATACAGTAGAATGTCGATTATACGAATCGGTAGAAATTTATGAGATTGCTAAAAATTAAAAAAAAAAGTCTTGGAAAACATTAGCTGCAATAATTTTATTTGGAAACATTTTTGTTTAAATAAAAATAATTATTTAAAGTTGTTATAATTCGACCTTCCTAATTTAAAAAAATAAAAATTCTTTGAGCTCGAGGCCAGTTTCTGTAAATAAATATTCTTTTATTCCATTCGAAATATAGAGATGAAATAAAAATTTACAAAAAAAAATTGTCCTCGAGCTCGAAGAATTTTTATTTATTATTAAAAATAATTATTTTCAATTTGTCTAAACAATGTTCCACTGTCTCTTTATATTTCTGAACACACGCCATTCATTACATTTTTTTATTTAACCATTCAAAATTAAGTGTGACTTTTTATAATTTTAAATGGTCTTTATTGCTATTGCTGTTGTAATTGTAATGGTAATTGTACAAAATTACATTGTTATTAGTATATAACATTTATATACATGCATACAATTCATTTAAACGTATAAAAAAATTTTTTGGTAGCAGCAGTTTGTTGCTATTGTTAACATTTATTATAGCATTTTAGCAATGCTAAAAACCATTAAAATATTTTCCAAATTGTGATATTATTTGCTGATATAATACATAATATTATTTTGAAACAATTTTTGTGGCCAAAATAATGTTAAAAGTTTTATTAGTTTTATAGCGGGAGAAATATTGAAGTTATTTAGAGACTGCATGCTAAAATCTGCTGAAGGGTATGTTAAATTTTTTAATAAAATTTATATTTACATTTAAATAACACTAAAGCTGTGTTTACATCATACCACTGACAAGTAGAGTTTTTCTTTTCCCGGACTTTTTCATTTTCCGGGAAAGCGGGATTCATTTTTAAATTTCCGGGATCCCGGTAATTCCCCCAAAAACTAACATTTTTTGTCAAAAAAAATTTATAAAAACCTTAAAAATGCTATAAGACAATTTAAAATGTTTATTAGCACAATAAAAATCTTATTAAGTTCCTTAAAAACAAGCAAAAAATTAGTTTCGATAAAAAAATTACTATTTTTGTTGCTCAGTTCTTTTAAAAAAAACGGCCCAAATATTTCAGTCTTTTAAAAGTAATTTTAAGGGAATATATTATTTCACATCGCTTTATCTGTTGTAATAATAAAAAATCATCATTTATTCTTAATTATCTCAGTTCATTTTTACAATTGGTTCTCAACACTTTGCCTCTACACAATGAAACTGATTCAGATGAATTTCTGAATTATGTTTCTGAAACTGAATGTAACTGTTTCATAGAAATCAAATAAGTAAATTTACCCCAAAAAATTATTAAAAAATTTAAAAATTCTGGTTTCTAAAAGAAAACCCCGTTAATTTCAGAGTCATTCCTTACACAGAATTTATATCAATTTATCGATTTAAAAAGAATCATGTTCAGAGACATAAATATTTTCTATAGAAACAAATAATCATACTGAAAATTTTTCTAACCCGTGTAAAAAAATAATTGGATCAAAACATATCTCTTTTGATCAAAACATATATGGATCATATCTAAATGGATATAATCAGATCTACTCCATATATACTCATATCTGCTTCAGATATGTTTTGATCCGTAAATTGAGTCTATCTGGCATATATGACATATATGATCAGACATTTTCAGATATGTTCATATATGTAAAATTGTCAGATAGACTCAATTTACGGATCAAAACATATCTGAAGCAGATATGAATATATATGGAGTAGATCTGATTATATCCATTTAGATATGATCCATATATGTTTTTATCAAAAGAGATATGTTTTGATCCAATTATTTTTTTACACGGGAATGCAGGTCTCAGAATGAAAATTTTTCAGCTTCTAAAAAAAGTATCAGGTTCTGATAATTATATCCTATCGAAGATTTAGATATTGTGAGACTTTTTCATTTCGTAAGTCTCGGATTTTATGACATTTTTTAGTTAGAAGGTCACTCTTGGATTACTTTGTAAGCCCTCCTGGTCCCTTCGTACGCTTTTGCCATCACTTATTAAGAATTTTAATAAAATTTCTAAAAAATTACATACAAAATAATCAATCGAAGTCGAAAAATCATCAATTTCAAAGACATAAAAATTTCCGGGAATTCCCGCCATATTTCCCGGGATTTCGGGATCGAAAATTTACGGGAATTCCCGGGACGTGAAAAACTCTACTGACAAGAAAGGTCTTTCATACATTAAAAATAATCAGACAAGGGAAAACCATTAAAATTAAAATTCATTTTTGATTAAATTCAATTTTGAATTTTTCAAAAAATTCAAGAAAGAATTTTAAATAAAATTCTAAAAAAATTTATTTTAAATTCTTAAAAGACTTTTATTAATAAAAAAAAGAGTTTTATTTTCATACAAACAAATATATTTATAACAAGTAAATATTTTAAAAATGTTTAAAAAATGTATTTTTGAAAAAATAAAATTCAATTTTTTTTGAGAATTTTATTTTTGGAAATAATAAAATTCAAATGTTTTTGAGAAATTTATTTAAACACAAATTTTATTTCAAATACCTTTAAATAAAATTCGAATTTTTCCCTTGTCTGAAAATAATCACCCAGTTAAAATATAGAGATACTCTGCTGAGCCAGCAGAAAATACCATAGATTTCCAAACATCAAAATTTTTTGTTATTTTACGAAGAAAACTCTGTACAATGATTTCGATAACAAAAAACTGTAAATTTACAGAACTATCTGTTAAATGTTGATGAAACAACCAAAATTATACCAAGAAGCATTGATAAGTATTAACTTGACACAAAATAAATGCAAATGCCATCATTTAAATGCGCCCGCTTAAATGTTTCGCACGCAAATGTTTAACTTTGTAGAAATTATTTATAAACTCCCTTGATGTCTTCACGGTTTTTTGAATAAACTTCTCATTATCAGTTGCACATCTGAGCGGGGTCATTCCAATTAACATTTTTATAAAAATAAAGGAAAATCGTTTAAAAATGCATTGACTTTCTTTTAATGCGCTTGATATGGCTTTAACACAACGGTCACTATTATTTTGTCGTAAATTCTTGTCGTTAATTGCAAAATTTATAGAATCACATATTCGTTAAAACAACCGACAATCCTCATTAGTTAACGATATAGATAATTTCGTTAAAAGAGTTACTGAATTTCACTACTGATCAATTTCTCCGTCCTTAATGTGGAAGTTGTGTTGACTATTGGGAAATGCCATTATTTAAAATTGCCCGCTTTAATGCTTCCAAATTGTAAATTTACTTTTTTTTATTTTTGTGAAAATTACGAGTTTTTTACGAATTACCTCGAATTTTACACTACGTTTTCGTAAAATTTACCAGATTTTATTGTAATTTAAGACGCTTTTTAAAGAGGGGTTGAAATATTTGGAAGTTTTTTGAAGAGATTTTTATTTCAAAACTGTACTACAGACCGCACAGTGGACCAAATGCTTAATCTAGCGTGCAAGAGAGTATAATTCGACTTTGAGAGCACCTAGAAACATGAAATTTGTAATGCAACAGGAAAATAAGATGAGCTTCTATATAGTCCAAATGTGGGCGGTATTTGAAGGGGCGTGGCACTTATTGAAACATTATCATAATAATATATAGGTAAAGTAGAGCCAATAATAAGCAGAGAAAGTAATTTTTTTTTACGTAAAAAAGATTTTTAAACAGTTTAGAAAACAAATATTTTATTTTGAGTAAAAAAAAATTTTTTTTTACTCATTTCTGTAAAAAAAAAATTTTGATTGAAAATTTTTTTTTGTAGTTTAAATTTTTTTTGCTTGTAAAATTTTTACATTGGGTTAAAAAATGTTTGAGAATGTCAAAAATACTCAGTAAAATAATTTTGTGACTCATTAATGCCATTTAAAGCGTTTAGGTGTATTTTTTTTAACGTTAATTCAAGGTACACCAATCTGAAATTCACGGTTTTGCTTACAACTTCTGAACCACTGGACCGATTTGGCTGATATTCAATACCAACCTGACTAGGATTTGAAATATATATGCCAAGCGTTAGCAGCAACAGAGTTGCCGTTTGAAAGTTATCGTGTTTTAAACAGACAGACTGACGGACATCACTAGATCGACTGAAAAACAAAAACCAGCAAAAACCAGCAGCCAATTTTTTTATTATTTTGGAGCTCAATATCTATTCTTTTGAAATCATGTAAAAACCCTATAGAAGTAAACGGTATTAGTACCTAAATTCATTAACAAAATTCAAGTTTGCTTGAAAAATAATTCCATTGTGAATTTAATTTACGTTTTTTTACGAACAACAACATAAATTAGCTTCAAATATACATTCCTTGAGGTTAAAATATAACAAATAATTTGATAAATTGCCTTAATACGGTCGTAAAATATCAGTTTAAACAATCAACACGTCTACACAGAACTTGAAGAATTTTTTTTATAAAAACTAATTACTCATGTTTGGCTGCCTACTACGATGGTGTTTTTGCAATAAATAAAGAAATTTTATTAGCGTTAAGTAAGGTAGGAATAGTGCAATCATATATGCGATACTAATTCAATATTGTAAAAACTTAATTTTTCGACCAACTGCGCACCAGATTCAATATTTGGTTCACTGTGGACCGGTAAACAGTTCCGTTTTAACCATTAGGGCACACTGGGCACGTACCCAGGGCCCCTGACCTAAGGGGCCCCGAAGTGCCAAATGCGCTAATACGAAAATGCAGCATTTTTTTTTTAATTAGTTTTTAAAGAAAATTTCACATTTTCTTAGAAAAAAATTCTCAGAATCTAACAGATTTTTCGTATTCATCTGAAACTTTTTCTAAAGAAGAAATCTGTCGTATATCAAAGTCTCAAATTCAAAGAAATTTTTCCTACATTAAAAGTTTCAGTTTGAGAAATATTTTTCGTACAGAAAAAGTTTCAGATTTGAGATTTTAAAAGTCTAAAGTTTATAGAAGTTTTTACAAAATAAAAAGACTTAGATCTTGAGCCACTTATCGTATGCAAAGTCTCAGATTTTGAGACATTTTTCGTATAGCAATAATCTCATTTTTTGTATAGAAAAAGTTTTAGATTCTGAGGCATTTTTCGTATAGAAAAAGTCTCAGATTCTGAGACAGGTATAGTAAAAACAAGTAGAAAAGTTAAATTCGACTTTGCCGAATCTATGAATACCCTCCACAATGCATTTTTTTAAAGGGTAGTACATTTTTGAAAAAATTAACAATTTTGAATAGAAATACCACTGAGTCGTATGATTTTTATGAAAAAGCAATGTTTTTGTATAGTATAATTTTAGGCATGTAGTAAATTTATGATTGTTATTAAAAAGCGACAACTAACTCTACATTTTGCTAAATTTATAAACAAATATGACAATTTGTTTAATCTTAAGTTTATAAATTTAGCAATATGTAAAGTTTTTTGTCGCTTTTAAATAACAATCCTATATATATTACATGCCTAAAATTATGCTATAAAAAAATCTTGCTTTTTCATGAAAATCATACGACTCAGTGGTATGGTGTAAACATAGCTTAAGAGAGCTATATCTCAAAAAATTATATTTTTAAAATTTTGGAAAAGTTGTATGTTATTGAGGATCACCTTCACTAATTTAGTTTAAATTTTCAGAATCGATACTTCAGTGGAACTTTCATTATTAATAGAAACATAGTGACAGGTACGAAAATGCGGTGTATTTTTCCTTAGAAACAAACATTTTTTTTCTTTGGGTACAAATATGACCTTTGAACTGGCCTATCGCTATTACTTTTCAAGATATCTGCACCTAAATGTTCAAAAAAATTGCAATAGCATTTTAGCAGTTTTCTTACATTTATTGGCAGTTATCTTGAAAACTAATAGCGATGGGCCAATTCAAAGGTCATATTTGGACTCAGCAGGTCAAAAACATTCAGAAAATGGATTTTGTGTACCAGCATCTTAAAGACAAAAAAAATTTTTTTTTATGGGAAAATACACCGTTTTTTCCTATATGTCTTTATTTTCCTATTATTATTATTATTAAATGTTCCAATGAAGTCTCCATCCCGAAAATTTAAACTTAAGTAGTATAGGTGATCCTTGATAAAATAAATTTTTTTTCCAAAATTTTAAAAATATTGTTTTTTGAGTTAAAGCTCTCCAAAAATTTAGGTTAAAACATTGATCATTGACCTTGATCAAAAAAAATCTTGGTGAATGACGTTTTAAAGGCTGTCTCATTACCTATTATTTAAAATCTGAATGAGATCTGTATCATTATTATTTTTCGAAATATCTTTATTTATGTCAAAACACTTTTGTTAGATATATACGATTTTCCCGATTTTCAAGACCCCATATCTCGAATGACCAGAAGCCTGAATGACCAGAAGCCTGAAAAATTGGCACAATCTCTCTTTTTGTTAAAAAAACAGTACTATACTTAATTAAATTTGGAGGGGGCAACTAGGGGGTCACCTAGTCGGTTGCATTGAGGTGCTTAAGCTTCATTGCTCCGCTCCCTTCAATCAAAGTTAAGATTTTTTGGTAAAAATGTTTTTTAAAACCAAAATTTTGATGGAAGGATGCCACATGTTAAAATAATCAGATTTGGCTCATGTTTATTTTAAATGAAAGTTTATCTCAAGCTCTATTAAGGGGAAAAGAAAACAAATTTGAGATTTTTTTTAAATTTCTTGAAATTATAACTGAATTTTTATTTAGTTGAGTCCATATTAATTATTTCTGAGAAATAATAATTCTATCATCAGCACTCCTTCGATTGCCACACACTTAATGTGTGTCAGATTAAAATTAGCCATTTAAATGAAACTTTTGAAGAAATTAAGAATTGGAATTACTCCTCTTTGTGTTGAATAACCCGTATTCACCATTCCACTTAGCCTGTGTTTTCAGATTTTCTCATTGTACAACAATTATTATTTCTCAGAAATAATTAATATGGACTCAAACCGAACTAAATAAAAATTCAGTTCAACAATATCACAGTGATACAAAATCGAACTTTCGGAATCGGAATGGGATGAAACCAAAAGCAAATGAAAGCTGACGTTTTCCATAACAAAACCCTCACGGACTTTTTTTAGGTCAGAGCTAGATTTTATTTTACACGCATTTAAAGTTGGTGATTTTAAAGCATTTAAAGTTTTTGTGTACTAAACATGTCCTACTTTAAAGGCCCCTGGTGGTGCCCTTATTGGACATGTAGGGTCCAGTTTCCAAACTTAAGCTCAAAATTACTTCAGCTATGACTGGTATGAATTTTGCTGCAATCGGTCCAGTACCTATTTACTGAATAGCCAAATTATTAAAATAAACCATTGTACACCGTTGCGTATGATTGTTATTTAAAGGCAATTATTAATATAAATCACTGGACACCGTTGCGTATGATTGTTATTTAAAGGCAATTACAAAATTAATCATTCGCCACTGATACAGTTTTCAAGCATTTATTATTATAATTATAATAAAAGTGCACTAACTTCAAATGCGTGTAAAACAAAATCTAGCTCTGAACTAGAAAAAAGCCTTGAGGGGTTTGTTATGGAATATGTCAATAATGTCAAATAATGTTCATTTGCTTTTGGTTTCATCCCATTCCGATTTTGGGTGTTGCTCTGTGTATATAAACACAATTAATTTCTTGAAATTTTTTCAAATTTTAAACAGTGATGTGAATCAAACTGTTCACCCGCATTTTTAAAAATTGTGTTTAGTGTTTAGCGCATCAACATTTTTGGACAAATTCTTTCATTGTGGGCGGTACTCATGGATTCAGTTAAGTCGAATTTAACGTCTTTACTTAATTTGTTTGTAGTTTTTATTTAATGCTTTTGTTAAATTTGCAACAAGTTCTTTAAATCAGTTAAAAAAATATTTCTCGTTTCTCACAAAAGAAAAAAATTTTTAATAAAATCTTTTTCTTTAATCACTCTGTGAAAGATGTTTGCCTTAAATGTAATTAAGGCTAACTTTTTAAAATTTGAAAGTTTATAACAAAAGCAAGAAAGACGGACCGCGAAAAAAAAATAAACACATCCACTAAAAACTAAGACATACAAAAGTTTCAAACACTGATAAACATAAAACAATGCAACAGTGTTACAACATTTCAAAATGCAACAAAGAAATACAACAAGTTTTTTTCGTAAAGCTTGGGTTACAAAAAACGGAAAAAACAAACAAAAAAATGTAGAAACATGACAACATGGGTGTTTTTGATGTTCAACTATATGGGAGACGTACGCAGCTAGCGTGGAATACAAACAACATTAACATAACAACATTAACAACATTAACAAGAGTGTTAAAAGAATGATTTATTTTATTTTCTTTTTTCGATCTGTACATAGATAATTTTAGAAACGGGAGTTTGATTATATTTAACTTTATTTAAAATACTACGTATACGTATGATTAACATTGTTTTCTGATTGGATAAAATTAATAGTAATCATACGCCTAAGTACTTCCAAACGAATTTTACGAACAATTTATCTCTTACTGTTAGTGGAATACAAAAGGGATTAAAAATATTTATCTGATTTGCTTTCATTATGCGAAAATTTATAGAATAAAGAAAAAATAGTACAACCCATTCCAAAAAAAGAATTATTTCTTTAAAATCTCTCTTTAATAGTAAAAAAAACCAATAACAATTCTAAATTCATTTATTCATAGCAGACAGTTACAACAATACACACCTTACAAAAATTTTATTTCATCCAACTACATTAAAACTTGATGTTCTATCAAAATTTATAAAACATATATTCATTGTATGTTCGTTCATGTACACATACATATAAAATGACATAAAATGAAAGTGAAGGTACATAATAAGTATGTAAGTGTAAGGAAAGGCTTTTGTTATACAGCCGTCTTTTTACTCTTTGCTTTTGGCTTAATTTTATTATACTCATCCAAACCCAGGATAATATTGTTGTTTTGTTTTTATTTTTGCTGTCAAGGTAGTAAAAATGCATTGTATTGAAATTACAATTTGTTTTCGTTTTTCTTTCACATAAAACCAAAAGATTGAAGGTGAACATACCTATACTAACAAGGAAGGTCTTTCACAGGGCACCTGCCAAACACGGCCACGTTAGAGATAATTGTGGGAAAATTTATAAACAAATTTTGCAAGGTCATCTCCAGTCGGCAACCCGCGGTCAAAGTTGGACAAAATTAAGTATTTCGACCAAAATTCATGTCAGAATTTTTTGACCAAATCCGATACAAAAATTCGAAAATTTGGCACACTTCATTGAAAAAATATTTAGAAAATTTCAAAACCACGATTTTGGTCCAAAAATGCTGATTTTTAAACATAAAAATTATTTTTTATCCAAATTAGTCAGTCTCAAAAGTTGGAAAATGTTAAGTGTGTTATCTAAAAAATATTAAAAAAAAATATAAAAACAAGATTTTGGTCAAAAAATGCAGAACAGCATCTGTGGACCAAAATCGCAGATCAGCATATTTTTTTAAATATATTTTAGATAACACACTTAACATTTTCCAACTTTTGTTGTCTAAAAAATATTAAAAAAAATTATAAAAACCCGACTTTGGTCCGAAAATGCTGATTAGCATCTGTTGAACAAAATCGCAGATCAGTAATTTTGAACCAAAATCGCATTTTTATATTTTTTAATATTGTTTAGATAACACACTTAACATTTTCCAACTTTTGAGATAATTTGGATAAAAACAAATAATTTTTATGTTTAAAAAATCAGCATCTGTGGACCAAAATCGCGGTTTTGGGTTTATTTAAATATTTTTTCAAAATTTCCGAATTTTTGAGCCGGATTTGGTCAAAAAATTTGGACATGAATTTTATTCGGAATCCGTAATTTTTTCCAGTTTTAGCCGCTGATTGCCAACTGAAGATGACCATGCGAAATTTTTTCATAAATTTTATACGACATGACATGAAATTCGAAAATTTAAATTTGACGGTACGACCTAGTGGAAAGTTATATACATAAAACCCCCAAAATCACATCTAAACTAAAAAAAAAAAATGCCTGCGAATTTTGTACTCTTGCCCAAAACATTAAATCATGTTAATGTTTTGCGGAAGATTTGGGTGTACTTGCCAAAGCAAAGTTTTTTTAGAAAAAATAATGTAATATTACTTTGCTATTCCAAGCAAAACGAATTGAAATATCAGTCGAGGACCCCATTAAAAAAACAAAAGAGCTGTACATTTTGTTAGTGAGTGCAAAAATATGTGCAAAAAAGTGTTTTTACATTTTGGAGAGTATAAAAGATTCGGCACCAAAGAATATAACACTCTCACGTGTTTTATGTACATTTGATAAACAAATGGAAACTTTTTATGCGAAAAGCTTAGACTTGGTGAAAAAGTAATTTTGGAGAGTATAAAAGATTCGGCACCAAAGAATATAACACTCTCACGTGTTTTATGTACATTTGATAAACAAATGGAAAATTTTTATGCAAAAAGCTTAGACTTGGTGAAAAAGTAATTTTGGTAAAAAAAAAAATATTTTTTTTCACGAAAAACAAAATTATGTTAAAAAAATTGAATGACCCGGTGAAAAATGAGCATATATGGATACATATATGTGAATATATGGATACATATATGTAGATATATGAGCATATATGGTTATATATGAAATTGTATGCGGTCATATATGATCGTATTTGCAACATATATGTCCATATACGTAAAATGAGGGCATATGCCCATATATGACATACGTGGACATATGTATATGGAGCACATATGTCATATATGTTCATATGCCCTCATTTGACGTATATGGACATTAGGGCTATAACCAAATTTTTGGCATAGCACCACGTGATGGACAATGTTGTTTTATTAAACAAAATCGCTTTCTCCGATCATTTTGCAAAAAAAACCACACGCACCAAATGCATTTTCTAAAAGTCCTCAAGATTTTTTTTATCAACACAAAATTTATGTATTTTTTATTTAACAACAAGTAAAAATGTTAAAAAATTCTAATGTCTATTTATTGAAGGAAATAAACTTTAGATTTAAAGTTCGTGCTGATTTACATAAAGGATAAATATCCTGGACCACCATAGTGCCATATTTGGCGCAAATATTACTTCTTTGCTGGTTTGGAATTGTTGATTCTTCTTTTTCCCAATATCTTAAGAAGCAGCATCTGAGCGTTTTTAAATCTACCTAGCGACTCCTCCAGAGATTTAAAGTCATCTTCCCAAAATCAATGATCTGTCAAACTATTTTCCACAAATAAAGGCACATATTGGGTAAAGCTTAGTTTAGTAACTTGTCATTAAAATGAACGTTAAAATGTTGTTGGGAAGGTGGGTAGTACCCCATGGGTACCTTCCCCGCCTACCTTAGTTTTAGTTTCGGACTTGATTAAAGCGGAATCATAGTTAAAATAGCTGCATTATGCTATTAAAAAAAAAAAATACAAAAATAGTAATTTAAAACTTCATCGCGTTTGGTGCGTGTACTTTTTTAACATCCGCGAAAAAGTGAAAACATTTTTCTTTATAGTTTTTCACGGTCTTTATGACTGTGCTATGCCAATTTTGATATTTTCAAAAAATGTAAAAAACGTATAGCCCTAATGGACATATATGTTGCAAATATGATCATATATGCCTTCATACAGTGTCATATATATTCATATATGCTTCATATATGGACATACATGAAGCTGTATGAATGCATATATGATCATATTTGTATCATTTTTCACCGGGGAACCAAAAATTTTTGGTGAAAAAAATTTTTGATGAAAAATAGTTTTGATGGATTTTTTTGATGAAAAGAAAAATTTTATGATGTAAAAAAAATTGATGAAAAAAAATTATGAAAACAAAAAATTTTTTGGTGAGAAAAAATTGATAAAAAAAAAATTTGATAAAAAAATTTGATGAAAAAAATTTGATAAAAAAATTTGATGAAAAAACAAAAAAAGTAAGAAAAAAAAAATTTTGATGAAAAAAAAATTTGATGAAAAAAAAAAAATTAATGAAAAAAAAAAAAATTGGATGAAACAAATAAAAATTTGATGAAAAAAAAAATTGATAAAACAAAAATTGATAAAAAAAAAAATAATTAAAAAAAAAAAAATTATGAAAAAAAAAATTATGAAAAAAAAAAATTTGATGAAAAAAAAAAAATTTGATGAAAAAAAAGTTTGATGGAAAAAAAATGAAAAAAAAAAATTTATGGAAAAAAAAAATTTGATAGAAAAAAATTGATAAAAAAAATTTTTTTTTTGTTGAAAAATAATTTTGTTACTTTTTATTCACCAGCTGGTGAAAAACAGTTTTATTCACCACGATGTGAATTATTATCCAAGTTACAAACCCAAGTTATTAAAATTTTTGGTTTTAAGAAAATGAAAATAGTAATTCTTGTTTTCTTTTTCCCGGATTTGTGATAAATTGACTTTTTTAAAAATGGAAAATTTAATTTTAATAAAATTTCAAATTTCCCCCGTTCGGTTCAAATTTGACCATTTTTCCAATATTTCACCACGCCTCCTAAATTTCTTAAATAATTGAAAAATAAAAAACGCAATTTTCTTAGTTCCATATAGGACTATCCATACATCCTTTTCAGAAATTCACGGAACACATGTTTTTCTGTAGCGAGACATTTGGTGTGTAACGCCTCATATACCACTGCCATTATGGGGAGAGTACTAAAACACAGATTCTAATTGCTCGATTTCAAAATTTTTTGAAAAATTTCTTAGAAATGGTGTAGCTGAAAACTGAATACAAACAAAAATGTTTTTTTTTATAGTACTTGTTACTCATACATATGTATTTTGAGTATATAAATTCATTTATTCATGCATGCAAGTATGTGTATGAGTATGTCGGTGGTAAATGTATGTGTAGGTTAATGTAATTGACAATGGCGCTCACAAATAAAAACAACTACAACAATAAAAGCAACAACTATAACAAAGTGTCTGTGTGAATTTGTATTTTATTACTAACAAGGTGATGTTTACTGCATACACTAACACATGAACACATTTGCATTAAATTGCACAGTGGGCAAATTTGACTCAAACAAAATTTTTTTTTTTTGAAAATAAAGCAGATATTTGGTGCAGGTTTAGAGTTTTCGACTAAATGGAGATATTAAACTGACATTTGGTAAACCCTCTACTTACAAATAGTGGTGTCATTCCGTTTGTAACAAGAATATCGGTTAAGTACAAAAATTCATGATCCCGATCAGTTTTTAAAAAAATTATTTCCAAATTTTTTTTTAAATCTCCTACTGTTAGTAGCTTACAAAAGCATAACAATTTATATTCGGTTGTGTTGAATTTTTTACACCCTACAATATGTTTTTTTAAAATAAAACGGGATGAAAGTCCTAGGGACTTCCTTTTTCCCCAGAAGAGCTTAGGAAAGTAATGTCATATTCATAGTATGAACATTTTTCTAAGGGAAAACCTTTTCTTTCTGGACCGATTTTGGCCGTTAACGAACTTAACCTTAAAATTTTCCAGCCCGTTTTCATTAAATTGTACCTTAATTGCCACTGCTTGATAGTCGATAATTCCAAGATCGATTTTAATTCGTTCAAAAACCAAAATTGTAAATACTACATGAGATATTTCAGGATGTTTCATACCGAGTGCTAAAGTGAGTCAACCCCATCTTTGGGATAAAGGGTACATACGTTTTACTGTGTGTAAAATTTTCAGTTTTATAAAGGTTTTTTTTTGTTTAAATGTTATTTGGTTTGGTATCCTACAGTTGTTTCCTTGACATGTTTTTTTTTTTATATTTTTTTTGGGGTTTTAGTTAATTTTATTTTTTATTTCTGTTAACTTGATTGTTACAGGTTGCAGTTTGTAAATCATTCAGGTGCATGTGAGTCAACGAGGGTTGTATGAAAACAATTGTGGCCTTGATCTGAATTACTTTTTATTTAAAGTTTTTAAATGTCTGGGTTTAATCTCAATAATTTAAAGTTTTAATGGTTACTTACTTAAATTGGTAAATTGAATTTATATTTAAAATTTTTTTCTTTTAGAAATTCTTGGTACAGAGAATTATTATAGCAATGGGAATTCACTTTGAAAGATCAGTTATTTATCATACTATCCTCAGTTTTTTTTTTATAAAATTGCAAAGCAAGTTTTAAAAACCACCAAAAAGAGAGAAATTCAACAAACGTAGAGGTTTTTCAAAGAAAATGTAATAATGAATCAAAGTGTTGTCACAATTTTAAATAATGGATTTCATTAAAGTTTCAGGGAACTTGTTGTTTGTCAAAAGAAAAAATACGCGGAGCTTTTGTTATAAAAAACAAATAAGAGTGTTAAATTCGGCTGTGCTGAATTTTTACACCCTTCAACATTAGCGTAGCAATTTTTCTTCAGCTTTTGATTTTTGGAAGAGTCCGGTAAAACTTTTATTCTGCTAGACCTGAAAATTGATTATTTGGTACAAATTTTAGGCCAATTGGATAAATTTCTGAAATACAATAAGCAGTAGCACCCGGTGATCAAAGTTTTGGTTTTATGAATAACACTGCTCTACAAATCTGAGGTTTGTCGCTGCGTTTTGGATGAAACCAAAAAAAGTTGATAGGGCTTGGTGTACCGATTCCAAAACGGTAGTCAAATTTTTCTATCACGTCACAATTTTGAGAAAATCGCGGTTAAAGTGTCAAAAAATGCCCATTTTGACCATTTTTGAACGCCTATGAAATAAGGTCCTGACATGCAAATGACTTGGTATCAAGCTCAATCGAAAGTGTGTAATTTTCTTTTTCAGACAAGATCAAATCTTCTTGGAATTTAATTTTCTAAAATGCTAAAAAAATCATTAGCCACAAGTGCTTTAAATCTAAAATTTACGTATGAATTTGTATGGAAATTTTTTAAAAAACACTGTGTAAATAAACTAAATATTGAAAAAATGGAAGGTTTTTTGCTAATGATTTTTTTACCATTTTCGAATAATAAATTTTTAGAACATTTTATCTTATTCTTAAGAGAAAATTACAGGCTTTCAAATGAGCTTGATACCAAGTCATTTGCATGTCAGGATCATATATTATAAGCTTTTAAAAATGGTAAAAAATGCCCTTTTTCGGCGCTTTAATCGCGAATTACTCAAAATCCTGACGTGATAGACAAATTTGGGCTCCGGATTTGGAATCAGCGCATCAGACACCATCCAAATCACTAACCAGAATCCAATACGCATTTTCTTGTTGAGCTGTGTAATTAATCACATTTATTAATTTTGTTGCGCTGTTCACGTATATCCAAAAAGTGTTAAAATCGGTCGAGCAGTCGAAATTTGAAATTTGCAGAAAATGGCGGCTTGGCCTACGTTCAAAAAATCAATTTTTTTTCCTCTTGAGCCTTTCACTCTCTGAGATAAGTTTTTTTTTTAAATTAATGTGATCCTAATCAGATCATATTTATCCGTGACGCCCTTCGATAAAAATTTTGGCTTTTTAGAAAACTTTCACCAAAAACTCTTAGCTTTGATCTAAGGGCGAAATGGGTTAAAATGGTCTACTTTGGCTGAAATTAAGTTTTAATGAAAGTTTCCCGGCTAAAAATTAATTGTATATGAGCATATATGAACACTAGAGTGTCCCTTATTTTGGAAATGTTGGAAATGTTGAGACGGTACCCCCTCATTTTTTTCCTTTTGACTAAAAAATAACTCAGGAAAAATTTTACGCCCCTACGACCACGCCTTCCCTACGCGACGGGGCCGTAAAGAACGGGGCCTTAAAAATAATTTTTCCATACAAACCAAAAATTTTTTTTTTGATTTTTAATTTTTTTGTTATTAATTATAATATTACTTGGTTAGCTTATTCATGACAAAAAATTTGATTTTGGTGGGATGAGGCTTTCAGTTCTAAAAAATTTTTCGAAAAAAAAATTTAGAGCTTTTGGGGTCCTACAGTAAAAATTTTTTAAATTTTTTTTTTAGTTTTGACAAGCAACGGTTTAAGTTGTAATGTTGCTTTTAATGGTATATATTCATAAAAAAATATTATTCATATCTGTGACATCTTGATCGTGTATCGAAAAACATCAAAAATGCATTTTTTAACCTTTTGTAGATCACGATAAAGATGTCACAGATAGGAATAATATTTTTTTATGAAAATATATCATTAAAAGCAACAATTCAACTAAAACGGTTGCTTGTCAAAACTAAAAAAAAAATATTTTTTAAAAAATTTTTACTGTAGGACCCCAAAAGCACTAAATTTTTTTTAGAACTGAAAGCCTCATCCCACCAAAATCAAATTTTTTGTCGTGAATAAGCTAATCAAGTAATATTATAATTAATAACAAAAAAATTAAAAATAAAAAAAAAAATTTTTGCTTTGTATGGAAAAATGATTTTACGGCCCCGTCGCGTATTTGGCTGAGTAAATAAGAATGCTGTAGAAGTCAGTAAACAGTTGGCGCGCTTATTACGCTTGAAATTTCGGCTGAAATAACCTTGTGGAACTTGGATGGGTCCTTTTTTCAAAACGAAACGATATGGCGAACAGTCGTTTGGGAAGTTTTATATAATCTAACACGTGTTCCTAATTTTTTTTGCATTTTTAAGGTATTTTGAACGAAGCTCACGGACCGGCCCAAGCTTTTTGATATAGATTTTCCAAATTTTTCTAAGTTTTTAGCTATGGTCCGTTCATCAGAAGAACAGTGCTTTTTTCTAGTCATTTTCTAACAAAATGGACACTTATTATTGCATAATTAATTGTATTTTTCAAGCATTTTTACCAAATTATTTGAATCAATATAAATAATTGCAAAATATGACCTTTAAATTGAAAAAAATAGGAAGAATTTCGAGTGTATCTATTATTATGATCACCTGCTGAAAGGACTTTTTATAAACCGTTAGCTGGCAAACAATAAATAAAGATGGACTTGCCATGATTTGATATATAATATCTTTGCCGCATCGAATACTAAAAAGAAAACCACATTTGCTCATTAAAAAAAACTTAATTTGACAGTTATTGACATTTCAAAAATAATTAAGGTGGTGTATCTATTATTATGATCATGAGTGTATGCCAAGCATTCTCAGAATTGCCTTAAAAAGTTTGCTTGTTTTTTCATCTCGTAAATTCACGAAAACCCCTTGCCAAAATTCAGTCTTTTGTTCATAACTTTTGAACAACTAGACCGATCTCGCTGGGCTGCAATACCAACCTGAAAAGGTATTTACCCAACATATATACCGTAAAGTCTTTAAAAAGCTAGTGTGTTTTCAACAGACAGATAGACAAACAGACAGACGGACGGACGAACGGACGGATATCGCTAGATCTTCTTAAAATCGATCAAGGATCATGAATATACAGTGGCTCACAGCTTATTTCGTGTGTGAGATATCAGTTAGCAATCCATTTAAGACAAAATTTCCAATAATACACGTAATTATTATAAAACGAGTATCTTTGTTAAAAGTGCTGTGTAGGTAATTTATCTAGCTTTAATTTAAGCTTAATGGCGTCCAGATTGAGTAAATATTAATCGTGCTACAATGGTCGAAATGGAAATTGAAATTATTGAAAGACGTTGTTTAGAAAATTTCTTAAAAATACTTTTAGGTCGATTTTTCCCAAGCTCAAACGTTAAAAATTTAAAAAATTGACCATAGGTATTTAGTCATTTATCAAATAATTTTTCCAATGACCCAACCAAAAATCAAAATTTTTATAATGCAGTCGGAGAAATCCGAATTTTTTGACCTCCAATTCTTTTGACCACCAATTTTTTGTAAACAAAGGAAATGCTCAATTATTTTTATATCTCCTTACTATACACATAGGTGCACTAAAATTATTAAACAATTAAATCTTTTCTTTGTTTACCAAAAACTGGTGGTCAAAAGAATTGGAGGATTCCTTCTACTGTGTTTTAAAAATTTTTGTTTGGGTCTTTGGAAAAATTATTTAATAAAGGAATTTTAACTATTGGACTTTTTTTTAAGTTTTTTATGTTTGAGCTTGGATAAAATCGACCTAGAAATATTTTTAAGAAACTTTCTAATAAAGGTCTTTCAATAATTTCAATTTCCAGTTCGACCCTCGTACAGTGTTGTCAGGTTTTTAGGGGTTTTTCCGGGGGGAAAAAGTCGACTTTGACTTACCATAACTTTTAAAATAAACTTTGGATTGTTTAGATTATGGTCAATTTACCTTCTCTAGCATTTTTTCTATTAGACTAATCCATTAAACAAGGTAAAACGTGTAATAGATTTACTTTATTAAACGTTTAATGATTTGACATTCGTAAAAAAAATGCACAAAATTATCTTCAGACCTTTTTCAAATTTTTGGCTACAGAAACATTAATTTTAAAAAATAATACAATCTGAATTAATAATCTTATAAAGAAAATGTTGGAGAACCCAAAAATTCCAATTTTGGAAAAATCCGATCATTACGTTAAAAGTTATTAAAGTCGATTTAGGGGTTTTTCTGGGGGGGGGGGGGAAACCCCTAAAAACCTGACAACACTGCCCTCGTAGCACATTTAATATTTAGACATTCTAAACGTCATTAAGCTTTAATTAAAGTTTGATTAATTACATACACAGGACTTTTTACTAAAATAATTAGTTGATAATAATTAGGTCTATTTTGGATAACTTTGTCTTGAATGGATTGCTAACTAATATCTTTCACACGAAATAAGCTGTGAGCCAGCGTATATACTAGAGGGCAGGGTATAATAATGCAACACAAGGTATTTTTTCTTACATTTTTCGAATTCAAAATTAGATTTTGGTGAACATTTTTCTAAAATCCATAAGTTTTATCGAAGGGTTTTATGATCAGATTTTGCTTAACCGATTTTGATGATTTTTTTATTTGTAGATTATTAAATTCTCTAGTACTTATCGTGGACCTTCTTATGAAAGAAGAAAAGTAATTTTTTATGTGAATGTTAGCATTATTTCAAAAAAATTCAATATTTTTCAAAAATGGCCACTGTAAGTACTAGAGAATTTAATAATCTACAAATCAAAAAAAATCATCAAGATCGGTTCATTAGTTTTTGCTGTACAACTGCAGCCGATTTTGAGCTTTTAAAAAAGAATTCTACAATTGAGTGGCAACCCTGACGATCAATATTTTTCAAAAAAATGGCCACTGTAAGTACTAGAGAATATAATAATCTACAAATACAAAAAAAATCATCGAAATCGGTTCAGTAGTTTTTTCTGTACAACTGCAACCGATTTTGTCTTTAAAAAAAAAAGAATTCTAAATTTGAGTGGCAACCCTGGCAATTCTTGTTGACCAAATTTTGTGTTTTAAAATTTTAAATGTATTACAATAATTCATCTTTTAAATAAAAACAGAATTATAAATATTGCACTCAAAATAATCACTCTGTTAAATAACAGAGATACTCTGTTGAGCCAGCAGAAAATACCATAGATTTCCAACCAGCAAGATTTTTTGTTATTTTACTAAGAAAACTCTGTAAAATGATTTCGATAATAAAAACTGTAAATTTACAGAATTATCTGTAAAATATTGATAAAACCGAAAAGAATTTTACCAAAAAACTCTGTAAATTAACAAATTTTAGTTAAATGCTTTTTATGAGTTCAAAATTTTACAAAAAGAAAACTCTGTAAATTTTCTTAGTTTTAGTTAAATCCATTTTATGAGTAAAACTTCTCTGCTTCAAACATTAATTCCAAATTGTAAATTGACGTTTTTATTTATCTTTTTTTTAAGACACTTTTTAAAGAGGGGTTTATCGGTCATATTTGGAAGTTTTTTGAAGTGATTTTTATTTTTACAGAGCAATAAGTAAAATTACAAATGAAATTTAGTATTTTGGTTACGAGAAAAAAGAGTGTATTTTTCTAAAATCCGTAATTTAACAAAAAAAAACTGTTTATTATCTGTAAAATAGAGATTACAAAGTAAAAAGTAAAATTTCAGATAAAATTTTGTTTTTCGGTCACAAGAAAATACAAAGTATTTTCTAAAAATCTGTATTTCGACAGATAACTTTGTCAATTATCTGTCGAATTGAGATTACATTCATTTTACAGAGTATTTAACAGAGTAATTATTTTGAGTGTGCAAATTTATATTTTTATAGCTGTTTAAAAATTGCTCACGTTAAGACTGTTTTTTCCTTTAAAACCCCTTTATATGGGAGATTAAAAAGTTTCTGGGGTCTTTAGTTTAATACATATAAAAAGTAACATTTTACTAAACTTTTACCAGTTGCTTACCACTTTTAATTCTAAAAATATTGAATTTTAAAATATATCCTTCTCTTGGATGTTTAGAATGTTTTCTTTCGGGGAGTCTGCGTTCCGAAAATCAAGTGTTTATGACAGCAGATAAAAAAAGTACCAAAGTACACTTTTTAACCCTATTAAAATCAAAACGTTCTAAAAAGAACTTCCTGTGAGAACGTTTTTTCGATGCATGGTCCTTCGATCCACATTTCAAGTTTCCAGAAGCTGTATTTTAGGAAATAAAACAAGTACCAAAAGCATTTTTTTTTTAAATCTCTATTACTAAAAGGTACTTTTTTGCAAAGGATAAAACATTTCAAATTTCATTATTTCAGCAGATCAAAAAAGTACCAAAGTAAAATTTGTTAACCTATTAAAATCGAATCTTTCTAAAAAATATTTTTGTGAGAATGTTTTTTTGCTGCATACTCCTATAATACACTTTTCCTGTTTCTAGTTTAGATTTTTAAAAGCTAATTTTTTCAGAATGTTTTTTCCATAAGGTTCAAATTTCAAGTTTCTAGGACAATTACTAAAGGAGAAAATAAAAAGTACCATATTACACTATTTATTTAACCCATTTTGGTTCCCTTAGAATCGGAATTTCCAAAAAGTACTTTTTTTAAAATATTCCAAATTTAAAATATTTCAGAAAATATAAAAAGTAACAAAAGTACATTTTTTAAACTTTAGAATCGATATTTCTATAAACCAAACCTTCTTTAGCTCCAATGATTTGGTTTGAAAAACAAAGTCAACAATTTATTTTAAATAAAAAGTTTTGAAATCTGAGCAAAAAAGGTTTTAAAACCAGTAACTTTTTCTGTAACAAAATTGTCTCACTCATAAAAAATTTGAAGTTTTTTGAAATTTTTGATTGAAATTCCTTCAATTTAAAAAATACTAATAATCAGGGCAAGGGGGTTCATGTAAATACATGTTTGTTGTCGTTAGCCTGAGCACAACTTAAAGTATTTATCTTCGCGAATCATCGAATTTGCTTAAAAATGGCATTGATTTGTTAGTGCATATTTTTGCATATTTTAATGAAAATGCATGTTTTTGCATATTTTGCTTAAACTACATATTTTCTTGCATATTTTTTAATATTTATTAAAAAAATTTTTTTTTTTTTTATTTTTTTTTTTGTGAAATTTGCCATTTTTCGTGAAAAATGTGGAAATCGGTTCATGCATTTTGATAAAAAAAGAAATAAAAAATATTTTTTTTTGTCAAAAATGTAAGCAAAAATTGCGCCATATAGTGGGCAAAATATAAATACAATTTTCATGGAGTAATTTCAGTCAAGGGCTGTATCTAAAAGACGGAAAGGAGTGTTCCTAATTTTTTTTATTAAAATATTACTTACTAGCTGTTTTGCACCCGGCGTTGCCCGGGTTGAAAAAAATATTATTTAAAGAATGAGTTTTTTATTACTCAGTTTATCTACCGCTTCATGACTCTAAACCTATTCATAAGGGTAGAAGGATTCTTTTTTCGATTTCGCTTAGCGTCGGGGTTTGGAACAGTTGGGGTAACAACAAATTATTCAACTTGTGGGGAACTTTTTTCAAAGTCAAACAAAGTGAAAAAAATATTTTATTATTTACTCAAAATATTATTTAATATTAGGACATTACTGAAAATTCATTTTATGGTAAACGAAAAACTTTGTTGGGCTGTAAAAAATTTAAATTTTTTTTAACAAAATATTTTAATTAGTTTTTGCTAAAAAATACATGGCAGTTTTTACCCCCTTTGTCGGTCGTCCGTTGACAAAGACTATAGTTTCCGCCTCGGTTACCACTTTCGTTGGTGATAATTTTATGAAAATCGGTTCAGACGTTTTCATCTGATAGCGGAACAGACAGGTGTCTGTGGTGAAAGTTTTATCGGTTTAGTTATTTAAGCATGATTACGGAACACGCAGGAAAAAATTTAATTGTAGGATAAAGCAGCGTGCCAATATAGGCCCCTTTGTCCAACACGATCTCATGGTTTTCACCTCGGTTAATACCATCTGTGCTGACAATGGGTTCAGCTGTTTAAGCGTGATTGCAGAAAAAGCTGAAATAACGTTCATTAAAATACAAATGACGTGTCATTTTCAGCCCATTTGTCCAAAAGCGCTCTATTGTGGCTCATAGTTTCTGCCTCGATCAGCACTATCTGTGGTAAAAATAAAAAAAATAAAAATATAAAATCGGTTCAGCAGTTCATACGTGATTACAAAACGGGCAGAAATAAATTTAAATGCAATACAAAGGGGCGTGGCATTTGACGCCCCATTTTTCGATCGCCCCCTATGGTGTCTCATTTATTGAATATCGGTTCAGCCGTTTAAGCCTGATTGCGAAAAGACAGAAAAAATCTTTCAATTTAATACAAAATGGCGTGGCGTTTTACGCACACTTTTTTTTGATCGCCCACTATTGTGGGTTAATAGTTTCCGCCTCGGTCAGTACTACCTGTGGTAAAAATTGCATTAAAATCGTTTCAGCCGTTTATGCGTTAATACGGAAAAGGCAGAACAACGTTCCATATCCCATTTTGTTTGATCGCCCACAATTTGGGCTCATATTTTTACCTCGGGCAGTACTACCTATGGTAAAAATTTCATTAAAATCGGTTCAGCCGTTTATACGTTATTACGGAAAAGGCATAGTTTCATAAAATAAAAAGGGGCGTGGAATTTTACGACCCTTTGTCCGATTGCTCTCTCTTATGGTCTATATGGCTCGGTTAGTACTATATGTGGTAAAAATTTCATCAAAATCGGTTCAGCCGTTTTCCCCTGATTGCGGAACAGACAGACAGACAAACAATATCCGTTTAGGTCGTTTGTACGTGATTGCGGTATAGTAGGGTTCAGCTGGCTTTAAAAAAAAAAGGGCGTGGTATTTTACGCCCCTTTGTCCGATCGCTCTTTTTGATGGCCTGCCTTGGGTAGCACTGTGGTGAAAATTTCATGAAAATCGCTGCAGCCGTTTAAGCGTTTTTGAGAAAAAGGCAGATTACCGTTCAATATAATAAAAAGAGGCGTTGCATTTTACACCCCTTCGTCCGATCGATTTCTCTTATGGCCTATAGTTCCCGCCTCGGTTAGTACTATATGTGGTGTAAATTTCATGAAAATCGGTTCAGCCGTTTAAACGTTATTAAGGCAAAGGCAGATATAACTTTCAATAAATTCAAAAGGGGCGTGGCATTTTACGCCCCTTTTTTCGATCGCTCTCTTGTATCGCCTACAGTTTCCGTCTTGGTTAGTACTATCTGTGGTGAAAATTTCATTGAAATCGGTTCAGCCGTTTATGCGTTATTAAGGAAACGGCATACTAAAGTTCCACAAAATAAAAGGGGGCGTGGCATTTTACGCCCCTTTGTCCGATCGCTTTCTCTTATGGCCTATAGTTCCCGCCTCGGTTAACACTATGTGTGGTGTAAATTTCATGAAAATCGGTTCAGCCGTTTAAACTTTATTAAGGAAAAGGCAGATATAACTTTCAATAAATTAAAAAGGGGCGTGGCATTTTACGCCCTTTTGTCCGATCGCTCTCTACAGTTTCCGTCTTGGTTAGTACTATCTGTGGTGAAAATTTCATTGAAATCGGTTCAGCCGTTTATGCGTTATTAAGGAAACGGCAGAATAAAGTTCCATAAAATAAAAGGGGGCGTGGCATTTTACGCCCCTTTGTCCGATCGCTTTCTCTTATGGCCTATAGTTCCCGCCGCGGTTGGTACTATATGTGGTGAAAATTTCATGAAAATCGGTTCAGCCCTTCTCCCCTGATTGCGGAACAGACAGACAGACAGACAGACAGACAGACAGAAAGACAGACAGACAGACAAACCAACACTCAGATTTATAATATTAATAGGGATTTGTAAATTTTTAAACTATGGGGGTGCAAATTTAGCTTTTTTTGAATTTCGAAAACGTCGGGGTCGTGAAAGTTGCCTTTTCGGGTCGATATTAACACAAAAATATTTGACCTGAAGGACCATGGGTTTTGAACAAAGTGAAAAAAAAAACTTTTTTGTTGCTTAAAATATTAGTTTATATTCGGACATTACTAAAAAAGTGTCTATATTGGAAAAAAAATTTTTTTTGTGAGTAATTTTTTTTTATTTTTTGTTTCTTGCTTTACAAAAAAATATTTTTAATTAGTTTTTGCTGAAAATATAACCGTAACATTAACTCAGTGTGGAGAAGATGTATATTTTTAAATATCGTATTATTTAATTTGGCCTTAAATGCATTTTGAAATTAATTAGAAAAAAAAATATATATTTTTGAAGAAAAAAAAATTTTTACAAAAAAAAGTAAAAAATTTGTTCGGAACTTTCCAATTTTAAAGTCAAAAAAAGGAACCCAAATCCATTTTACTACACGTCCAATATTTTTGTGTGATAATATCGACCCTTAAAGGCACCTTTCCCGACCCCGACAGTTTCCAAATTCGAAAAAAAGGTAAATATGCTACACTAAATTTTATGTTTTACGATTTTTTATGAATAAATATTAAAGTAAATCAATTTTTAATGCATATTTTTTTTTTGTTTTTACTGCATATTTTTAAATTTTTGATACATATTTTTAGCGCTAAAAACACGATTTTTAGTGCATGAACTTCCTTGCCCTGCTAATAATCAAATTGTAAGTGATTGATTGAAGTTTTTTTCAAAATTTTTCGATTTTAATAAAAAATTTTATTATTTTTTTTTTATAGTCAATAAAAATAATGATTGATTTAACAAATGAATTGTAAGCTTATGACAAAATTATCAAAAAATTTATCTTTTTTGCTTTCCAATATGTTGGCAACAATAAAAAAGTAAGACTTTTTCTATAAGAAAAATGTCCCAAAATCTGAGACTTTTTCTATAAGAAAAATATCTCAGAATCTGATACTTTTTCTATAAGAAAAATGTCTCAGAATCTAAGACTTTTTCTATAAGAAAAATGTCTCAGAATCTGAGACTTTTTTATAAGAAAAATGTCTCAGAATCTGAGACTTTTTTATAAGAAAAATGTCTCAGAATCTGAGACTTTTTCTATAAGAAAACTGTCTTAGAATCTGAGACTTTTTCTATAAGAAAAATGTCTCAGAATCTAAAAATTTTTCTATAAGAAAAATGTCTCAGAATCTGAGACTTTTTCTATAAGAAAAATGTCTCAGAATCTGAGACTTTTTCTATAAGAAAAATGTCTCAGAATCTGAGACTTTTTCTATAAGAAAAATGTCTCAGAATCTGAGACTTTTTCTATAAGAAAAATGTCTCAGAATCTGAGACTTTTTCTATAAGAAAAATGTCTCAGAATCTGAGACTTTTTCTATAAGAAAAATGTCTCAGAATCTGAGACTTTTTCTATAAGAAAAGTGTCTCAGAATCTGAGACTTTTTCTATAAGAAAAATGTCTCAGAATCTGAGACTTTTTCTATAAGAAAAATGTCTCAGAATCTGAGACTTTTTCTATAAGAAAAATGTCGTAGAATCTGAGACTTTTTCTATAAGAAAAATGTCTCAGAATCTGAGACTTTTTCTATAAGAAAAATGTCTCAGAATCTGAGACTTTTTCTATAAGAAAAATGTCTCAGAATCTGAGACTTTTTCTATAAGAAAAATGTCTCAGAATCTGAGACTTTTTCTATAAGAAAAATGTCTCAGAATCTGAGACTTTTTCTATAAGAAAAATGTCTCAGAATCTGAGACTTTTTCTATAAGAAAAATGTCTCAGAATCTGAGACTTTTTCTATAAGAAAAATGTCTCAGAATCTGAGACTTTTTCTATAAGAAAATTGTCTCAGAATCTGAGACTTTTTCTATAAGAAAAATGTCTCAGAATCTGAGACTTTTTCTATAAGAAAAATGTCTCAGAATCTGAGACTTTTTCTATAAGAAAAATGTCTCAGAATCTGAGACTTTTTCTATAAGAAAAATGTCTCAGAATCTGAGACTTTTTCTATAAGAAAAATGTCTCAGAATCTGAGACTTTTTCTATAAGAAAAATGTCTCAGAATCTGAGACTTTTTCTATAAGAAAAATGTCTCAGAATCTGAGACTTTTTCTATAAGAAAAATGTCTCAGAATCTGAGACTTTTTCTATAAGAAAAATGTCTCAGAATCTGAGACTTTTTCTATAGGAAAAATTGTCTCAGAATCTGAGACTTTTTCTATAAGAAAAATGTCTCAGAATCTGAGACTTTTTCTATAAGAAAAATGTCTCAGAATCTGAGACTTTTTCTATAAGAAAAATGTCTCAGAATCTGAGACTTTTTCTATAAGAAAAATGTCTCAGAATCTGAGACTTTTTCTATAAGAAAAATGTCTCAGAATCTGAGACTTTTTTTATAAGAAAAATGTCTCAGAATTCAAGACTTTTTCTATAGGAAAAATGTCTCAGAATCTAAGACTCTTTCTATAAGAAAAATGTCTCAGAATCTGAGACTTTTTCTATAAGAAAAATGTCTCTGAATCTGAGACTTTTTCTATAAGAAAAATGTCTCAGAATCTGAGACTTTTTCTATAAGAAAAATGTCTCAGAATCTGAGACTTTTTCTATAAGAAAAATGTCTCAGAATCTGAGACTTTTTCTATAAGAAAAATGTCTCAGAATCTGAGACTTTTTCTATAAGAAAAATGTCTCAGAATCTGAGACTTTTTCTATAAGAAAAATGTCTCAGAATCTGAGACTTTTTCTATAAGAAAAATGTCTCAGAATCTGAGACTTTTTCTATAAGAAAATGTCTCAGAATCTGAGACTTTTTCTATAAGAAAAATTTCTCAGAATCTGAGACTTTTTCTATAAGAAAAATGTCTCAGAATCTGAGACTTTTTCTATAAGAAAAATGTCTCAGAATCTGAGACTTTTTCTATAAGAAAAATGTCTCAGAATCTGAGACTTTTTCTATAAGAAAAATGTCTCAGAATCTGAGACTTTTTCTATAAGAAAAATGTCTCAGAATCTGAGACTTTTTCTATAAGAAAAATGTCTCAGAATCTGAGACTTTTTCTATAAGAAAAATGTCTCAGAATCTGAGACTTTTCCTATAAGAAAAATGTCTCAGAATCTGAGACTTTTCCTATAAGAAAAATGTCTCAGAATCTGAGACTTTTTCTATAAGAAAAATGTCTCAGAATCTGAGACTTTTTCTATAAGAAAAATGTCTCAGAATCTGAGACTTTTTCTATAAGAAAAATGTCTCAGAATCTGAGACTTTTTCTATAAGAAAAATGTCTCAGAATCTGAGACTTTTTCTATAAGAAAAATGTCTCAGAATCTGAGACTTTTTCTATAAGAAAAATGTCTCAGAATCTGAGACTTTTTCTATAAGAAAAATGTCTCAGAATCTGAGACTTTTTCTATAAGAAAAATGTCTCAGAATCTGAGACTTTTTCTATAAGAAAAATGTCTCAGAATCTGAGACTTTTTCTATAAGAAAAATGTCTCAGAATCTGAGACTTTTTCTATAAGAAAAATGTCTCAGAATCTGAGACTTTTTCTATAAGAAAAATGTCTCAGAATCTGAGACTTTTTCTACAAGAAAAATGTCTCAGAATCTGAGACTTTTTCTATAAGAAAAATGTCTCAGAATCTGAGACTTTTTCTATAAGAAAAATGTCTCAGAATCTGAGACTTTTTCTATAAGAAAAATGTCTCAGAAACTGATACTGTTTTAAAAGGAACTGTAAAAACTTTTAGTGGACCTTTTTACGTTTGAGTGATTTTAATTACAATTAAAAACAATCATACGCCTTAGAACACTTTTGGGTGACAAATATAAAATAAAAACAATTTTTTTAAGTATTATTTTTATTTTTTGTCCTTTATGTACTAAGAGTAAACTTTCTACAAAACTGAACAATCAATTAAGAACAATTTTAATTTAAATTGAAAGTTTTATAGATAAATAAAAATAAAAGAGAACTAACAACTTTTTGGTGGCAATATCAAATAATATGATTTTATACAAATTCATGCAATGACATGCATTTACACAAATACATACAAACACACACACACACATATGCAAAGGAAATGTTTGCTAACAAACGCCCATATGTTTTATTTGATGATGTTTTGTTGCCACTGCAAATGCTGGTTTGTTTTTGTCAAGCAACAACTTTAGTAACAACAACAACAACAATCTTTAGATAAGAATGCTCAAATGATAAAGAAAATGAAGAAAAACAACAACACAAGCATACAAATATACATTACTCAATTGCAACAAAGTATTTTAATAAAATAGAGAATACACAGCCACACAAAGAATACCACCACAAGCGTATGTGGGTTTTGCAAATCCCTCAAGCAACGAACGTTAGAATATATTTGCACTTATGCGTGCATGTGTTTATATATCTGTTTACATACATTTGCATGTACATATGTATATGGAATTGGTTATGGTTGTGTGAGTTTATGCATGTATTGATGCATTTATAAAGCTTCTTTTCTTATTTTGGCCACAAAATCAAATAAACTTATTTTCTCTCTATATAAGAAAATTTAAATAAAGTTCTTTAGGAAATTTAAAATTGCAAAACGATACAGTTTGAATCTATTTTTTTTTTTATGTTGTTCAACAATTCTCATACAAATAAAGAAAGATATTTCTTTTCAATTTTAAAATGCCAAAATATTGGATTAAGTATGATAATTGCTGTGTTTTTTTTAATTTGAGAGATTTTGAAAAATTTCCCATTTAATTGTTTTCAAAAAAGTACTTTTTTCAAAATGTTTTTATAGCTCGAAAATCCTTTATTCCAAGTTTTAAGTTTTAAGGACCATTTTTTCAGAAGATACAAAAAGTACCAAAGTACACATTTTTACCCCATTTGAATCTGAGTTTCCAAAAAGTTCTTTTTGCAGCTATATGATCCTATTTTGGAAATTTCCCATTTTACTGTTTTCAAAAAGTACTTTTTTCAAAATTTATTCCAAGTTTTTAGTTTTTAGGACCATTTTTTCAGAAGATACAAAAAGTACCAAAGTACACATTTTTACTCCATTTGAATCGAAGTTTCCAAAAAGTACTTCTTAAAGCTATATGATCCTATTTTTCAAGTTTAAAGTATCTAATACCATTTATACATTTACTTTGTTAATTTTTGTAAATTGTCCAAAAAATTCAGAATAAAGGATCAACTAGAGAGATTTTGAGAATTTTTTGCAATAAAATAACATATTTCACTTTTTTTGCCTATTTACTATTTCCAAAAGGTACTTTTTCAGACTTTTTTTACAGATAAAAATTTTAAGTTTTTAGGACCATTTTTTTAGAAAATACAAAAAGTACATTTTTGCCCAATTAGAATCAGAGTTTCCTAAAAGTACTTTTTTAAAAAATGGTTTTCAGCTACTTAGATGCTCCTTTGTTCCAAGTTTAATGTTGCTAGGACTTTTTTTTTAAGAAAATAGAAAGTTAAAACTGTACCAAAGTACAGTTTTTACGTTAGATTCGGATTTTTTTTTTTTCTTTGGTAAAAAGTTGTAAAAATTAATATTGTTAATTTTTTTAAATGGTACTAACAACAGAAACTTTTAATAAAGGATTCTCTAACTGATTAAGCATTTCAAAAAAGTACTTTTTGGAATATTTGATTCTTATGTAGAAAATGAGGACCATTTGTTTAGAAGCAACAAAAAGTACGAAAATACACTTTTTATCCCCTTTAGTTTCGAAATTTTAAAAAGTACTTATTTAAAAATGTTTTTGATCTTTAATTCCCAGTTTCAAGTTTCTATGTCATAAATATAATGAAAATCTTTATTAAAGTTCGTCCAACGTAACAGTTTCATAAATGCAATGAAACAGTTTCATAATTGTTCATAGGGTCAATATTTATTAAATTTTCATAAACTTTTTTAAACTCTTCATAAATATTATGAAATTTTTCTTAAATACGATATAACATTTCATAGATTTAATTATTTTTTTAATATTTGATCATATTAGGAAATTATTTTATAGTATTTATAAACCACTTTATTGGTACTATGAAATAGTTTCATAGTTATAATGAAATACTTAAAAATAGTATTACATTTATGAAATGTTTCATAGTACTTATGAAACATTTCATAATATTTATGAAACAGTTACATTGGACGAACTTTAATAACAAGTTTTATTATATTTATGAAAAGGTTTCATAGTATTTATGAAATGTTGAATTAGTAAAGCAAATACATTATTTTTTTTAGAAATAAAATTTATAATATTTAAATTGGAAGAACTAAAATAAGGAATTAAAAGTTTTAAAAATCGTCTTCAGGAGATATAATTGTTTTGCCCCAATTTCTTTATCATGTATGACACGTTTATGATTTTTTTTTAAGAAATCGTGAAATTTTGTGAAGTGCATTTTATAGATTTTTTACACAAAACTTCATTATATTTAAGAAACTTTCATAAATATAATGAAATTTTATGACAAAAATATTTATGAAACCATGTCATAAATATTATGAAGCATTTTTCTCTGAGTGTAGGACCAATTTTTTTTTTTTTTGAAAAATAGAAAAAGTACCAAAGTACTCTTTTTTTACATTTACATTGCTAATTTTTGTAAATGGTCCTAAAAACAAAAAAAAAAAAAAACATCGAAAAAATATAATTTTGCTAAAAAAAACATTCTGAAGAAGGTACTTTTTGGAATATTTGATTCTAATGTATCAAATAGGGTAACAAAGGGTATTCTGGTAATTTGAAAACTTGAAATTTTGAACAAAGTATCTTCCAGTTAAAAACATTTTGAAAAAGTGCCAAACATAAACTTTTCCCTGTTAGAAACGTATTCTTCAAAAATTACTTTTTTCAAATGTTTTTTGTCGAATTCTGAAAAAGGTACTTTTTGGAATATTTGATTGTAATGTAGTAAATGAGGACCATTTGTTTAGAAGATACAAAAAAGTCCCAAAGGACATTTTTGTACCCCCTTAGAATCGGAATTTACAAAAAGTACTGTTTAAAAAATGTTTTTCAGCTTTTCTAGGACGAATCAAATATTCTCTTGTTGGAAAAACATTCTGAAAATGGTACTTTTTGGAATATTTTATAAAAATAGCCATTATGGTAAAAAAGTGTATTCTGGTACTTTTTGTATCTCCTAAAATAATGAATACAAAAACTTGAAGTTTTAAACAAAGAATCTTCCAGTAAAAAAAAAACATTTTAAAAAAGTACCAACATAAACTTTTCCACCTAATTTACCGCGTTAAAAACGTATTTTTCAAAAAGTACTTTTTTTTCAAAAAGTACTTTTTTAAAATGTTTTTTTGCTGAAAGATTATCTGTGCGATTCGCTATCTCGGTCGAAGCGAGTGACAACAAAATTTGTACGTAAAAACAAAACAAAAACTCAAATTTGTTTTTGTTTTACGTACAAAATTTCTAGTCACTCACTTTGTACGACATACTGAATCATGGCATATGTGTTTAAAATTTAAAGTTTTTATATTCATTATTTCAGGAGATACAAAAAGTACCAAAATTCAATATTTTTATCCCATTTGCTACATTAGAATCCAATATTCCAATATTCATTAATGTTTTCATTAACCAAAAAAACACACTTTTTTATAACAGGAATTTAAAATTTAGGATTTTCCAGTGAAAAAAAAATGTCTGTCAAAAGTAGTTTTTGAAGGTACTTTTCAAGGGGTCTAAAATGGAGTAAGAATTGTACCTAGGTACTTTTTCTAAATCCTGAATTTTTTGTTTTAAAAACTTGAAATTTTAAATTTAGGATCCTCCAGCGTAAGAATTGTGCTTAAGTACTTTTTGGAAAATCCAATTCTTAGGTGCAAAATTGCGGTTAAAAAAATTGCACTTTGGTACTTTTTCTATCTCCTAAAATAATGATTTAAAAATGCTAAAGAACTTTTTCGAAAATCCGATACTTAAAGGGTAAAATGGAGTAAAAATTATACTTTGGTACTTTTTTCTATCACTTGAAATAATTGTTAAAAAAAATCATGAAACTTGAAATTTAGAATCGTGCTGCAAAAAATTGTGGAAAAATGTACCTTTGAGAAATTCCGATTTGGACAAGCTGAAAAAGGTTAAAAAATTGTACTTTTCTATCTTCTGATTTTTAATATTGTTAGAGGATTGAACTTAATGATACAGTCTTTTTAGCAAATTCTTATTCTTAGCGAGGTTTATGGTACTTTTTTAATTTTTTGAAACAGTGGTCCTTAAAACTTAGAACTTTTAGTCTAGAATAGGAAAACATGGTACGAAAAGAAGTTATTGGTAATTTAAACTCCTAAAAAAGTACTTTTTGAAAAAAAACGTTTCTATGGGGATAAAATGGGGAAAAAGTGTTTTATACTTTTTCTGTATCCTGAAATAATTGTTATAAAAGTTTTAAATTTGCATTGTAAAATCCTCCAGCCATAAAATTGAAGCAAAAAAATACACTTTGGAAATTCCAAAAAGGTATTTTGGAACATATATCTTCTTAATCTTAATGTTTCCGAAAGAAAGATTCTGACAAAAGTTTTTTTTAAGAAATTTTCGGAAATTTAAATTCTAAGGGGGTAAAGAGAGGTTAATTTTTAAGTGTAAAAAGTGATAAACAACGGATTGAAGTGTGATAAATTTGTACTTTTAACAGCGACGTATCCAGGAATTTGAAAAGGGGGGGGCCCAACTCGATTTTTTTTTAAATCAGAATGTACTAATAGTATAGTCAAGGACTACCCCCCCCCCCCCTGTACAACAAAATCTCTTCAAATATCAGAAGTTTACTATACCAACAACATTTAAAAAATCTTCGAATTTTCTTCTAAAAAATGCATCAGAATTTGTGAATGTTCCAGAAATGTCTCAGACTCTGCTTTCAAATATCTCAGACTCTGAGAACTTTTTTATAAAAAAAAAATGTCTTACAATTTAAGAATTTTTCTATATTTGTAATGATTTAGAATCTGAGAATTTTTTTATAAAAAAAAATGTATCAGTGTCTAAAACATTGCTATAGAAAATATTTTGAGAATATTTTATACAAAACATGTCTCAAACTCTTTGATATTTTCTATACCATTTTGTGAATTTTTAAACTTTAAATCTGTGAATTTTTTTATGACAACATTTCTGATCAATTCTTAGATTCTGAGGTATTTTTCCTATGAAAACCGTTCCTGGAAACCGTTTCCCTATGAAAACCGTCTATGAAAACCGTTCCTGGAAACAATATGTAACCTAAAAGTAATAGGTTTTTAAATATGTATTTGTGATAAATTTCAAAACTAAATTATATGAACCAGATAGATTTTTCCCCCCTGATTCCAAATTATCTTACCAAATATTTTTTATAATTTAACATTTTTCCGATTTTGGCGTTTGAAAATTCGAAACCGATAATTATGGCCTGGTTCTACTGTTACGTATTCGTAAGTGAGCGCGTTCCATTTTCGAGATATTCACTTTCACTTTAAAATTTGAAAATTAATTAATTCTTTAGCGCTTTTTACGACTCTACTGTTACATATTATTGGCGCAACATTTAAGTGCTGGGTTTTTATAAAATGGAAATCTAGATTCCAAATACGTCATTAAATATTTTTTAGTTGCTTTTGTAAGTTCGTTTATAAAAACGTATCTTTATTTATTCATATAAAACATAATCGAAGTTTTTGCCAGTTTAAATATTGTCCTAAATCATTTTTTAATTTTCAAAACTGCAGTTTTCAATTTAAACCAGATTTTTTACAAAAAGTGCTACATTAAAAATTACAAATTAATATGAAAATTTTTATTTAGAATTTTTTTTTAGAATCTTACAATTAGAGTTTTTTATAGAAATAATATCTCAAAATCTGACTTTTAATATAGAAAAAGTGACTAAGAACCTTAGAGTTTGAAATTTTTTATGTTTTCATGATCCTGATGCATAATTTTCTTTAAATAAAACCAATATAATGTGTTTTCGATACATATTTTACAGATATTTCGGTATAAATGACATTTTAAAAGCGAAAATTTACTCAAAATGAAGAGTTTTTATAAAAAAATATTTAAAACTTTTCTTCAAAAACCAAAATATTTACAATATTAAAATAACTTATGTTTGTTACTTTTATCTTGTGTTGAAGTGTTTACATTTTTTAAAATTTTCCAATCCAAAAGGGGGGGGGGCCCGGGCCCCCTGGGCCCCCCCCCTGAATACGTCCATGACTTTTAATACCTATTGAACTACAGATGGAATACAAAAGGGAACAAAATGGAAAAGAACAAAGTGAAATTAAATTTTGAGGATGTTTATTCTGGCTCGAGGTCATTATTTTCTTTACTAATTAAAAACATGATATTCTCATAGTATAATTTTCAAGAAAATTATTTTTTTGTTTTAAATTTATTTATGTTGGTCATTTTTGCAAGACTTAATCGACACGTGTTTCGGAACTTGTCAGATTCCATTGTCAAGATTATTTAGCAAAAATAGAAATGATTTTGTCTAATGACAAATCGTTTGTGCACAAACTAAAATATTAATACATGGGGCAAAACGCGTCAAAGGTCCACACCAAAAAACAAATGTTGTCCAATTTAAGTATAATTTTGGTAAAATAGTAGGTTAATGATAGGTATTCTAAATTACAAATGTAAAATTTTTTGATGAAATATTGGCAGAGTTACAGGGTTGGAAAGTTTTGATGTTTTTGAAAAGAACATATTTTGGTGAATTTTAATTTACATTTTGATGAAACAAAAATTATAATTTTAAAAACGACTTTTAAAGTATTTTTGACGGCCTTTAAAATGGCATTTGTGTTTTTTGTGAAAAAAATAAATTTGACCTTAAAATTCAAGGTCAAAATATTAAATTGTAATTATCTTATAAGGGTCGCACTTTTAGATTTTTTTCACTAAGCCCACTAGAAAGGTTGAATTTTTTTTTAATTTCGGTTTTTTTAAAAAAAATGGTATGTATGATACTTTATGAGAAATCAATTTTTTTACGAGTACATAACACCCAAACTGTACTGATTTCTTTATTTTTTATGCGTGCAACGTTTGTTGTGTGTGTTTACAACGCACACTTTATCTAAGCATTGATTTTTGTTGTTGTTATTATATTCAGATTAAAGCGATTTCAGTACAATTTGAGTGTTATATACTCCTAAAAAATTGATTTCTCATAAAGTATCATACATACCATTTTTTTTAAAAAAACCGAAATTAAAAAAAATGTCAAGCTTTCTAATGGGCTTAGTGAAAAAAATTTAAAAGTGCGACCCTTATAAGATAATTACAATTTAATATTTTGACCTTGAATTTTAAGGTCAAATTTATTTTTTTCATAAAAACCACAAATGCCATTTTAAAGGCCATCAAAAGTACTTTAAAATTAGTTTTTTAAATTATAATTTTTGTTTCATCAAAGTGTTAATTAAAATTCACCAAAATATATTCTTTTCAAAAACATCAAAACTTCCCAACCCTGTAACTCTGCCAATATTTCATCAAAAAAATTTATATTTGTAATTTATACTACCTATCATTAACCTAATATTTTGCCAAAATTATACTTGAATCGGACAACATTTGTTTTTGGGTGTGGACCGTTGACGCGTTTTGCCCCACATATTCGACTCTATGCACAATGGGAATTAGAAAGACGAAGAAATTGTACTATACTAGTGAGGCAACGATTATCAATAACCAACAAAATTTTCTTGAATTTTCTTGAAAATTTTACTAAGAGAATATTATGGTTTTAATTAGTAAAAAAAAATAATGACCTCGAGCCAGAATAAACATCCTCAAAATATAATATCTTAAAGGTCGAATAAAACAATTTTTATTTTTTAATAAAAATTAATCAGAATTTAAATTTTGTGTTCAAAATTTTTTCCATTTCTTTTTTTGAAGATTTTTTCACTCAAACTTTGTTACTCAACATATTTTTCTATTATTATTTTTTTCACTCAAAATGGTGACTCTAATGCCCGAATTCAGTATGTCGTAAAAAGTGAGTGACTACAAATTTTGTACGTAAAACAAAAACAAATTTGAGTTTTTTGTTTTTGTTTTATGTACACAAATTATAGTCACTCACTTCACAGAAAAAAAATTTAAACGAATTTCAATCAACAAAAACGCGAATTCAATCAATTTTTTGATTAAAATTCCTCCAATTAAAAAAATTGTTATATCAATCATCAAATTGTAGGTGATTGATTGAAAATATTTTCAATTAAAATTTTTTTTGATTTTGATCAAAAATTTGATAAATTTTTTATTTATAGTCAATCAAAATAATGATTAATTTAACAAATGAATTGTAAGCTTATGACAAACTTAATTTTTATTAAGTTCGGTTTGAGACCATATTACAGTCAAACTCGGTTATAACGAATTCTCGGTTATAACGAACTAATTCTAAAGTCCCGACGTTTTAGCATCAATTTTCACACAAAATACTTCTTTTATAACGAACTCGGTTATAACGAATCCTCGGTTAAAACGAACTGCTTATTATGGTCCCACGAACACAATTTCATGTATATTTACCTTTTTATAACGAACTCCCATAAATATTTTTTAATGAGTGGCAATCATATTTATCAAACTAACAAAAGGTTGGATTTTTTTAGTTTATATTATAATTTTGATAAAATTTATTTATATTTTTAATGATTTCTTCTCAATAAGTAGTTTATTAACGAAAAAACATTAAATAAAACAAAATTGGATATATTTCTTTGGAAATAAAACTAGGTTGATAAAAAATATACCCCGCTTATAGCGAACTTCGCTTACAACGAACTATTTTCACTGGTCCCTCGGAGTTCGTTATAACCGGGTTCTGTAAATATTTCTAAGAAATAATAACTATTGTACAATGAGAAAATCGGAAAAAAATCAAGTGACAACACCGGCTAAGTTAGTCATTTAAATTAAACTTTTGAACAAATTAAATATGGGAATTACTCCTCTTTGTGTTGAATAAGCCGTATTTACATCGTTCGTGTTGTACTTATCAAAAAAATCATAATTTTTGCTATTAAATATGTTTCCAACAATAAAAAAATAAAACCCGATTATTTTGTATATTTTTGAATTAATCTATTCAAATAAATTAAAACGAAAAAATGTGGTTTGGTGAACAATTGTTATCCGACAGTTAAAAAAAAAAAAATTAACAAAAATTTTAATCAAAACATTGATTGACTCTTTTAAATTTTGTTGATCCGTAGATTCAATTGCAAATTTTTAGCCAAAAATTTTTTGTGAGTTCGACCGAGATAGCGAATCGCACAGTAACTCTGATCTTAATATTTTACGATATTTAATAAAACCGGTTACAAAGTACCGGGCGCTCATGCTAGTCTTTCGTAAACAACATTTATTATTTCTAAAATATAAAAAAAAATTATATGAGTAACTATTTTCTACCACAACAACTCAATAAAATAAATCTTTATACATAAGGGCTTTGCAATCAATACACTTTCTATAACACTACAATACGGGTTTGGTCAATGTCTATATGTTTTATTGAGTAAAGTAACTAACAACCATTTTTTTTTTTTTTTGTGTAAAAGAAAATAAACTTAGGGGTAGAACTTTTAAAAAATGCGAAAATAAAAAAAATGGTTAAATTCAAGTGAAATATTTGGAGGACTAAATCTCGATCAAAAAAGCGATCAATATTTTTATAGAATGAGTGATTTTTAAACTTTTCTGTATGCCTAAAACTATGCTATGATAAATACAGTCTGTTGATATAAAAGGCGTATGATTAATTTTATTTAATAACAATAACAATCATACGCCTTGTTAATATTTTCTTTAAAATGTAACTATTTTTAAGATTATCAGACATGAAGTCAAGATTTATGACAAAAAATAATAAATTTGTTTAAAAATATCTTAGAAAAATTACAACTACTTCCTACCCTAATACTAACAAGTTCTCCTACCAACTTAAAGATTTAAACAATATTATTTTTCCTTTATTGTTTGTTCTATTTTGCTATTGTTTATATAAAAATACACAATATTCCCTCATGTTTTCAATTTTTGTGTTGTTATATATTTTGTAGATTTTATATATTTCTCTCTATAATACTTTCAATGATGTGTCTACATAAACCAGTATCCTTTTATTGATGCCATCAACTTTCAGTTCTAGATAAAATAGTAGTAGAAAAATAAACAAAATCCACTGATGTTTTGTTCAACTTTATGCATCAATACTTGTATTTGTTATTTAAAACTACTTATGAGATATTTTTGACAAAAACATGTTAAACTAGATCAATTTTGGGTAGTTTTATTTTTTGCATAAGATTGTGCTATTCAAATAATTTTACTTGAAATTTTGGTAGCTATTGTTGAGTTATCATTTAAAAGGCAAATAAAATACAAATGCAAATTTAAACTATAGCAAGTGGTTTGTTATTAGATTTGTATAAGTCTAAGGTAAATAATAATTTTAAACCATAGTTTAAGTTACTTATTTGTTGATTGAAGTTTAATAGCACCTGTCAATTATGGAGATAGATAAATAGTTAATGAACGTTGTTAGACGAACTAAAGAGAACAAGAAACCACATCGATAACTAAGAAATTTTCTAAAAAAATTTTAAGTTATCGAAACATTGAAAAATATAGACATTTGACAAACTAAAGAGAACAAGAAACCGCATCGATAACTAAGAAATTTTCTATAAAAAATTTTGTGTTATCGAAACATCGAAAAATATAGATTATATAAGTTATTGATTTCTCGATAACTATAGAAATTTGAAGAGAAAATTTTAAGCTATTGATATATCGATAACTAAAGAAATTTTCCTTAGACAATTTTTATTTATCGGTACATCGATAACTATAGAAATTTTCTAAAGAAAATTTCAGGTTATGGATACATCGATAACTACGAAAATTGTCTATAGAAAATTTTAAGTTAACGATACATCGATAACTATAGAAATTTTTTATAGAAAATTTTTAGATATCGATGCATTGATAACTAAAAAAATTTTTTGTAGAAAATTTTAGTTATCAATGCAACTAAAGAAATTTTTAACAGAAAATTTTAAGTTATCGATATATGGATGACTATAGAAATTATCTACAGAAAATTTTTAGTTATCGCTATATCAATAACTATAGAAATTTTTTATAGAAAATTTCAAGTTATCGACACATTGGAAACTATAGAAACTTTCTATAAAAAAAATGTAAGTTATCGATAATTCGATAAAAATTTAAATTTTTTATAGAAAATTTTAAGATATCGAAATATCGATAAAAATTTAAATTTCAATAAAAAATTTTAATTTACCGATACATCGATAACTATAGAAATTGTCTTTAGAAAATTTTAAATTATAGATACACAGAAAGTTTCAATAGAAAATTTTAAGTTATCGATACATCAATAACAATTGAAATGCTCAATAGAAAATTTTAAGTTATCGAAATATCGATAACTATCGAATTTTCAGTTATCAATATCGATACATCGATAAATATAGATATTTTCTATAGAAAATTTTAAGCTATTGATAAATCGATAACTAAAGAAATTTTCTTTAGAGAATTTCAAGTTATCGGTACATCGATAACCATAGACATTTTTAAGGTTATTGATACATCGATAACTATAGAAAATTGAAAGTTATCGATACATCGATAACTAATGAAATAATCTATCAAAAATTTTAAGTTTTTGAGATATCGATAACTAAAGCAATTTTCTATAGAAAATTTGAAGTTATCGATATATCTATACATCGATAACTATAACAGTTTTCTATAAAAAATTTAAGTTATCGATACATCGATAACTATAGAAATTTTCTATAGAAAAATTCAAGTTATTGATGTATCGATAACAATAGAAATTTTCGATAAAAATTTTTAAGTTAGTGATATATCGTTAGCTATCGAAATTTTGTATACAACATTTGTAGTAATCTATACATCGGTAGCTATCGAAACTTAACCTAGAAAATTTTAAGTAGTCGATATATCGATAACTATAGAAACTTTCTATTGAATATTTAAAATTATCGATAGTTAAATAACTATATTTTCTATAGAAAATTTTAAGTTATCGATATTTATAGAAATTTTCTATCGAATATTTAAGTTATCGATAGAAAATTTTAAGCTATTGATATATCGATAACTAAAGACATTTTCTTTTGAAAATTTTAAGTAATCGATACATCGATAACCATAAAAAATTTTTAGTTTATCTATTTATACATCCATAACTATAGAAAATTTAAAGTTGTATCGAAAATTTTAAGTTATCAGATCGAAAACTATAGAAATTTTGTTTATAGATAAATCGATAGCTATAACAATTTTCTATAGAACATTTTATGTCATGGATATATCGATAACTATAGAAATTTCCTATAGAAAACTTTAAGAAATATAGAAATTTCTTTTAAAAAAATTTTAAGTTATCAATACATCGATAACCATAGAAGTTTTCAGTTATCGATAAGTATAGAAATTTTTTAAGAACATTTTTTAAAATAAAATTTTATGTATATCGAAAAAAGTAATTTTCTTTAGAAAATTTTTAGTTATCGATTCATCGAAAGCTATAGAAAATTTTAAGGTTATCGAAACATCGTTAACTATAGACCATTTTAAGTTATCGATACATCGATAACTAATGAAATTTTCTATAGAAAATTTTAAGTTGTTGATATATCGATAACTAAAGTAATTTTCTTAAGAAAATTTTAAGTTATCGATATATCTATACATCGATAACTATAAAAATTTTCTTTAGAAATATTCAAGTTATTGATGCGTCGATAACTATGGAAATTTTCGATAAAAAATTTTAAAGTGTTGATACATCGATGGATAACGAAATTTTCTAAAGAAAATTTTAAGTTATCGAAAATTTTCTATTGAAATTTTAAGTTATTGCTATATCGATAACGGTAGAAATTTTGTATAAAAAATTTTAAGTTATCGATATATCGATAGCTATAAAAAATTTTTATAGAAAATTTTAAATTACCGATATATCGATAAGACATTTTCTTTAGAAAATTTTAAGTCATCGATTTATCAATTACTATAGACATTTTCTTTAGAAAACTTTATGTTATCGATTTAACGATAACTTTTGAAATTGTCTATACAAAATTTTAAGTTATCGCTATATCGATAACTATAGACATTTTCTTTAAAAAATTTTAGTTTGTCGATACATCGATAACTATAGCAATTTTCTATGGATTTTCGTTAAAAAAGTTTAAATTGTTGATACATCGATGGATATAGAAATTTTCTATAGAAAATTTTAAGTTATCGATATATCGATAACTACAGAAATTTTCTCTAAAAAATTTGAAGTTATCGCTATATCGATAACTATAGAAATTTTCTATAAAAAATTTGAAGTTATCGCTATATCGAAAAGGCTAGAAATTTTGTATACAAATATTTAAGTTATCGACATACGTTAACTATTAAATTTTCTTATAGAAAATTTTAAGTTATCAATATATCGATAACTATTGACATTTTTTTTTTTTTTTTAAGTTTAAAATTACCGGTAGGTATAAAAATTATCTATTGAAAATTTTATAAACCATACAAATTTTTAATTTTAAAGTTATCAATATGTCGATAATTATCAAAATTTCCGATAAAAAATTGTAAATTATTGATAAATCGATGACTATAAAAATTTTTCTATAAAAAATTTTAAGTTATCGATATATCGATAACTATAGAAATTTTAAACTATCGATATATAAATAACTATAAAAATTTTCTTTAGAAAATTTTAAATTATTGATTTATCGATATCTATAAAAATATTTTATAGATAATTTTAAATTATCGATATATCGATAACTATTAAAATTTTCCATAGAAAATTTTAAATTATTGATAAATCGATAATTATAAAAATTTTCTATAGAAATTTTTAAATTAGCGGTAACTATGAACATTTTTTATAGAAAAATTTAAGTTATCGATAACTTAAGAAATTTTTTTAAAGAAAATTTATCGATAACTTAAGAAATTTTTTTAAAGAAATTTTTTATAGAAAATTTTAAGTTATCGATACATTGATAACTAAAGATGTTTTTTATAGAAAATTTCAAGTTATCGATATATTAATGGCTATAGGAATTCTCTATAGAAAATTGAAAGTTATCGATATATCAATGGCTATAGGAATTCTTTATAGACAATTTTATGTTATCAATATATCGACAACCAGGGACATTTTCCATAGAAAATTTTAGGTTATCATTATATCGATAACCATAAAAATGATCTATAGAAATTTTAAGTTATCGACATATCGATAAATATACAGATTTTCTACAGAAAATTTTAAATTACTGATATATCGGTAAATTTTATGTTATAGATATACCGATTACAAACATTTTCTGTAGAATAATTAAACTCATCCATTTGTTGATAAGTTTTAAATTTTCTTTAAAATTTTTTTTAAATATACCAACTAGAAAAATTATTTTATTAACCACCAAATTATGATTAATTTTTACTAAAAAATAAAAATTATTTTATTCGATCTTTAAAATTATATTTTGTGAGGATGTTTATTCTGGCTCGAGGTCATTATTTTCTTTACTAATTAAAACCATGATATTCTCATAGCATAATTTTCAAGAAAAATTTTTTTTTTTTTTTTAAATTTATTTATGTTGGTCATTTTTGCAAGACTTAATCGACACATGTTTCGGAATTTGTCAGATTCCATTGTCAAGATTATTTAGCAAAAATAGAAACGATTTACTACAAAGTAGCAAACGAGTTTAATGACAAATCGTTTGTGCACAAACTAAAGTATTAAAACATATTCGACTCTATCCACAATGTGAATTAGAAAGACGAAGAAATTGTACTATACTAGTAAACCAAAAATATAATTTTCTTGAAAATTATGCTATGAGAATATCATGGTTTTAATTAGTAAAGAAAATAATGACCTCGAGCCAGAATAAACATCCTCACAAAATATAATATTTTAAAGGTCGAATAAAATAATTTTTATTTTTAAAAAAAAAATAATCAGAATTTGAACATAATGGTTGGCACGGCATAGTGATGAATAGCCCTAATATGGTATAATTTCATTCACAACAACAACAAGTAGAAAAGTTAAATTCGACTTGGCCGAATCTATGAATACCCTCCACAATGCCCTTTTTAAGTTATAGTAAATTTTCTAGAGTGAAAAAATAACATTTTTGATTAGAAATATTTTATTTTGTTTAAAAAAACTTTTTTTTTTAACTAATTTTTGAAAAAAAAAAATTTACTAAATTTTTTTTTGGGTGTAAAATTTTTTTTGGGTGTAAAATTTTTTTCGAGTGTATTTTTTTTTTCTTTTAGTGTAAAAATATTTTTGAGTGACAAAAATGCGTTGTAAAATATTTTTGTGACTTACCAATGTTTTTAAAACCTGTTTAACGGGGTTTCAACACGTGAATTTAAGGTGAGGTGAATCTGACATTTACGGTTTTGCTAATAACTTTTGAACCACTGAACCGATTTAGCTGAAATTTAAAACGAACCGGACCAGAGGAACGGCAAATATATATGCCACACTTCAGCACCCTCAGAATTGCCGTTCGAAAGTTACCGTGTGTTTTATCTCGTAAATTCCAGAAAAACCCTTGCCGAAATTCACTCATTTGCTTATAACTTTTGAACCACTGGACCGATTTCGCTGGATTGCAATACCAACCTGACCAGGTAAATGCCCAACATATATGCCAAACTTCAGGAGCCTCCGTAAAGTCTTTCAAAAGTTAGCGTGTTTTCAACAGACAGACAGACAGACAGACGGACAGACGGACGGACGGACGGACGGACGGACGGACATCGCTAGATCGTCTTAAAATCGATCGAGGATCATGAATATATATACTTTATGGGGTCCTAGACCAATATTTCGAGGTGTTACAAACGGAATGACAAACTTATATATACCCTCTATCACTAGAGTGGAGGGTATAAATATTTTTGTTGGTTATTGACAATCGTTGCTTTACTAGTATAGTACAATTTCTTCGTCTTTCTAATTCACATTGTCATTAGACTCGTTTGCTACTTTGTAGTAAATCGTTTCTTTTTTTTGCTAAATAATCTTAACAATGGAATCTGACAAATTCCGAAACACGTGTCGATTAAGTCTTGCAAAAATTACCAACATAAATAAATTTAAAACAAAAAATAATTTTCTTGAAAATTATACTATGAGAATATCATGGTTTTAATTAGTAAAGAAAATAATGACCTCGAGCCAGAATAAACATCTTAACAAAATATAAAAATTTTCTATAAAAAATTTTAATTATACAATTTTTTTAAGAAAATTTAAAATTATTGATAAATCGATGACTATAAAAATTTTCTATAGATAATTTTAAATTATCGATAACTATAAAAATTTTCTGTGAAAGTTTTAAGTTATCGATAATTTGAGAAATTTTCTATAGAAATTTTAAGTCATCGATACATTGATAACTAAACAAGTTTTTTATAGAAAATTTAAAGTTATCGATTATCGATGGCTATAGGAATTGTCTACAGAAATTTTTAAGTTGTCAAAATATCGACAACTACAAAAATGTTCTATAGAAAATTTTTAGTTAACAATATATCGATAACTATAGAAATTTTCTAAAGAAATTTTAAGTTATCGACTAATCGATAAGTATGTCGATTACAAAAATTGTCTGTAGTATAATTAAACTCATCCACTTGTTGGTAGGTTTAAAATTGTCTTTGAAATATTTTGAGGATGTTTATTCTGGCTCGAGGTCATTATTTTCTTTACTAATTAAAACCATGATGTTCTCATAGCATAATTTTCAAGAAAATTATTTTTTTGTTTTAAATTTATTTATGTTGGTCATTTTTGCAAGACTTAATCGACACGTGTTTCGGAATTTGTCAGATTCCATTGTCAAGATTATTTACCTAAAATAGCAACGATTTACTACAAAGTAGCAAACGAGTCTAATAACAAATCGTCTTTGAAATTTTTTTAAATATACCAACTCGTAAAATTATTTTTTTACCCACCTTTTGAAAAACTGTGACATGCTGGTTGGATTTTTTCATTAACGATGCTTTGGTTGAAACAAATAATTGGACATCAGTATCAGCAATGCATCGTAAACTTGCAGCAGATAAAATAGCATATGGCAAAAACCGAAAGACACTATCATTTGCACATAAATTCAAAAATTTAGAGTAGGAAGTATTTGCAACGAACTGACGAACTGACCCATTAAAAATTATGTCTTATTAAGTTTTTTGAAACACTCTAATCACGCACACCCTTAAACAAATTCCTCACACATGTCAAGCGATTCATTGTTTATGAGAGTCATCATGCGTTTGATGTTAATGTATTTTACGATGATGTTATTGTTGTAGATATTGATGTCCAAGTTAATGTTGTTCATGTTACTGTTTGTTATAGTAGTTGTTTTCAACTAGTAGTGCAGGTGGTAGGAGTAGTTGTATGAGTAGTAGAAGTAGCAGAAAAAGTAGTAATCAAAGTAGAAGTAGTTGGTGTAGTAGTAGTCAAAGAATCAGTAAAAGAATTGATATCATCGGTAGTGAGATAGTAGAATAAAGTATTTATTATATAAAAAAACCTTTACAAACTGCACCAGGTGCATGGTTTATTTTTTTATAGTTTTTTTTTATTATTTTTCTTGTTGCCAGCTTTGTTTGATATTATTTTTCACTTTTTATACCCTCCACTCTAGTGATAGAGGGTATATATAAGTTTGTCATTCCGTTTGTAACTCATCGAAATATCGGTCTGGGACCCCATAAAGTATATATATTCATAATGCCCGATCGATTTTAAGACATTCTAGCGATGTCCGTCTGTCCGTCTGTCCGTCTGTCCGTCTGTCCGTCTGTCCGTCTGTCCGTCTGTCCGTCTGTCTGTCTGTTGAAAATGCTCTCGCGGACAAAATATTGCACAGAGATGACTGAAACTTAACATATATATTGGAAGTTCTTCCGAGAAGTTTGGTATTGCATTTGAGCGATATCGGTTCAGCGGTTCAAAAGTTATGAACAAAAATGTAAGCACACCTCAAAAATTTCAGTACATTCAACATAACCTAGAAATACAAAATGCTTTAATTCGGCTTCTGGTTGACATATGTGAACATTATTGAACACCAAATGGTTTTTAAACAAGTACGAACATATTTTTTGACAAAAAAAGAAAAAAATCGCGATTTTTTTTTTACCAAAATTTTTTTTCGCGGAAATTTTTTTTTCAATTTTTTTTTTTTCACAAAAGTAATTTCCTTTTAAATAAAGTTGTTTGCAATAATCTTTTTGAAATTGTGGAGGGTATCCCTACATTCGGCAAGGCCGAATTTAACTTTTTTACTTGTTTTTATTTTTTTTATTAATAAATAATAATAAAGTATAAAAATCTGTTAAAATTTTATGATGAATCATAAAATTTTGATAAATTAGAAAATCATAAAAGAAAAATGATTGCAAAATTTTACGCTTTTAGTGTTAAAAAAGAAAACTGTGTACATTTTCTTAAGAAATTTAAATTTTCCACAGAATTTGATTGAAAAATTGTAGTAATATTATTATTGACAATTTATGTTGTTTTTTTTTTATAACTTTAAGATTGAAGCTGTTTTTTTTTAAATTAAAAGAAAACATGGTGGAAATATTCAAGTTTTAATTTAGAAAATTTCTATAGAAAATTTCTTTTGAAAATTTCTTTAGAAAATTTCTATAGAAAATTTCTTTAGAAAATTTCTATAGAAAATTTCTTTAGAAAATTTCTATAGAAAATTTCTTTAGAAAATTTCTATAGAAAATTTCTTTAGAAAATTTCTATAGAAAATTTCTATAGAAAATTTCTTTAGAAAATTTCTATAGAAAATTTCTTTAGAAAATTTCTATAGAAAATTTCTTTAGAAAATTTCTATAGAAAATTTCTTTAGAAAATTTCTATAGAAAATTTCTTTAGAAAATTTCTTTAGAAAATTTCTATAGAAAATTTCTTTAGAAAATTTCTTTAGAAAATTTCTATAGAAATTTCTTTAGAAAATTTCTATAGAAAATTTCTTTAGAAAATTTCTATAGAAAATTTCTTTAGAAAATTTCTATAGAAAATTTCTTTAGAAAATTTCTATAGAAAATTTCTTTAGAAAATTTCTATAGAAAATTTCTTTAGAAAATTTCTATAGAAAATTTCTTTAGAAAATTTCTATAGAAAATTTCTTTAGAAAATTTCTATAGAAAATTTCTTTAGAAAATTTCTATAGAAAATTTCTTTAGAAAATTTCTTTAGAAAATTTCTATAGAAAATTTCTATAGAAAATTTTTTTCTTTAGAAAATTTCTATGAAAAATTTCTTAAGAAAATTTCTATAGAAAATTTCTTTAGAAAATTTCTATAGAAAATTTCTTTAGAAAATTTCTATAGAAAATTTCTTTAGAAAATTTCTATAAAAAATTTCTTTAGAAAATTTCTATAAAAAATTTCTTTAGAAAATTTCTATAGAAAATTTATTTTGAAAATTTCTTTAGAAAAATTCTTTAACAAATTTTTATTGAAATTTCTATAGAAAATTTCTTTAGAAAATTTCTATAGAAAATTTCTTTAGAAAATTTCTATAGAAAATTTCTTTAAAAAATTTCTATAGAAAATTTCTTTAGAAAATTTCTATAGAAAATTTTTTTAGAAAATTTCTTTAGAAACTTTTTTTTGAAAATTTCTTTAGAAAATTTCTTTTAAAAATTTCTTTAGAAAACTTCTTTAGAAAATTTCTTTGGAAAATTTCTTTAGAAAATTTCTTTAGAAAATTTCTTTAGAAAATTTTTTAAGAAAATTTCTTTAGAAAATTTCTATAGAAAATTTCTTTAGAAAATTTCTATAGAAAATTTCTTTAGAAAATTTCTATAGAAAATTTCTTTAGAAAATTTCTATAGAAAATTTCTTTAGAAAATTTCTATAGAAAATTTCTTTAGAAAATTTCTTTAGAAAATTTCTATAGAAAATTTCTATAGAAAATTTCTTTAGAAAATTTCTATAGAAAATTTCTTTAGAAAATTTCTATAGAAAATTTCTTTAGAAAATTTCTATAGAAAATTTCTTTAGAAAATTTCTATAGAAAATTTCTTTAGAAAATTTCTATAGACAATTTCTTTAGAAAATTTCTATAGAAAATTTCTTTAGAAAATTTCTTTAGAAAATTTCTTTAGAAAATTTCTTTAGAAAATTTCTTTAGAAAATTTCTTTAGAAAATTTCTTTAGAAAATTTCTTTAGAAAATTTCTTTAGAAAATTTCTTTAGAAAATTTCTATAGAAAATTTCTATAGAAAATTTCTATAGAAAATTTCTATAGAAAACTTCTATAGAAAATTTCTATAGAAAATTTCTATAGAAAATTTCTTTAGAAAATTTCTTTAGAAAATTTCTATAGAAAATTTCTTTAGAAAATTTCTGTAGAAAATTTCTTTAGAAAATTTCTATAGAAAATTTCTTTAGAAAATTTCTATAGAAAATTTCTTTAGAAAATTTCTATAGAAAATTTCTTTAGAAAATTTCTATAGAAAATTTCTTTAGAAAATTTCTATAGAAAATTTCTTTAGAAAATTTCTATAGAAAATTTCTTCAGAAAATTTCTTTAGAAAATTTCTATAAAAAATTTCTTTAGAAAATTTCTCTCGAAAATTTCTTTAGAAAATTTCTTTAGAAAATTTCTATAGAAAATTTCTTTAGAAAATTTCTATAGAAAATTTCTTTAGAAAATTTTTATAGAAAATTTCTATAGAAAATTTCTATAGAAAATTTCTTTAGAAAATTTCTTTAGAAAATTTCGTTAGAAAATTTCTTTCTATAGAAAATAGCATGTGACTTACAATTAGTGTATCTTTTCATTTGGCCAGTTTTTTCTTAGCAATCGGCAGCATTTTTGCTATGAATATCAAATTAACACAATTTACATTTTTCAATTGCGAAACAGTGTGAAATGTCTCATCTATTTTGTGTTGTTGCACAGTTGGAGTCAAAAACTATCCTTCTACAAATAATATTTTTCCCTCTTTAAAAATGACAAGGGTTTTTAAGCTTTAAATTTCAAACAAAATCTGTTTAAAAAACTTTTAGACTTTGAAAAAACCAAACCTAAAATGTGTTAAATTTCAACACACTCAAATTTATTTACTCGAAATTTAATAAGAAAAAAATCTATCTTACATATATTAAAATACGTATGATGCATTCGACACCAAATGTCCCGCTACAAGAAAACATGTGTCACATGAATTTCTGAATAGGTTGTATTGATAGCGCTATATGGAACTAAGAAAATTGCGTTTTTGGTTTTTCAATTTTTAAAAAAACTGGGCTTATTAAAAACCAAAAACGCCATTTTCTTAGTTCCATATAGGCCTACACAAAAAAAAAAGTCCAATGAACGGCTTCCATAGTATTTATGAACAAATTCATACAATTTATTAACTTTTTCATAATATAGGGTGTTTTTTTAGAGGTTCACAACTTTGATTTGGTAATACTGCTTTATTTGACAGCCGATTTAACAGCTGATGGTTGGTTTTTGTTAAGTATGGTTTGACATTTTATCCTGCAAAGACTTACTCAAGAGCAACACTTGCAAATTGTTGAAATTTTCTATCAAAAAAATGGTTCTGCATATCAAACTTGAACTTTATTCAAAGATCCTGTTAATTGGCTACCAAAATAATTTGATTTAACCCCATTGAACTATTTTCTTTGGGGATATGTAAAGTAACTCGTCTATTCCGATAAATTAGAGATAATTAAACACCTGGAAATCAACATTCGGCGAGTTATTGGTGAAATTCAAAATTTGGCTGCAAATACATTGAAAATTGTGTGAAAATAGAGGTTCAGATTACTCCTTGAACGAGCCATTCGAGGTGGCGATATGGCCCCAAATCATTTTTTAACAGAAATGTCATAAAATTATCTATCCAATAAAGTCAGTTTGATTGATATTAAAAATATTTTTCCTTACTTTATTTTAATTTAAAGTTCGGTAACACTAAAAAAAACACCCTATACTATAAACTTTTTCATAGTATTTATGAATAAATCATAAATACTATTAAATCATAAAATTTAAGAACTATTTAACATTTTTCATAATTACTATGAAAAAAATTCAAAATATTATTCCTTATTTTTATGTATTTGTTCATAAATACTATGAATTTCGTTCATAGGCAACTAATTTTTTCTGTGCATTATTACAATCTATTCAGAAATTCGTAGGACACATGTTTTTTTTGCTAGACACTTGGTGTGGAATGCCTCATATATATATCTACACACACATCTATAATAAAAAAACTACTAAATACATACAAACTATAGAAACTACAAAAGAACTAAATAGAATTGTTATAAATTCCTACAAATGAAGAGGGATTTGTTAGAAAAAATAAAAAGATTCTCTACAAAAAAAAGTTCAGGGATAAAGGCGTTGATTTGCACATACAAATACATAAACATATATTTCGTATACGTCGAAATCCTTCTAACAAAAGGTACCGTATTAGTACAAATGCGTTAGTATTGTGTGTGTGTGTATAAATCAACAATATAAATGTTAGTGTAGATTTTTTTTAACAAATAAAACTCAAAGAATACAAAATAACTACACTCAAAATAAAAACCTTGTAAAGTTACCAAAAAATCTCGTGATTTTACGAGGCTGTTCTCGTAAAATAGGAGGTAGGTAAAATTCTCGTAAAATTACGAGGATTTCCTCGTAATTTTAAATTCGCCAAAAATTGGTAAAATAACCAATTTTATTGGTAAAAATATTGTTTTAAAACCGGAAAAATAAAAAAAAAAATGGTAAACTTACAAGAAAAATTGGTAAATATATTTAAAAAATGGTAAATTTACAAACTAAAATGGTAAATTTACAAAAAAAAAAAAAAAAAAATTTTTTTGTTAAACAACATAAATCCTCCTAATTAAATCATTTTTGTAAAATAACTGTTTTTTTTTGTAAATTAACTAGAATCCTCGTAATAAATTTTTCAAAATTTTTTTAAATTTTTTTAAAATATTTTTTAATAAAAAAAAATAGTCCGGGACTTGGAAATTTTTTTAAAAAAATAGAAAATTTACAAAAAAAGAAAAATTGTTTTTTTTTTGTTAAAAAACATAAATCTTCGTATGGCATAATTTTTGTAAAATTACAGTTTTTTTTGTAAACCAACTAGAATCCTCGTGTACGCGGAATTACTTTTAAAGTAGAAATAAAACACGTACCACGAATGTTTGTAAGACACTGATTATTTTATTAAAATTAAAAACCTTAAGAACTAACTACAATAATCTTAAATCTAACCTAGAACTAGAATATTCCCTACCTGCCGGGCGCATGTGTGCCAGCAATATATTTATTAAATAAACATGTGTTATGTTATCTTTTTCCTATCTACATCCTTAAGTATTAACCTTGAAAACATGATAATAAAAAGTAACATATCACAATTTGGGAATTTTGGTCATTATATGTAAATAATTAAAAGAACACAATCCTATTTAAACAATACTAATCAGTTTTGTGGAAAATCCAAAACTAGATTATAAAATATCGTGTTCATATGTGAACATTCTGCCGGGCACTAAACGACAATTGATTATTAAAATCTAATTTTACTACTAATAATATTTATCTTTAACATAAATACAGAATAATTAAAAATAACAAACATAAATAAAGTTAAATATGCGTGCCGATGTCTTGTGTTGTTGTTGAAATGTCGGAGTTCATTGGTGTTGCCTTATCTCTTCTTCTTCGAATATTATCAGAGGCCATACTTTATGAATGGACCGCTAAAGCACACTATTGTTCTGAAGTTTCAACGTTGCTACTCTTACTTTTCCGTCTCGGCCATCTTGAACTTCGGTAATAACGACTGCACCTTCTTTCAAATTGATTTTGGAATGCCTCTGACGTTGTTGTAGGGTTGTCAAATACTTTTCTTTCCATCGGATCCAAAAGTATTTCTGGATTAACTTCCATCTATCGAAGCAACTAACATTTGAAAAGGAAGTATACTTCGGGCAGTCATATATTGGCGTTGAATGTTTAACCGACTTTACAGCAGCCTCCCAAATCCCTCGAAAAGGAGGGGCTGCCGGGGGAATAAACTTGAAGATCTTTCTTGATGCTAATAATGGTAAATTTGAATTTTTTAATTGACCACGAAGCATACCATATTTGTGCGTAAAAGGATAAAAACTAACAATTTTGTTGTTTTTATTAACAATTCCATGCCTTTTAAATTTTGTAAGCTCATGATGAAATATTTGTTTTTGATGATATATGATGATCATATTTTTCGCAACCTTCAGTTTTATTACTGATTGAACCTTTTGTTGCTCTCTTTGAGCTGGCTGAATTACAGCTTTTTGCTGTTTATGTTGAGTGACATCAAGATTTTGTGGCAATGGCTCCCCCAGATTTAAATCTGATACTTCGTTTGGAGCTTTTTCTATCTCATTTACAGTCCTTAGCTGTTTCCGTTGAGTCTCATCAAGTTTCTGTAGCAATTGTTCCCCCACATTTGAAACTGATACCTCATGTTGAGCTATTTCTAACTTTCTCTGAGCATTTTCTTGATCTCCCTGAGCTTTTTCTTGCTCACTTAAAGACTTTTGCTGCTTTTGTTGAGTCTCATCAAGTTTCTGTAGCAATGGATCCCCTACATTTGAAACTGATACCTCGTTTTGAGCTTTTTCTAACTCTTTCTGAGCTTGCTCATTTACAGCTTTTTGCTGTTCAAGTTGAGTCTCATCCTGTTTCTGTGGCAATTGTTCCCCCACATTTGAAACGGTTTCCTCGTTTTGAGCCTTTTCTAGTTTTTCTCGAGCTTTTTCTTGCTCTCTCTGAGCTTTTACTTGCTCATTTACAGCCTTTTGCTGTTTCTTTTGTTGAGTCTCATCAAGTTTCTGTAGCAATGGTTCCCCTACATGTGAAACTGATACCTCGTTTTGAGCTTTTTCTAACTCTTTCTGAGCTTGCTCATTTACAGCTTTTTGCTGTTCCTGTCGAGTCTCATCCTGTTTCTGTGGCAATTGTTCCCCCACATTTGAAACGGTTTCCTCGTTCTTTGTTTGATGATCACCAGGGTTCAATACCAAGATTAATCTGTTTAACCACTGTTCCATTTTCATGTCGAAGTTAGTAGACATCTGCTGCATTTTTTCTTGCAGTTCCTTTTTAACCAGTTGAATTTCGTTATGCTGTAGCCCTTGTGCTTCTTTCACAGGTTTACTACCACTTGCTTTTCTTTCAAGCAATTCTGGAGCATCTTTGGTGACACTCATTATGTAGGTATAATAACCGTTAGTCTTCTTTAACCTGTGCTCAAAACCCACAATGGTTTTGTCGATGGAACGTTTGTTGGACTAGTATTTCCCAATGGATCCGGTTCGAAGGACCAAATGTACGCGGAATTACTTTTAAAGTAGAAATAAAACACGTACCACGAATGTTTGTAAGACACTGATTATTTTATTAAAATTAAAAACCTTAAGAACTAACTACAATAATCTTAAATCTAACCTAGAACTAGAATATTCCCTACCTGCCGGGCGCATGTGTGCCAGCAATATATTTATTAAATAAACATGTGTTATGTTATCTTTTTCCTATCTACATCCTTAAGTATTAACCTTGAAAACATGATAATAAAAAGTAACATATCACAATTTGGGAATTTTGGTCATTATATGTAAATAATTAAAAGAACACAATCCTATTTAAACAATACTAATCAGTTTTGTGGAAAATCCAAAACTAGATTATAAAATATCGTGTTCATATGTGAACACCTCGTAATAAAAACTTTGTTGTAAAATTACAGTTTTTTTTTGTAAAATAACCTTTCAAAATGGTAGAATACAATTACGAAAATAAATTTGTAAAATTACCAATAAAACTGTAGTTCTCGTTTGAGCAAACTACAATTTTTTTTTGTTAAAAAACAAGGAAAATTGTTTAATATTGGTAGAACGGGATTACAAGGCATTTTACCAGGCGTTTTACCAGTTTATTTTTTTGAGTGTACAACAGGATTCTATTGAATAGAAAATATTATTGATACAAGCAAAGAAAACTTTTGAAGTTTTGTTGGTGACATGCAGCATCTTTTTTGCAAATACCAAATTTACGAAAAAACTAAAGCGAAAGATTTACAAAGAAAAATTGAAAGCATTAAATGAAAAATTGAAAAAGATATTTCAAATTAAAAGGATTTTTGATGAAAAATAAGGTATAAGAACAGCAAAGGGATGTGCTCTTTTTTGTAAGAATTTAAAGGATTTAATTTTTACAATAGTATTTGGTTTAGAAGGTAAATAAAAAAAATTATTAATTTTTTATTTAAATAAAAGTTTTTCGAAAAAGTTTTTCAGATTTTGAGATCACTTTTTATCGAAAAATCTAAAATTTTTAGGTAATGATTAATAACTTCATTATTTTTTCTTTATTATCTCGAAGTTCTTTGCCAAACAATTATGGGGTTAGTTTTAGTTTAATTTTCTTCTTTATAACACCGTCCGACAGCCAATATTAAACATGAACCGTATGATATACGTCTCAAAGTAGAGGTCAAGTGGAGTAAAACTGCATTTACAGTTTTTTATTTCGTGATCCTGTTTCCTTTTAAAAGGACTTCAAAGTTTTAAAGGATAATATTTGTAAAATATTTCTGAAATGTTGTACTAGAATGCCACTGGTGATGGCAAATGAAAACGAAGGACCTGCACTAATTTTTTCATTTTTGTGCTTTGCCATATCAGGATAAAATGATGTGAATAAAGTCCTTTGAAATCTTTATTCAAATATTTTGTTCAAAATTGTTAATGATATTGAAGGATTCAGTTTTAAAAGATTTTGCTGATATGTAAAAAAAAAAATAAAAAAATTTGGGAAGATCCTCCTCTTTCATTTGCTATCACTAGTGGCATCATAGGACAAGTATAAATATTTTATAAAATTTAATTCTCTAAAACTTTGAAGTCCTTTTAAATGGAAACAAGAACACGAAATGAAAAACTGTATATGCAGTTTTACTGCATTTAGTCTCTACACTCAAAATAATAACTCTGTTAAATTACAGAAAAACTCTGCTAATTTAACAGAGTACACCATACTTTTCCAGCTAACAAAATTTCTTGGTAATTTTACTAAAAAACTCTGTAAAATGATTTTGACAGAAAAAAACTGTTAATTTACAGAGTTTTTAGTAAAATATTGGTTAAATATGAAAGCTTGTTTACAGAGTAAACTCTGTAATTTTACTAAAAAACTCTGTAAAATGATTTGGACAAAAAAAAACTTAATTTACAGAGTTTCTAGTAAAATATTGGTTAAATAAACCACCATTTGGTAAAGAAAACTATGTAAATTTACATATATTTGTAAAATACATTTGATGCAAAAAAAAATTTACAGAAAAAACTCTGTAAATTTACAGAGTTTAGTTAAATGCATGTTATTTTGTAAAATTTTTATAAGATTTCTGAAAAAAAGTTTTGATAACTTTTTTTCCTACTTTTTAAAATTTTTCTCAAAAAAAAAAAAAAAATATGCAGCTAAAATTTTGATGTTTGGTAACAAAAACAAAAACTACTCCAAAGAGAAAACTTTTTTGGTTATAAAAAAATACGAAGTATTTTGCTTAGATCTGTATTTTAGCAGAAAACTCTGTTAATTATCTGTAAAATTAAGATTACAAAGTAAAAAGTAATATAAGAGGAAACTTTGTTTTTTTGTCACAACAAAATACAAAGTATTTTCTTTAAATCTGTATTTTGACAGAAAACTCTGTCAAATATCTGTTAAATTGAAATTAAAGTCATTTTACAGAGTTATTATTTTGAGTGTAGTTTCAAAAGTATACTATCCAGATCGTGTTGAACGATTTTTTTTTTTAATTTTTTGTCGGACGGTGTAATTTTTACTTCAGTATACGGTATGTATACATCATTATGTTACGCATATGACACATTGTTCCGTAAAATATTTTGTTAAACAATCTTCTTCATAATTATAAAAAATTTATATGAAAATTTTTGAGATTCTGAAAATTTTTTTACAATGTGAAGGAATTTTTTTCTTCTCTTCCTTTTTTCCTTTTCATCTTTTATTTTCTTTTCTTCTCTTCCTATTTCTGTTTCCTTCTTTTTTTTCTTTTTCGAAATTAATTTGGGGGGGGGGGGGGGGGAATTTCCCCCATTTCAACCCCCCCCCCCCTTGGATCCACGCCTGCATCCGTGAATCTGTCAGTGCAAAGCAAGATTCAGTCAAAACCAAAAGGGCTGTAAATTTGGTAAATGAGTGTATTACTTAAGTGCAAAAAAGTGTTTTTACATTCTGGAGAGTGTAAAATATTCGGCACAGAAGATAAAACACTTTTTATATCCTCCACCCTAGTGATAGTGGATATATATATAAGTTTGTAATTCCATTTGTAACACCTCGAAATATTGGTCTAAGACCCCATTAAGTATATATATTCATGATCCTCGTTCGATTCTAAGACGATCTATCGATATCAGTCCGTCCGTCTGTCTGTCTGTTGAAAACACGCTATCTTTTGAAAGACTTTACGGAGGCTTATGAAGTTAAGCATATATGTTGGGCATTTACCTGATCAGGTTGGTATTGCAATCCAGCGAAATCGGTTCAGTGGTTCAAAAGGTATGAGCAAAAGAGTGAATTTCGGCAAGGGTTTTTCGCGAAATTACGAGATAAAAAACACGATAACTTTCTAAAGGCAATTCTGAGGATGCTTAAGCTTGGCATATATATTTGTCGTTCCCTTAGGCAGGTTCGTATTGAATTTCAGCCAAATCGGTCTAGTAGTTTAAAAGTTATTAGCAAAACAGTAAATTTCAGATTCGCTTCACCTTGCTGAAAATACCCAGCCTTAAAAAAACAAGCTTTAAAACCATTGGAAAGCCACAAAACTACTTTAAGAAGTATTTTTGTCACTCAATAATATTTTTACACTAAAAAAAAATTTACACTTGAAAAAATTTTACACTCAAAAAAAAAAATAGTAATTTTTCTTTTTTTTACAAAAATTACAAAAAAAGTTTTTAACTCAAAATAAAATATTTCTAATCAAAATTTTTAATTTTTTTCACGTTAGAAAATTTACCATTCTTTAAAAAGGGCATTGTGGAGGGTATTCATAGGTTCGACCAAGTCGAATTTAATTTTTTTACTTGTTTTTTGTACATTTGTTTAACAAATGGCACATTTTATGTCAGAATTTAAGACTTAATGAAAATTTAAAGTTTATGAAAAACAAAAATTTTATGAAAAACAAATTTAATTAAAATATTTTTTTTTGTAAAAAATAATTCGATAAAAAAAAAAATTTTATAAATTTTCCTGAAAAAAAAATTTATGAAAACAAAAATTGATGCAAAAAAATGTTGATGAAATATTTTTTTAGTTTGAAAATTTTTTTTATCTAAAAAAAATTGATGAAAAAAATTTGACGCAATATAATTTTTTTATAAAAAAATTGATTAAAAAAAATTATAAAAAAAAATTGATTAAATTTTTTTTTTTTGAAAAAAATTAATAATTTTTTTTTTTTGTGAATTTATTAGAAATATTTTATTTTGAGTAAAAAACTATTTTTAGCCAAAAATTTTTTTCGAGTGTATTTTTTTTTAGTGTAAAAATATTTTTTAATCACAAAAGTTTGTTGTAAAATATTTTTGTGACTTGCCAATGTTTTTAAAACATGTTTAACGGATTCTCAACACGTGAATTTAAGGTGAACCAATCTGAAATTCACGATTTTGCTTATTACTTTTGAACCACTGGACCGATTTTGCTGAAATTTAATACCAACCAGACCAGGGGAACCGAAAAATATATATGCTAAGTTTCAGAAGCCTCAGAATAGTCTTTCGCATGTTAGGGTGTTGTTTATTTTGTAAATTCCCGAAAAACCCTTGCCGAAATTCACTCTTTTACTTTTGAACCACTCGACCGATTTTGCTAAATTGCAATACCAACCTAACCAGGTAAATGATTAAAATTTTTGCCAAACTTCAGTAGGCTCAGTAAAGCCTTTCAAGAGTTAGGGTATTTTCAACAGACAGACGGACGAACGGTCATCGCTAGATCGGCTTAAAATCGATCGTGGATCATTAATATAAATACTTTGTGGATATTTCGGGGTGCTACAAACGGAATGACAAACACCTCTATCACTAGAGTGGAGGGTATAAAAAATCCTCAGCCGGTGCTGGTATTCGAACTATTTGCCTCTTGTTTGTTGCGCCGACGCCTTTTCCACTAACACCTAATTTAATAATGTTTGACAATATCTATGTGTAAGACTCAAAACTTGTATTATACATACTAGTATGTTGTTAGACTATACATTTTTTGAAAAAGGTCTCTCTGTCTCTCTCACATCCTAATGTTCGATTTCCTCACTAGAGTGGAGTGATTATACCCTCCACTCTAGTTAGAAGCATGTGCCATAGCTACTCTACTCATGAAATCACAAAATGAGTATAACCGCTTACTTGAAGGACTTAAAAAACTCAAATTTAAGTACAATGTACCCACTGAAGCAAAACTTTTACTTAAAATTTCATCTTAACGTTTTTTTTTTCAAAACTTTGTTATATTTATTTAAAAAATTAATAACTTTATAATCTAAAAAACTTATTTATCTTAATATTTTTGTTTTCTTTTTTTTCTACTTTTAGGTAAGTACTGTTTTCCTTAATTTGAGATGGGTTTCGTAGCAGCCGCATGCAAAAAAAAACGAAAAGCACACAAGCAAAAAAAAATCTCTGCCATTTAAGTAACCCCATCATAAATAAAATGGTCCCGAAAAAAAACCCCAACAGTTAAACAAACTATAGTTGTTACTTAACTACCCTAAAAGTGACATAAACGAGTAGACAAATGTTTAAATATAAGGCAAGTATAACAACATAAATTACAACAAAAAAAAAACAAATACTTTTTTTTTACACAAACAAATGTACAACTATTTCTAAAAAAATAGCAACAAAAAAATTTAACGTCTAAAATAACAAAACAAAAAAAAATCTAAAAAAGGCTACAAACTGTCAACAGCATAGACTTACAGAACACAGAGAAAGAATCGTATACATGTTTAGTTAGAGGGGCAGTTTTTTTGTATGCCAAAAATGTTTTTCTTTCAGTTTTGAATGTCTGGACAAATTTTTATTCTCTTAGGTCTAAAAATTATATTATAAAAAGCATAAAATAAGAGATATAAGAGATCAACAAAAAACTGAAAAATTGCCGTTTCTTCCCCCTCGTTTGTATTTCCGAAATATGAATTTAGGTCGCGAAAAAAATACGTGTCCCTTTATTTTATCTGCTCTACAAAATAAATCCAATTCCATAAAGATCCGCGGGTGACACTAAGGAGACTTCCCTTGTTAGATTTCTTTTAAATTTATTGCCCGCAAGAAAAACCGACATTTTTGAAAATTTGAATTAGCGATATCTCGAAAACCGTTCGAACGATTTTAAAAATATTTTGGTACGTTTTCAGCGCACCAAGTTATTAAATAAGATCTATTAAAAGACATATTTTTTTAATTTTCAAAAATCCAAAACTTTGATCGCCGGGCTTCATGGGTTAATTTCATCCGATTGGCCCAACATTTTTACCACATCATTTTTAGGTCTCATAGATTGAATATTTTCCGGAACACTTGTTTAAATCAAATGTTGAAGAAAAAAATGTCACTCTAATGTTTAGTATAACAAAAAATACTAATAATGCAAACAAAAAATGTGTGTAAAATATAAAAATAGTAAAATTATTTAAGTGTGTGTGTGTGTGTACGTTTGTGTTTGTATATGTCTGTATTTGTATGTGAAATTTTAATGTAAACGAAGACATCTGTCAGAGATCAACACAAACGTCAACTATAACAAAAAAAATAAAAAATGGTATAGAGAAGAGTGGTATCTGTTTACAATCGGCTATACCGAATCTTTAAATACTCTGCACAATTTTTAGATAAACAAGTAAGAAAACTATAGTCGGTGGAAGACCTACCATATAAAACCCTACAGCAGTGTTTTCCGGAAAATGGGTTCCAAATCCATACATGGACCAATTGGGTCTATCTTTTGTCAAATCTTTAATAAATGTAGCAATCACAAACAAACCAAATTTTAGTGAAATAGTAGTCTTCTATTTGTTGCTAATAAACCGCTTTAACTGAATATCGGGCGAAATTTCCATATGGAGCCCTACTCTTAAAGAAAAAGGTTCATTATATTAATGAAAACTGTCATAAATACAATTAAAATCTTCATTAAAGTTCGTCCAATGTAACAGTATCATAAATTTAATGAAACAGTTTCATAATTGTTCATAGATTTAATATTAATGAAATTTTTCATTAAATTTATGAAAGATTTCATAAATAAATTGAATAAAATTGCACAAAATTCTATTAAACTCATCATAAATATAAAGAAATGTTTCATAAATACGATGTAACATTTCATGGATTTAATTTTTTTATTAAATATTTGATAAAATTAGGAATCAATTTTATAGTATTTATTTATGAACCACTTCATTGGTTCTATGAAATACATAGTTCCATAATTATAATAAAATATTTTTAAAAATAATATTATTTTTATGAAATGGTTCATAGTATTTATGAAACATTTCATAATATTTATGACACAGTTACATTGGACGAACTTTAATGACAAGTTGCATTATATTTACGAAAAGATTTCATGGTATTTATGAAATGTTTCATTAAAGAAATAAAATTTATGATATTTACATTGGAAGAACTAAAATAAGGAGCTATAATTGTTTTGCCCCAATTTCTTAACCATATTATAAAAAATCATTTGACACGTTTATAATATTTTTTCATGAAATTTTGTGAAGTGCATTTCATGCACTTTTTTCATTAAACTTCATTATATTTATAAAGGTTTCATTCTTCATTATATTTATGAAGGTTTCATGAATATAATGAAATTTTATGACAAAAATATTTATGAAACAATGTCATAAATATTATGAAGCAGTTTTAAAAATATAAAAATATAAAAATAATAAGTCACAAAAATATTTTACAACGAATTTTTGTCACTCAAAAATATTTTACACTAAAAAAAAGACATTCGAAAAAAATTTTATACTTAAAAAAAAATTTTACACTCAAAAAAAATTTCGTAAATTATTTTTTTTTCAAAAATAATTAAGAAAAAAGTTTTTTTTACACAAAATAAAATATTTCTAATAGAAAATGTTTTTTTTCACGTTAGAAAATTTACTATCACTTAAAAAGGGCATTGTGGACGGTATTCATAGATTCGGCCAAGTCGAATTTATTTTTTATACCCTCCACTCTAGTGATAGAGGGTATATATAAGTTTGTCATTCCGTTTGTAACTGATCGAAATATCGGTCTGGGAACCCATAAAGTATATATATTCATGATCCCCGATCGATTTTAAGACATTCTAGCGATGTCCGTCTGTTCGTCTGTCCGTCTGTCTGTGGAAATGGTGATCACGGTCAAAATATTACACGAAGATGACTGAAGCTTAACAAATTTATTGGAAGTTCTCCTGAGAAGTTTGGTATTGCATTTGAGCGATATCGGTTCAGCGGTTTAAAAGTTATGAACGAAAATGTAAGGACACCTCAAAAATTTTCGTACATTCAACATAACCTAAAAATACAAAATGCTTTAATTCGGCTGCTGGTTGACTTATGTGAACATAATTGAACACCAATTGGTATTTAAACAAGTACCAACATATTTTGAGACAAAAAAAGGAAGAAATCGCGGATTTTTTTGTAACAAATTTTTTTTTCGCGGAAATTTTTTTCACAAAATTTTTTTTTTTCAAAAGTGATTTTCTTTTAAATAATTTTTTTTTTTCAATAATCTTTTAGAAATTGTGGAGGGTATCACTACATTCGGCAAGGCCGAATTGAACTTTTTTACTTGTTCTACTTGTTTAAATTTGAGATTGGGCAGCTAAAAAAAACAGATAACTCTTATTTTTCTTCCCTCTTTCCCATATGCAAGTTTCAGGACAATCGGTGGGTGCACTCGGAAAGACCTCCCTTGTTAACATTTAAAATCAAAATAGTCAAATCGGTCCAGACATTCTCCGATTTTAGATATATCAAAAAAAAATGAGTGTTAAAATGGGCATGGTAAATTTTTCTTTTTGTTGAAACTTAAGTTTGATTATCCCAGCAAAACTTTGGTAATGGGTAGTGATTATATAACACATTACCAGGTAATGTATATGACTTATTTGTAGCATTATTTTATGATGTCTTACCAAACATTTGTTCCACAACGTATTATTTTCAAGTGAAAAATAATGCATTACTAATAATTTGCTACGTAATGCATGATTATTGGAAAAAAATGTATTTCATATTTGTTATTTCTAAACATTAAATCATGGATGACTTATATTTGGTTACATTATGTATTATTTGAAAGTTTGAAATAATGTATTCTATATATATAAAAGAGTTGGGTGAGTGAGTGACTGACTGACTGACTGACTGATTCATCATCGCCCAGCCCAAACCGCTGAAGCTAGAGACTTGAAATTTGGACTGTAGGTTCACCTCCCGGAATATAGATCCACTAAGGCTGGATTTTTGCCAGTGTTGATTCTAAGGGGGTAAAAAGTGTAAAAAACTGTACTTTTGGTACTTTTTATATCTCCCGAAATAATTGTCATAGAGACTTGAAATTTGGACTGTATGTTGTCCTCCCGGAACATAGATCCACTAAGGCTGGACTTTTGCCAATGTTGATTCTAAGGGGGTAAAAAGGGTAAAAAAATGTACTTTGGTACTTTTTATATCTCCCGAAATAATGGTCATAGAGACTTGAAATTTGGACTGTATGTTCACCTCTCGGAATATAGATCCATTAAGGCTGGATTTTGCCAGTGTTGATTCTAAGGGGGTAAAAAGGGTAAAATAGTGTACTTTTGGTACCTTTTATATTTCCTTAAATAATGGTCTTAGAGACTTGAAATTTGGACTGTAGATTCACCTCCCAGAAAATAGGTTCACTAGGGCTGGATTTTTGCCAATGTTGATTCTAAGGAGGTAAAAAGGGTAAAAAACTGTACCTTTGGTACCTTTTATATTTCCTTAAATAATAGTCCTTGAAACTTGAAATTTGTAATGTAGATTCACCTTCCGAGAAAAAAATTCACAAAGGCTGGGTTTTTGGCCAATGTTGATTCTACGGGGGTAAAATGGGTAAAAAAGTGTACTCTTAGTACTTTTTTTTATTTACTGAAATAATGGTCATACAAACTTGAAATTTGGAATGTAGGATCCTTTGCTAAAAAAGCAATATGGAAAGGTACTTTTTGAAAATTTGATTTTAAGGGGCATAAGTAAGGTAAAAAATTTACCTCACTTATGTACCTTTTATAAAAAGTACCTTTTATAAAAAGTACCTTTTATAAAAAGTACCTTTTATAAAAAGTACCTTTTATAAAAAGTACCTTTTATAAAAAGTACCTTTTATAAAAAGTACCTTTTATAAAAAGTACCTTTTATAAAAAGTACCTTTTATAAAAAGTACCTTTTATAAAAAGTACCTTTTATAAAAAGTACCTTTTATAAAAAGTACCTTTTATAAAAAGTACCTTTTATAAAAAGTACCTTTTATAAAAAGTACCTTTTATAAAAAGTACCTTTTATAAAAAGTACCTTTTATAAAAAGTACCTTTTATAAAAAGTACCTTTTATAAAAAGTACCTTTTATAAAAAGAACCTTTTATAAAAAGTACCTTTTATAAAAAGTACCTTTTGTAAAAAGTACCTTTTGTAAAAAGTACCTTTTATAAAAAGAACCTTTTATAAAAAGTACATTTTATAAAAAGGACCTTTATAAAAAGTAACTTTTATAAAAAGTACGTTTTATAAAAAGCACCTTTTATAAAAAGTACCTTTTATAAAAAGTACCTTTTATAAAAAGTACCTTTTATAAAAAGTACCTTTTATAAAAAGTTCCTTTTATAAAAAGTACCTTTTATAAAAAGTACCTTTTATAAAAAGTACCTTTTATAAAAAGTAACTTTTATAAAAAGTACCTTTTATAAAAAGTACCTTCTATAAAAAGTACCTTTTATAAAAAGTACCTTTTATAAAAAGTACCTTTTATAGAAAGTACCTTTTATAAAAAGTATCTTTTATAAAAAGTACCTTTTATAAAAAGTACCTTTTATAAAAAGTACCTTTTATAAAAAGTACCTTTTATAAAAAGTACCTTTTATAAAAAGTACCTTTTATAAAAAGTACCTTTTATAAAAAGTACGTTTTATAAAAAGTACCTTTTATAAAAAGTACCTTTTATAAAAAGTACCTTTTATAAAAAGTACCTTTTATAAAAAGTACCTTTTATAGAAAGTACCTTTTATAAAAAGTACCTTTTATATAAAGTACCTTTTAAAAAAAGTACGTTTTATAAAAAGTACCCTTTATTAAAAGTACCTTTTATAAAAAGTACCTTTTATAAAAAGTACCTTTTATAAAAAGTACCTTTTATAAAAAGTACCTTTTATAAAAAGTACCTTTTATAAAAAGTACCTTTTATAAAAAGTACCTTTTATAAAAGTACCTTTTATAAAAAGTACCTTTTATAAAAAGTACCTTTTATAAAAAGTACCATTTATAAAAAGTACCTTTTACAAAAAGTACCTTTTATAAAAAGTACCTTTTTTAAAAAGTACTTTTTATAAAAAGTACCTTTTATATATAGTACTATTTATAAAAAGTACCTTTTACAAAAAGTACCTTTTATAAAAAGTATCTTTTAATAAAAGTACCATTAATAAAAATTACCTTTTGCAAAAAAAAAAAAAAAAATCTAGGAAAAGTACTTTTTGAAAATTTTATTTAATTTCCTTTTCTTAAGGGGTAAAAATAGTACTTTTGGTACTTTTTATATCCTGAAATAATGATCATAGAAACTTGATATTTGGAATTTAGGATCCTTAAGTGAAAGCAAATTCTGAAAAAAACTTAATTTTTGAAATTTCCTTTTCTTAGAGGATGTAACGGGTAAAAATTTTAACTTTAGGTACGTTCTAATTTCCGGTAGTAATGACCCTAGAATCTTGAAATTTTAAATGTTGGATCATTCGGTAAAAAAACAATCTGGAAAAAATACTTTTTGGAAATTCCGCTTCTTAGTAGGGTAAAATGGCTAAAAAAGTGTTCTTCCTGTAATTTTGATATTTTATGACGTAATAGTTCTAGAAACTTAAAATTTTGGATTTAAAATTCTTCGATGAAACCCAAAATTTTGGGAAAAGTACATTTTGGAAATTCCGTTTCTTAACGGGGTTAAAAAGTATACCTTTTGTCCTTTTAATATTTGCAGAAATAATATTCCTAGACAATTGCAATTTGTAATGTAGGATTCTTCGGTGAAGAAAAAACATACTTGAAAAAGTACTTTTTGGAAATTCCGTTTCTAACGGGGGTAATAAAGTGTAATTTTGGTACTAATTTTTTTTGGTTCTATAATAATTGTCTTAGAAGCTTGAACTTTGAAATGTGGGGTCCTTCGGTGAAAAAAAAACAATCTGCTACGCTAAAGTATTTATAAAAGATTCCGTTTCTAGAGGTGTAGAAAAGTGTTTTTTATACTTTTTATACTTCTTGAAATAATGATCCTAGGCAGCGAAAATTTGAATGCTGTATTCTTTAGTGAAAAAATATTTTGGAAAAAGTACTTTTTGGAAATTCTTTTTTTAAGAGTCGTAAAGGGCATATAAAAGTGTAAGTTTGGTACTTCTTATATTTCTTGAAACGGTTCAGAAAAAAAAGGTTTTTGGAAAATTTAATTTTAAGTGGAAAAGGTGGCAAATAATTATTTGTACCTATCTATTTATTAAAGCATAGAAACTCAAAATTTGACTTGCATTATCCTCCAGCCGAAATAATACCCAAGAGATGGACAGGGCAAAAAGGGGTACGGGTCATTATTAGTGAAATCAATCATGAATATTCTTGACCCCCTCCGATATTGATGAAATTTGGTTAAGTTCTTACACTACGTAAAAAACTATTAAATGCAAATTTTCAGCCCTCTAAGTCAACAGGGGCCGAAAATACGGAGGATCAAAATTTCCCCCAAAATCTCCCAGTCGCGACACTTTACACCGTAAAAACTTAATATCGTTGGTTCTATTATAGCTAGAAAGCCCATTTTTGGTTTGTTTTGAAGCTCATAATATGCTCTACAAGATCTACCATAACCAAAAAAATTTCGGAAAAAAATAAGGGTTACCTCCCTTATTTTAAGGTCGTGATAAAGGGAGGAGAAAATGGGGAGGATGGTATCCCCCGATTTTTTTTTTACTTGACAGTCTAATAGAGAAAGTCCTAATGAATATATTCTAAAATTTTTAAGTTGGGACAGCAATGGGATCACTCAAAATCAAAATTTTTCATAATTTCCCCTAAAATCTCCAAATCGCAACACTCTTGAACCTTAAAAATTTAATATCATAAGTGCTATTGTAGCTACAGAGTCCATTTTTGTTTGTTTTAAAGTTTATAGTACGCTCTACAATACCTACCTTAACCAAAAAATTTTAGAAAAAAAGAACCTGGTGCCCCCTTATTTGAAGGTCATGGCAAAGGGTGGAGGAAATGGGGGGAAAGTATCCCCCGATTTTTTTTTTACTTGGTATTCTCAAAGTACAAGTCCTAATGAACATATCCTAAAATTTTTATGTTGGGACAACAATCAGATCGACCAAAATCAAAATTTTTTACAATTTCCCCCAAAATCTTCAAATCGCGACACTCTTGCACATTACAAATTTAATATCGTGGACTGTATTGTAGCTACAGAGTCCATTTTTGGTTTGTTTTAAAGCTCTTAATATGCCCTACAATATTACTATCACAAAAAAAAAATAAAAAAAATTAGGGGTGCCTTTTGTATTAAAAGATCGTGGCAAGGGGTGGGTGAAATCGGGGGATAGCATCCCCCAATTTTTTTTTACCTTGTTTTTTTTTTTTTAAGAGTAAGTTCTAGAGAGCATATCCTGAAATTTTTATCTTGGGACTCCAATGGGAGGCGCAAGAATGTCGCGATTTGTTAATCTTGGGGGAAAATTTTGAAAAATTTTGATTTTGGTCGATCCCATTTTTGTCCCAATATAAAAATTGTAGACTATGTTCACTAGGACTTGCACTTTGAGAATACCAAGTAAAAAAAAAATCGGGGGGTACTTTCCCCCCATTTTCTCCACCCTTTGTCACGACCTTCAAATAAGGGGGGCACCAATTCCTTTTTTGGAAATTTTTTTGGTTTTGGTATGTCTTGTAGAGCTTATTATAAGCTTTAAAACAAAAAAATGGGCTCTGTAGCTACAAAAGCACTTATGATATTAAATTTTTAAGGTTAAAGAGTGTAGAAAAAGAGTGGTTAAAGAGTGGAAAATTGTGAAAAATTTTGATTTTGAGTGATCCCATTGTTGTCCCAACTTAAAAATGTTTGCCTATATTCTTTAGGACTTTCTCTATAAGATTATCAAGTAAAAAAAAAAATCGGGGGATACCATCCTCCCCATTTTCTCCTCCGTATATCACGACCTTGAAATAAGGGAGGTAACCCTTATTTTTTTCGAAAATTTTTTGGTTATGGTAGGTCTTGTAGAGCATATTATGAGCTTCAAAACAAACCAAAAATGGACTTTCTAGCTATAATAGAACCAACGATATTAAGTTTTTACGGTGCAAAGTGTCACGACTGGGAGATTTTGGGGGAAATTTTGACCCTCCGTGTTTTCGCCCACTGTTTACTTAGAGGGCTGAAAATAAGTGTGCGTCAGTTTATCACTTAGTGTTACAACTAAACCAAATTTCATCAAAATCGGAGGGGGTCATGAAAATTTTTAGCTATTTTTGATTGATTTCACTAAGACTGACCCGTACCTAAATTGGTACAAATGGTGTAAAATGGTATTTGTATACCTATAAGATAAATACAGTAGCACTTTTTATTTCTGTAACGCATATTATATGGAGAGGAATGAAACTTGCAAGGAGATTGAATTGGAATGATACTTTTTACTAAAATTTTTCTTATTAAACTTTTCAACTCCATATCTTCTCTCTCTATATGTTATTTTACCCAAATTTTTTTTTATTCCAATTTCTTTTTTCACTGAAATATTTATTCACTCAAGATCCAAAATCCCGATATAAGAGCTCGAAAATTGTCAAAATCTTTTTCACCGGAACGAACATGACAACGTACCACCGAAATTATTCAAATTTTATTGTTTAAGTTATTCAATGAAACAGGGATGTTAAATGGGGTTTTCAATTTTGTACCAACTTTCACAAAAAATTGTACTTTTTGGACCCTCACGGTACCATTTTTTTTATAAAGTCTTAATTAAAAACATGAAAGTGTTAAATTTGGTTGTGCCTAATCTTTTATACCGTCCAGCATGCAAACAAATACAAAATAATTACATTTTGTCAAGGACGTTTTTGAACAATTTCTTAAAATCTGGTCAGTGTTTGAAACTTTTTCTATAGGAATAACTCTCACAACTCTAGAATTTTTTGACAGAAAGTATGTGCCTGATTGTGAGTGTATGAATATGAAAAATGTATCTGAGTGTGTGAACACGAACAATTCATCAAGATCTAAAATTTTTCGGCTATCTTAGTTTTTCTTATGAAAAAGTTAAGTTTTTGTCTATGTGTAGATGATTGAGACTTCTGTGAAAAATTGTGAGACTTTTTCTTTAATAAAAGTGAGTAAGAATTTCATCAAGTGAACAGTTCATGCGAATAACGACGAATAAGCAACTTTTTTCGAATTTTTTGCGCAAATGGAAAAATTTTGGTAAAATTTAGATTTTTTTTGTCTAAAAAATGGCTTTGAAAGTGCAATTCATTCAAGCAAAATAAGAAGTCCAATTTTTGGCAAGCTCTCTTTCGAAAACCTTACAAAAATTTTGTATATGGGTAGAAGTGAGTTAAATCTAAAAGCTAATGCAAAAAAATTGGCAAAAATATTAGCTTTTAATTGTGGCCTGTAATATTTTACAAATAGTCTTTTCGTCCTTATTCGCATGAACTGTTTAAAAAGTGTCAAATTCTGCGGTCTTTTCTATAAAAACAAGTTTTTAACATCTGGAAATTTTTCTAAAAAAAAGTTTCACAGTTCCCTGGCGGCTGCGATCTGTTAATAATTTTCACATATAGAATAAAATTGACTATTAACTGAATAAATTTGACATTAAAAGTTTTTCTGATGATTATAATAACTGGATTATATGAAACTAGTAAAAAACGAACCAGAATGTCTTAAATTTTTAGAAAAATTAATTTTTCTTTCACACCTTTCTCAATTCAAACCATATATAACAGTTTAGACTTTTTAAAATGTACCAAATGAGTTGCGGTAGTACCATGGTACTTTTAAAGGTCAAAATGTACCAAAAAAAGTACAATTGTACCAACTTTAACATCCCTGCAATGAAATATTATTTTATGAAAGACTTAAGCGTCCACAATTAAATAAAACAAAGACTACATATGAGTCATTTTTTGAAATCGGTAGGGTAATCCTGATCCTTCTATTATCCGGTATTTAACATAACCGGTAACGAAGTTCCGGCGGGCGAGCTAGTTATTTATAATTGGATTGGGTTTCTATTCGGGAAAAAATTCCCGGGAATTCCCGGGAAATTTTTTTCTTAAAATCCCGGGATTTTTCAATCGGAAAATTTCGGGAATTTGTCAATAACTTTTTTTAAAAAAAATTTATCAAATTACCCATTTTAATACCATTTTTTATGATTTATTGAAATACAATTAAAAATTATTGCAGAAAAAATAGTTAGGGTATGCTTCAGGTTGCATAAAAGTATTTTAAACAAACCAGCTTTCTAGCCTAAAATATTACAAAAGTAAAATTTTTTAAAGATGAATATTTAAATTTAAAGACTGATATTTGAAACGGTTATTTAAGTAATTCGAAAGTTTTTCGAAATGCAGCTTTCAAATAAAATGCTGATTATTACTGGTCAGCATTATTCGAATTTACCAAAAAGCATTTACAAACTCATACATTTGAAAAAACATAAATTCGTGAAAAAACAACATTCTGTATGTAGTATTTTCATAGCCAAAGCAAATACGTTAACCCAAGGTCCAATACTTCTACAAAAATGAGGTTTTTGTGAATTTTCTAAGTTTAAAATAGAAGTAAAGAAAACTATTTTACATAAGAAAACATCTGAGGGTGTATTAAAAAGATAAATGTGGCCATATTTTGAAAAATAATATTTTACATATGATAAGATTCAGAATTTGTTTTATTCAAAAAATTCCCGGGAATTCCCGGGAATACAATTTTTTTTTAAACGATTTCCCGGGAATTGAAAAAGTCCGGGAATTTAGAAACCCTAAATTGGATGCATAATGCATTACAATAACATAAAAAATAATTATTTTATAAAAAAATGCATAGGTTTAAACTAGAGATGGGCTCACGACTGGAAATTTCTAACGACACACACTCACGAGCATATTTGATCTACTTACACTCACTTACAATCACGTGAGTAAATTTAATACAAAATTACTTTTTCACTACTCGTAACACCTTATATATTATCTTCTGGTATGCTATATAATTTCATTTCTCGTAACCTATAAAATATCATATATTTTACACCTTACTCGTATTCTTCGTTATAAATTTATGACTTATTTTATACCTTACTGGTATTCTTTGTGATAATGTGGATGCATTACTTTGAGTCTCATCGCCTGTTAAAATCATCAATGCTGCAATGTATAAAATAAGAGATCCTATACCTTATTTTATACCTTATTTGGTAATCTAAGTTTTGCTGGGATGACGAATATTTAAAAAAAAATTACCCAAATCCATTCTTCTATTTTCGATAAATCGAAAAATGGGCGTGAAAGTGGGCGTTAAGTGGGAATGAAAACTTTTTCTTTTCATAAAAAATTATATAGGCTTTTCAAAACAATTAACCAATTCGGTCAGCCATTCTGCAATTTTAGATCTATCGAAAAAAAGTGGTCATGAAAGGGAGACGCGGCCATTTTTGCCCCGTAGGAATCTAAATTGGACTGTCGATATTTTTCAAATATATCGAAAAAGTGATCGTAAAACTGGGCGTGGTCAAATCCGTAGAACTTATGTTGTTTTTTGACGAACATTAAAAAAATACTAGTGAAGTCGGTCTAGCCTATCTCCGATTTTAGATTTATCAAACAAAAGTGGGCGTAAAAGTGGACATGGTCAATTTTTCTTTTCGTTACAACCAAAGTTTGACTATAACGAACATTAAAAAAAAAAAATTAAACCAAATCGGTTTAATAAAAAAAAATTGTTAACACTCAAAAAAATTATACACTCATAAAAATTTTACAGTCAAAAAAATTTTACACTCAAAAAAAGTCTTTTACTCCAGTCAAAATTTTTGTATAATTTTTAAACGTTAAAAATATTACCATCACTTTAAAAGAAGTTGTCTACTCAAATTTATTTTGTTTTTAAAATATGTTGGCCATTGTCGAGTATCCCTGGATTTTTTACTTGTTGCTGAATTAAGTTGTTTCCAATGGTAGCACAAATCAGCAATATCCTTGGTTCTACACACATATTTCATTTGTAAACAAAATTTTAAAATTGTTTAAAAAAATTTTACGACTTGAAAAAAAAAATTATAAACAAAAAAATTTAACGTCGCTTACATCTTTCTTTTTAAAACATTTACAAACGTAATTTTATTTTTTTGTGCTCAACATGTGTTGCTGTTGCTATAGCTTTTTTTAAAGAAAAAAACCTTCCTTTTGCTGCCAACATAAAATAAGCAACACTGCTTAAGTTAAAAATTTGAAATGAAATACAAAACTGTCGGAGCAAAAAAAAAACCCCAAACTTAAAAACACTACAAACTGTTTAAGGCGCGGAAGTTATTTTAGGTCTTTTGCGGTAGTTTTTTTGTTGTTCTTGTTGTTTAGAATGTTGTTTTTATTACAATATTTTGTTTAGAATCTGTTTTTTTTTGGTGAAAAGGGGTGTTAAATTTAGTTTTTTACGATTTTTTTTCTCTTTACGATTTTTTTTTCTCTTTAGTTTTTTACGATTTTTTTCTCTCATCATTCTGTAAATATTAGTTAAAAAATAAGTAAATCTTGGTGGTACTATAGTGTTTTACTAAAATTGTGTTATAAAATTTAATATATCCTTTTACAGATTTTTGGGTTTTTATATTTTGTGTTTTATGTGTTTGTTTGGGAAGACCTTTATTTATTTGTGATATAAATAATGGAAAAAAAGGAATTTAAGGAAAACAGTTAGTTCTGATTTCGCAGTATTTCAGAATAAAAGTTTTAAATTGCAAAACAAATATTTAATGGAAAAAAAATAAATTGAAAAAGAATTTGAGCAACATTTTTGAGAAAAATAAAGTTCATTTCAATTCGTTTCAGTTTCCATTCCAATTTGTTCCCTATTCTCTGTCTCTTTTCATTTTGTTCCATGTTTCGTTCCATATCTTTCCATTGGGTTTTCATTCACTTAAAAGAAAAACTCTGTCAAAAAATCGGTAAAGTGATTTTCAATTTGAATTAGCAAACTTTTAGCAGCTTTTTCTGCTGAAATATTTATTTTCGATAAATTCTCTGTCACGCAGTTTTAGAAAACATCTGAAATTTTTCTGCAATTTTACTGATTCTGTTTGCTGAATTTCAAGTATTTTTGTGCAGATTATTTTGTTATTTTACAGAAAAAGTCTGTTGACTTTTTTTCCAAAAAATTTTCTAAGTTTTTTTTAATTTTTTTCCAAGTTTTTTTAATAAAAAATTATTAGAAAACAAAAAAAAAACAGCCGATTGATTTTCAATTGTACAGAAATATTAAGTTTTTTTTTTGTTTGATCTTAAAAATTTTACTTTTGAAAAAAACTTTAAGTTAAAAAAAAGTAACACTTTGAAAAAATTTTTTAGCAAACTGAATCCGCTAAAAGTAGCAGATTTATCATATGCCTCAAACTGTATATAGTTTTTCTGCTGAAATTGACAGATTTTTATGCTAAAATCCGCAGATTGATCAGCTGAATTCAGCTGATTTTTCTGCTGTCTCCACAGATTTCTCTGTTTATTTCACTAATATAATCAGGACAGATATTTAGCAAACCGCGTCTGCTAAAATCAGCTTGGGGTTCCTGGATTCAAAATTTCAAGTTTTTAGAACCACTGTTCAGGAAATCAAAAAAAAAATCCAAAGTACTATTTTTCCGCCTTTAAGCCTCTTAGAATCAGAATTTTCTAAAATATATTTCATTCTAAATGATTTTTATAAACATTATTTCAGGAGATCGAAAAAGTTCCAAAGTACGTTCTTTTAGCATCTTAAAATCAAAATTTTCTAAAAAGTACTTTTGTCAGAGTACTTTCCGCAGCATGATCGTACATTTAAGATTCCATGTTTCTAAAGTTTTTAAGCAAAAAAGAGGTAAAAAATATTAGAAGTCCTTCTTGAGATCTTTAATAAATTCCACAAACCAAATTCTTTTTATATAAAATAAATAAAATTTATTTAACACAAAATGTGAACAATTTAAAAGTTTGAAAACGAATGAAAAATATTTAGACAAAACAAAAAGTTTACATAAAATATTTTTCAAAGACAACTTAAATATTCATGTTGAATGGAAAAGTATTTTCTCAACAAAGTATATTTCTAACAAAAAAATGATAAGTAGTCGGTCAAGACTGACCATATAATACCCATATTCCCGAAAAATGGGTCCCAAGTCTAAACATGGACCGATTTGGTCTATCTTTTGTCAAATCTTTAATAAGTGTAGAAAATACAAGCCAAATTTAAGTGTAATTGGCTTTATTTGTTGCCAAGAAAGTATGCTAATGGACAAAATTCATAGTATTTATGAACAAATACATAAAAAATTATGAACTTTTTCATTCAATTTTCGAAGTTCTTTATAGTATTTATGAAAAAATGAAAAATATTTTTTTAAATTCCACATATTATGATTTATTCACAAATACTATAAAAAAGTTCAAAAGTATTATGAAAAAGTTAACACATTTTTATGAATTTGTTCATAAATACTATGAATTTTGTTCATGGGTAATTTTTTTTGTTTGCGGCTGTTATGGTCATTTGACCCATATTTAAAGGGGACGTTTGTATGGGGGCTAGATAAAAAACAGACCGATTTCAATTTTTATAGGACAAAAGAAGCATAAGTTTCAAATCGCTAAATCGACTTAAAAAGTGATTCTGAGTCAATTGGTATGCTTGGAGGTGGGTCTAGGACCAATATTTCGGATAGTTACAAACATCAGCACAAACTCATTATACCCTGTTCCACAGGGTGGTGTAGGGTATAAAGATAGAAAATGTTATAAAGTACTTTTTAGCCAAAGATTTTTAAAAGGTACATTTTTAACATTTTTTTTTTTTTTTTAAATTTCAACTTTGTATAACCATTATTGCAGGAGACACAAAAACTTAAAGTGCTTTATTCCACTTTACCACCATAAAGTCGGATTTTCGAAAAATAATTTTTTTTTTTAATTTTTAGGACCACCGTTTTAGGAGGTCGAAAAAGTACCAAAGTACAAGTTTTTACCCATTTTAGCCTCTGTGAACCAGAACTTTTTTTAAATATACATACTTTGTTAGAATCAAAATTTCCAAAAAATTTCTAATTTTTCCAAAATGTGTTTTTTCACTTTCGATTCCAGTTTTAAGGACAACTGTTTTCGGAAATCAAAAAAGTACCAATGCACAATTGTTTACTCCCTTTTAGCCGCTAACAATCAGAACTTCCTAAAAAATATCGTCTTCAAATATTTTTTTCTGCCGGAGGATCCTATACCAAATATTTTTTATGAACTTAATTTCAGGAGATCAAAAAAGTACCAAAGTACACTTTTTTAATCCCTTAGAATCAAAATTTTCAAAAAAGTACTTTTGTCTAACATTAAAATGTTCAATTCTGTAAAAATATTTAAAATGAAAAGCTGGAATAAAATGTTTTAAACTTTTTTTTTTCAAGGATTCTTCATTTTAAATATAAAATTTTTACAAACAATATTTCAGAAGATTAGAAAAGTACAAGAGTACATTTTATAAAATAATTTCTGTCAGATTACCTTCCGCAGGATGGTAAAATTTTCTAAAGACATTTCAGAAAGTTTAAAAAAGACCAAAACTACATCTTTTTACTTTTATTTACCCCATTACACCGTCCGACAGCCAATATTAAACATTAACCGGATGATATGCATCTGAAAGTAGAGATCAAATGGAGTAAAACTGCATTTACAGTTTTTAATTTCGTGATCCTGTTTCCTTTTAAAAGGACTTCAAAGTTTTAAAGGATACATTTTGTAAAATATTTTTGAAATACTGTGTACTTGTCCTAAGATGACACTGGTGATGGCAAATGAATGAGGAGGATCTCCCCTAATTTTTTTTTTTTTGCCAAATTAGGATAAAAGGATGCGAATAACGTCATTTGAAAACTTTATCAAAATATTTTGTTAAAAATTTTTAATGATATTGAAGGATACATTTTTGAAGGGACGTAACTTACCTCCTTTTTCCTGATATGTAAAAATAATAAAATAGGAAAATTCGAGGAGATCTTTCTCTTTCATTTTCTATCACTAGGGGAATCGTAGGACAAGTACAAATACTAAAAAAATATTTTATAAAATGGAATTTCTCTAAAACTTTGAAGTCCTTTTAAAAGGAAACAGGATCACAAAAAGAAAAACTTTAAATGCAGTTTTACTACATTTAGTCTCTAGTTTCAAACGTATATTATTAAGTTCGTGTTTAACGACTTTTTTCATTTTTGTCGGACGGTGTAATAAGAGATTTGTCAGATCGTAAGATATTTTTCTTATAGAAAATTCTTAGATTCTGAGACATTGTTCATATAGAAAAAAATCTCCGATTTTGAGACATTTTTCGTATTAGAAAAATTCTCACATTTTGAGACATTTTTCGTACAGAAAATGTATCAGATTCTGAGAAATTTTTCGTATGGAAAAATTCTTAGATTCTTAGAAATTTTATGTATAAAAAAAATTCTTCGACACTGTTTCTATAGAAAAATCTAAGATTCTGAGGCAGTTTTTTTTATAGAAAATATCTGTAGCTCTTATACAGGAATATTTAAAATTATTTTCTTGTATCCCCTTTTTGTGTAAATATTTATATTTAATTTTTTGTTAACTAGTCTTAAAAACCAAAGATAATGATGAATAATGGTTGATTTTATTTTTTCAATATAAAATTTATGAATTTTAAAATAATATAAACCTTTAGGCCATAAAAAGGATTTTCTTTGTTAAGAAAAAATTCAAATAGAATTTAAAAATTGATAATAATCTTATATGTAAATTTCAAAATCAAAAATATAAACAGTGATAGTCAAAAAAATATCACCCATTAAGTTTTTTATTTTAAATTTAATGCTTTTGAGTTTTATTTGGCAATTAAGTGTCTAAAATCATTATAAAATAAGAGATTTCTTTAAAAAAAATTAGTTAAACCTAAATATATGCTATTTGTTAGCGTATGCCGCCTACTGTTTTCAGTGGACTTGCGTTCTAATCTAAAATTATCCATATCGACCTTCTTTGAAACTTTGAAACTGCGAAACTACTAAACGGATTTAAAAAAACTAAACGGCAATCGAAAGATTTTAAAATTAATTTTAAATATGTCTTTCATGCGTCACTTTTTCCATAAAGAGGAAGTTTGAAACACACTTTAAAATCATATTCATTTTCGCAAAACAAAAAAATATTTTGTAGCAGAAAACTCATAGTTATTTATAATTTCTCATAGTATCAACACCGATGATGTATTCTTTTAATGTACTACATAAAGAATTTTATTAAAAAACTTTTAACTTTAAAAACAAAAAAGTCTATAAAAAGAGGTGAAATTTAAATTACTACATTCTATGCTCTTACTAAAAAAATCTGCTCACAAGTTTGGTAAATAATTGATAAGCTGAATTTTGTACAAAAGTTGACATTCGACAACCATAAAACTTAAATATATTTTACTTATGCTATTTTTTATGCACAACTGTATACGAAAAATTCTTACCTGTTTTTGTTATCCCATCAAAATTTAAAATCTCTACCAAAGGCCCAGATTTAAATATTTATAAAAAAGGATAATTCCATAAAAGGAGGTAATTTAAAAATGTTTATTAACATATTAAATCATAATTTTATTTTTATTTTGAAAAAGTTTTAAAAATGTAAGTTTTAAGTTTCTTTTTTTTATCCTTCCAAAAAAAAAAAAAACACAATCTTATCAAGTGGAAAAAAATAACATAAAAAGAGAACTTGAAAAAAAAACATACAAAAGAATATTTTAACTTTATCAAAATAAATATAACAGCTTTTTTCAAGGGGAAGTTCCGGTTTCCGGTTTTTTTTTTTGTAACAAAAAGAAGACTACTGAAATAAAAAAAACATGAATTGTGAATGTGTAGAAATACAATCCTTTTTTGTAAAGATATTTATGTAGTTGCTGCTTTTTACTCAAAAAACTGTTCCCTATTAAAGTTATATAAGTTCATATGAAATTGTGCTTGAAAATTTTTTAGATATTTTTTGAGTTGTTAAGCTAGTAGCACTGAAAAGGGAACTGCATTTAACTTTTTTTACTAAATAAAATTTGTTGAGATTTAAGCGATTTTTTGAAGTGAGTTTTATAACAAAGGTTTTTTTACGTTATATCTTAACATGTGTAGTTATTAATAAATTGAATTTGTTAAGAATTTGTTATTAAATGAAACAAGTAGAAAGTTCAACTTAAGTCTTGTAAATAAATTATTGCATACATCCTTAAAGTATGCAACATTTTTTATTTTTTATTATAACCTAAAACTGTGCCTTATAGAACATCATTATGTTAATAACACTGTGCAACAAATTAAAGATTGTCGGGTGTACTATATTAACACAAAACAAATGAAAAAAGACTATCAGAAGAAAAAAATCCTTAACCCATTTCGGTCCGAGATTCAATTTTAATTTTATTTTTGGAAAAAGGCACTTTTTTAGCGTTATTTTCTACCCCTGATCCCAAAAATCTTGTCAAAAAAGTAGCTTAAATAGTTTAAAATGATTATAATTAGTGGAATTTGATATCAAATTATTAAATTATTTCTAAAACGATTAATGAAATCGAGCTCGAATAAACCTTCTCAAAATATAATATTTTAAAGCTCGAATAAAACAATAAAAAAACAACAGCAACAACCACACAAGAATTGAAAAACCATGATTTAGTTGATACTTGCTTAACAGCCAACTTAGCGTATCGGTCTAGAGTGATCGTACCTAAGAGGCAGTTAATAGCAAAAACATTACAGATCATGGGTTCAATCCCTGGCGGCTGCGATCTGTTAATAATTTTCACATATAGAATAAAATTGACTATTAACTGAATAAATTTGATATTAAATGTTTTTCTGATGATTATAATAACTGGATTATATGAAACTAGTAAAAAACGAACCAGGATGTCTTAAATTTCTAGAAAAATAAATTTTTCTTTCACACCTTTCTCAATTCAAACCATATATAAAACAATTTTTATTTTTTTAATAAAAATTAATCAGAATTTGAACAGTTTCTTAATTTTTTTAAAGTTGTTGGAAACCTTAAAAAAACTATAATAAAATGACTTCTGATACGTTAGGATAGAATACCTTCTCTCGATAAATTGTGGTTTTTGCAATTAATTGTGCAATTTTATCATTATTTTATTTATTTTTTAATCCACACCGCACAAAAGTCAGGACGATAAAAAAATTTGCTTCCCGAAATAAATTTTTGAAAATCCCAAAAATTTTTAAAAAATCTCGTGAATCCCAGGATTCAAAATATCCCGAAAATTTTTCTTCAATCCCGTATCCCGGGATTCAGAAAAACCAATCCCGATTGGAAGTCCTACTACGGACAGACGGACAAACGGACGGCCATTCATAGAATATCTTTAAATAAATCAAGGGTCAATAATATATATGGGCATTCCATGCCAAATCGGACACTTTGGATTTTTTTAAGATTTCCACATTTTTTTACAGTTTTTAGTAGCCTTCAAAAACTCCTTCGTGGTAAATTTTCAGATTTTTTTATGATCCGTTAAAAAATATTGAATTTTTAAAAATAAGAGGTATATGTGGCATTCCATGTCAAATCGGACACTTCGAAATTTTTTTTTTTTTAGATTTTCCCAATTTGTTAACAGTTTTTAGTACCCTTCGAAAACTCCTTCTTTGGAACAAACTAATACTCTATCTCCAATTTCTAAGGGGGCTTCCACACAAAACGACATTTTTTTAAAATTTGCTCCAACCGCTCTAACTGCCCTAATAATGCCCTTAGAGCAACAAAATGTATGACTGACCCACAATATTTTTTTAGTCCAAACATTTTTCCGAACACACCTACCCTCTATCTCTAATTGTTAAGGCGGTCCCCATACATTTTTTTTATTTTTTGTAAATTTGTTTTATTTAATCAGCTTCTACCGGTCCAATGGTACGTCCGAGAGGGGTCACACTACGTGACAGTTTTTTGACCAAATGTATCTGACACCTAATCTTTATGTACAATTGTCCGCTGAATCCGAATATGAAGTCAGAATGGTCAAAAGTAGAACAGTTTTCGAGATATTAGAAAATAAGCGTTTTTTGTGTTTTTAAAAAAGATGATGTCACTTAAATGCAAATATCTTCAAAGCTATTCGTCGATTTATGTATTTCTTTTTTTTAATGAAAGATAATAAAATTACTAAAATAACCATGGGTCGCTTGTGAAGATTAGTTAAGAAATGACAGAGTTACAGTGGACAAAAGTTCAAACTTCATGAAAAATTTGATGATTTTTTGCAATTTTGCTCTTTTCAAGTTATTGTTTTTAAACCAAACAATTAAAAATTATAATGTTTTATTACATAGGACATTATTTTATTTCAATACGAACATTTTGCGCCCAACAAGACCCAGATTGGTGCAAAAATGACAAAGCTACAGAAGATTTAGTGAATTAATCCACCTTTCATTACTAACATTTAGCTTTGTATATTTACTTGTGTTTTAAAAAAAAAAATCGAAAAGTGGGATAATTCAATTAATCTACTGTAACTTTGTCATTTTTGCACCGATCTGGATCCTATTCTTATTGAAATAAACTAACGTTTTAAGTGATAAAATTTTAAACAAATTTATTGTTTGGTTTTAAAAAAATAAGTTGAAAAGAGCAAATAACGGTAATTTTCTCGATTTTCTCGTAAAAATATCTCGAAAACTGTTCTACTTTTGACCATTCTGACTTCATATTCGGATTCAGCGTTCGGATTTACGTAAAGATTAGGTGTCAGATTCATTTGGTCACGACTTTGTTGAAAATTTGTGACACAGTGTTATTAGTGAGACGGACTCCCATTTATTTTTACCCGACAACATTTTTTTAAAATATACCTACGGTAATTTTCTCGATTTTCTCGTAAATATCTCGAAAACTGTTCTACTTTTGACCATTCTGACTTCATATTCGGATTCAGCGTTCGGATTTACATAAAGATTAGGTGTCAGATTCATTTGGTCACGACTTTGTTGAAAATTTGTGACACAGTGTCATTAGTGAGACGGACCCCCATTTATTTTTACCCGACAACATTTTTTTAAAATATACCTCACTCCCTAATTAGGCTCCCATACAAAATTAAACTTTTATAAAATTTGCTCCAACTTTTATTTGTATGGGAGCCTACTTAGGGAGCGGAGATAGGGCGTAGGTATGTTTTAAAAAAATGTTGTAGGGTAAAAATAAATGGGGGTCGGTCTCACTAATGACCCCTCTCGGACGCACCATTGGAAGCTGATTAAATAAAACAAATTTACAAAAAATAAAAAAAATTGTATCGGGACCGCCTTAACAGTTAAAGATAGAGGGTTGGTATGTTCAGAGAAAATGTTTGGGGGTCGGTCATTCATTTTGTTGCTCTAAGGGCACTATTAGGGTAGTTAGAGCGGTTAAAGCAAATTTTAAAAAATGTTGTTTTGTGTGGGAGCCCCCTTAGAAATTGGAGATAGGGTATTAGTTTGTTCCAAAGAAATGTTAAGACGAAAAAATTAATGAGGGTCGCTCTTGTGAAGGACCCCTCTATGACGCACCATTCGAGCAGTAGAAATGATTTTAAGATTGGAAAATTATAATAAAATTTTTTCAAAAAATTTTAAAAAATAGTAATAATCGTTATCTCACAATTGATGATAGAAGTTTTACACAAAAAAATTTTAAAAAAATCGAAGAGTACAAACATTTTTAAAAATCAGATTTAAATTTTAAAACTTAAAAATCGCATACTAGAGCGCACAGTGTTGTGACCTTGGCCATAAATGGTCAAACTAAATGTCTTAAAACTTAAGGTTATATGAATTTTATTTTAAGAAAACATCATAAATAAAACAAATCCAAAACAGTTTATAGATATCTTTAATAGTTTTTAAGTTACATGTCTCTAAAGTTGAACTTTTTGAAATATATCATATTTTGGTTTTAAAATCTTTGAAATCCACATGTACTTGTAACGGTTAAACAATTATATTGCATTTAAAATTCGACCTTGTTGGTAATGAAGTTTTAAGTTAGATATGTTGCTTGTATGATAATGCTGTTTTGGTCGACATAAGTTAATCATATGGCAAGTAACGTTGTTATAAAGTGAGTTCCAAAGAAAATACTAATTTATTTTGCAAATTTCATATTTGATAGTCAGCCATTTTTGTGGCCCTCATTGGCGCGCTTAGTTCTTTGCAGAAAATATTGGTATAAGTATGTAGATTACAAATAACAAAAGAACTCGTCCACGTTTTTCCACTTTTTTTTTTAATCAATTTTTTTTTTTGTGGGAACCCGAATATAAATTTGGAAATTTTTTTAACGAAAACACCAAGATGCAGCAGTTGTCCTTGATAATTTGAAATGTATTGCGAAAAATAGTTATGAAACACATATAATAAATCGGAATGCAAAATGAATTGGTCGGTTAAATTTTAAATTTATTTAAATTGGTCCAAGAACCATTATTTGTCATCCAGGGCTGACACAAATTAGATGCTTGGCTAGACACCAGTTGTACGTTAACAGATGCAGACTTTTATTTAGAAAGATTTTGTTGAGGAAGTACGTTGTACTATATTTTTACTTGCTTATTTTACAACGGTCTTTTTGAGATGGGCATATCCGTGATCAAACCTAAAACAATATTAAACGTATTGTAAATACTACGTGCAAAAAGTGTTGTAAATTATTAATAGTCTTAAGGTCAAAGGATTTCCCTGAATTTTCTCAAGTCTTTAAAAAATTATATTTATGCGCTAAGAATATCCTAAGGATAGGTTAAGGATAATCCTTGCTTCAATTATACTAAAATAAGGTATTTTCAACCTTATCAGAACAGAATTTCATGAAGTACGAAGGATTTTTTAAACTTTTTTTTAAAATTTTTTAAGGACATTTTTAATATATGTATTACATCCTTGCTTCAATTTTTTCATTTGATTAAGATTTAAGGTATATTCTAAGTTTTGCGGATGCAAAAATTCATGAATAATTTGAATTTTGAACTTTTTCTTGACTTTGTTAAAAAGGACATTTTCGAGGAGGGCGTATCCTTTTTCCGATTTGCACAAATTTTGGCAAATACATTGAGCATATTATAACAGTTGGATTTTCAAAATTTCATGAAATAACTTTAATTTTTACCCTTTTTCTGAACGTTATTTTAAAAAGGACATTTTTGAGCTAGGCGTATCCTTGCTCCGAATTGAAAAAAATTTTGTGGAATAATTAATGGCATAATAGGTAATAACTACAATAAATAACATGAAGATTAAAGCGTTAGTTTTCGATTTATGCCGTATTTTAATTTCAGGATATATGGGAAGGATACGAATCCTTGGGCGGATATTGACCAAATTCAAAATTTTTCTTGATCTTATCGATCTTAACAAGTGCTCCAAATTTTAACGCTCTAACTTAACTCCTTCTATTTTTGGCCACTCTTTACATGAAGACGCAACACTGTGGAGCGCCTTTCAGAATTTTTTTTTAAAGTACGTAAAAAAACAAAAATTAAAAAAAAAAAAAAATTTAATTTGGACCATTATTGAAGAAGTTATGAGTAAAAGAAGTTTGAGTAAAGGAACAAACTACCAAAAAAATCTGAAAATTTACCACGAAGGAGTTTTCGAAGGGTACTAAAACTGTAAACAAATTGGGAAAATCTAAAAAAAAAAATTTTATAAAGTGTCCGATTTGACATGGAATGCCCCATATATAAGCTTGTCATTCCTTTTGTGACACCTCGAAATATTGGTCTTTGACCCCATAAAGTATATATATTCTTGATCCTCGATCGATGTCCGTCCCTCCGTCTGTCTGTCTGTTGAAACACGCTTACTTTTGAAAGTTTGGCATATATGTTAGGAAGTTTGGCATATATGTTAGGTATTTACCTGGTCAGGTTGGTATTGCAATCCAGCGAAATCGGTCTAGTGGTTCAAATGTTATGAGCAAAAGACTGAATTTCGGTAAGGGTTTTTTGTGAATTTACTAGATAAAAAACACGCTAACTTTTTAAAGGATTTTGAAACTTGGCATATTTATTTGTCGTTTCTCTGACTTGGTTCGTATTGAACTTCAGCCAAATCGGTCCAGTGGTTCAAAAGTTATTAGCATAACCTTGAATTTCAGATTAGTTTCACATTAAATTCACGTGTTGAAACCAGTGTTGGCTACCGTTACCCTTTCAATACCGTTACCGATTAAAAACCCTTTAATTTTGACTACCGTTACCGTTACCAATACCGAAATAAAAAAATTTCAATACCGTTACCGATAAAAAACCCTTAGCTTTATTCGGATTTTTACCGGTATTGTATCGGTTTTGTTTCGGTTGTCATAAAATACAGATAAAAAACAAAGTAAAATATTTTTTATCTACTTAAAAAAAAAAAAAATATTAATTGCAAATGGCATTGTTATATGGACAAAAAACAATGCGGAAATCGGCCCAACCAATGTTCACATTCGCAATTAACTAAATCTTGACAAAGAATATGTGAAAATCGGTCGACCAATCACATTCTCAATTTACCTAAAAAGTTCCGAAGAGAAAAGTGAGTGCCAACATTTTTTAGTGGGAAGATGAAAGAAGAGACAAACCTGAATTGTACCAAATTGCTTAAGTGTTGCCTGTGGTGTTGTTTTAAAAATAACAGAATTTTTTCTGTATTTTTACTGACTCTGTTTGCTGACTTTATTCTTTTTAGCAGATTATTTTGATAATTTTACAGAAATTTTTAGTTGAAAAATTTCTTGAAAAAAATTTTATTAATTTTTTTTTAATTTTATTGAAAAAAAAAACAGCATAACTAAGAAATAATTGTCGCTTTAAAAAAAATCGAAAATTTTCTTTCTGTAAAATTATTGTGTTGCTAATTTGTTTTGCTCTGTTTTTCCACCTGCCGATTTTTTTTTAACACCGGGCTACACCTCCGCACTACGGCTTTCCTCTTCTTACCCTCCCCCCGCAAATTTCCCTGTCAATATTTGTGTTTTTTGCTTGGTTAAATGTTGGTGTGTATAAAGGATTCGGCAAAGCCGAACTAAACACAACTAATTCTGCAGTAAAGGCTCCGACACAATGTCGGAGTACTCTGTACTACAGAGTACCATCTCTAAAAATAGAGATACCATCATACAAAAAATGTGTAAGTGCGAAAGAGAAAGAAACAAAATCCACTCTCTGGCACAGAGTACTCCGTCATTGTGAATTCAGCTTAAAAGTTTGAGTAAGTGATTGCGTAACCCAAATCCAGGGTTGTCAGATATGGCGATTTCTCGCCAAACGTGGCGATTTTCCAACTTGTTTGGCGTTTTAATTTTTGATTTGGCGACATGGCGATTTTTTGGCGATTTATGAAATGGTTGGCGATTTTGTTGGCTATTTTTGAACAAAATCCCATTTTTTTAATAAATTTTGCGATTTTTTTTTTTTAGTTTAACGTTTTTTTTTATTTTAATTTTTTGTTATCATTTTAAAATGAATGCCACACAAACGTTAAAACTATTTTTTTACTCTGTTGCAAAGCTTGAAAAAACTAACGGTAAACAGAAAATATTTTCTTATGAAGTTTGTTAGTTATACCCTACACCACACAGTGGTACAGGGTATAATAAGTTTGTGCTGATGTTTGTAACGATGTGAATGTTATATTATAAGTTATAAACACATTTACTGTTACTTAGATCTCAACCTTTTAATATTAGTCAAAAAAATATTTTTTGAGGAGTTTTTAAGTGTATATATAACAGTGTATATTAAACAAAGCACCTCTTTATGTATTCATAAATTATATTTTTTTTTTGTTTTTAATAAAAATTAACAAAAATATATTTTGGCGACTTTTTTTAATTTTTGGCGACTTTTGGCAACTTTTGGCTACTTGTAATTTTTATTTTTATTTAATTTTCTAAAAAAAAAATTTTTTTGATGATCTAAAAAAAAAGTACAAAAACTAAGAAAAATAATGGTTTTGGCGACTTTTGGCGATTTTTGGCATTGCATTTGGCGACAGAGCTCAAAATAATCTGACAACCCTGCCCAAATCTACTAATAAGTTACTAATTAGTAATGACCAATAGTAAAGTACTTTTTTAGTATCTTCAAGTACTAAAATTAGTAATTTTAGTAACAAATCTTAGTATTGAAAACCAATTCCTGCACTAGATAATTTTGGACTAAAACACTAAGACGTTAGCTAAATTTTTAGATTTATATACCCACGTTTTTTTAGTGTATTACTACTTTTTATCGCTTTTTTTGTAAAAGTTAAAAAAAGTTAGTCTTTTTTATTAAAAAAAATACAATTTCGATATTCAGGCTGTTTATCTGAAATCAGCAGATATTTTTGCTAAAATCAGCTGTTTTTTCTGTTTAAATCAGCAGATTTATCTGCTGCCTTGACAGATTTTTCTGCAGACTCTACCTTTATCCAGACAGAAATTAAGCAAAACGAGTCAGCTAAAATCGGCATATTTGTCAAATGGCTCGGATTTTTTGCATGGCTCAAAATGCAGATTTTCCTGCTGATTGGACAGAGACATTTAATAAACACGTAAAAAATCAAAAAAATATTTGTTAAATAACAATATTGCGTGAACAATTTAATTCTAAGTTAATAAATAGTATTAAATACTACTAGATATATATAATTATGTGTTAAAAATGCACTAAATTTAACAGTTTTTTTTTAATTTTATTAAATAAATTCTTGATTTTTTACGTGTTTTTAACAAATTTGTGACTTTTTAACACTTTGGGTAAATTTTATTCATAATACCGGTACGTACCGGTATCGATGTTTCGGTAACGGTTTATCGTTACCGAAATAATCGAAAATACCGTTACCTTTATCGTTACCGATATACAAAATATGTAATACCAATACCGTTACCGATACTGTTATTCGTTTCGGTTGCCAACCCTGGTTGAAACCCGTTAAACATGTTTTAAAATCATTGGTAAGTCACAAAAATATGTTACAACGTATTTTTGTCACTCAAAAATATTTTTACACTAAAAAAAAAAAATACACTCGAAAAAAATTTTTCACTCAAAAAAAATTTTACACCCAAAAAAAAAATAGTAAATCATTTTTTTTTTTTTTCAAAAACTGCTTGAAAAAAAGTTTTTTTTACACAAAATAAAATATTTCTAATTAAATAATGTTATATTTTCACGTTAGAAAATTTACTATCACTTAAAAAGGGCATTGTGTAGGGTATTCATAGATTCGGCCAAGTCGAATTTAACTTTTCTACTTGTTTTTTCATCAAAAACTTTTTTTCTTTAAAAACTTCTTTTCATCAAAAAAATGTTCCATTTGTTTAACAAATGTACAAAAAGCAGAATGCACTCACTTACCAACACTCTAATAAAAATGAATTCAATTTCCTACTATAAATTGGGTAAATTTACACAAATTGCTTAATTCTACCTAAAAATATTGGAAATTTACTCAACTTATAGTAGTATAGTTTTTGAATTTGTTGAAATTTACCCAATTTAGTAGGAAACTGGACTCAATTTTTTAGGGTGAAATTTACAGCTCTTTCGGTTTAGACTGCATCTTTCTTTCCACAGACAGATGGGGGATGTATAGAGCTAGATTGTCTTAGAAATGGATCAATAGTATACAATAGTAAACTTCCTCGACCGATATTTCGTGGCAAGTTTACTCAAATCTTCAGCAAAACGTTATCATGATTTAGTGTTTTGGGCTAGAGTACAAAATTCGCAGGCATATTTTTAATTCATTTATCTTTTTATACCCTCCACTAATTGTGAGTGATACAGGGTATATATAACTTTGTCATTCCGTTTATAACTCATCGAAATATCGGTCAAGGATCCCATAATGTATATGGTGCATTCCATGTGAAATCGGACACTTTGAAAAAACTTTTTTTTTAGATTTTCCCAATTTGTTTACACTTTTTAGTACCCTTCGAAAACTCCTTCGTGGTAAATTTTCAGATTTTTTTGATGACCCGTTCAAAAGATATCGAATTTTTAAAAATTGGTAGTTTGTTCCTTTACTCAAACTTCTTTTAATCATAACTTCTTCAATAATGGTCCAAATTTCAAATTTTTTTTTTTAAAAATTTTTGTTTTTGTACGTACTTTCTAAAAACAATCCCAAAAAATTCTTAAAAGCGCTCTAGTATGCGATTTTTAAGTTTTAAAATTTAAATCAAATTTTTGAAAATGTTTGTACTCTTCGATTTTTTTGAAATTTTTTTGTGTAAAACTTCTATCAATTCTACAAATTTTTTGCCCAGGAAGACCGTGGGATAACGATTATTACTATTTTTTTAAATTTTTTGAAAACATTTTATTGTAATTTTACAATCTTAAAATCATTTCTACTTCTCCAATGGTGCGTCATAGAGGATAGAGGGGTCATTTATAAGACCGACCCCCATTAATTTTTACGTCTTAACATTTCTTTGGAACAGACTAATACCCTATCTCCAATTTCTAAGGGGGCTTCCACACAAAACGACATTTTTTAAAATTTGCTCCAACCGCTCTAACTGCCCTAAAAGTGCCCTTAGAGCAACAAATTGTATGACCGACCCAAAATATTTTTTTAGTCCAAACATTTTCATTTTTTGTAAATTTGTTTTATTAAATCAGCTTCTACCGGTCCAATGGTGCGTCCGAGAGGGGTCATTAGTTGGACCGACCCCCATTTATTTTTACCCTACAACATTTTTTTAAAACATACCTACGCCCTATCTCATGTGGTCATTCGACCAAGTCTGATTTAACATTTTTACTTGTGTTTTATGTACTTATTTTTATGATTTTGACGTTTTAAAATTTAAATTTAATTTTTAAAAATGTTAATACTCTTTGATTTTTTTGAAGATTTTGTGTGGAAAACTTCTATTGATTCTACATATTTTTTGCCTAGTAAGATCGTGGGACTAGGATAGTTACTATTTCTTCGATTTTTCTGAAAAATTAGTATTGGAGTTTTTAAATCTTTAAATTAGGCAGTAGATGGTTTGTCCTAGAGGAGTTAATATCATGACCGACCACTAAGTGTTTTACCCCTTAACAAAGGGTTCTGACCCAGAAACCAGACCAATAAATCCTAATGTATTTTGCCCTCAAATCTGCCATCCAAAATGAAATCTATCGTGGGGTTTTCCTGTTATTTTACAAGGAAGGACAACAAAGAGACCATACCAGATATCATTAAAGTTTATACTCAGGATCTTTATTTATTTTGACCTCCTGAGCTCAATTCCGATCAGACAGGCCGATCTTAGGTTTTCATTTTGACAACTTTCCTTGCAAGATTAAAATAAAGTCCAAAAATAAAAAAAAAAACAATTCCAGCAGGTCAAAATTCATAAAAATTCGATGTTTTTCTTTATGTCACTTTGGGGACTTTCGTTGTAAGATTACAGGATAAGCCAACAACCGATTTTTTTTATGGTTGGGGGCCGAAATAAGATTTTTTGGTCTGGTTTCTGGGTCAGAACCTTTTTTGGCCAGGCTTTTATCGTCTTAAATGCTATTAATCGATATATGGACAATTTTGCTTCAATATTACCGAACTTTAGGGAAAAAAGTAAAATTTTGGGGTAAAATTAAGATTATTTTTTTATACCCTCCACTCTAGTGATAGAGGGTATATATAAGTTTGTCATTCTGTTTGTAGCACCTCGAAATATTGGTCTAAAACCCCATAAAGTATATATATTCATGATCCTCGATCGATTTTAAGACGATGCAATGTCCGTCCGTCCGTCCGTCCGTCTGTTGACAACACGCTAAATTTAGAAAGACTTTACGGAGGCTCCTGAAGTTTGGCATATATGTTGGGCATTTACCTGGTCAGGTTGGTATTGCAATCCAGCGAAATGGATACAGTGGTTCAAATGTTATGAGCAAAAGACTGAAATTCGGCAAGGGTTTTTCGTGAATTTACAAGATAAAAAACACGCTAACAATTCTGAGGATTCTGAAGCTTGGCATATATATTTTTCGTTCCCCTGGCCTAGTCTGTATTAAAATTCAGCCAAGTCGGTCCAGTGGTTCAAAAGTTATTAGCAAAACCGTGAATTTCAGATTAGTTTCACCTTAAATTCACGTGTTGAAAACCCGTTAAACATGTTTAAAAATCATTGGTAAGCCACAAAAATATTTTATAAAGTATTCTTGTCACTCAAAAATATTTTTACACTAAAAAAAATACACTCGAAAAAAATTTTACACTAAAAAAAATTTTACACTCAAAAAAAAAAAAAAATTAGTAAACTATTTTTTGTTTTCAAAAACTACTTAAAAAAAAGTTTTTTTACACAAAATAAAATATTTCTAATTAAACAATGTTATTTTTTCACGTTAGAAAATTTACTATCACTTTAAATGGGCATTGTGGAGGATATTCATAGATTCGGCAAAGTCGAATTTAAAATTTCTACTTGTTTTTTTATCAAAAACTTTTTTATACCCTTTACTTTCGTGGTAGAGGGTATACATAAGTTTGTCATTCCGTTTGTAGCACCTAGAAATATTGGTCTTAAACCCCATAAAGTATATATATTCATGATCCTCGATCGATTTTAAGACGATCTAGTAATGTCCGTCCGTCTGTACGTTCATCTGTCCGCCTGTCTCTTGACAACACGCTAAATTTTGAAAGACTTTACGGAGGCTCCTGAAGTTTGGCATATATGTTGGGCATTTACATGGTCAGGTTGGTATTGCAATCCAGCGAAATGGGTACAGTGGTTCAAATGTTATGAGCAAAAGACCGAATTTTGGCAAGGGTTTTTCGTGAATTTACGAGTTAAAAAACACGCTAACTTTTTAAAGGCAATTCTGAGGTTTCTGAAGCTCGGCACATTTATTTGTCGTTTTCCTGACTTGGTTTGTATTGAACTTCAGCCAAATCGGTCCAGTGGTTCAAAAGTTATTAGCAAAACCTTGAATTTCAGATTAGTTTCACCTTAAATTCACGTGTTGAAACCCGTTAAACATGTTTTAAAATCATTGGTAAGTCACAAAAATATGTTACAACGTATTTTTGTCACTCAAAAATATTTTTACACTAAAAAAAAAATAAATACACTCGAAAAAAATTTTACACTCAAAAAAAATTTTACACTCAAAAAAAAATTTTACACTCAAAAAAAAAAATTTAGTTACTAAAAAAAGTTTTTTTACACAAAATAAAATATTTCTAATCAAAAATTTTATTTTGTTCATGTTAGAAAATTTACTATCACTTAAAAGGACATTGTGGAGGGTATTCTAAGATTCGGCCAAGTCGAGTTTAACTTTTCAACTTGTTTTTTTTTTCATAATTAATTTACTTTTAAATAAAGTTTTTTGCAATAATCTTTATGAAATTGTGGAGGTTCAGCAAGGCCGAATTTACCTTTTTTACTTTTTTTTCATTAATAAGAAAATAAATGGGTTTTTAAAAAATTCGCTAAAAATTGTAGAAGTTACATGCAAATAAAAATGCAGTAATTCAGTTTTCCTACAAATACAGTTATATTTGTGTGTTTTTACATTTGGCACATCTGAAATAAAAAAATACAGCTGTTTTTGTCTAAAACTGAATTTATTAATTTTTGTTCAAATGCATGTAACTTCCACAGTTTTTAAGGGATTCTTTAAAAAAAAACCTTATTTTCTTCCTTTTAAATAAAACGTTCAAACGTACCGCTCATATTTGACATAATGACGCTTAATCCAACAAAAATCCAACGACTAAAAAAAACTCAGCTTTTGCCTTTTATTTCCTTGAATAACTTTTTTTTTAATTTCCCCAAAAAAAATTTTGCAATTGCAGTTTTTTTTTTTGTTAATTCTTGAAATTACATTTTGTATTCAAATAATTTCAGTTGAACCATTTTAATTTTTAACAATGCAATTTATATTTAAATTGCATATTTACCCTTTTGCAAAACAAAGTTCCCCAATTTTGAACAATTCATTTTTGAAAAAAACTTAATAATATAATATGTATTAATAATTAAATTTATCAAAAACTAAACAGACTAAAATACGCAAAAAGGGGTTGTGAAAAATACAAAGAAAACTTAAAACTTAATTATCAAATAACACACACACACAGACATACACCCACAATATAATATTTAAACTATTCTAATACACCCTCCTTGCTAAATTGCAGTTTAAAATAATGAAACTTTTGCAAATATATTCCACAAGTTGCTTGTATAGAATATGTAAAGTTAAATGTGAATAATAGACTTAACCTTAGAAATTGAAAAAGCCAAGACATTTTTTAGCATGCGTAAGACTAAAAGAATTAAATTCTTCATTTATTTCCAATTAAAATTTTTGTCAAATTACACAAAAAATTTTAATTGTATTGACAAATTTAGATGTTTAGTAAAAATTCAATAAATAAAATTTTTTCAAGCTCGAGGGAATAATAATAAAATTTTTGATCCCATGCTCAAGGTATTTATTTATTTTTTCCCATTTAATAACAAATCATTTTTAATAATTTAAACCTAACCGTCATCTCGTTTTAGCGAAATTGACACAGGGTTTGTCGGGAATCGAACCCATGATCCCCTGTTGCATAGTCTAGCACGCTGCCAACCAACCTACAGGGCCCTTATTTTATTTTGGAATTTTAATTTTTTTTTTTCATATTATACACTGGCCTCGAGCTAGAAGAATTTTTATTTAATTAAAATTGGAAAGTTCGAAGAATAACAACTTTGAATAAATTCAATTATTTTCTTTGTTAATACAATTAAGATTTTTGTTTATATGACAAAAGTTTGCGTACGCTTTTTAAATGCACTCCTTTATGTCTCGATCTTATTTTTTCTATAAATTTGCAAAACTTCATATCTGAATCTATTTTCCCATGTATTAAGGTTGCGTCCAATGCATATTATGTATCTTTCTTCATTTTAAATAAAAACTATAACAGTGCAATATTAAAGAAGAACAAGAAAATCCAACTAATAAAACTTTTAATTTTGACTTTAATACACACACATACACATAACAAAACAAAACTTATTCTCACAACTAAATACATACAAATTGTGGAATATATATGTACGTATACAAGCCAACAAATGATTATGACCCGTAATATACATTTTGGAAAACATGAATATTTTAAATATTAGGAAATAGAACATGTTACAATTAAGTTAAATGCTAAAACAGCAATGGGAATAAAAGCAAAATTAAACGAAAGATTTAAAAAAAAAAAAAAAAACAAGTAGAAAAGTTAAATTCGACTTGGCCGAATCTATGAATACCCTCCACATGCCCATTTTAAGTGAAAGTAAATTTCAACGTAAAAAAATAAAATTTTTGATTAGAAATATTTTATTTTGTGTAAAAAAAGTTTTCTTTAGTAATTTTTGAAAAAAAAAATTACAAAATTTTTTTTTTTTTTGAGTGTAAAATTTTTTTTGAGTGTACATGACATAATCCCCACGGACATAATCCCCATTTCCGTTATGGGGATTATGACTTAATTCATTTCGGTCATAATCCCCATTATGGTAGTGGGGATATGACCGAAAATTATTTGGACATAATCCCAATAAAAAACGGACATAATTCTCAGATTTATGGGGATAATGACCACGTAACAAATTGCCATAATCCCCATTATGGGGATTATGTCTTCTATACTAGTTGGTCATAATCCCCAAAATTAAAAGATTTTTTTTTTACTTAAAATTTTTTTCTGCGTAGCCGGCCTTCGGCCGGGCTTAGGGATTACAAACTCCATGCATTAAACCCACCCTCTCTGCAGAAAACGGGGACTATGACCGAAATTGCTTTGGACTTACTCCCCATAATGTGAATGGGGGTTATGACCGAAAAATGTTCGGTCGTAATCCCAAAAAGGAACGGACATAATCCCCATTGGGATTGTGACCGTTTTGAAAACGGTCATAGTCCCCACAACTATTATGGGGAAATGAATTCGGTCATAATCCCCATTTCCGTTATGGGGGTAATGTCCGTGGGGATTATGTCCTGTTACCTAAAATTTTTTTCGAGTGTATTGTTTTTTTTTAGTGTAAAAATATTTTTGAGTGCCAAAATTTCGTTGTTAAATATTTTTGTGACTTACCAATGTTTTTAAAACATGTTTAATGGGTTTTCAACACGTGAATTTAAGGTGAAACTAATCTGAAATTCATGGTTTTGCTAATAACTTTTGAACCACTGGACCGATTTGGCTGAAATTTAATACGAACTAGGCCAGAGGAACAACAACAAATATATGTGCCAAGCTTCAGCATACTCAGAATTGTTCTTCGAAAGTTATCGTGTTTTTTATCTCATAAATTCACGAAAAACCCTTGCCGAAATTCAGTCTTTTGCTCATAACTTTTGAACCACTAGACCGATTTCGCTGGATTGCAATACCAACCTGACCAGGTAAATGCTCAACATATATGCCAAACTTCAGGAGCCTCCGTAAAGTCTTTCAAACGTTAGAGTGTTTTCAACAGACAGACGGACAGACAGACGGACAGACGGACGGACAGCGCTAAATCGTCTTAATCAAGGATCATGAATATATATACTTTATGGGATCCTAGACCAATATTTCAAGGTGTAACAAACGGAATAACAAACTTATATATACCCTCTATCACTAGAGTGGTGGGTATAAAAATGCAAAGTGTTGAGTTCGGTTGGTGGCAGTGTTGGACAGGGACGTGTTTACGGGACACTTTTTTATTCGTAATAAATGTTAATAATTTTCTTTATAATGATGTTTGCACTAATGTTACACAATTTTATCTCGACTTGAATTAATATTTTATGCCTTCGACCACAAAAGGGAACGGGGTTAAAAAAAAAATCCGGGGGACACCTACCCCACCTAAACAAATTTATTTATTGTAAATCAAATTCTGATTAATTTTTATTAAAAAATAAAAATTGTTTTATTCGACCTTTAAAATATTATATTTTGTGAGGATGTTTATTCTGGCTCAAGGTCATTATTTTCTTTACTAACTAAAACCATGATATTCTCATAGCATAATTTTCAAGAAAATTATTTTTTTTTGTTTTAAATTTATTTATGTTGGTCATTTTTGCAAGATTATTTAGCAAAAATAGAAACGATTTACTACAAAGTAGCAAACGAGTCAAATGACAAATCGTTTGTGCACAAACTAAAGTATTAATACATATTCTATCCACAATGTGAATTAGAAAGACGAAGAAATTGTACTATACTAGTAAAGCAACGATTGTCAATAACCAACAAAAATATTTAAAACATTTTACATATGATAGGTTATTGGACTACAACAATATGTTTTTTGTTGTTGTGAATGAAATTATACCATATTAGAGCTATTATGTTAAAATTCTGATTAATTTTTATTAAAAAATAAAAATTGTTTTATTTGACCTTTAAAATATTATATTTTGTGAGGATGTTTATTCTGGCTCGAGGTCATTATTTTCTTTACTAATTAAAACCATGCTATTCTCATAGCATAATTTTCAAGAAAATTTTTTTTTGTTTTAAATTTATTTATGTTGGTCATTTTTGCAAGACTTAATCGACACGTGTTTCGGAATTTGTCAGATTCCATTGTCGAGATTATTTAGCAAAAATATTTATTATAAAGTTATGTGTTCAAATTTGAGACCGATCAGAATAAATTAACCCGCGGCGCCAGGCGACCAAACTCACTAAAAACTTTGTAATGGGTATCCCCAGGGCCGTCTTAAGGTATGGCGGGATTTTATGCACACATGAATTTTGGGCCTCCCTGGAAAGTTACACGTTGCATGACAAGAAAAAAACTATTGTTCTATTTCTGTTGTAAGAAGAATTATATATGTTATATATGTTGTAAGAAGAATTATATAAAATAAAAAAAATAAATATTTTGAGTAGGATTATTCTAGCTCGAGGCATTTTTCTTTTCTACTAGAAAATGGTCTCACAAGGGAAGTAACTCAACCCTTATGAACCGATTTGCCTGAAACTTAAAATATATATAAAAGAGACGATTTCATGGTTAAGGTAGTGCGTCTTATCGGCCATATCACTGTTTAAAAATTTCGATGTCCTCCTATGAAACAATGTGGAAAACTTCGATAACTCCCGAACTAACAGGAATATCGTCTAGAGAAAAAAAGTAAATTTAAATTTAAAAAAAAAATTTTCGTATTCATATGTATATCGTAGGTATATGTCTGCACATAAATACCCCCCAAAATTATACATTTTCATGAAAAAATATTTAATTTAAAAAACCCTTCTTCTCATATGAAAACATCATATAGTTTCTTAAAAATAAATGGCGGAAAAATCAAAAAAACGATTTTTCATCATTTTTTGACCCATTTTTTGAGCCCCTTAATCTCCGATATGTCAAGACACCACAACCTTAGAATTTTCTCTTTTACATATATATTTTAAGTTTCATGTAAATCAGTTCATAAGGGTTGAGATACTTCTTTGTCAAGATCTGATACTTTTTCTATGAGCAATAGTTCTTAGAATCTGAGACTTTTTCTGAAGAAAAAAGTTGTCAGAATCTGAGATCTTTTCCATAGCAAAAAATTCTCAGAATCTGAGACTTCTTCTATAGGCAAAATATCTCAGAATCTGAGACTTCCTTTACAGTAAAAAAGTCTCTGAAACTGAGACTTTTTCTATAGCAAAAAGTTCTCAGAATCTGAGACTTTCTATAGGAGTCTGATCCCTTTCCATAAGAACAAATTTTAAAATCTGAGACTTTTTCTAAAAAAAAATTCCCAGAATCTTTGACTTTTTGTATACGAAAAATAGTGTCAGAATCTGAGACTTTTTGTAGAAAAAATGTGTCATAAAATGTCTGAGACTTTTTCTACACGAAAAATGTCTCGAAATCTGAGACTTTTTCAAGGAAAAAATGTCTCAAATTCTGAGTCTTTTTCTATAGGAAAAATGTCTCAAAATCTAAGTCTTTTTCTATAGGAAAAATGTCGCCGAATCTGAGACTTTTTCTATAAGAAAAAATTTCCTAGAGTCTAAGACTTTTTCTATAGGAAAAATGTCTAAGAATCTGTGAGTTTTTTATAGAAAAAGCTTTCAGAAATTGGGATTTTTTAGAAAAATTTGGCAGAATCTGATACTTTTTATATAAGCAAAATGTTTAAGAATCTAAGAAAATGTCTAAGACTCTAAAAGACTTTTCTGTATAGGAAAAATGTCTCAAAATCTAAGGAAATCTAGGAAAAATGCCCCAGAAGCCCAGACTTTTTTTTATATGTTTCAGAATCTAAGTCTTTTACTTACTATATGAAAAATGTCTTAGAATCTCAAGTTTTTTTAATTGAAAAAAATATCTACGAACCTGAGTCTATTTCAGTTAATTCGTCAAATTTGCGGGTGCCCATTCAACCTAACCTGAGTTTATTTTAATATAATTTGTATACCCTCCAACCACAGTATGGGGGCATACTCACTTTGTCATTCCGTCATTCCGTGTGTAACGCACCGAAATATTGGTCTAGGACCCCATAAAGTATTTATTTTATTGATCAGTGATCGATTCTAAGACATTCTAGCGATGTCCGTCCGTCCGTCCGTCCGTCTGTAGAGGACACGATACAGTCCAAAATAAAAGAACTAGACTTACGAAGTTTGGCAATATATGTCTTATATTCCTAGGCAGGTTAAGTTCGGAAATGGGCAAAATCGGACCAAGGGGAAAAAGTTCCCCCTTGGAGAACTAAACCAACCTAAGAAAACCCGAATTTTTTGCAGAGTTTTTTGTACTTTTGCTAAGCAAATGCAATATTTTTATCTCAAAATCGCCAGGGGAATGTGCCCCATAACGTATCCCACAAACCCCCCCCCCCCTAAAAAAAATGTCTCCTAATCCGAGTATTTTTATAAGGCACAAGTTAAAGATTTTAAGAAATTTTTAATAAAAAAAATAATGTATCTCAGAACCTAAGTAGTTTTCTATCAGAATAATGTCACTAAATCTTTTTAGGAAACGTTTATTCGAATCTTTTGCTAAGCTTAGATAAAAAGTTCTCGTTTGAGATTAAATTGTAAATCTTTATTTTCTGCTATTAATATTCTGTTTTAAATGTTTATGTAACTTTAAATATTATTATTTTTAGTATATTTATTTTTTTTTAGTTTTTAGTTTTATATTTAATATCAACGTTTCTTATGTGGCATTCCTTGTAAACAAATATAATCCTGTGTTTTAATTATAAGACTTGTTCTTGTTGCGCAGGAAATCAATAAATAAAAATAATAATAAAATAATAATAATAAAATCTGAGATTTTTCTATGCGAAAATTTTTTCTTAATGTAGAATATTTTAATTATTAGAATTTTGCGGTTGAAAAACTGTCTTAATATCTGAGAAATTTTAATATGAGTATGTCAGAATCTAATATTTTTCTAGACCAAGAGTTTGATAAATTCTAAAAGCTTTTCTATGGGCAAAGTACCGCAGAATCCGCGAATTTTTCCGTTGTGAAAATTTTTCAGAATTAGTATAAATTTTTTCTTTAATCATATGACTCAGAAAATTTTCAAAATTATAAACGGCTTCATACAAAACTTCAAAACATGTCTCAAAACTGATGTTTTCTAACTAAAAATGTTCTTAAGTTCTAAAATCTTTTCTATCCACACAAAAAACAAATTTGCCAATTTCCAATTAAAATTTAGTTGAAAAATGGGGAATTCTTCTACTGTATTTAAAATATTTAATTTTTTATTTCTATCTCATTAGGTTGAAATAAATACGAATATGAATATTTGATGTTTGTACACTAACAGTATTACCTAATTTTCTAAAGAATTCTGATGATGGGGGAACTGGAAATCCCCCGAAACGATCGTCAATTCATTCCTGAAAATTACCAAATTTTTTGAAAGCAAGAAACTCTATCGAGTATTTAAAGGGAGAATATCCTAATAAAGAAAGTAGAGTTAACATAAGTACTTGTTATGTTAATTCATAATGGGGAAATTGGCCTCGAACTGAAATAAACATTATTTCGTTGCACAATTTAAGGTCGAATAGATAACTAATTTTTATTATTAATAAAAATTAAACAAACTTGTTATAAATTTTTGTTTGGGTTGTAGGAAAAATAAGCTGATTACTGAATAAAAACTACTAGACCATTTTTCTAAATTTCTAATGGTTGAACTTGGAAAAAATCGACTTAAAAATATTTTTTAAAGCTTTTCTAAAAAATGTCTAAAAATAATTTCCTTTTCCAGCGCTTCCCTCGTATCTCGTTTAATATTTTCTCAATCTGGACGCTATCAAGCTTAAATTAAAGCTTGGAAAATTTTCTATATAGTGCTTTTAATAAAAAATAGTTGATTGATAATAATCAGGTTTAGTAGTGATAACTTTTCCTTGCAAGAACTGCTATCAAAATTATAATGTTCCATTACACCGTCCGACAAAAATGAAAAAAGTCGTTAAACACAAACTGGATAATACACGTTTGAAACATAAGACTAAATGTAGTAAAACTGCATTTACAGTTTTTCATTTCGTGATAATGTTCCCTTTTAAAAGGGCTTCAAAGTTTTAGAGAATTAAATTTTATAAAATATTTTTTTTAATATTTGTACCACTGTTGAGAGCAAATTATATAGGAGGATCTCCCCTAATTTTCCTATTTTATTATTTTTACATATCAGGTCAAGGGAGGTAAGTCATGTCCATTCAAAAATGTGTCCTTTAATTTCATTCACATTTTTCAACAAAATAATTTGATAAAGTTTTCAAATGGCTTTATTCATATCCTTTTATCCTGATATGGCAAAATATTCAAATTGGAAAAATTAGGGGGGATCATCCTCTTTCATCTGCCTTTACCAGTATCATCCTAGGATAATTACAAATATTTTAAAAATATTCAAAAATATTTTACAAAATGTATCCTTTACAACTTTAAAGTCCTTTTTAAAGGAAACAGGTTCACGAAATGAAAAACTGTAAATGCAGTTTTACTCCATTTGATATCTACTTTTAGACGTATATCATCCGGTTCATGTTTAATATTGGCTGTCGGACGGTGTTATATGTTTGAGTCATTGTATTATTGTCATTAATATGAAATAACCACAAATTTCGGTTGACGCAGCAAAATATAGTAGAAGCAACCGAATATTGTGCTGATAGAACTAAAAAATTCGTCTGGAAATTTTGAAATTTAAATTCCCCGTAAGAAAAATTGTTTTAAGCAAACATAATTTGTAAAGGTACCTTAATACATTGTTTGTCCCATAGTACTCCGACCACTCAAAAATTAAAACTATTACTGTATCAAGAATACAAAAAACAAGCTTTTTAATGGAGGCCATATGCCAACAAACCAACATCTACAAAACTATATAAAGTCTAGCTAAGAGAGTTAAATATGTAGCAGCCACATTGTTAAAGAAGTTATATTAAATAATGTTTTCCGAAAAATAAAAATTCAACAAACTGTTAAAGGTTTAACCTTTTGGTTTAACCTTTGTTTTAGTGTCCGTTGTTATTTTTCTCGTTTAAATTATAATGTTGGAAATCTGGATGAAAAAAAAAAATCACTACTACTGTTGCTGTAAATACTCCAAATGCTCATTTAAATTTTAATTGCTTTATAAATGTTAACAAGTCCTTGAACTTTTATATTTCCCAACTATAACTACTACTAGTATAACAACTTCGGCAACAACTACTACTACTTCTACAACTATTATTAAAACTACATGATGCCATTGTAACATACAACGAATAAATACTTCTTCATTCATTAACACTTGTATACTACGAAGAAAACAACAAGGTAAATAAATATGTATAACAAATGTTGTTAAAAATATGAAATTGCACAAAACATAAACAACGTTAACCCTTTGTGGAACGAGTATGCCAAATGTAAATTTTATATGATGGGAAGGAGATAAAAAGAAGTTTGCTATTGCGACAGCAAAATTTTTTCAATTATGGAGTACTATTTTTTTTTTTGTGAGACAACAAAAATTCTAGCAGTTTGCAATTTCTGATTTTTTTAAGAACTTAAGGTATATTTGTTACTTTCTTCAGCGGTACAGCGTTTGTGTTGGACGTAATCATGCATTTCACATACCTACGCAAGGATAAACGGTCATCGTCCTAGAAGCGATCGAGGTTCAAAAAAATATATAAATAATTTATGAAGTCCCACACCCATATTTATATAAAAATATTGCTGTAGTTTTTAAATCTTAAATTTGTTTAATGGTCAACTGTACGTATGATTAATTTTAGTTTAATTAATAAACATTACTTATACGCTCTGTTGTCCAGGTGTATCCATTCGAAAGATATTTATTCTTATCTTAGTAATTTTTTAAAGTAAATTTTTATATTTAAAAATTTAGCCATCACTTAACAAATATTCATGATCTCAAATATATTCTCAATTAATATGTTAAAGATTAAGATTAAATTATGGAGGGTATTTATAGATTCGGCCAAGCCCATAAGTTCAATTTCGTTTCCTTTTATGCATTTCAAAATTAATTTTAAAACTTTTCTTTCACACTTACTCAAAGAAATATGTGTTGTTCAGTAGGCAAATGTTTATTTATCATGTAGTTGTTAATGTTGGTAGATTTTTTTTTAACAAAGTATGAACAATTCTAAATTATTCTTATTACACCGTCTGACAGCCAAAATTAAACATGAACCGGATGATATATGTCTTAAATCAGAGGTCAAATGGAGTAAAACTGCATTTACAGTTTTTCATTTCGTGATCGGAAACAGGACTAAAATTACTTCAAAGTTTTAAAGGATACATTTTGCAAAATATTTCTGAAATATTTGTACTTGTCCTAGGATGCCACTGGTGATGGAAAATGAAAGAGGAGTATATCCCCTAATTTTTCCATTTTTTACTTTGTCATATCAGGATAAAAGGATGTCAATAAAATCATTTGAAAATTTTATTAAAATATTTTGTTGAAAATTTTGAATAATATTGAAGGATAAAGTTTTGGAAGGACGTAACTTACCTCCTTTTTCCTGATATGTAAAAATAATAAAATAGAAAAATTAGAGGAGGCCCACGTTTTTATTTGCTATAAATAACAAACATTAAAAAAATATTTTATAAAATTTAATCCTCTACAACTTTGAAGTCCTTTGAAAGGAAACAGGATCACGAAATGAAAAACTGAATATGCAGTTTTATAACATTTACTCTCTAATTTCAAACGTATATCATCGAGTTTGTGTTCAACCAATTTTTTTTTTTATTTTTGTCGGGCGTTGTTATGTGAGCAGTTAGACTGTTTTATTTATAAGCTATAGAGAAAGTCTCAGATTACAGGAAATTTTTTCTATAGAAAAAGTTTCAGATTCTGAGAAATTTTTTCTATAGAACTTCAAATTCTGAAAAAAAAATTCTAAAGAAACAGTCTCAAATTCTGAGAAATTTTTTCTATAAAAAGGCTCAGATTCTGAGAAAAATTTTCTATAAAAAAAAAATACCAGATTCTAAGAAATTTTTTCTATAGAAAAAGTCTCAGACTTCGAGAAAAATAGTCTCAGATTCTTAGACATTCTTTCGAAACAAAAAATCTCCAATTCTGAGACACTTTTTCTACAGAAAAGGTCTCAAATTCTGAGACACTTTTTATAAAGAAAAAGTCTCAGATTTTGCGACATTTTTTCTATAGAAAAAGTCTCAAATTCTTAAACAGTTTTTATACAGAAAAAGTATTAGATTTTGATATTTTTTTTTATAGAAAAAGTCTCAGATTCTGACACATTTTTTCTTTAGAAAAAAATCTTAGATTCTGAGGGGCTTTTACTAACGTCATCCCAGACTCAATAATTTTGGCATTGTCTTGTCTGGGAGTAAAGCGTGGGATCGTTTTAATGGTGGAAAACCTAATTGTTAATAGACGTCTAACGTCTGAATTGGGAGCGTTCATCATATCTCGATTTGTCAATAGGGGCACACCACACGGAGGTGTTCTTTCACCGCTTCTTTGGAACCTGGCACTGAATTCAATGCTGCTATCTCTAGAAGCACGTGGTTGTCATGTTGTCGCATATGCTGACGATGTCGCGATAGCGGTAAAGGGGAAGCATCTGCCAACATTGAGGGACATTCTTCAGGGTTCTCTGAAAGATCTGTCTATATGGGCAAGAGACTGTGGTTGTTTTGTTTACAAGGAAAAATAAGATTCCTGCTTTTGATCCTATTTCTGTGGATGGCACTGAAATCACCTTCTCAAATGGAGCCAAGTATCTTGGAGTATTTCTTGATAGGAAGTTGAATTTCAGGCGTAACATTGAGGAACGGGTGAGAAAAGCAACGATTGCTTTATATTCCTGTAAAAGTGCCATTGGAAAACGATGGGGTTTTAGCCCTAAAGTCGTTCATTGGATCTATACAGCAGTGGTGCGTCCAATTTTGCTGTATGGAATCATTGTCTGGTGGCCTGCTTTAGAAACAAAAGCGAACTGATAAACTTTATCACGAAGGTACAGAGAATGGGGTCGATATGCATTACTGGTGCTCTTCGTACTACACCAACGGCTGCATTAGAAATCCTCCTTCACCTGATACCACTGGACATATTGGGTAGGCAGTATGCGGCTGCGTCGGCAATTCGAGTTAATAGCACGCTGCAATGGAGGAGCAGCGAATGTTGCCATAGCTCGATCTTGAAGAAGATAACAATACCACAAAATGGGGACTGTGCTCCCTCTTTGAGCCTTTTTGAGCGCCACTTTACCACTATGATACCATCATGGAGTCTTGGTTGGGGGACATTCCGCGAAGTGGAGCAACCATAAATTTGTAAACAGATGGATCGAGGCTGCACAAACAAGTGGGCTTTGGAGTCTATTCGGAAAAGCTTGGATTGAGCCTGGCTCGAAGATTGCCAGATCATTGCAGTATTTACCAGTCAGAGATGCTGGCAATAAAGGAAGTGGCTGACTAGTAGAGCTGCAATGTCTTGTCTACAACCACAGTCAACATCTATACTGACAGTCAAGCCGCGGTCAATTCCCTGGATTCAATGTTTCTGAAAACAAGACCTGCCATTAACTGCCGCACGTCTTTAAATGAGATGGCCAAGCAGTTTAACATACGACTCATATGGGTCCCAGGGCACAGAGACATTCCAGGGAATTGCAAAGCCGATGAGCTTGCAAGACTAGAAACTACCTTACAGGTTCCAACAGAATTGGAATGTGTTGGTATGCCTCTAGAAACTTGCAAGCAAAACCTACGGCTTTGTTCTGCGACGGAGACTAATCAATGATGGGCAAATGGATGGACGTGTGAGACAACACGACTGATTTGGCTTTCTCATAATCACGGGCGCACAAGTGAGCTGATATCGCTTCCAAGAGCAGAGATTTCGACGGTGGTTTCTATAATTACCGGACACTGTCTTATAGGGAAGCACGCAGAGCGGTTAAGTGTGCCGTCGAATGACTTTTGCCGAAGTTGCATGGATGAAGAGGAGTTGGAAACTATCGAACACTTTATTTTCCGTTGCCCGGCACTTTCTGTACGATCGTACGAGCTGTACGATCTTTCTGATTTGTCGGATGTCAAAATTAAATATCTAAGGAGTTTCATAAGAAGCTCAAACTGGTTTAACGACAGGGGCTCGTAGGGAAACCTATTACGATCCCGTGGTATCACAATGGACCTCAGAGTCTACGTGTGTTGACGTAAAACGTCAGCAGCCACTTACAACCTTACCTAACCTAATGTTTGAACTTGGAAAAAATTGAGTCAAAGATGTCTTCAAAAAAATGTTCTGAAAATGTCTATAAATAATTTAATTTTCCAGGTGGACCCTTTAAGCACATTTATTATACCCTCCACTCTAGTGATAGAGGGTATATATAAGTTTGTCATTCCGTTTGTAACACCTCGAAATATTGGTCTAGGACCCCATAAAGTATATATATTTATGATCCTCGATCGATTTTAAGTCAATCTAGCGATGTCCGTCCGTCCGTCCGTCCGTCCGTCCGTCTGTCTGTCCGTCCGTAGAAAACACGCTAACTTTTGAAAGACTTTACGGAGGCTACTGAAGTTTGGCATATATGTTTGTCATTTAACTGGTCAGGTTGGTATTGCAATCCAGCCAAATCGGTCCAGTGGTTCAAAAGTTATGAGCAAAAGAGTAAATTTCGGCAAGGGTGTTTCGCGAACTTACGAGATAAAAAACACGATAACTTCCGAAAGACAATAATGAGACTACTGAAGCTTGGCATGTATCTTTGCCGTTCCCCCGGTCTATTTGGTATTAAATTTCAGCTCAATCGGTCCAGTGGTTCAAAAGTTATAAGCAAAACCCTGAATTTCAGATTAGTGTCATCTAAAATGCCACATGTTTTAACAAGTTTTAAAAGCATTGGTGGTAACTAAACAATGCTTTTCAAACTTGTTTAATTTTAAAGCAATGCTTTTTAAACTTGTTTAGTTCTAAAAGCATTGGTAACTTAAAAATTACACACGAAAAAAATTTTACACTCAAAAAAATTTTACACTCAAAAAAATTTTACACTCAAAAAAAAATTTACGCAAAAAAAAATTATTTTTTTTTTACAAAAATGACAATATTTTGTGTACATACGTACGTGCATTCACTCAGAAATATTTTTACAGCAAAAAAAACATTACACTCGAAAAAATTTTACACTCAAAAAAAAAAATAGTAATTTTTTTTTTAAATGACAAAAAAAAGAGTTTTTTACTCAAAATAAAATATTTCTAATCAAAATTGTTAATTTTTTCACGTTAAAAAATGTACTACCCTTTAAAAAAATGCATTGTGGAGGGTATTCATAGATTCGGCAAAGTCGAATTTAACTTTTCTACTTGTTATTTACTAAATCTGGACGCATTTTAAAATTTGTATGATCCCAAGCAAAAATTTGTTTGGTCTTAACTGATCTGCTTTCATTGGAATATATGTTGTTGAATTTGAGAAGTTCTAATTAAATGCCGACTTTGATTTTTATTTTTACTTCTTTGTGGAATTTTTTTATTGTGAGTTTTCCAAAGTATTTCCGATTTTGTTTCAGAATTATTTTTAATTTTCGAAACTCTTCTGAATTTTCATCTGCCATATACTGATTTTGTTAGTAAAAATGGAGTGTTCTCTATATGATACTTCTTTAAATGTTCACGGAATTTTAAAGGTTTCCAAATAGAAAATTTGTTCATTTTACAATGAAAAAATCCATTTATTCTATAAAATCTAATAGGTTTTGCATATTTTAATTTTTTATAAACTTATATCCAAATTTTCCTTACTTAACATATTTTTTTAGCATTTCATCCCCCTTTCCCCTTAATCAGTGTAGTAATATTCTCATCATATATGTTAACTACTACTTTAACTAACACACACTCACAGATTCTCCCTTGTTTGCATGTTTAGCACTTGAATATTATTCATGTTATACATTTTTATGTCCTGCAGGGATACTTGAAACAATTTTGTTGTTTTCACATTGCACTTGCTGTGTGCTGTGTGTGTGTGTGGGTGTTTGTCCCCCAACTAGTATGTGTTACTACTACATACATTACAAAAGAACTTTTGTTATCATGCAACAAACAAGAAAAGTTTTATTTACAAAACGAAGTGTTAAAATTTCCTTATTGAGGAAGTTAAGTTTTTGAGACGAAAGCTTTCAGTTCTTTGACAAAAAATATATGAAAAAACTTCTAAAGATAGATACTCTAAAAAAAGGTAGAGAAATTTAAAAAGGGGAATATTAAGATGTTTTAAAATTTTTGAGGCATTCTTGAAATTTGAATTCCTTTAAATTACTAGGGAGGAGTATGTCTCAGAGTGATATAATATTTTTTTTTTTACGGAAAATGTGTTAGAATTTGGAAATTTTCCTATATGGAAAATGTTTTCAAATCTACATAGAAAATTTAAAGATTCTGAAAAATATTCGATTAGAGTATTATTCTAGCTCGAGGCCCAAAAGCAATAAATTAAAAACTCTCTATTATGACAATATCCTAAATAGAAATATTTTTGGGCCTCGAGCTAGAATAATACTCTAATCGAATTTATTTATTAGAGTTAATTTTGAAAATTTGATCTGCGGATATCATAATTTTTTTGATGGATTTAGGGGAACTAAAAAGAATGGCGGTATTTTTTTGGAAAATAATTCGCTCCTTGGGGTGGTTTAACGCATCTGAAAACGCGAATTTTGAGCTATTTTTTCATCATAGCTAAAACGGCTGAATATATCGCAAATCTGATTTCATCAGTCGATTCTACAGCAAAAAATAATAGAATGGTCATTTTTCAAACTCTTAAAAAAAGTTCCAAAAACCCACCACAGAGGGCGGAAATATAAGGTTTTTCCATTTTCTTTTTAAATAAATTTTTTAAATATGCACAATTAAAGGGTATTTTCAGTATGACAAAATGGTACTAAATTTTCCGTTTTATCACAACCCGTTAAAAAGTAATCAATTCTCAAAAATGGACAAAAACACGTTTTTTGAGAACTTTGGCCTCAATTTTCTCGAAAACATGACGTGATAGAAAAATTTGAAATCTAGATTCAGAATCAGCATCGAAATGTTAATCGAAAACAAGTTTTATGATCCCAGAATATCATCCAAAAACATCACAAAAAAATGCTCTCAATATTGCACAAAAAATGCGTTTTTTGTGAACTTTGACCTCAATTATCTCAAAAACCTGACGTTACGGAACAGTTTGGAAACCAGATTTGTAATCAGCATTGAGATGAAAATCGAAAACGAGTGTCCAGACCGCGGACCCATCCAAAAAATTTTCAAATTTCGGTTAGTGTTTTATAATTTTGCCATTAGAAAAAACACTTTGAAGCCTTATAACTTTTTAATGGGTTGTGATAGAAAGGTGCTCTTCATACCAAATTTCTTAACAAAAACTGCTTCTTCATCGTGCATGATTAAAAAAATAATTTAAATTTTTTTTTTTTTAAAATCGATTTTTCCGCCCCTTGTTGTGGGTTATTGGATTTTTTTTTTAAGAGTTCAAAAAACTGCTATTATTTTAATTTTTGGTGTAGAATCGACTGGTGCAATCAGATTTTCAATATATTCAGCCGTTTTATCTCTGCAAAAAAATCAGCTCAAAATCCGCGTTTTCAGATGCTTTGAACCACCCCAAGGGGTGAAAATTTTTCCAAAAAAAATACCGGCATTCTTTTAAGCTCCCCTAAATCCTTTAAAAAAATTATGATATCCGATAAACAGATGAAGTGACATAGTCACCAAACGAACTCTAATATTTATATATAAAGGCCGAATAAATACATTTAATTTCTGTGTAACTTTTGGTACTAAAAATAAAATACAACGATTCTGAAAAATATAGGAAAATTTCCCTTTTATTTTATTTTTAAAGCTTTTAACCTTTTTCCCCCTTTTATGTTAAATTTTTAAAACTTTTTTTTATTTATATGCCAGGAAAATATGTCATTTACAATAACTTTACATTTTGATACAATTTTTTTTTATACAATTGTTGTCCATTTATTACATTTGTAAATTTGCCAAAATATACATTTACAAAATTGTTTATAAATTCTTTTATTTCCAAAAAATTACTTCCATTTTTTTTTATGTAATACATTTATAAAATTGAATTTACAAAGAAGATCAAATCTGAATTTATGTTTAAAAACCACAAATATAAATTTTCACAAAAAAAAATCAACCGCAATAAAAAAATAAACTATTTCTAAATAATTTTGCAACATGTTAGAGGCAGGGCAAGGGTTTTAAAAAGAAACATTTTTTCAAATTCTGAATAATTTTCATTAAAAAAATTAAAACTAATTAATTTGACCTTTAAAATATAATATTTTGAGTAGATTTATTCAAGCTCGAGATCAATTTTCTTTGCTATTTACACAAAAATATGCTCATAGAATAATTTTTCAAGAAATTTGTTTATTTGTAACATGTTGTTTAGAACAAAATTGTATTGTTGGCTCAATTTCAATTGTCATATTAATAAAAAACTTACAATTAGTTGTATTGACATATAAAATAATTGAGTTTTAATTTAACAATACATTTTGTCAACACAATTAAATTCTTTGTTAATATAACATTATTTAAATTTAAAATAAGCCAACAAATTAATTATTTATCGTGTAGTTTTTCTATAGAAAGGATGCGTGTTGCTGAGACATTTTTATTACAAACAAGTCGAAAAGTTAAATTCGACTTGGCCGAATCTAGTAAGAATACCCTCCACAATGCCCTTTTTAAGTGATAGTGAATTTTCTAAAGTTGAAAAATAACATTTTTGAAATATTTTATTTTTTTTGTATTTTTTATTTTAAAAAATAAAATTTTTGAAATATTTTTTTTTTTTTGTAAAAAAAAAAATTTTTTAGTAATTTTTGAAAAAAAAAAAATTCACTAATTTTTTTTTTTGAGTGTAAAATTTTTCTTGAGTGTAAAATTTTTTTCGAGTGTATTTTTTTTTTTAGTGTAAAAATATTTTTGAATGACAAAAATACGTTGTAAAATATTTTTGTGACTAACCTATGTTTTAAAAACATGTTTAATGGGTTTTTAACACGTGAATTTAAGGTGAACTAATCTAATATTCACGGTTTTGCTAATAACTTTTGAACCACTGGACCGATTTGGCTGAAATTCAAACGAACCAGGCCAGGAGAACGAAAAATATATATGCCAAGCATTAGCATCCTCAGAATTGGCTTTCGAAAGTAATCGTGTTTTTTATCTCGTAAGTTCACGAAAAACCCTTGCCGAAATTCAGTTTGAACCACTGGACCGATTTCACTGGTTTGCAATACCAACCTGACCAGGTAAATGCCCAACATGTATGCCAAAATTTATGAGCCTCCGTAAAGTCTTTCAATAGTAAGCCTGTTTTCAACAGACAGACGGAAAGACGGACGGACATCGCTAGATCATTTTAAAATCGATCGAGGATCATGAATATATGGGGCAAAACGCGTCAACGGTCCACACCAAAGATCCGATTGTGGTATTATTTTGCCAAAAAGTTAGGATAACAGTAGGTAGTCTAAAACCATGTTTCCATTCAGATCAAAAACACTTGATTTGAGCAAAACACTTCGAGCTGTTTCCATTCAAGTTGAAGTGATTTGCAACGTCAAACTAATTACGAATTTTCGTAATTAATTTGACGTTTTCTCCACAAAATAGTTAAAACAACAAAATTAGGAAAATAATTACCAAAAACAATTAATTTTGTAGTTTATTATAATTAAATAAAGATGTTTAAACAACTAATTGTAAATTATTTTAATAATAAAAAAAAAAAAAATGTCTTCTTCTTCTATCGAACACTCACTACGAATGAGTAGCTTTTATTTTCGAATATAAAATACAGTGTTGCACTGACCAAAACAAGTGGTGAGTTTAAAAAGTCGACATGTTTTGTACCAAAACACCCAATTTGAGATGTTTTGCTCATATGAAAAATGTATGGGAAAACATGTAGAAAATGACATGATTTCCTCAAAACACTCTGATTTGCCCAAATCATGCCACTGGAAACATACTATAAAGTTCAAATAAAAAAATTTTCATTGAAATATTTTTAGAGTTACAGAGATGTGAAGTTTTAATTTTTTGCAAAGATCATATTTGGTTAAATTTTTATTTTTAAAAATCGATTTTAAAAGTATTTTTAACGATCTTTTCAATGGCATTAGTGGTTTTTAAAAAAATATAAATTTGACCTTAAAATTCAAGGTCAAAAATAATTAAAAAAAAAATTCTAATAGAGCGCCTATTTTGAGATTATTTTAACTCAGTTTATTGAGATTAACTCAGTTTATTGAGATTATTTTAACTCACAATCAGTTTATATTATTGACATTGTTTACATTAAAAACATTCTGTTTTATTTATTGTTGGACTTTATATTTTATAACTGAAGTTTCATTTATTTCGGTTTGAGTCCATATTAATTAATTCTGAGAAATAATTATTTTTGTTGTACAATGAGAAAATCTGAAAAAATTAATTGACAACACAGGCTAAGTGGAGATGTCGACAGCTTTCGGAAGAAGCCACCCTTCCTTCGTCAGCACTCTTCGATTGTCACTGTAGGGTTGTACATATAAAAACATTTTTCAAAAAATGGATCGAGAGTTCCTTATTGCGAAAATATTTTTTTATTTATTTTTTTACTTAAAATACACGCGGTATTATAAGTAAGTACTTTTTGAGTGTTATTTTATACAAAAAAAAATTATTTCGCAGGAAGGAACTCCCGATCCATTTTTGAAAAATATTTTTATATGTAATAAACGTCAAGCTAAAAAGCTTAAAATAACCTCAGAATAGGCGCTTTATAAGATAAAATTTTGTTTAATAACACTGCACAACAAATTTTTTCCAAAATTACAAGGTCAGACCAAAAAATTTTGAGAGAAGAGACAAAAAAAAAATACACGTGTATCGGCGTTTTGAAAGTTTACATCTGGGTTTCATTTTAGGGGGAGGTAAAGTTTCCCCCAAATGCAGATGTTGTATTGTCAATCGTCATTGAATATCGAGTGAAGCTTACGTTTAAAGTATATGGTGTGTTCAGCAAATTTATATAAAATGTTACGGAGAACATTTTTGTGGAATATATTAACCCTCTAGCTCCTCACGATAAGGGTCTTTTTTGTCCTTATTTTCAAAAAGAGCAAAAAACACCATTAAAACAGGAATTTATGGGGTTTTAATGTTCCAAAAAAATATTCGCCGTAAAATTTTACCTTGAATACACCAAAACGGAAAACTCAACCAGAAGGTCAGAAATAAGACACAACAAAAGAGATCTTAGGGTTAATTTCGAATTTATTAAGAAAATCGAGTAAAGCTTACGTTTAAAGTATATGGTGTGTTCAGCAAATTTATGTAAAATGTTACGGAAAACATTTTTGTAGAATATGTTAACCCTCTAACTCCTCAAGATAAGGGTCTTTTTTGTCCTTCTTTTCAAAAAGAGTAAAAAACACCATTAAAACAGGGATTTAAGGGTTTTTAATGTTCCGCAAAAATATCCGGCGTGAAATTTTACTATAAGTCCCTGAACACACCAAAACAGAAAACTCAACAAGAAAGTCAGATATAAGACACAACAAAAGAGAGCTTAGGGTTAATTTCGCATTTATTAAGAAAATCGGGTAAAGCTTACGTTTAAAGTATATGGTGTGTTCAGAAAATTTATGTAAAATATTACGGAGAACATTTTTGTAGAATATGTTAACCCTCTAACTCCTCAAGATGAGGGTTTTTTTGTCCTTCTTTTAAAAAAGAGCAAAGAACGCCACTAAAACAGGGATTTAAGGGGTTAAAATGTTCCGCAAAAATATTCGCCGTGAAATTTTACTATAAGTCCCTTTCACGGCAAATATTTTTGCGGATCATTTTAAGCCCTTAAATAGCTGTTTTAATGGTGTTTTTGCTATTTTTCAAAAGAAGGACAAAAAAGACCCTTACCTTGAGGAGCTAGAGGGTTAACATTTTCTACAAAAATGTTCTCCGTAACATTTTACATAAAATTGCTTTACACACCATATACTTTAAACGTAAGCTTAACTCGATTTTCTTAATAAATGCGAAATTAACCCTAAGCTCTCTTTGGTGGTGTCTTATTTCTGACTTTCTTGTTAAGTTTTCCGTTTTGGTGTATTCAGGGGCTTATAGTAAAATTTCACGGCGGATATTTTTGCGGAACATTCAAACCCCTTAAATCCCTGTTTTAATGGTGTTTTTTGCTCTTTTTGAAAAGAAGGACAAAAAAGACCCTTATCTTGAGGAGTTAGGGGGGTTAACATATTCCACAAAAATGTTCTCCGTAATATTTTACATAAATTTGCTTAACACACCATATACTTTAAACGTAAGCTTCACTCGATATTCAATGACGATTTACAATACAACATTTGCATGTGGGGGAAACTTCACCTCCCCCTAAAATGAAACCCAGATGTAAACTTTCAAAACGCCGATACACGTGTATTTTTTTTTTGTCTCTTCTATCAAAATTTTTTGGTCTGACTTTGTAATTTTTTTTTGTGTTGTACAGTGTAATTTGACCTTGCCTTTTAAGGCCAAATTGGTATTTTTTAAAAAACCTCCAATGCTATTGAAAAGGCCGTCAAAAATACTTTAAATCCGTTAAAAAAAAAAAAAAATATCGCATCAAAGTGGCAAAAAAAAATCAACCAAATATGTTCTTTGCGAAAAAATGAAAACTTCCCATCTCTGTTACTCTAAAAATTTTGCAAAAACAATTTTTTATTTGACCTTTAGATTACCTACTATTATCCTAACATTTTGGCAAAATTATACTTAAATCGGTTTTTTGGTGTGGACCGTTGACGCGTTTCGCCCCATATATGAGGCATTCCACACCAAATGTCCAGCGAAAAAAAAACATGTGTACCGTAAACTTCTGAATAGGTTGTATGTATATATTTTATATATATATATAAATTTTTTAAAAAATGGAAAATTTCAGAACTGTTTCAGAAAATTAAAAAAAAAAAAAAAATTTAATCGATAGCACATACATAACTAAATAAGAATGTAAATTTTTGAGATTGTGGTGCATTCCGTTTTAATGTGATAAATATTTAATCAAGGCAACTCGCCACAAATTTTACAATTTTTCCAATATTTGACCAGTTTTTGAAACAACCCATTCAGAAATTTACGGGACACATGTTTTTCTGTAGCGGGACATTTTGTGTGGAATGCCTCATATACTTAATGGGGTCCTAGACCAATATTGCAAGGTGTTACAAACGGAATGACAAACTTATATATACCCTCTATCACTAGAGTGGAGGGTATAAAAAGCTTAAAATCTGAAACATTTGGTCAGATCAATTTGTTATAAAAGTTTTCAGATTCTGAAAAAATTTCTAACAAAAATTTCTTTGATTCTAGACACCCAGATCCAGATTCTGAAATATTTTTGTTATACAAAATTTTCTAAACTCCAGAAAATTTTTGTACCTAAATCTCCCTGCCCTGGTTATTACATGGAAAAATTCTTTTTTTTTGAAAAAAAAATATACAAAGTAGAAAAACAAGCATAAACATGAATTTGTAATAAAATGCCACAACATGTATATTTTATTTTTTTTTAAGTTTTTTTTCCAACCAACCAATCAATCGATAACTGTCACCTGTAAAAATAAACTTCATAATTCAATACACAGCACTCTTGTGTTACAATGTAATATTAATATTTGCAAAAAAAAAGTGGAGTGATAAAAACACGAACACTCTTGAAACGTTTCACAGAAAAAAACGAATTGTTATATTGACCCCAATATTTGTGAATATAATTAATTTTTTCACTGAAAGTGCTCCTATACGGAAATTTGTATTATCAACAAAAGTTTGTAAATTTTGATTTTAAAAAAAAAAAACTTAACAAACACCATAAAAATTTGTTGATCCTACAAAAGTACAAAATCCTATTTTTTTTCAACAAAGAAATTCAACAAACACAATTTGTTGATCTGACAAATAATTTTTTTTTTTTCAATAAAGAAATTTAACAAACACAAACACTATTTATTGACATCCCGAGTAAAAATAATTTAATATGATCTTATATACTTTTATATAGTCATATTATTTCATATATGATCATATGTGACACTATGTCTTGCGAGATAAATTTATATAATAAATTTTGATGTGCGATTTTTTTAAGATATCGCCATACATAATTATATGTTTTAACATCTGGTCCCATGTATCATTGCAAATTTCTAAGTGTTTTATATAAAATTTTATATGCCTCCATTATTTTTTAATTTTTCTAAGTTTTTTCCAAGAACATATTTTTATCGCAAATATTTGCAACGTGTTTTATATAAAATTTCAAATGACTTTATATTTTTTTATTTTTCTAAGTTTTTTCCAAGCACCACTTTTTTATCACGAATATTTTCTAAGTGTTTTATATAAAATTTTATATGACTCCATCTTTAAAATTTTTTCTAAGTTTTTTTCAAGGAATATTTTTTTATCGCAAATATTTTCTAAGCGTTTTATATAAAATTATATATGACTCCATTTTTTAAAATTTTTCCAAGTTTTTATAAGGACAAAGTTTTTATGAGAATATTTTCTAAGTGGTTTATATAAAATTTAACATGTTTCCATTTTTTTGAAATTTTTCTAAGTTTTTTTCAAGAACAACTAATTTTTATTATTTTAATTTTTCAACTTTTTATTAAAAACTAAAAAAACATCCGATTTATAAAATTGTATAAATTTTAATATAATTGGATATAATTTTATATCATTGGATATATAAACTGATATTATTTGATAATATTCGATCAAATCTTATGAAACCATTTTTCGTATAAGATTATATCAAAATAGACACGAACCCATATTAAATTATATATTGCGTCATATCATTTTTTTTACTCGGGATGATAAAATAATTTTTAAATAAAATTACTTGACTGAGTTTGTTGAAAATAAAATTGAAGTTTTGTATTATGGACTAACATGACCCGTGTAAAAAAATAATTGGATCAAAACATATCTCTTTTGATAAAAACATATATGGATCATATCTAAATGGATATAATCAGATCTACTCAATATATACTCATATCTGCTCCAGATATTTTCAGATCCGTAAATTGAGTCTATCTGGCATATATGACACATATGATCAGACATTTTCAGATATGTTCATATATGTAAAATTGTCAGATACCCGAGTAAAAAAAAGTTATATGACCCAATATTTAATTATATATGAACAGATATGCTTTTATGTAAATCCATATTAATTTTGATCCGAAAATTGGCGGATCGAATATTATACGATTATATCAAATTCTATTATTTTTGATTAAATAATATCAAATTTGATTAAGTTTGATCCCAAAAATGGGTCTATCTAATTGTATTAAATCATATCTTATCTGTTAAAATTAGATAAATTTTTATATAATTAGATGAAATCTGGTAAAATTTTTTGGAATTTTAAACGTGAAATTAGAAATTATTTTATCAGATTGAATTCATTATCAGTTAGAAGAGTTTTTATTGCATTCTTCGGAATTTGGTTTTATTAAGAATTTGTCAATTTTGTTGTCTAAAATCATTTTTAAGGGATTTAAAAATTCCAAAAAATGTGTCTTAGAAAATTTAGAAATATTTTTTCGGAACTTAAAAATTTTTAAAAAATATAAAATTTCTTTAAAAACATTTTCAATAATTTTTTTACTCCAAAAAAAATTTCCAAAAAAATTTTGTGTCCGGGACTTTGGAAAATTTTCATAAATTTTTTTAGGACTTGAAAATTTTTTCGGGATATAATTATAAATAAAATCATATATCTTTTTATCTGCCACCTCTAAAAATTCCCGACCTTATATGTTATATCTAATTTGATATAGATCGGTATATAAATTGATATGAATATGTATGTTATCATATTAAAAAATAAGCAAAAATACAATGCTATATATAAACTTATATGTCCATATCAATGTTCATGCATAACCATATATAAATTTAAAATATTATATATTAGCATATATGATTATATCATATCTTTTTTACTCGGGTAGACTCAATTTACGGATCAAACCATATCTGCAGCAGATATGAATATATATGGAGTAGATCTAATTATATCCATTTAGATATGATCCATATATGTTTTTTTCAAAAGAGATATATTTTGATCCAATTATTTTTTTACACGGGGAGGCCGTTTTTGCTAAATGTTTGGTTGACATCATGTTTGGTTGATTTACAATTGATGTTTGTTTATTTAAATTTGACGATTTTATTTTCTGTGTAAAAATAAAATATTACAAGATACTTGTGAATATTTTCTGTATTTTTAGATTGATGTTAATATTGATGCTTGTAATGATGGTTTTCTTTCTACATATTTTACTATTCAAGAGGGGGAGGAATTTCAATGGCGAAATTGCTATAGTTTTTTTTTTTTTTATTTTCTTTATCTACGATTTTTGGTGGTGATGGTGGTTGTTGAATTGGAATGCTCAGTTTTTTTTGTTGTACACTTTTTTACACATAATTTTTCTTAACAAAATATATGGGGAAGGTCTGCTTACTGTTATAAATGGTTTATAATTTAAAATTTTCGCCACAAAAATTTCGCTTAAATTTTAAGCGCCTCAAATTGTAACAAAAAATTTATAAATCAACAAGTTTTAAAGATTCTAAGAAATTTTTAATAATAATTTAATAATTTCATTATTATTCCAACATTTCGTATGGGGTTTGACAGATTTTTTCACATGAAAATGAACAAAGTTAATTTTGATCTAGATTCTTCTTTATTTTACTTACAAGGGAAGTATCTCAACCCTTATGAACCGATTTGCCTGAAACTTAAAATATATATAAAAGAGATAATTCTAAGGTTGGGGTGTCTCAGCTTATCGGCCATATCGGAGATTTAGGGGTTCAAATCGTGGGTCAAAAAATGGCGAAAAAATGTTTTTTTGGATTTTTCAGCCATTTCTTTTTAAGAAACTATATGATGTTTACATATGAGAAGAAAGGTTTTTTTAATGCCAATCCGATGGTGGCATAACCTTGTAAAAATTCGGCTTCTTTAAATATTTTTTTTAGGAAAATGTGTAAATTTTGGGGGTATATATATGAATACATTGACCTACGATATCCATATGAATAAGAAATAATCTTTATTAAATTTAAGTCGACACGTATTTTTGCCCTAGACGATATTCCTATTAGTTCGGAAGTTATCGAAATTTTCCCGAAGGTCCACATGGTTTCATAAGGGGACAACGAAATTTTTAAACACTGATGTGGCCGATAAGCCGAGACACCCTTACCTTAAAATCGTCTCTTTAATATATATTTTAAGTTTCAGGCAAATCGGTTCACATGGGTTTAGATACTTCCCTTGTTAGTATACCTTCCTGCTTTAATTTATGTTTCCTTGTGTAAATGTATTACTTTCTATATATGTGTAAGTGTGGTTGTTTGATATAAATATCATTCATGTGTCAACACTTTCTTGTCTTCATATTTGTTTTATACACAAAATAACAAAAAAAGAATACTTCATTCAAATTTGTCAAATCTTAAGTTCCCTACTAAAAATCTTTAGAAATTTTAGTATTTTTGTTCAATTTTTGTTAGTTTTCTTAAATTTTTAAATTTCCCTTAAAATTATAAAAACTTACGTATTACATTACCATGTAATAGATAGGCCGAGTAGTTCTAACAAAACTTAAAAGTAATGCATTTCATTACCATGAATTCGATTTTCCCAAGGCCTAAAACTTACGTGTAGGGACAAGACATTTTTGCACTAAAAAACTATGTTTTACGCTCCTAAAATATGCACTATAAAACGTAAAATATGCACTAAAAAATATAAAAACAGCTAATTTTTACTTTTATGAAAAAAATTCACATTCCAAACTTTTTTTAAAATTTTTTTTTTTCTAAATATTTTTTTTGTTTTTTTTTAGCTTATTAACGAAAAAATATCATTTCGATCAGACAAGTGTATATTTCGGTTTTGAAGTTGACTTAAAAAAAATTCATAAAAATTGGAAAAAATAAGCTAAAATTTTATGCAAAATATGACCTAAAAATATGCATTATTGGTAAAATATGTAAAAATATCTTTGGATTTATCTTGCGATACATCATATTTTTATACCCTCCAACTACATACAGTATGGGGGTATACTCACTTTGTCATTCCGTGTGTAACGCATAAAATTATCGGTTTAGGACCCCACAAAGTATAACGTCCATTGCATGAGACATTTTAAAAAATCTGACCGAGGGTCTTCCGATTTTTGATATATTTTTCATACAGATTCTCTATGGAGCCAATTTAAAATTTCATCCATCAGAAAAAAGTAAAAAAATGCAAAATCTGTGTAACTTTGAGCTGCTGTATTTCCTAAACTACTTATAGTATTTTAACAATCTACAGCGCATACGAATGGTATATAAGTCTATTTTAATATCAAATAAACTTAAAAAATATCGGTGGTTTAAAAGTGCATTTTATATGCAAATGCAGTTTTGAAGTGCACTTTGCGAAACTTTTACCTCTTTTAATTTTTTTTTTAATTAGCATATTTGGAAAATTTTGAATTTTTGCTACAAAAAAATTAACGGTTTTCAAAAAAAATAAAAAAAAAAAATTTCGGAATTTTTTTTGGTTTTTTTTTTTCTTGAAAAATTATAGTTATAGTTAAAAAAAAATTTAAAGATGTGTCACGCAAAAAACCGAAAACTTTGCCGAAATTTGTGATAAACTAAAATGGCAATTGTGAGAGTTTGCCGAAAAATGCTGGCTAGATGTTAATTTTAGTATTAAATAGACCATCTAGAAAACATTTTCACATTTAAAGACCCAGCCGGCAAAAAAATTCACACCTGACATACTGCTGACTCTCCCTTTATAAAATTGCTGACATCTTCATACAATTTTTCAAAATGTCATCAATGACATGTCAGCTGCTGGTCAGCGGTTGCTTAAACGAATTGTTAGTGGCCACCGATACTGGTGGACACTGCTGACCAACTGCTGACATGTCATTGATGACATTTTGAAAAATTGTATGAAGATGTCAGCGATTTCATAAAGGGAGAGTCAGCAGTATGTCAGGTGTGGTTTTATTTTGCCAACTGGGGACTTATGCAAGTTCGTGCCCAAACACAACTTTTTGTCCACGAAAGATATGGGATATTTTGGCTTCAAAATCTTTAAATCCGCAACCCCCAAGAATAACGCTAAAGATCGCTCTGAAATTCAGCAAGTAATCAAATTTTGTATGCACAAATCACCATTCCAAATTTCAAAGGAATCGGGTCAGTCCTTCTGGTAGTCCCCATACAAACCACCTTCCCGATATTCACAAATTCCCTCAAAATTCATAACAATGGAAATATTTGATAAAAAAATTATTTTTAGGTGCTAAACGTGTACTTTAGCGACCTTATCAAATCGGAATATAATTGGATCATTTTTGGACTTAGTCCCCCATATAAAAATGTCGACCGATATTCAGTTAAATTGGTCTATTGACAAAAAAAATAAACCAATTCCACTTAAAATTGGTCTGTGTGTGTTTTCTACACTAAATAAAGATCCAACAAAAGACAGATACAATCGGTCCATGTTTGGGCTTGGAACCCATTTTCCGGAAAACACTGGTGTAGGGTATCATATGGTCGGTCTTGACTGACTATAAATTTCTTACTTGTTTTTTCATCAATGTTTTTTTTTTCATACATTTTTATACCCTTTAACCACAGTATGGCGGTATACTCACTTTGTTATTCCGTGAGTAACGCAACGAAATATCGGTCTAGGACCCCATAAAGTATGTATTGTATTGATCAGTGGTCAATTCTAAGACATTCTAGCGATGTCCGTCCGTCCGTCTGTCCGTCTGTAGAGGACACGATACAGTCCAAAATAAAAGAGATAGACTTTCGAAGTTTGACACTATTATGTCTTATATTCCTAGGCAGGTTAAGTTTGGAAATGGGCAAAATCGGACCAAGGGGAAAAAAGATCCCCCTTGGAGAACCAAACCAACCTCTGAAAAACGGTATATTTTTTCAGGGTTTTTGTACTTTTTTTAAGCAAATGCAACATTTTTATGTCAGAGGAAGCTCAAAACCCTGCATGTGGACCCAGCGGATAAAAAAAAGTGTGACCCGCCCCTTTTGTGGGCCCCTGAAAAATTGTTTAATGATTTTTTTACATTTTAGAGGGTATAAAAGATTCGGTACAGCCGAATTTAACGCTCTCACTTGTTTTTCATCAAATATTTTTTTTGCGTCAATATTTTTTTGTCCATATTTTTTTTCATACATTTTTTTTATCAAATATTTTTTTTCATTAAAACATTTTTTTTAAAACTTTTTTTGACAAATAAGAAATTAATATAGCTTTTTTTTAGAAAAATTTGTCTTTGGAAAGAACACCTTTTTATACAGCAAAACATTATCATTACTCAATGGTTTGGGCGAAAGTACAAATTTCGCAGACATTTAAAAAAAAAAAAATCTCAAAATTTCTTTACCTTTACCCTTTTGTAGACGTTGAAACGAACTTTCATTTAAACTTACAAGGAAGGTCTTTCACAGGGCACCCACCGATTGTCCTTAAACTTTAATATGGGAATGAGGGGGAAAAATAGGAGTTACCTGTTTTTTTTTAGCTGCCCATTCTCAAATTTAAAAAAGGGTTGCCACCTTATGAAAAACAAGGGTTTTCGGGAAAATCCGAATTAATGCCACAGTAGCAGGAATTTCGCCAAACGGAAATATATTGGTCAGCTTAATTTGGATAGAGATTATTATATATGATTTTGGCGGTCGTACGTATATACATCTACATATAAACTACCACAAAGATTATACATTTTTGACAAAAACGAACTTAAAAAATCGAATTTTGACACGACAGATACACCATTGCATTGGCCTTCAAAAAACTCCTCGACCTGTATAAAATGTTCATATAGTTTCTTTTGAAGAAATGGGAAAAATCCTCTAAAAACTAAAAAATCCCTTTTTTCCCACCCCCTTTGACCCTATAATGTGAGATTGGGTGGCTATAAAAAAAACAGGTAACTCTTATTATGCTCCTCACTTTCCAATATACAAGTTTCAGGACAATCGGCTGGTGCCCTGTGAAAGACCTTCCTTGGTAGTAAGAAGCAAATCCGATCATTGTGACCCTTGGCGCCCTTTGATCAAAGTTTTAGTTTTTTTTAATTTTCACAAAAAATCTAAATTTTAATCAAAGTCCCCATGGGTAAATATATTGTGATTTCGTCCAAATTAAGTTTAAATGAAAATTTGTGTAGAGCTCTACGAAGGTATCAAGGAAAAAATTTGATCCCTTCATAGAGCAAAATTTTTATTAATTTGTTGTCTAGTTTCAAATGGCGATATCTCGAAAACGGTTCCACCGATTCAAAAATTGTTCAATATTCGTATTCAGAATGCCAAAAGTAATGAAAATGAGTTTCAAGGGAAAGAAACTTCAAGATGCTTTTTGTTTAAATTTCTTGAAATTAGGAAAAACGCCATTTTTCCTCAAATTTTAAATAGCAATATCTCGAAAACCGTTCGACCGATTTTAAAAATGTTAAGATATTTGTGTTCACTACATATAAATATAGTTCTTAATTTTTTTTATTTTCAAATTATTTATTAATAATGGCCTCAAATTTGTAGCAAGAATTTGTGAGCACGAGCAAAATTGTAATAATTTTTTTTCCATGCAAAAAATGCCGGTTAAAGTGCCCTATAATAACTTATTTGTTTCGCACTTCTTTAATAAACTTTTGTAAAAATATTTTTCTCCTATTATGTTTTTCCTATTATTATCATTTCATGCACTTTATTTTTCTCTTTTGCCTTTCACAAAAATCTGCATTTATTTTTTCAAACATTTTCCCCGATTTTGCTACTTAAAATGGTTTATTTTTATTCCTGCTTAATGTCACAACAATTTTGCATTGCCGGTTTCTTTATATTGTAGCTGTTAATTGATGTTTTATCCTTAAAATATGCCTACAACGAAAGCATGAATGCCAAACAATACCAGTTCACCTTGCCTAAAGTCAACAGAAATAACAAACTACAGACGTTTTTTGTTGCAGATTCGAGCGAAAAAAAGAAGAAAGGATAAAAGTAAGGTAGACACTTACAAATTATAACAGCTGCTTAAATGAATTCATGACAAGAATAGCAAGGAAAAGTAGAAGAGTAAAAATAAAATAAAAAGTAATTTACACTAATGCCCCGATTTTTGGTGGTTAGCAACAATAATAATTAAAATTTGTAGAACGGTTTTTGAGATATCAGTCGCCATTTGAATTTTTTTTTTAAATTCCTCTGTCTGTTGAAATGGCAAAATTTGCTAACAAATTTAAGTTTTTTCCTACGTTCAAGAAGTTTTTAAAAAAAAATCTCAAAATTTGTTTCACTCGACTCTTTCAAATTTGAATTTTTTTGATTTTTGAAAATTTTCAACCAAAAATTTAAAAATTAAAAAAATATCTTGAGATACATATCGCTCATATACTTGTATAGTGTCATAACTCAAAATGTTTGATTTTACAGAAAACCTGTTTAAAGTTTACAATTGAAACTTGGTTTACGTTGCAAAAGGCCCGTGTGTAGAAAATGTTATAATGGCGTGTTCTCGTCTCAAACGGTGAGTTTAAGAGTTATTGATACGAATTTTTGACACAATATAAAGGAGGATATAACAAATAATTCTGTATTGTTTACCAAAAAACGACATATTTTGAGTTATGACACTATACTAGTAAATGACCGATATAATAATTTTGGCATGTTGAATATGAGTATCAAAAAATTTCTGAAATCGGTCTAGCGGTTTTCGAGATATCGTCATTTGAATTTTGTCAAAAAAATTAACCCATGGCGCCCTTCTATCAAAATGTAGAGTTTTTGGTGAAAATTTTTTAAAAAGTCAAAACTTTGATCGAAGTGCACCACAGGTTGAAATGGTCAGATTGGTCTTAAGCTCAATGAAAGGGTCAAAGGAAAGAAATTTTGAGTTTTTTTTATTTTTTGTTTTTTAATTTTTTTTTTTAATTTTTTTTAGTTTAAAAATCTTTTTTAATCCAAATTTATGTATTAATTCAAAAATGTATAATTTTTAAAATAAAAACCAAAACAATTTAAATTTTATAAAATTCAAGTTAATTTTAAAATTTTTTCTAAAAAGTTTAAAATTTTTAAAAATGAGTACGAAAATTTTTGATTTGACTACGTTTTTTCCACTCAGTCGAACCTAAAAATACAAAATGCTTTAATTAGGCTGCAAGTCAACAAATGCTAACATTTTTTTCGCAAAATTTTTCAAATCCATCTACCCTGCAAAACAGGTCTTAGTGTTCGCTGAAATAAAAAAAATCGTATTATAAAAAAAAGCACAGACCTAAGATGGGTTTATATACTTTGACAATGATTTTAATTCCCTCTAGCATTCAATGGAAAATTAAACGAAGCATATTGTTGACATTTTAACATGTAACTGTATTTTTTACAACAACATTTTTTTTCTTTTAATATTTTTCATTACACGTACTAGGGAAGGAGGGGTGGGGAAGTGATTTCATAGAAAGAGAAATCCTAACAAATTCTTACATGTTTTTAGAAAGTGAACTTAATGAATAAAGTCTGTTGTTTTCGGTAGTGTAGCATTCTTTGTTTTTCTTTTAATTACTTTAAATTAAAATGAAAATAAAAAACAAAACTAATGCCAATTGAGCCACTTTTGAGGTTGATTAGACGTTTTTTTTTAATTTTGAAGTTATTTGTTTGATTACACTGTCCGACAAAAATGAAAAAAAATCATTAAACACAAACTGGATAATATACGTTTGAAACAAGAGACTAAATGTAGTAAAACTGCATTTCCAGTTTTTCATTTCTTGATCCTGTTTACTTTTAAAAAGACTTCAAAGTTTTGGAGGATTGCATTTTATAAAATACTAGCAGGCCCGCCCGGAACTTCGCCCCCGGTAATATTAAATACCTGATTAAAGAAAGATCAGGATTAGAGTCCCGATTCTTCCCTACAGAATTTTTATTTTATTTGATTTATATCGTTGAAGTCTTTCATAAAAACTATTTAAAATTTAAAATAAACAATAAAATTAAAACAACCCCGTTTAGCTTGGAAACATGTTCGTTTCGGTAAATAATGTTCTTGAAAATTTTCGAGCCCTTATATCGTAATTATTGAAACCATTTCATTCCCCGTTTCACTCCATTTCGTTCCCCGTTCTATTCCATTTCGTTTCTTTTTCTATTCATTTGGTCCCCTTTTTATTCCATTTTGTTCTGAATTCCAATTCATTTCGTTCCATGTAGGCTTCATTCTTTAAAAAAAAGTACCACATGACAATAATTTACCCTTATCCCCATTAAAATCTAAATTTCCAGAAGGTACTTTTTCAGAATCATTTTTTGGGCTGGAGGATCCAACATTTATGACCAACTTTTCAGGAGATAGAAAAAGTAACAAAGTTCACTACTTTGCACGTATTTGCCCCAGTAAAATAAGAATTTCCAAAAAGGACACTTTTCAGAATGTTTGGAAATTAAATGAGTAGTTTGGTAGATTTTAAAATTTTACGTCTTTTGACCTAAAGTGATCTTTAAAATGGGTGTGGTCAATGAAACCTTCCCTAACTCACCCTGAAAGAAAATTCTGAATGTTGGTGAAAACATTTTTGAAATCTCATAATAAGTTTCGTATACATATTTACAAATTTTACGTAGATTAACCAAAGCCAATGTCTAACCTGAAGGACCATTCTTAATATTGGAGAAAACATTTTTTAAATGAGTAGTTTCGGATATTTCGAAACTTTACGTTTTTTGGCCAAAAGTGACCGTAGAAGTGGGGGTGGTCGATGAGAACTAACCCATGTCTACCCTCAAGGGCCATTGTTAATATAAATTGGTGATAACATTTTTTAAATCGGATGAGTAGTTTGATCATATTTAAATTTTACGTTTTTCTTGGCAAAGGTAGGCGTAGAAATGGGCGTGGTCAATAAAACCTAGAATATTTCCACTCTGAAGGACCTAGTATATGTGAAAAAATTTTGGAAATCGGATGAAAATTTTTGGAGATTTTTAAATTTCAGTTTTTTTTGCCAAAAAGTGCGCGTATAAGTGGGCGTGGTCGATAAATCCTAGCCTATGTCCACCCTGGAGGAACACTCAAAATATTGGTGAAAACATTTTTAAAATCGGATGAGTTGTTAAATAGAGACTGGTTCCATTTTAAATAGCATAGGCAATCAGCCGATGGTGGTTCAATTTATCCAAAAATTAATATATCCATTCTTCTGATTTTTATTGAATTTCGGTTTTTGTTATTTAGTCGAAATTGTGAATGGTTCGCGTTTTATCGCTGTTCAAAGTTGGTATTTTGCAACAATTTTATGAAAAATACATAATGTTTAAATGATCGTATCTTTGGAACGCATCATCCGATTATTACGAAATAAAGCGCAAAATAATGGTTATGTCCTGTACTTAAAATAGAATTTTGAAAAAGGATAGGATGCTTAGCAAAAAGGACATTGAAATTAAAAAAATGTCCTTAATTTGCAAATATCTCAAAATGCGTATCTTTAATTTTCCTTTATTTTTTTGCACATATAGCCCAAAATGTACTTAACAACATATGCAAATCCCAAATTGGGGTGATAGGCGGTTTAATTGTAAACGCGGTTTCATGAAACGCCTTATTGATTTTTGTTAATAACTCTCGTTTACAAATAAAAAACAATTTCTGCGCACTAATCGCGAATAATTTTTTTATATGTATTTTTGATCGCTAAACTTGAAAATTTCATTAAAACATCATTTCGCGAATACATTTTTGTTAAATAAATTTTTTAGCGTTTTTGGAGGTATTTTAACTATTTTGCTTATATATTAAGTTATGTTTATCCTATCTTCTCGCAATAAAAACCAAAATAAAGATAATCAAATTTCCAACAAATCCTACATTCATCATTTTTTCATCAGTTTATAGCTTTACGCGCAAATAAATTTTTTAGCGTTATTTGGAGGTATTTTGACTTTTTTTCTTATATCTTGAGTTCCGTTCATCTGATCTTTTCGCAATCAGAACCAAATTAAAGACAATCAAATTTCCAACAAATCCTTCATTCATTATTTTTATATCAGTTCATAACTTTACGCGCAGTATGCAAACAAGGAAAAACTATTTTTTTATTAACAAAGCTCATTTTTTAAAATTTTTAAAAACAGAAATCGTAAAAAATTACCATTTTTTATTGTATTTTATCATGTATCTTCATATAATTTGTGATAACTTCGGAGTAAACCTATAGATTTTAATCAAATGAACTTTATTATATTTCTAAATGTTCAGGCTTTGCAGATAAATAAAAAACGTTATTAATTGCAAAGATTTCTATTTCTTAAACTTTTTTTAAGTGATTTGTTAATCAAAAAACTTATTTTAATCATATGTTTGCCTATTGAACGGAAAGCTTTTAACTGATGGAAAAATGATTAATGTAGGATTTGTTGGAAATTTGATTGTCTTTAATTTGGTTCCTATTTCGGAAGGATAAGATAAACGTAACTCAAGATATAAGAAAAATAGTCAAAATACCTCCAAATAACGCTAAGAAAATTTTTTCCGCGTAAAGCTATGAACTGCTGAAAAAATGATAAATGTAGAATTTGTTGGAAATTTGATTATCTTTAGTTTGGTTTTTATTGCGAGAAGATCCGATAAACAGAACTTAAGATATAAGCAAAATAGTAAAAATGCCTCCAAAAAACGCTAAAAAATTAATTAAACAAAAATGTATTCGCGAAATGTCGTTTTAATAAAATTTTTGAGTTTAGCGTTCCAAAATACATACAAAAAAATTATTCGCGGTTAGTGCGCAGAAATTGTTTTTCATTTGTAAACAAGAATTATTAACAAAAATCAATAAGTCGTTTCAAGTAACCACGTTTATAAATAAACCGCTCATCACCCCAATTTGGGATTTGCATATGTTGTTAAGTACATTTTGGGCTATATGTGCAAAAAAATATAGGAAAATTAAAGATACGCATTTTGAGATATTTGCAAATTAAGGACATTTTTTTAAATTCAATATCCTTTTTGCAAAGCATCCTATCCTTTTTCAAAATTGTGTTTTAAGTACAGGACATAACCATTATTTTGCGCTTTATTTCGTGGCAATCGGATGATGCGTTCCAAAGATATGATCATTTAAACTTAGTGTATTTATTATTCAATAGTTGCAAAATACCAAATTTGAACAGCGATAAAACGCGAACCATTCACAATTTTTACTAAATAACAAAAACCGAAATTCAACAAAAATCAGAAGAACACATATACCAATTTTTAAGACAATTAAAATAGGTAAGGCCGAAAAAGTGCTTTTTTTGTAGTCAAAAATTTTGGAATTCTTCTAGATATTTAAATTTTAAGTTTTTGGGCCAAAAGTGGGCGTAGAAATGGGCGTGGTCTTTGAAACCCAGTATATGTCCACTATGAAGGACCATTCCAAGCATGTATTGGTGAAAACAATTTTTAAATCAGTTCAGTAGTTGTGGAGATTTTTTAATTTTACGGTTTTTGGCTAAAAGTGGGCGTAAAAGTGGGCGTGGTCGATCAATCCTAGCCTATGTCGACCCTGGAGGAACACTCTAAATATTGCTGAAAACTTTTTTGAATTCGGATGAGTAGTTTCATAGATATTTAAATTTTAAGTTTTTTACCAAAAGTGGGCATAGATGTGGGCGTAGATGTGGGCGTAGATGTGGGCGTAGATGTGGGCGTAGATGTGGGCGTAGATGTGGGCGTAGATGTGGGCGTAGATGTGGGCGTAGATGTGGGCGTAGATGTGGGCGTAGATGTGGGCGTAGATGTGGGCGTAGATGTGGGCGTAGATGTGGGCGCGGTTGATGAAACCCAGCATGTGTCCACCATGAAGGACCATTCCAAGTGTGTATTGGTGAAAAAATTTAGAAATCGGTTTAGTAGTTTCGGAGATTTTTCAATTTTCCGTTTTTTGTCCAAAAGTGGGCGTAGAAGTGTGCGTGGTCGATGAAACCTGACCTATGTCCATCCTGGAGGAACACTTTAAATATTGCTAAAAACATTTTTAAAATCGGATAATTAGTTCCGGAGATTACCCTCTACAAACAAACAAAAAAACAAACATACAAACTAGAGATGGGCGCTGGTCACGTGATTTGCGTGATTCACGTGAATCACGCGTGAGTGATTTTCATTTCAATCACGTGATTATGAGTGAGTGTGAGTTGATAAAAAATCTGAGTGAGTGATTAGTGAGTGAGTCATTTATTTTTTTCGTGAGTTTGCGTGATTAGATTTTTTGATTTGCCCAATTTTTTTTTTTAATTTTTTGTAAAATTTTTTTTTTTGGATTTTTTTCTTTTTGGTAAGAAAATTTTATTGCGTGAGTAGATTTTGCGTGACTCACGCCTGAACGTGATTGAATCTGGCATGAGTCACGCGTGAGCGTGTGTAAGTTTTTTATTACTAACGTGAATGTGAGTGAGCGTGAGTAAAAAAAAAATTGCGTGAGTGATTCGATTATTTTTTGCGTGAGCGTGAGTGAGTGTGAGTCAAAATCCCCTCACGCGCCCATCTCTAATACAAACATTACCTCTTTATAATATTAGTATATATTTTTTTAATATTTATACTTTTCCTAGGATGCCACTGGTGATGGCAAATAAAAGAGGAGGATCTCCCCTAATTTTCCTATTTTATTATTTTAACATATCAGGAAACAGAAGGTACACCCAAAAAATTTTGTCATTAACTGTTTGAAGTTTATTGAAAAAGTATTACGTTTAGTCGTTTTTAAAAGAAAAAACATTTGTTTAATGTTCAGTTTTTTTAAATGACTATTTGTGTTCTTTGTTTCACAAATACCAACATAAAAAATAAAGACTTTCATTAGCATCAAATTTATAAAGTCATTTATTTTTGTTCTTTAATTTTTAATGATTTGTTTACCTTATTATTTTGTTTTAATTGTTGGCATTTTTTAAAGAGAAGTCATTAGTTTTTACCTACTTGTGTTGGTTATTTTTTTGTAGACAAAAAATTCAAAAAATTATTTATAGAAATATAAAAACATGTTTGTATCAAGTGACTTTGGCACGATGTGTAGATTGTCTGGCCAGGATGTAGTTAATTGTTGGATAGATTCCCCAAAAATTTTATTAAAAATTTTTAAAAATAAAATTCAATGGAAAAATTGTAAAAATAACCTACAAAATCATTAATTTTTAATGTTTTCGTAGGTAATTTTTTTTTTTTTTTGAATTTGTTGGTAAAAATAGCACAACAATCATTAATTTTTAATGTTTTCGTACGTTATTTTTTTCGAATTTGTTGGTAAAAAAATGAAAGTGACTTTATTTTTTAATGTTCAGTGTTATTTATTGTAGAAAATTTTATTAACAGTAAAAAATAAATGTTGATGTTTGTTAAAACAAATGAATAATTACTGGGATGGTTTTCAAATGTTTTATCACTTTTTTTAAATATGTTTTTCATTTGTTTTTGCCTACAAAATATTTTGTGTGTAGTTATAACCCTTCAAAACTTTATCCTTTATTATCGTTCAAAATTTTCTACAAAATGTTTTGATAAAGTTTTTAAAGGACTTAATTTACATCCTTTTATCCTAATATGGCAAAATAAAAAAATCTAAAAATTAGGGGAGATCCTTCTCACATCACCAGTGGCATCTTAGGACAAGTATAAATATATTCAAAATGTATCCTTCAAAATTAAGAAGTCCTTTTAAAAGGATCATGAAATGAAAAACTGTAAATGCAGTTTTTCTCCATTTGACCTCTACTTTCAGACGAATATCGTCCGGTTCATGTTTAATATTGGCTGTCGGGAGGTGTTATGTAAATTTTTAAGAATTTTGTTCATGATTTTGGAAAAGGGTCTCTCAAAATAAATTTAAGTTTTTTTAAGACTTATTAGGTCTCTTTAAAATATTTGTAGAGGAGTTTGAAATAGCGGACACGAATTTTTTTTTTAGCCACACAAATTTATACACACAAAAAAAAATTTCCAATAAACGATTTTCATAGTATTTATAAACAAATTCATACAATTTATTAACTTTTTCATAATACTTATAAAATTTTTTCATAGTATTTATGAAAAATGTTAAATAGTTCTTAAATTTCACATATTATGATTTATTCATAAATACTATGAACAAGTTTATAAATATTATGAAAAAGTTAATAAATTGTATGAATTTGTTCATAAATACTATGAAATTCGTTCATTGGAAAAAAAATTTTTTTGTGTGTATTTATGGTTTAAAAGGGAGGGAAAAAGACTGGAGGAAATTTACATTTTTGGCTCTTATTAATTTTGAATTAAAGTTTTTCTAATCTTTATGAAAGGGTAACAATTTTTTTTTTTTTTTAATCTTAGCCGTAGGAAAAAATTGCCATTTTTGCAAATTTTCAAAAGCAATATCTCGAAAACCATTCGACTGATTTTAAAAATTTTTTTAAATTCGTTTTCAGCTTATAAAAATTAATAAACACGACGTATCGGAAGGCACTTGGGAAAATCGAAAATTGAAGAAAAATTACACTCTAGTGAAAACAGACGATCAGATGGATTTTGAGATTGACTCAAAATCGTATTTATTCCATCGAAGTTAACATCACTTCCCAAACATGTTCTTCAACTTCAAAAAGGGGGTGAAAAAAGCAAAAAAAAAAAATAAATAATTTGATACGTGAAATTAAATTTTTCTTAAGGTGTTCTATTCTTTTCAACATCTTTCATTACTTTTAGTTATTTTTTTAAACAACTCAAGATTGTAATTGTATACAAGTATGTCGTTTCTTGAATGGCCAGACTGCCTTTGGGGTTATATGGCACCTTGCTGTTATTATTTTTTTTTTGTTACTTATAACAATTTCATTTTTCAGTGACTTTTCTTTTGTTTTTTTTTACTTATTTTTTTTTAATTTATAATTGCACAGAAAAAAATATCGTAAAATCAAGAGTAACGAAACAAATTGTTACCAACGAAATACTAGTTCAACAACGTTTTTAATTGTATCAACAATGTGTATTGTTAATGTGACAAAAATCCGGTTTTATTTCCAATTAAACGCATGAATTAAAATCATTGTTAAAGATTCCACAAAATTCACATTAATAACACAATTTATAAACTCATTTAATCAAGCACAAATATATGCGACGATAGTACGGTGGTAGTGTGCTAAACTCGAATCATGAAGGTTTCGGGTTCGCTGCCAGTTGGCGGAACAGTTTTTTATTTTTGTTTTTTTTTTTTTATTTGAGATTATTATTTATTTTTAAAAACGCAAAAAGTGCATATTAAAATCACAGACACCTTATGTACGCATTTAGTCAACTTTAATTATATATGAGGAATAGCACGGTGGTAGTGTGCTAGCTTCGAATCATGAAGGTTGCGGGTTCGCCGCCAGTTGGCGGAACTTTTTTTTTTTTTAATTTCCAATTTTAGTTTTTTTTTATCATTCTAATTGTAGACTGTTTTAAATATGACGTTTAGTCAAATACAAATATGTATAAGGATAGCACAGTGGTAGTGTGCTAGACGCGTAGCACGAAGGTTGCGGGTTCGATGCCAGATGGCGGTAGACATTTTTTTTTTTTTTATTTTATTTTTTTCTATTTTTAGATTATTTTTTATTCTATTTTTAAATTTCAGATTATTTTTTATTCTATTTTTAGATTTTACAAATTTTTCAATTAATTTCATTGTTAATGTAACAATGAATGATGTTGATTTTTTTTTTCAAAAGTTACAAATGCCATTGTTGTATTGACAAAATCCAATGTAGGCTCAGTTTCAATTAAATGTTTAATTGTATTAACAATGAAATTAATTGTATTGACAAATTTTTTTTTCTGTGTGGGTTAAGGTCATTTATGCTAAGATGTTGTTTAGTTGTTTTTTCATTTTTTTTTTTATCAACCATTTTTCATTTATTTTTTTAAACTTACTTTGTTTTTGGTTTAAAGTGCCATTTAACTTGCTTTTGTTTTTAATTTTTTACCCTACACTAGGTGGAAGAGGGTTTAGTTAAGTTTGTCATTACGTTTGTAACACTTTTAAATATAACACAGTGCAGTATTTTTAAAGATAATAAGGGCAAACTCCTTCTCGTGTGGAATTCTTATAGATTAGCTGCTTTTTGGATTTTATGGCCTAATACATATTATAGTTCTTAAATATTTTTTTTTTTTTTTTTTTAATTTCAGGTATGTGTGTTAAAAATATTATGCTGCTACGCTGGTGAGTTTTATTACACTGTGCATCACGAATTTGTGGTCGACAGGGGTCGCTGGGTACATTCTTCCTTCTCGCTGTAGATATTTAAAAATTTATTATATTTTTTCTATGGCTATTTAGAAGGGTTGATTTTAGCTCGAGGTTATTTTCCTTTACTAATTACAACCATTATATTTTCATCGAATAATTTTTAAGAAAATTATATTTCTATTTTAAATTTATTTATGTTGGTCACTTTTTCACGACTTAGCCAACACGTGTTTCGATCTCGTCAAAATCTTGTATCCTGAAAAAATGGTCGGTTCGGTGAAAAAATATTTAAAAAAAAAATCTTTTTGAAAATTGTTAAAATTATCAAAACATCGATTGTTAAAATTATCGATACATCGATAATTTAAAATTTTCTATAGAAAATTGTTAAAATTATCAATGTATCGATGATTTAAAATTTTCTATAGAAAATTGTTAAAATTACCGATGTATCGATAATTTAAAATTTTCTTTAGAAAATTGTTAAAATTATTGATGTATCGATAATTTAAAATTTTCTATAGAAAATTGTTAAAATTATCGATGTATCGATAATTTAAAATTTTCTATAGAAAATTTTTAGAATTATCGATGTATTGATAATTTAAAATTTTCTATAGAAAATTGTTAGAACTATTCATGTATCGATAATTTAAAATTTTCTATAGAACATTGTTAAAATTATCGATAAATCGATAATTTAAAATTTTCTTAGTAACAATTACGAGCTTTTTTGTAATTTTTCACCAATAAAATTGTAAATTTACAACTTTTTGGTGCAAAATAACATAAAAGGAATTCTTAAAATAGATTTTTTTTAAAACCTTGAAAATATGTAAAATTACAAAAAAAATTTGTAAAATTACAAAAAAATATTTTAAAATTTTAAAAAACAGAAAAACTGTCAAATATTGGTAAAATTGGATTACGACACTTTTTCTAGTAATTGGACAAAGTTTTTTTTTGTTCAGGAAAAAAAACACATTTTTTTTTTTAATTTTCCCGGACACATGGGAAAAACAAAAGTTGATAAAAAAAAATGACGCTCTTATATACATGTAAAACATTCTTATCTGTGTAGGTTTTTCAATTCTCTGCCAATGTTAAAGATCACGTCTTTTATGCATTACCTGACATGCGTTTTAAGTGGTCTATGTTACAAGATTTTTTATTTTTTTAAGTTTTCTTTTTAGTTTTTCCTTTAACAAACTAAAATAAAAAGCGTGAAAATATACATGTAAATGTACGTGTTTGTAATGCAAGTTCATGTAATTGACACGTAAAAGATTAAATTAAGTTTTTCAGTTAGTTTAAATATATTGAAGAAGAAGTAGCAGTTGCTGTCTTTTTAGTTACAACATTGAAGATATTGTTAAAGTTTTTGGTGTAAATAATTATAGGGGAGAAACATCTAGAAGTAATGGTAATAACTTGAGCATTTTGCTTAAAATAGGAAAACTTTAATGTAGAAGAGGTCATTCATTATAAATAAGAACATGGAAAATGTAATTTGATCATGGGAAAAAGTTTTGAGGTAATAAAATTAAGAAAATATGATATGCAATTTGAGATTGGCATAGGCTGACGTGTTTTGGAAATAAAGTTTAGAAATTTGGACGTTAAAAAATAGGTTTTGAATAAAATTTTGTGCTGACCAGCATATCCGATTTAAACGAAAATTTCTGGGCGCTCATTAATAAAAACCTTAAACTCGACCTTTTTTTTCGTGAACAAATTACCCGGAATTTACGGGTTTTAGATCCCTGGATTAGTTCATCGGGAAAATTCGGGAATTTGCCAATAAATTTCTTAAATAAATTTCTTAAATTTGTAAATTGTCCCATTGATATTATTCTCGTTATGATAAGTCAGGGGCGGATCCAGCTCTGGAGTCTGGGGATGCTAAAATTTAAGAATGAAACATTTTTCCTATTAAAAAGATTTAAATATAACCGACATATTTTTCATGTGTAGATTATATACTATATCGGTGAAAAATTTCGCTGAAATAGAGGAGTTCGAATTTTGACGTTTTGGTCAATATGCCTCTATTTCGGAGCCATATAACTTTTCAGCTATTGCATTCAGAAAGTTTTGTTGAAAACGTTTTTGACTGACTTTTTTTCAATCTTAAAAAAAAACAAGTAGAAAAGTTAAATTCGACTTGGCCGAATCTATGAATACTCTCCAAAATGCCCTTTTGTTAATTTTTTAATGTGAATAAAACTAACAATTTTGATTAAGAATAATATATTTTGAGTAAAAAACTTTTTTTTGTCATTTTTGTAAAAAAAAAGAAAAATTACTAATTGTTTTTTGAGTGTAAATTTTTTTTCGAGTGTAATTTTTTTTAAAGTGTAAAAATATTTCTGAGTGACAAAAATACAAAAATTAACAAGCTGGCCACCCTGTTGCCAAAGCTGATTTGGGTACGCTGAATTCAATGGTGCTAGCCGTTTTTCGAAGTTAACGCTCATATTCGCGATATTCGCAATTTGAAATTATAAAGCCTAGGTACTACAAAAAATTAATTTTTCTGCTTTTGGGATAGTTTTAAAATATAAATTTACAAAATCCATTGTTTTTTTTTTTTCGCAAAAAAAAAAATTATGCAAAAAAAGAAATAAATTTCCGCGATAAAAAAAAAAATAGCGAAATTTTTTTTTTTTTCAAATTTTGTGTCTGTAATGTATCGCCTTCTACACATTTTCATAAATTAATAGCAAAATAAAAAAAAAATTGGAAAAAAAATTTCGCGAACAAAAAAAATGTTTATGCAAAAAAAAAAAAAAATTCCGCGAGAAAAAAAATTCCGCGAAATTTTTTTTTTTTAAATTTTGTGTCTGTAATGTATTCTACTCATTTTCATAAATTAATAGAAAAAAAAAAATTGAAAAAAAATTTCGCAAACAAAAATTCGCGAAAAAAAATTGCGCGAAAATTTTTTTTGTTTGTATATTTAATAGAGTTATGATGATCAAAATTCAGCAATTGTAAATAAAATGAAAAATAATATGAAAAAAATTGTTTTTTTTTACTTAAAAATAACAAAAAAAAAAAAAACGCGAATAACGCTAAAACATGCGCTAACTTAAAAAAAAAAACTTATATTACAATGGGATTTAGTGTACACGAACTAGCTTCACCAGATGGCTGTCGTAAATTCAAATCAAACTAAAAATATTTGTATTGAACCAATTTTTTAACGAAAATAAAGATTTTTCTATGGTTTGTTGTGTTAGTTTAACAGTTTTGAATGGTTTTAAATTTAAAAATTATCGCAAAAACTTAAAAATATCTTTTTTATTGTACTTAAGCATCAACATTTTAAATCGCGAATATCGCGAATACGAGCGCTTACTTCGAAAAAGGCTTGCACCATTAAATTCAGCGTACCCAGCTTGTTAAAAAAAACAAGTAAGAAAGTTATAGTCGGTCAAGACCGACCATATAATACCCTACACCAGTGTTTTCCGGAAAATGGATTCCAAGTCCAAACATGGACCGATTGGATCTGTCTTTTGTTAGATCTTAATTAAGTGTAGAAAACACACACAGATCAAATTTTAGTAGATTTGACTTATTTTCTTGTCAATAGACTAGGGATGCCAAACGGGATTAACTTTGAAAAATCCCGGGATTCGGGATTTTGAAAATTGAAATTTCGGGATCCCGGGATTTTCGGGATTTTTTCGGGATCCCGGGTTTTTCGGTATTTTCGGGTTTTTGGGGTATTTTCGGGATTTTTATTTCCAATATTAAAAAAAATAAGATTTATATAAACTTAAATATTTTTATTTGTCATATTTTTATATAAACGTGTACATAAAATAGCTGAAAAAACAAAATATACCACTGTGCAATACGATTTAGTATATTTAGGCCAAAAAAATATAAGTACCATTTATAGACCAAAACTTCTGAGGTGGTTTAAGAACTTAGCTCGAGTTGTTTTTTATGGCCCACTGAAGTTTTTAATTTGTTTTCAAAAGCGTTTGGGAAAAGTAAAAAACATGTTTTAAATCTGATAATGTTAGTACTTTTTTTAGAATATATTAATCCTCTATCTCCATTTTAACGGGTATTTTTTGTACTTTTTTCAAATATCCTAACAGAGCACCACTAAACCGTGTGTAAATTTTCAACTGAATTTTTCAGTTGCATCAACTCAAAATTCAGTTCCTGCTAATAAATTCGGCTGTGAGAACTAAATTTTTTAGTTGTTTTAATTAAAAAACAGTTTTGTTAACATAATTCAGTTGTGACCACTGATATTCAATTGTGACTGCATATATGTATGTAAATATTTCGTCCGAATTTTTGTTGCATCATTACTCAGTAGGTAATCATCAAATTTATTTACAAACATTTTTATTTCATCATTTTGCAGATTTATTTAGGCTTTTACGATTATCAATAGCAATATTTTTTTTTTGCTTTGCAAAATCGTGAAGAACATTTTTAAACATGATTTTAATAAGTGATACTTCAATTCATTCAAATCCGAATTGTTTTTAGTTGAAAATTTCAATGTTTTAAATTTCGGGATTTTCGGGATTTTTTTAAAAAAATCCCGGGATTCGGGATTTTATAAATCCCGAAAATCCCGGGATTTTCGGGATCGGGATTTCCCGTTTGGCATCCCTACAATAGACCGATTTAACTGAATATCGGTCGAAATTTTTTTATGGGGGAACTAAGTCCAAAAATGGTCCAATTATATTGCGATTTGATTAGGTTACTAAGTTCACGTTGAACACATAAAAAAATTTTTTATCAAATATTTCCATTTTTATGAATTTTGAGGGAATTATGTGAATATCGGGAGGGTGGTTTGTATGGGGACTACCAGAAGGACTTACGCGATTTCTTTGAAATTTGGAATGTTGATTTGTGAATACAAAATTTGATTACCTGCTTAATTTTAAAGCGATATCTATTATAATACGGTTATTAGAGTCATTTAAGCCTAATCCAAAGGGGGCGTGTGTATGGTGGCTAGGGGTTAACATGGACCGATTTTCTCCAATTTCAATAGGCTTCGTCCTTGGGCCAAAAGAGGCTTAAGTTTTAAACTTCAAGTCAATTGATTGAAAATTGCGACCTGTATCGTGCTTAAACCGATAGATGGACAGACGGACGGACAGATGGACGGACGGACGGACGGACAGACGGACGGACGGACAGACGGACGGACGGACAGACGGACGGACATCGCTAAATCGACTCAAAAAATAATTCTGAGTCGATCGGTATACTTGAAGGTAGGTCTAGGACCAATATTTCGGGTAGTTACAAACATCAGCACAAACTCATTATACCCTGTACCACAGAGTGGTGTAGGGTATAAAAAGTGTCAAATTCGACCACAGTATTATTTGTTTATCCAAATCAATCTACTACAAATTGAATGATGAAATTTTCTTATCATTCAATTTAAAACAGTGAAGCGCAACACACATACACACACATTTATGCTTGTGTGGGAAGTTGCAGACGAGACGTTGACAAAACAACAGCCGATCGTTGACACACGAAGATGCTTAAAATGCAATGTTTCATTTATTTAACAAAAATACAAACAAATATGTAAAAATAGTGTATTTTTTCAGAGGTTGGTTCAGTTCTTCAAGGGGGAACTTTTTTCCCCCATGCCCGATTTTGCCCATTCACGAACTTAATCTGCCTATCAACATATGACATATTTGTGCCAGACTTCAGGAGTCTAGCTGTTTTAGTTTGGACTGCATTGTGTTATCTACAGACAGACGGACTCACAGACGGACGGACGGGACGGACGGACAGACGGACATTCACAGAAAGTCTTATAATCGATCATGGATCAATAACATATATACTTTATGGGGTCCCCGACCGATATTTCGATGCGTTACAAACGGAATGACAAAGTGAGTATACCCCCATACTGTGGTTGGAGGGTATAAAAATCATCATTCAATTTGTAATGGATTTGAATGATGGAACGAATCAATTTTCTTGGGAACTAATTCAATTTGATTTAAGCTTTGAGAATTAAGCTTTTGTATTAATTCGTGTTGAACGCTAGTAAGGAATGATAATTCAAAACTTTTTAAAACAGAATTAAACTTTTTGTAAATTAATTACTCTGTGCAACAAATTTTGTGTCATCGCATTGAGCCTCAATGCCTTCAATGTCCACCATCAAGTGGACAAAATCTCCAAAGGGTTTTGCAAAGTCAGTTCGGATTTCTTTTTTATAGCCCACTGAAGTTTTCATTTTTTTTATCAAAGGCGTTTGGAAAACATCAAAAATACTATAATAAGAACACATCTGAGCTTCAAAATATGATTTGGTGTCTGCAGTGAAATTTTATGGCGGTTCTTTTCTTAGAACATTTTAACCCTCTAAATGCCATTTTAAGGGGTCATTTTAGTCCTTTTTTAAAAATTAAACACAGAGGTCTAATAAAACGTCCATTTAGGGGGTTAAAATGTTCTACAAATATTTTCCTCATAAAATTTTACTAGGGGTTGTCAAATGGTCAAAGTTTGTGCGACATGCGCAAAGTGCTTGAAAAGGGTCAAGTATAAATAATCAATGTTTGTTATTTTTTTTTACAAAGCAGTGTTAAAAAATATCGACAAAAAACAGTGCAAATATACTTTTGAGCTACAAATGATGTTCTGATGTGTTTTATAAAATTTTAGAATGATTCTATTCTTTGACCAAATTAACCCTCTAGCTCGCATTTTCAAGGGTCCGTTTTGTCCTTTTTTAAAATAAATACAAAAAAGTCTATAAAAAAGGCAGTTAGAGGGTTAAAATGTTTTACAAATATTTTCTGCATCAAATTTTACTAGGGCACGTCTAAGACAGAAAGTTCGTCCAGCATATAGAAAATGCTTAAAAATTTTAAAGTATTCAAATTTTTTTTTTATTTTTTTTTGGGCCGAAATAAAAAAAAAACAAGTAAAAAAGTTAAATACCACTTTGGCGAATGTATTAATACCCTCCACAATGTAAAAAAGTTTATTTGCAAAAAAACAAAAACATTTAAAACAAGTGAGAGTGTTAAATTCGGCTGTGCCGGATCTATTATACCCTCCAACATGTAAAAAAATTAAAAAAAAATTTTGACAGGGGCGTTTTTTTAAGGGGGGGGCAAGGTAGGGGGAGGGGTCGGTGAGCTGGGGTGACTCCTTGGCCCTCACGGTATATGTTTAAAAGTTAATTTTTGTCTGTTTTGTGCACTTAAGTATTATAGTTTTATAATTATTTAAGTTATTTTTTATCCACGCCCTAAAAGAGGGGCGGGCAAAAAATGAGACATTTTTAATCCCCTGGGTCAAAGCTCAGGACTATAAACTTCTACGAACATAAAAATGTCTCATTTGGTTCACAAAAATACAAAAAAACGTCAAAAAAGATAGCATTTTTAAGAGGTTGGTTTAGTTCTTCAAGGGGGAACTTTTTTCCCCCTGGTCCGATTTGGCCCATTTCCGAACTTAACCTGCCTAGGACCATTAGACATATTTATGCCAAACTTGAGGGATCTAGCTCTTTTATTTTGGACTGCATCGTGTTAACTACAGACGGACGGACGGACGGACGGACAGACGGACGGACGGACGGACATCGCTAGAATGTCTTAGAATCGATCACTGATCAATAATATATATACTTTATGGGGTCCCCGACCGATATTTCGATGCGTTACACACGGAATGACAAAGTGAGTATACCCCCATACTGTAGTTGGAGGGTATAAAAAAGGGTCAAGTACCTTTTTAAGCACTTTGCGCATGTCGCACAAACTTTGACCATTTGACAACCCCTAGTGAAATTTTATGAGGAAAATATTTGAAGAACATTTTAACACTCTAAATGGACGTTTTATTAGACTTCTGTGTTTAGTTTTTAAACAAGGACTAAAATGACCCCTTAAAATGGCAGTTAGAGGGTTAAAATGTTCTAAGAAAAGAACCGCCATACAATTTTACTGCAGACATCAAATCATATTTTGAAGCTCAGATAGTATTTTTGACGTTTTCCAAACGTCTTTGATAAAAAAATAAAAACTTCAGTGGGCTATAAAAAAGAAATCCGAACTGACTTTGCAAAACCCTTTGGTGATTTTGTCCATTTGATGGTCTACTTTCATATGGCGTTGAAGCCATTGAGGCTCATTTTTCTTGTTGCACAGTGTTATCAATACAATTAATTCGTTCGAAGCTCTGCTCTATACAACATTTTCATGGCAATCTTCTAATGCCCAAAATCATGTTGTAGGGTATTTTAAATAATGTTTTCAAAGCATATGATGTCAATATAATTAAGCATGTTGAACAAAAATTCAATATATCCTCAGTCGTACATAAACATATGGGATATTTCATGTGGGATCAAATTCCAACAACCAACATGTTACAACAATAGGCTGGCTACCCATTTTTTGGTTGTGGCTATTTCAAACTAAAAAGTTTTTTTTTTCAGGAAATTGTTTAAATAATTATTTTGGTTAATGCGAGCTACTTTAAGTTCAAACAATTGAATGAAACGATTTGTATCCTATAATTTTAATATCCAACATTTTCTAATGAAATATCACAGAAATTAAACCTCAAACAAAGAAAAAATATCGCCCCTACCTAGTACAAACATATGTTTCATGTTACAAATAGCAACAAAAAACGGCTACAACTAGCAACAATAACAACAATCCCGAGTAAAAATAAACATATATTACAATATATAACTTGATACAAACATAATAAATTATATATGATTATACATCCGTGAGATATTTTCTAAATTTTTTTAATGCAGTCATATGTAGCAATATATAATTTAATCATGATTCGGATTAAAAGGTGTACGGTTGATATAATTAAATAAAATAATATGAGGGTCAATACAAAATCTGTTTTTCTGTATAATTTAACATCAAATTATATATAGCTTATTCTGTTCCATATAAAACTTTATATGTTTCCAATTAACCAAAAATTTTCTAAGTTTTTTAGGCAAAGTATAAGAAACTTTTTAAAATGTTCCTAAACATTTCCTTATTAGGGTTATGTATATCACCTATCTGGTTCGAAGCGTACCCAAACATTTTTTTGTTTTAGAAAATTATATGTTTGGTGAATGTATCGTTGACCTGTGGTGTATCTCAACCCAAACCAAAAAACACCAGGATTTTATATGTTTTTATGAAATTAGATCTAATTAGATCCACCAATATATAGCAATGTCTGGTCAAAACTCGGATGAAATCATATCATATTTTATACAAGTTGATCTTTTTTAATGCAAAAACATCCACCATTATTCGGATCAAATTGCGTATAAATTTATATTGTGTTATATATCATTATGTATTGCATCATATAAAAATTTTTACTCGGGATGTTAAAAACATTTAAACAGTGACAAAGCATTGTTTGCTAACATCCTTTTTCCTGAAGTTTTATTTTTCACTTTTTTTTTTTTTTTGCTGTCAAAAAAGAAGTATGAGAAATGAGCATCACATGTGTAAAACAGTTAAAATATGTCAGTTCTGGCGTTTAGATTTTTACAAATTTTGCTACCATTACGACTACACTAAAAAAAAAAAAAATTGTCAAATTACAAGAAAAAGTTTCGTCATTCCATTTTATAGTTTTTCTTGTTTTTAAACAAACAATTTTCTATTGAAATAAATTTTTATTTTTTGATTTATTACAACATTTTTCGTAAATGTTCGAATTTCCAAGGAAGTTTTACAAAAAAAAAGTTACAAGAACTCCTTGTAAGTTTAATCGTATCAAAAAAATTGTAAATTTACAATTTTATTGGTAAAAAACTTGCACAATTACAAAAAAGCTCTTTATTTGTACTAGGAATTCTAGGAAATAGCAGGTACCAGAAAATTTAGTAAAATCACGAGAACTCCTTGTAAGTTTTATCGCATCAAAAAAATTGCAAAACTACAAAATTTATTGTTAAAATGTTTGTAAAATTACCAGAATAGCTCGTAGATTTTTACTGGAAATTCTTATAAAATAAGAGGTAGCAAATAATAACCCAGTCAGAAAAATACAATCGGAAAGCGTTGTGAAAGCGTTGTGAACGGTTGTACGAGCGTTCTGTATACCAAATTCAAAGCGCCTTCAGATGATCCGAATGATAACATCGATCTACGCTAGGTTTAAAGCGTTTTAAAAGCGATGTAAAAAAGTGCTTTATAAACGTTTTTTTTAATTCATGAAAGCGCTTTAAAAACCCAAGGTAAAGAATGTCTGTTTTAGTTCGGTTATAATAGTTTGTTTGATACAAAGTGAAATCCGAAAAAAAATTTTGTACTCCAAGAACTTAGAAAATTTTTCAAAAAATTTTTTGAAACTTAGGAAATTAAAAAAAAATATATATTTTTTTTACTTAAAAAACAAACAAAAAATTAACAAAAAATTGTTTTCCAAAAAAAAATTTCCAAAAAGAAATTTTCAAATAAAAAACAAGTTTTAAAAAAAAATTAAAGAACTCTTAAAACGCTTTTCGAATACGCTCGCAAAGCGTTCCAAACGTTTTTAGATTGTTTTTTTTTTTTTTGTTATAGTGCTTTCAGAACATTTTTCAAAAACGTTCGCAAAGCGTTTGAAAATAGCGTTTTGAGAATGCTTTTTTTGTGTTACAGTGCTTTCAGAACGCTTTTTTTTAGAACCGTCATCAATTTCTGATTGGGAAAATTAACGAGCTTTTCTTTTCATTTGAAAAAGTTTTTTTTTTTTGAGTGTATGTGTAGTGAAAGTACTACTACTTCGTATAACAATAACAATAAAAGCAACTACATACAACATACATGCTGATGATAGAACACATTTAATCCTTTCTTTTGTAATTTTATGCTTTGAGAAGTTTTGTTAACCCATGAGGGGGCGGTTGAGAAACTTGATGTTGAAGATCAAAAAAAGTTCCTATAAAAAAATTAAAAATTTTCTATGGGAAATTTTAAGTTAACGATAAATGTATAAACAGCTGTAAAAAACAATTTTTTTACATTTTTCTATAAAAAATTGTAAGTTTCAATAGAAAATTCTCTATAGAATGTTTTAGGCAGAATTCACAATGACGGAGTATCTGTGCATGACAGTGGATTTTTTTCCTTACTCTTTCGCAATTACACATTTTTTGTATGATGTTGTCTCTATTTTTAGAGATGGTACACTGTACTATAGTACAGAGTACTTCGACATTGGAATGTGAATACAGCTTTTAATCTGTCAATATATCGATAACTTTAGAAATTTCTATAAAAATTTTTAAATTTATTCAAAACATCGATAAATTTAAATGTTCTTTAGAAAGTCGTAGAAGTTATGACTACATCGATAACACAAATTATACTTTTATAAACTTATTTATATATCGATTACTGTAAAACTTTTTATAAACAATTTAACAGTTAAAGATAACTTAAATTTTCTTTTAGAAAATTCAACTTCAAAATTTTCTATTTATCGATAACTTCAACATATTCTATAAAGACGATCTACAGAAAATTATAAAGTTATCAATATATTAATAACTTCAAAACATTTTATTGTGTATTATGTATTTCTCAATATTTCGATAACTATTTGATTTTCTATAGAAAATTTTGATGCTTTTGAATTTTCTATTAAAAATATTTAAAGTTATCGATAACTGAAAACTTTTATATATAAAATGTTTAAGTTATCCATAACTATAGAATTTTCTATAGAAAATTTCGATTTATTGGTATAAAAATATCTATAGAAAATTTTTCATTATTATCGATATATCGATAACCAGAACATTTTCAAAAGAAATAAGTATACAAATTTCTAAAGAAAATTGTAAAGTTATCGATAGCTGTAGAAAATATTAAAGTTATCGATATATCGACAACTGTATAGTTTTCTATTTAAAACTTTAAAGTTATCGACAACTAAAGAATTTTCTAACCAAAATTGTATGTAATCGCAATTTTCTATAGAAAATTTTAAGTTTAAAATTTTTTGTCGAATCTCCTATAGTTATCGATAACTTTTAAATGTTCAATAGAAACTTCATTAGTTATCAATATATCGATAACTATACTATTTTCAATAGAAACTGTAATAGTTATCGATATGTAGATAACTACAATATTTTCAATTGAAACTTTTGTAGTTATCGATATATCGATTATTTAAAAATTTACATCGATAACTTTCCACTTTTCTATAAAAGATTTTATAGTTATCAGTATGTCGATAACTTTAAATAGCAAATTTCTAAAGAAAGCTCTGTAGTTATCGATACATCGATAACAATAAAATTTTAACTATAGAGTTTCCTATAAAAACTTTTCTATAGAACATTCTAAGGTTATCTACATCTCGATAAATATACAATTTTCTATAGGAAATTTTTAAAGTTATCGATAACTATAGAATTTTCTACAACAAATTTGTAAGTTATTGATACATCGAACTATTACTATAAAATTTTTTAATAGAAAATTTTTAAGATATTGATAACAATAGAAGTTTCTAAAGAACATTTTTAAGTTATCGATATATCAATAACTATAGAATTTTTTAAGAAAATTATTAAGTTATCGATATATCGATGACTATAGAAACTCCTATAGAAAATTTTGAAGTTATCGATATATCGATAACTATAGAATTTTCTACAACAACATTTTGAAGTTATCGATAAATCGATAACTATAGAATTTTCTAAATAAAATTTTTTAAGTTATCAAATTTTCTATAGAAAATTTGTAAGTTAGTGATATATCAAACTATTACTATAGAACTTTTAATAGAAATTGTTTAAATATCGATAACTATAGAATTTTTTATAGAAAATTTTTAAGTTATCGATATATCGATAACTAGAAGATTTTGATAGAAAATTTTAAGTTATCAATACATCGATAAATATAGAATTCTTATATAAAATTTTTAAGTTATCGATATATCGATAAGTAGCTTACCATCCCGGTACTTCGTTACCGGTTGCATTGAATACCGGATAATAGAAAGATCAGAATTACTCTACCGATTTCAAGAAAATTCCCCTACTCAGTCTTTGTTTTATTTACTTGTACAAATTTAAGTCTTTCATAAAATAATATTTCAATGAATAATTTAAACAATAAAATTTTGGAGTTTGAGTGAATGAATATTTCAGTGAATAAAGAAATTGGAATAAAAATAAGTTTTAGTGAAAAAACATATAGAGAGAAAAAATATGGAGTAAAAAAAGTTAAATACGAAAAATTTGAGTAAAATGTATCATTCCGTATTGTTCCCTACTCTATTCCATTTCGTTCCCCGTTCTAAAATTTAAAATTTTAAAATATGTCCTTTTGTGTGTTATTTTTAGAGCTTTTAGTTTAATAGTTAGATAGGTAAAAATAACCATTAGCCTCCTTTTCCCCTTAAAATTAAATTTTCCAAAAACAGTTTTTTTTGTGCTAGGTGATCCTTTATTTAAAATGTCAAGTTTCTGAGCCATTACTTCAAGAAATATAAGAATAACCAAAATTTTCACTTTTTCATTATTATAGGAACAAAGAAAAAAAGTACCAAAAGTTCACTTTCTTACCCCCGTTAGAAACGGAATTTCCGAAAAGAACCCTTCCAGAAAGATTTTTCTTCACCGAAGGATCTTCTTTTCCAAATTTCAATTTTCTAGTATCATTGTTTGAGCAAATATTAAAAGTACAAAAAGGATTTTACATTCCTAATTTTAAGTTTCTAGAATTATTACGTCAAAAAATATCAAAGGTACCGAAAATACACTTTTTTAGCTCTTTTATCCCACTAAGAAGCGGAATTTTAAAAACATATTTTTCCCAGAATGTTTTTTTTTACCGAATTCTCCTTCATTACAATTTTTAAGATTCTAGGAAATATAAAAAGTTTCTATAAATAAAATTTCAGGAAATAAAAAAGTTCCAAAAAGTGTACGATTATAAATAAAAGATACTTTTAATGAAAGTTACTTTTTATAAGAGGCACTTTTTGTAAAAGGTACTTTTTATAAAAGGTACTTTTTATAAAAGGTACTTTTTATAAAAGGTACTTTTTATAAAAAGTATTTTTTATAAAAGGTATTTTTTATAAAACGATTATAAAAGATACTTTTAATGAAAGTTACTTTTTATAAGAGGCACTTTTTGTAAAAGGTACTTTTTATAAAAAGTACTTTTTATAAAAGGTACTTTTTATAAAAAGTATTTTTTATAAAAGGTATTTTTTATAAAAGGTACTTTTTATAAAAGGTACTTTTTATAAAAGGTACTTTTTATAAAAGGTACTTTTTATAAAAGGTACTTTTTATAAAAGGTACTTTTTATAAAAGGTACTTTTTATAAAAGGTACTTTTTATAAAAGGTACTTTTTATAAAAGGTACTTTTTATAAAAGGTACTTTTTATAAAAGGTACTTTTTATAAAAGGTACTTTTTTAAAAGGTACTTTTTATAAAAGGTACTTTTTATGAAAGGTACTTTTTATAAAAGGTACTTTTTATAAAAGGTACTTTTTATAAAAGGTACTTTTTATAAAAGGTACTTTTTATAAAAGGTACTTTTTATAAAAGGTACTTTTTATAAAAGGTACTTTTTATAAAAGGTACTTTTTATAAAAGGTACTTTTTATAAAAGGTTCTTTTTATAAAAGGTACTTTTTATAAAAGGTACTTTTTATAAAAGGTACTTTTTATAAAAGGTACTTTTTATAAAAGGTACTTTTTATAAAAGGTACTTTTTATAAAAGGTACTTTTTATAAAAGGTACTTTTTATAAAAGGTACTTTTTATAAAAGGTACTTTTTATAAAAGGTACTTTTTATAAAAGGTACTTTTTATAAAAGGTACTTTTTATAAAAGGTACTTTTTATAAAAGGTACTTTTTATAAAAGGTACTTTTTATAAAAGGTACTTTTCATAAAAGGTACTTTTCATAAAAGGTACTTTTTATAAAAGGTACTTTTTATAAAAGGTACTTTTTATAAAAGGTACTTTTTATAAAAGGTACTTTTTATAAAAGGTACTTTTTATAAAAGGTACTTTTTATAAAAGGTACTTTTTATAAAAGGTACTTTTTATAAAAGGTACTTTTTATAAAAGGTACTTTTTATAAAAGGTACTTTTTATAAAAGGTACTTTTTATAAAACGTACTTTTTATAAAAGGTACTTTTTATAAAAGGTACTTTTTATAAAAGGTCATTTTTATAAAAGGTACTTTTTATAAAAGGTACTTTTTATAAAAGGTACTTTTTATAAAAGTTACTTTTTATAAAAGGTACTTTTTATAAAAGGTACTTTTTATAAAAGGTACTTTTTATAAAAGGTACTTTTTATAAAAGGTACTTTTTATAAAAGGTACTTTTTATAAAAGGTACTTTTTATAAAAGGTACTTTTTATAAAAGGTACTTTTTATAAAAGGTACTTTTTATAAAAGGTACTTTTTATAAAAGGTACTTTTTATAAAAGGTACTTTTTATAAAAGGTACTTTTTATAAAAGGTACTTTTTATAAAAGGTACTTTTTATAAAAGGTACTTTTTATAAAAGGTACTTTTTATAAAAGGTACTTTTTATAAAAGGTACTTTTTATAAAAGGTACTTTTGAGAAGAGGTACTTTTTATAAATGGTACTTTTTTTAAAGGTACTTTTTATAAAAGGTACTTTTTATAAAAGGTACTTTTTATAAAAGGTACTTTTTATAAAAGGTACTTTTTATAAAAGGTACTTTTTATAAAAGGTTACTTTTATAAAAGGTACTTTTTATAAAAGGTAATTTTTATAAAAGGTACTTTTTATAAACGGTCCAGAATTTTCAGAAAGTACTTGTTCCAGAATGTTTTATTTCACTAAAGGATCCTACATTTCAAATTTGAAGTCTGAATGACCATTATTTCAGTATATAAAAAAAAGTACCAAAAGTACACTTTTTTACCCATTTTATCCCCGTAGAATCAACATTGGCAAAAACCCAGACTTAGTGAATCTTTTTTCCAGGAGGTGAACCTACATTGCAAATTTCAAGTTTCAAGTACTATTATTTAAGGAAATATTAAAGGTACCAAAAGTACAGTTTTTTACCCTTTTTACCCCCTTAGAATCATCATTGGTAAAAATCAAGGCCTAGTGGATCTATATTCCGGGAGGTGAACATACAGTCCAAATTTTAAGTTTTTGTGACCATTTTTTAAGGAAATATAAAAGGTACTAAAAGTACAGTTGTTTACCCTTTTTACCCCCTTAGAATCAACATTGGCAAAAATTTAGCCTTACTTGATCTATATTCCAGGATGTGAACATACAAACCAAATTTCAAGCCTCTATGACCATTATTTCAGGAGATATAAAAAGTACCAAAAGTACAGTTTTTTACCCTTTTTGTCCATATTGAATTTTCTACAGAAATTTTTAATAAATCGATACATCGACTTTCTGTAAAAAATTTTAAGATCACAATTTTCTTAAGAAATTTCTTCAGTAATAAAAACTTCGATTTATGAATCGATAACTATAAGGTTCACAATAGAATAACCTACAGAAAATTTTAAAGTTTTAAGATTCCTATTGAAACTATAACTATAATAGAATTTTTTAAAGTTGTTAATTTATCGATAAATATAGAATTTTTTTGGAAGTTATTTTATCAATAACTATAGAATTTCTAAAAAAAAAATTTAAAGTCATCGATATATCAATAGCTGTAGAATTTAAAGGAATTTAAAGTTATCGATATATTGATAACTATAGAATTTTATATAGAAAATTTTGAAGTTATCGACATATCGTTAACTATAGCATTTTTAATAGGACATTTTGAAGTTTTAATTTATCAATAACTATAGAATTTTTAATAGAAACAATACAATTACTTAAGAGCTTCTATATGCATCGATATATCGATAACTTTAATATTTTCTATAGAAAACTCCAAAGTTATCGACAATTACAAATTTTCCCATAGAAAATTCTATATTCTATAGTTGTCGATTTTTTGATATCTATATATATAAAAGAGTTGGGTGAGTGAGTGACTGACTGACTGACTGACTGACTGACTGATTCATCATCGCCCAGCCCAAACCGCTGAAGCTAGAGACTTGAAATTTGGACTGTAGGTTCACCTCCCGGAATATAGATCCACTAAGACTGGATTTTTGCCAGTGTTGATTCTAAGGGGGTAAAAAGGGTAAAAAACCGTACTTTTGGTACTTTTTATATCTCTCGAAATAATGGTCATAGAGACTTGAAATTTAGACTGTATGTTAACCTCCCGGAACATAGATCCACTAAGGCTGGACTTTTGCCAGTGTTGATTCTAAGGGGGTAAAAAGGGTAAAAAACTGTACTTTTGGTACTTTTTATATCTCCTGAAATAATGGTCATAGAGACTTGAAATTTGGACTGTATGTTCACATCCTGGAATATAGATCCAGTAAGACCGGATTTTTGCCAGTGTTGATTCTAAGGGGGTAAAAAGGGTAAAAAACTGTACTTTTGGTACCATTTATATTTCATTGAGAAATGGTCCTAGAAACTTGAAATTTGGAATGTAGATTCATCTCCCGGAAAATAGGTTCACTAGGGTTGGGTTTTTGCCAATGTTGATTCTAAGGGGGTAAAATGGGTAAGAAAGTGTACTTTTGGTACCTTTTATATATCCTTAAATAATGGTCTTAGAGACTTGAAATTGGACTGTTTGTTCACCTCACGGATTATAGATCCTCTAAGGCTGGATTTTTTCCAATGTTGATTCTAAGGGGGTAAAAAGGGTAAAAAACTGTGCTTTTGGTACCTTTTATATTTCCTTAAATAATAGTCCAAGAAACTTTAAATTTTCAATGTAGGTTCACCTCCCGAGAAAAAAACCACTATGGCTGGGTTTAAGGCCAATGTTGATACTACGGGGGTAAAATGGGTAAAAAAGTGTACTTTTGGTTCTTTTTTATTTACTGAAATAATGGTCATACAAACTTGAAATTTGGAATGTAGGATCCTCTGCTAAAAAAACAATATGGAAAGGAAAATTTTGAAAATTTTGAGTCTAAGGGGGATAAAAGAGGTAAAAAGTGTACTTTTGGTACTTCTTTTATTTCTTAAAATTGTGGTCATAGAAACTTGAAATTTGGAATGTAGCATCCTTCGTTGAAAAAAACATTCTGGAAAAAGTACTTTTTGGAAAATGCGTTTCTTAGGGGGAACCTTTTATAAAAAGTACCTTTTATAAAAAGTACCTTTTATAAAAAGTACCTTTTATTAAAAGTACCTTTTATAAAAAGTACCTTTTATAAAAAGTACCTTTTATAAAAAGTACCTTTTATAAAAAGTACCTTTTATAAAAAGTACCTTTTATAAAAAGTACCTTTTATAAAAAGTACCTTTTATAAAAAGTACCTTTTATAAAAAGTACCTTTTATAAAAAGTACCTTTTATAAAAAGTACCTTTTATAAAACGTACCTTTTATAAAAAGTACCTTTTATAAAAAGTACCTTTTATAAAAAGTACCTTTTATAAAAAGTACCTTTTATAAAAAGTACCTTTTATAAAAAGTACCTTTTATAAAAAGTACCTTTTATAAAAAGTACCTTTTATAAAAAGTACCTTTTATAAAAAGTACCTTTTATAAAAAGTACCTTTTATAAAAAGTACCCTTTATAAAAAGTACCTTCTATAAAAAGTACCTTTTATAAAAAGTACCTTTTATAAAAAGTACCTTTATAAAAAGTACCTTTTATAAAAAGTACCTTTTATAAAAAGTACCTTTTATAAAAAGTACCTTTTATAAAAAGTACATTTTATAAAAAGTACCTTTTATAAAAAGTACCTTTTATAAAAAGTACCTTTTATAAAAAGTACCTTTTATAAAAAGTACCTTTTATAAAAAGTACCTTTTATAAAAAGTACATTTTATAAAAAGTACCTTTTATAAAAAGTACATTTTATAAAAAGTACCTTTTTTAAAAAGTACCTTTTTTAAAAAGTACCTTTAATAAAAAGTACCTTTTATAAAAGTACCTTTTATAAAAAGTACCTTTTATAAAAAGTACCATTTATAAAAAGTACATTTTACAAAAAGTACCTTTTATAAAAAGTATCTTTTAATAAAAGTACCTTTAACAAAAAGTACTTTTTATAAAATTTATTTTTGAAATTTCTTTTTCTTAGGGTGGAACGGTTAAAAATTTAAACGTTCTAATTACGTTCTAATTTTTTACGTTCTAATTTCCGGTAGTAATGGCCCTAGAATCTTGAAATTACGCTTCTTAGTAGGGTAAAATTGCTAAAAAGGTGTACTTCCGGTAATTTTGATATTTTCTAACATAATGGTTCTTGAAACTTAAAATTTTGGATGTAAAATTCTTCGGTGAAAACCAGAATTTTGGGAAAGTATTTTTTGGAAATTCCGTTTCTTAACGGGGTTAAAAAGTATACTTTTTGTACTTTTAATATTTCGTGAAATAATATTCTAGATAATTGCAATTTGTAATGTAGGATCCTTTGGTGAAGAAAAAACATACTGGAAAAAGTACTTTTTGGAAATTCCATTTCTAACGGGGGTAATAAAGTATAATTTTTTTACTAATTTTTTTTTTCCTATAATAATTGTTTTAGAAGCTTGAATTTTGGAATGTGGGGTCCTTCGGTATAAAAAAAACACACTGCTATGCTAAAGTATTTTTAAAAGATTCCGTTTCTAGGGGTGTAGAAAAGTGTTTTTTTATACTTTTTATACTTCTTGAAATAATGATCCTAGGCAGTGAAAATTTGAATGCTGTATTCTTTAGTGAAAAAATATTTTGGAAAAAGTACTTTTTGGAAATTCTGTTTCTAAGAGTCGTAAAGGGCATAAAAAAGTGTAAGTTTGATACTTCTTATATTTCTTGAAATAACGGTTGAAATAAAGGTTTTTGGAAAATTTAATTTTAAGTGGAAAAGGTGGCAAATGGTTATTTGTACCTATCTAACTATTAAAGCCTATAAACTAAAAATTTGACGTGCAGTATCCTCCAGCCGAAATAACACCCAAGAGATGGAAAAGGTAAATAGGGGTACCTAAATTGGTACAAGTGGTGCAAAACGGTATTTTTATATCTATAAGATAAATACAACAGCACTTTTTATTTCTGTAACGCATATTATATGGAGAGGAATGAAACTTGCATGGAGATTGAATTGGAAATGAAATGGAGTAAAAAGGGGAACGAAATGGAATAGAGCGGGTAACAACATAGAATGATACTTTTTACTAAAATTTTTCGTATTAAACTTTTTAACTCCATATTTTTTCTCTCTATATGTTTTTTTACCCAAAATTTTTTTTATTCCAATTTTTTTTTTCACTGAAATAATTATTCACTCAAGATCCAAAATCCCCATAAAAGGGCTCGAAAATTGTCAAAATCCTTTTCACCGGAACGTGCATGACAACGTACTACCGAAATTATTCAAATTTTATTGTTTAAGTTATTCAATGAAATATTATTTTATGAAAGACTTAAACGTCCACACTTAAATAAAACAAAGACTACATATTAGTCATTTTTTGAAATCGGTACGGTAATCCAAATCCTTCTATTATCCGGTATTTAACATAACCGGTAACGAAGTTCCGGCGGGCGAGCTTGTATAAATATAAAACACTAAATTTGTATAGTTATCGATTTATGGCTAACTATTGAATTTTCAGCTGAAAATTTTTAAGTTATCGATATATTGATAACTATTGAATTTTTTATAGAAAATTTCAAAGAAATCTTTAACTTTAGAAAATTTCGAAGTTATCGACATATCGGAAACTATTTTTGTAGAAAAATTCAAAGAAATCGACAACTTTAGAAAATTTTGAAGTTATCGATATATTGGTAACTATAGCATTTTCTATAGAAAATTTTAAAGTTTTCAATATATCGGTAACTACAGAATTTTCAATAGAAAATGTTGTAGTTATCGATAACTATAGAATTATATGGACAATTTTTAAGTTTTCGATATATCAATAACTTATTGAATTTTCTTTAGACAATTTTTAAGTTATCTGTATAGTTATCGATTTACCAATAACTATTGATTTTTTTCTACTGAAACTTTTAACCGATATATCCATACCTATTGTTTTCTATAGTATTTTTTAAGAAATCGTTAGAATAATTTGAAGTTATCGGTATATCGATAATAATAGAATTCTCTATAGAAATTTTTGAAGTTATCGATATATAGATAACTATATATTTTGCTATACAAAATTTTGAAGTTATCGATATGTCGATAACTTTAGAATTTTCTAAAGAAAATTTTTAAGTTATCGATATATCGATAACTATAGAATTTTGTATAGAACATTTTAAAAAATTATGATGTAAATAAAATGAATAAAATTTTTTATAGTAAATTTTGAAACTATCGATAACTATAGAATTCTCTAAAGAAAATTTTGAAGTTATCGATATATCGATAACTATATATTTTGCTATACAAAATTTTGAAGTTATCGATATGTCGATAACTTTAGAATTTTCTAAAGAAAATTTTTAAGTTATCGATATATCGATAACTATAGAATTTTGTATAGAACATTTTAAAAAATTATGATGTATCGGTAACTAGAATTTTCTATAGAAAATTTTGAAGTTATCGATGTATAGATAACTATAGAATTTTCTATAAAAAATTTTGAAGTTATCGATGTATAGATAACTATAGAATTTTCTATAAAAAATATTTAAAAATTTTCTATAGAAAATTCAATAGTTATCGATACATCGATAACTTAAAAAATTTCTATAGAAAATTCTAGTTACCGATAAACTAGAATTTTCTATAGAAATTTTTGAAGTTATCGATGTATCGATAACTATAGAATTTTCTATAGAAAATGTTGAAGTTATCGATAAATCGATAACTATAGAATTATCTATAGAAAATTTTAAAGTTATCGATGTATCGATAACTAAAGAATTTTCTATAGAACATTTTGAAAATGATCGATATATTAATAACTATAAAATTTTCTTTAGAAAATTTTAAAGTCATCGATATATCGATAACTATAGAATTTTCCATAGAACATTTTTAGTTTATCTATTTATCGATAACTATAGAATTTCTATAGAAAATGTATTGATAACTTATAGAATTTTCTGTAGAAAATTTTAATGCCATAATATTCATTTTTATTAATTTAGCTATTAATGGGTTAAACAATTTAAACTCATTTTTTTAACCGATTAAATGTGTTTGTGTGTGCATGAATGCATAAGTGTTTGTATGTGTTCATAATGTTTATGTCCTTTTGTTATTATTCTTATTATTGCTTGTTCTTACACATTTTTTTTTGTGTTTGTATGTGTGCTTTGTTTTGACTGCTGTCAATTACATTTTATTTTCTTTTGGCATTTCCGGCTTTTGTTTGGCATTATTGAAATGACACTGATGTTGTTTATTATAAGTAGCTTTTTAAATAGAGTTTATTTTTTTGGCTTTTGTATTAAAAAAAAAAGAGAAAAAGAATTTCTATGATTTGTTACTCTTAATTTCATGGTTGACTAGGAAATAATATGGTTCATAAATTAAATTACAAAATAAATGAGAAAAAAATTGGAAAAAGGCTCTTTTTTTTAATAAGGAAAATAACTTTAAAAATATGGGAAATTACTTGATTACACAGTGATACAAAATCAAATTTTTTGGGATCGGAATAAAATGAAATCGAAAGAAAATGAAAGTTGATACTTTTCATAACAAAACACTAGAGGCTTTGTTTAAATTAGAGCTAGATTTTTTTACACGAATTTGTAGTGATTTTAAAGCATTTAATGTTTTGGTATTCCTAATATTTTCTAATCTATTGGTCATGTTGGGTCAATTACGTAAGCAATCGTTCCAGTAGTTACTGAATGGCCGAATTATTAAATATAAAACACTGTGCACCATTGCGTATGATTGTTTTTTTAAGTCAATTACAAAATTAAGTATACGCCTCTTATACAATTTTCAAGTAATTATAATTGTAATAATATTTCAAAATCTAAAAATCCTGTAAATTTGAGGATAAGTGTAAAAAAAATTCTAAAGGACACTTTTGATATTTTATAAATTTACTTTATCCAATTTAAAACAGTTCATATAACAATTGACCCTAAAAAATATTAATAAATCAACAATACACATAAAACTTTTTGCCATTTCTTTTAAAGAATTCCAACAACTTTTGACCACTTATACAATATTTAAACGAAATAAATTAAAAAATACAATTAAAAACTATTTCCCAATAAGTGTTTTATATAAAAAGCCTGAACATTATAACAATTTTATAGTTTGTCTTACTTTCACTAAAATTTAAAAAAAAATTTTTGTTAGTTTATTCTAATTATCAAACCCAATCACGCTTTACCACTTAAGTGGTTTTAAAATTTATAGACTTTACTGAGAAAATATACGAGTAAAACATTTGTTGCCCCTTTCCAGAATTTGTGACGTCCATAAAAAATTAGTACTTGTTAAAAATAAAATAAAAAAATATAACGAAAAACGTACAACATTAAAATCAAACAAGAATAAAAATTTCTATAATATGAAAACTAAAATGGGGAAATGAAACAACTATCAAATAAAAGCATAAAATTAACAAAAAAAACAAGACATAAAAAACTGCTAAAAAAAGACTGCTGCAATACATATATAAATATATTAAAATTAAATGCATGCAACAGCATGCAAATATAAGCTGAAAAACTGTTTAAATATGCAAAAAATGCAAATTTAAAATTGCAGAAAACCAACACAACAAGAATATGCACTACAGAGATAAAATGAAATTCTTAGGGAAATTAAATTTTCTTGGTAAACAAATTTAATAAAATTATCGATAATTGAAATTTTCTTTATCGATGCATCGATAATTTTAACAATTTTCTATAGAAAATTTTAAATTATCGATACATCGATAATTTTAACAATTTTCTATAGAAAATTTTAAATTATCGATCTATCGATAATTTTAACAATTTTCTATAGAAAATTTTAAATTATCGATACATCGATAATTTTAACAATGTTCTATAATAAATTTTAAATTATCGATGCATCGATAATTTTAACAATTTTCTATAGAAAATTTTAAATTATCGATACATCGATAATTTTAACAATTTTCTATAGAAAATTTTAAATTATCAATACATCGATAATTTTAACAATTTTCTATAGAAAATTTTAAATTATCGATCAATCGATATTTTTAACAATTTTCTATAGAAAATTTTAAATTATCGATCTATCGATAATTTTAACAATTTTGTATAGAAAATTTTAAATTATCGATAATCGATACATCGATAATTTTTAACAATTTTCTATAGAAAATTTTAAATTATCGATCTATTCTATAGAAAATTTTAAATTATCGATCTATCGATAATTTTAACAATTTTCTATAGAAAATTTTAAATTATCGATCTATCGATAATTTTAACAATTTTCTATAGAAAATTTTAAATTATCGATCTATCGATAATTTTAACAATTTTCTATAGAAAATTTTAAATTATCGATCTATCGATAATTTTAACAATTTTCTATAGAAAATTTTAAATTATCGATCTATCGATAATTTTAACAATTTTCTATAGAAAATTTTAAATTATCGATCTATCGATAATTTTAACAATTTTCTATAGAAAATTTTAAATTATCGATCTATAGATAATTTTAACAATTTTCTATAGAAAATTTTAAATTATCGATCTATCGATAATTTTAACAATTTTCTATAGAAAATTTTAAATTATCGATCTATCGATAATTTTAACAATTTTCTATAGAAAATTTTAAATTATCGATCTATCGATAATTTTAACAATTTTCTATAGAAAATTTTAAATTATCGATCTATCGATAATTTTAACAATTTTCTATAGAAAATTTTAAATTATCGATCTATCGATAATTTTAACAATTTTCTATAGAAAATTTTAAATTATCGATCTATCGATAATTTTAACAATTTTCTATAGAAAATTTTAAATTATCGATCTATCGATAATTTTAACAATTTTCTATAGAAAATTTTAAATTATCGATCTATCGATAATTTTAACAATTTTCTATAGAAAATTTTAAATTATCGATCTATCGATAATTTTAACAATTTTCTATAGAAAATTTTAAATTATCGATCTATCGATAATTTTAACAATTTTCTATAGAAAATTTTAAATTATCGATCTATCGATAATTTTAACAATTTTCTATAGAAAATTTTAAATTATCGATCCATCGATAATTTTAACAATTTTCTATAGAAAATTTTAAATTATCGATCTATCGATAATTTTAACAATTTTCTATAGAAAATTTTAAATTATCGATCTATCGATAATTTTAGCAATTTTCTATAGAAAATTTTAAATTATCGATCTATCGATAATTTTAGCAATTTTCTATAGAAAATTTTAAATTATCGATCTATCGATAATTTTAACAATTTTCTATAGAAAATTTTAAATTATCGATCTATCGATAATTTTAACAATTTTCTATAGAAAATTTTAAATTATCGATCTATCGATAATTTTAACAATTTTCTATAGAAAATTTTAAATTATCGATACATCGATAATTTTAACAATTTTCTATAGAAAATTTTAAATTATCGATACATCGATAATTTTAACAATTTTCTATAGAAAATTTTAAATTATCCATACATCGATAATTTTTACAATTTTCTATAGAAAATTTTAAATTATCCATACATCGATAATTTTTACAATTTTCTATAGAAAATTTTAAATTATCGTTACATTGATAATTTTAACAATTTTCTATAGAAAATTTTAAATTATCGATACATCGATAATTTTAACAATTTTCTATAGAAAATTTTAAATTATCGATACATCGATAATTTTAACAATTTTCTATAGAAAATTTTAAATTATCGATACATCGATAATTTTAACAATTTTCTATAGAAAATTTTAAATTATCGATACATCGATAATTTTAACAATTTTCTATAGAAAATTTTAAATTATCGATACATCGATAATTTTAACAATTTTCTATAGAAAATTTTAAATTATCGATACATCGATAATTTTAACAATTTTCTAAAGAAAATTTTAAATTACCGATACATCGATAATTTTAACAATTTTCTATAGAAAATTTTAAATTATCGATTTATCGATAATTTTAACTATTTTCTATAGAAAATTTTAAATTATCGATCTATTGATAATTTTAACAATTTTCTATAGAAAATTTTAAATTATCGATTTATCGATAATTTTAGCTATTTTCTATAGAAAATTTTAAATTATCGATCTATTGATAATTTTACCAATTTTAAATTATCGATACATCGATACATCGATAATTTTAACAATTTTCTATAGAAAATTTTAAATTAACGATACATCGATAATTTTAACAATTTTCTATAGAAAATTTTCGATTATCGATACATCGATAATTTTAACAATCTTCTATAGAAAATTTTTAGTTATCGATACATCGATAATTTTAACAATTTTCTATAGAAAATTTTAATTTTAAATTATCAATACATCGATAATTTTAACAATTTTCTATAGAAAATTTTAAATTATCGATCTATCGATAATTTTAAAAATTTTCTATAGAAAATTTTAAATTATCGATCTATCGATAATTTTAAAAATTTTCTATAGAAAATTTTAAATTATCGATCTATCGATAATTTTAACAATTTTCTATAGAAAATTTTAAATTATCGATCTATCGATAATTTTAACAATTTTCTATAGAAAATTTTAAATTATCGATCTATCGATAATTTTAACAATTTTCTATAGAAAATTTTAAATTATCGATCTATCGATAATTTTAACAATTTTCTATAGAAAATTTTAAATTATCGATTTACCGATAATTTTAACAATTTTCTATAGAAAATTTTAAATTATCGATCTATCGATAATTTTAACAATTTTCTATAGAAAATTTTAAATTATCGATCTATCGATAATTTTAACAATTTTCTATAGAAAATTTTAAATTATCGATCTATCGATAATTTTAACAATTTTCTATAGAAAATTTTAAATTATCGATCTATCGATAATTTTAACAATTTTCTATAGAAAATTTTAAATTATTGATCTATCGATAATTTTAACAATTTTCTATAAAAAATTTTAAATTATCGATCTATCGATAATTTTAACAATTTTCTATAGAAAATTTTAAATTATCGATCTATCGATAATTTTAACAATTTTCTATAGAAAATTTTAAATTATCGATCTATCGATAATTTTAACAATTTTCTATAGAAAATTTTAAAATATCGATCTATCGATAATTTTAACAATTTTCTATAGAAAATTTTAAATTATCGATCTATCGATAATTTTAACAATTTTCTATAGAAAATTTTAAATTATCGATCTATCGATAATTTTAACAATTTTCTATAGAAAATTTTAAATTATCGATCTATCGATAATTTTAACAATTTTCTATAGAAAATTTTAAATTATCGATCTATCGATAATTTTAACAATTTTCTATAGAAAATTTTAAATTATCGATCTATCGATAATTTTAACAATTTTCTATAGAAAATTTTAAATTATCGATCTATCGATAATTTTAACAATTTTCTATAGAAAATTTTAAATTATCGATCTATCGATAATTTTAACAATTTTCTATAGAAAATTTTAAATTATCGATCTATCGATAATTTTAACAATTTTCTATAGAAAATTTTAAATTATCGATCTATCGATAATTTTAACAATTTTCTATAGAAAATTTTAAATTATCGATCTATCGATAATTTTAACAATTTTCTATAGAAAATTTTAAATTATCGATCTATCGATAATTTTAACAATTTTCTATAGAAAATTTTAAATTATCGATCTATCGATAATTTTAACAATTTTCTATAGAAAATTTTAAATTATCGATCTATCGATAACTTTAACAATTTTCTATAGAAAATTTTAAATTATCGATCTATCGATAATTTTAACAATTTCCTATAGAAAATTTAAAATTATCGATCTATCGATAATTTTAACAATTTTCTATAGAAAATTTAAAATTATCGATCTATCGATAATTTTAACAATTTTCTATAGAAAATTTAAAATTATCGATCTATCGATAATTTTAACAATTTTCTATAGAAAATTTAAAATTATCGATCTATCGATAATTTTAACAATTTTCTATAGAAAATTTTAAAATATCGATCTATCGATAATTTTAACAATTTTCTATAGAAAATTTTAAATTATCGATCTATCGATAATTTTAACAATTTTCTATAGAAAATTTTAAATTATCGATCTATCGATAATTTTAACAATTTTCTATAGAAAATTTTAAATTATCGATCTATCGATAATTTTAACAATTTTCTATAGAAAATTTTAAATTATCGATCTATCGATAATTTTAACAATTTTCTATAGAAAATTTTAAATTATCGATCTATCGATAATTTTAACAATTTTCTATAGAAAATTTTAAATTATCGATCTATCGATAATTTTAACAATTTTCTATAGAAAATTTTAAATTATCGATCTATCGATAATTTTAACAATCTATATATATAATTTCCCTATTTGTGTGTTCCTCTTTTTTTGTCTATCCAGAGCTTTTTGAAGCCCACTGATGAGCTACAAAGCTGAAAATTGGCATGCTTATAGTAAAACACCTGGGGCAGATCCTAACGTAGCCGGATTTTCGATTTTTTGCCTGTGGGCGGAGAAATAAGCGGGAAAGTGAGCGTGGCAAACTGCAATTTTTTTACGTTTTTGCTTAATTTAAAGCCCCCAAATGACTTAGGAATCTGAAAATGTCCTAGAATATAGTCCTAACGATGGCGCATATCCCCAAGTAGTCGGATTCAAAATTTTCGTAATGTAGGCGGAGAATTGAGGGAAAAGTGGCGTGGCAAAATTGGGATTATTTAAAATTTTTACTTCTTTTGAAACCCCAAATGACTTAGGAAGCGGAAAATTGCATAGCATTTAGTTCTAACAATGAAGCATATCCTGAAGTAATTGGATTTAAATTTTTTAAACTGTGGTAGAAGAATTAAGAGAAAAATGGGGCGTGGCAAAATTGTGTTTTTTAATATTTAATTTGATATAGAAGATGAAAATTGGCATTTTTGCTTATTTTAAAGTCCTCTAATGACTTAGGAAGCTGAAAATTTTCTAGCGTAAAGTCCTATCGATGAAGCATATCCTGAAGTAGTCAAATTTTAAATTTTTAGACTGTGGGCGGAGAATTGAAAGGAAAATGGGGAGTGACAAAATTGAGATTTTTAACATTTTAACTTCTTTTGAAGCCCCAAAGGAGGCGGAAAATGCACAGAATTGGCATGTATATAGAAGGTTTCATGTGAAAGATCAACACGAGCCTGGATTTTTGATATCCAGTGTATGGGCGGAGAATAAGAAAGGCAAAGGGCGTGGTTAATTTATTTCCATCTATTTTCTGAATATATATTTTATTTTTTTGTGTTTCTCTTATTTTTTGTGTATCCACCGCCTTTTGAATCTCATTGATGGACTTAAAAGCTTAAAATTGGCATGTATATAATAAAACACCAGGGACAGATTCTTACGAAGTCGGATTTTTTGCCTGTGGGCGGCGAATTACGAGAAAAAATGGACTTGGCAAAATTTTTTTTTTTTTACATTTAAGAGTATTTTTAAGCTCAGCCCCAATAAATACGGAAGCTAAAAATCCCGAACATTTAGTCCTTACTATGAAGTATATTCTAAAGTAGTCCGATTTAACATTTTTGGAATGTAGATGGAGAGTTGAGAGGAAAAAGGGGCAAGGCAATATTGTGTTTTATTTTTTTTATTTGACTAACTTTAAAGCCCTAATGACCTACGCAGCCGAAAATTGCAAGCATATTGTCCTGACACTGGAGCATATCCTTAAGTAGTCAGACTTAAAATTTTTGGACTGTGGACGGAGAATTGAGAGGGAAAAGGGGCGTGGATACGAGTATAGTACTAACGATGGAGCTTATCATAAAGTAGTCAGATTTAAAAATTTTGGAATACACAGAAAAAAACAGTTTAATTGTGCCAGACGAATTAAGAGCCAACTGCATGGTTTAATTACAACAACTGAAATTTTCGGTTGCGATTACCGAAATTTATTTGGACCAACAGAAGTTAAATTTTCAAAACAAATTTTGGTTATGGCAACCGAAAATTTCGGTTGTTATTATTAAACTATGCAGTTGGCTCTAAATTCGGCTGGCACAACTAAACTGTTCTCTCTGTGTAGGGACGGAGAATTAAGAGAAGAAATGGGCGTGGAAAAATTATGTTTTTACATCTAACCTAATTTTGAAGACACCTTATGACCTTGAAAGATGAAAATTAGAATACATATGGTACGGACAATGGCAAAGATCAACTCTGACCTGGATATCCAGTGAAAGGGCGGAAATACAAAAAATCCGTTGTGAATTTTGTTCAGTTTGTATACTTATATAATCGGTAACGTAGCCGGATTTTCGGCCTTTAAGTCAGGGGGAGTGGCGGAAGACGGCGAAATTTAGTTTTTAAATATTTAAACTATTTCTGAAACCCCTAATGACTTAGGAAGCTGAAAATTGTAAAGCTTAAAGTATTGACAATGGATCATATCCTTATGAAGTCAGATTTAATATTTAAACTGTGTACGAAGAATTATAAGGAAAAATTTAAGTGGAAAAATTTTTGTGTTTTTTAACATTTTAACTAATTTTAAAACACTTCATGATAAAAAGAAAGATAAAAATTGCCATGTATATAGGAGTGACCATGGGACAGATCCACACGATGGATTTTTGATATCCGGTTTATGGACGGAGAGACGAAATGGGCGTTCTAAATTTAGTTCTAAAATTTTATCAATAAAACCTTTTACACTCATTAATTTTTTTCCAGTTTGGGAAATATATTGATGTAACTCAATCTAGCAATATTAAATTTTTAAGCACAAACATAATTTTTTTTAAAGTTTGGTAAAATATTAGAACTATTGAGAAAAGTGATTTGGTGTTCCGCCTGGCAGGGACAGGCTATTCGACTAGTTTTCTATAGAAAATTTTAAATTATCGATCTATCTATAATTTTAACAATTTTCTATAGAAAATTTTAAATTATCGATCTATCGATAATTTTAACAATTTTCTATAGAAAATTTTAAATTATCGATCTATCGATAATTTTAACAATTTTCTATAGAAAATTTTAAATTATCGATCTATGGATAATTTTAACAATTTTCTATAGAAAATTTTAAATTATCGATCTATCGATAATTTTAACAATTTTCTATAGAAAATTTTAAATTATCGATCTATTGATAATTTTAACATCTATCGATCTATCGATAATTTTAACAATTTTCTATAGAAAATTTTAAATTATCGATCTATCGATAATTTTAACAATTTTCTATAGAAAATTTTAAATTATCGATCTATCGATAATTTTAACAATTTTCTATAGAAAATTTTAAATTATCGATCTATCGATAACTTTAACAATTTTCTATAGAAAATTTTAAATTATCGATCTATCGATAATTTTAACAATTTTCTATAAAAAATTTTAAATTATCGATCTATCGATAATTTTAACAATTTTCTATAGAAAATTTAAAATTATCGATCTATCGATAATTTTAACAATTTTCTATAGAAAATTTAAAATTATCGATCTATCGATAATTTTAACAATTTTCTATAGAAAATTTTAAAATATCGATCTATCGATAATTTTAACAATTTTCTATAGAAAATTTTAAATTATCGATCTATCGATAATTTTAACAATTTTCTATAGAAAATTTTAAATTATCGATCTATCGATAATTTTAACAATTTTCTATAGAAAATTTTAAATTATCGATCTATCGATAATTTTAACAATTTTCTATAGAAAATTTTAAATTATCGATCTATCGATAATTTTAACAATTTTCTATAGAAAATTTTAAATTATCGATCTATCTATAATTTTAACAATTTTCTATAGAAAATTTTAAATTATCGATCTATCGATAATTTTAACAATTTTCTATAGAAAATTTTAAATTATCGATCTATCGATAATTTTAACAATTTTCTATAGAAAATTTTAAATTATCGATCTATCGATAATTTTAACAATTTTCTATAGAAAATTTTAAATTATCGATCTATCGATAATTTTAACAATTTTCTATAGAAAATTTTAAATTATCGATCTATCGATAATTTTAACAATTTTCTATAGAAAATTTTAAATTATCGATCTATCGATAATTTTAACAATTTTCTATAGAAAATTTTAAATTATCGATCTATCGATAATTTTAACAATTTTCTATAGAAAATTTTAAATTATCGATCTATCGATAATTTTAACAATTTTCTATAGAAAATTTTAAATTATCGATCTATCGATAATTTTAACAATTTTCTATAGAAAATTTTAAATTATCGATCTATCGATAATTTTAACAATTTTCTATAGAAAATTTTAAATTATCGATCTATCGATAATTTTAACAATTTTCTATAAAAAATTTTAAATTATCGATCTATCGATAATTTTAACAATTTTCTATAGAAAATTTTAAATTATCGATCTATCGATAATTTTAACAATTTTCTATAGAAAATTTAAAATTATCGATCTATCGATAATTTTAACAATTTTCTATAGAAAATTTTAAAATATCGATCTATCGATAATTTTAACAATTTTCTATAGAAAATTTTAAATTATCGATCTATCGATAATTTTAACAATTTTCTATAGAAAATTTTAAATTATCGATCTATCGATAATTTTAACAATTTTCTATAGAAAATTTTAAATTATCGATCTATCGATAATTTTAACAATTTTCTATAGAAAATTTTAAATTATCGATCTATCGATAATTTTAACAATTTTCTATAGAAAATTTTAAATTATCGATCTATCGATAATTTTAACAATTTTCTATAGAAAATTTTAAATTATCGATCTATCGATAATTTTAACAATTTTCTATAGAAAATTTTAAATTATCGATCTATCGATAATTTTAACAATTTTCTATAGAAAATTTTAAATTATCGATCTATCGATAATTTTAACAATTTTCTATAGAAAATTTTAAATTATCGATCTATCGATAATTTTAACAATTTTCTATAGAAAATTTTAAATTATCGATCTATCGATAATTTTAACAATTTTCTATAGAAAATTTTAAATTATCGATCTATCGATAATTTTAACAATTTTCTATAGAAAATTTTAAATTATCGATCTATCGATAATTTTAACAATTTTCTATAGAAAATTTTAAATTATCGATCTATCGATAATTTTAACAATTTTCTATAGAAAATTTTAAATTATCGATCTATCGATAATTTTAACAATTTTCTATAGAAAATTTTAAATTATCGATCTATCGATAATTTTAACAATTTTCTATAGAAAATTTTAAATTATCGATCTATCGATAATTTTAACAATTTTCTATAGAAAATTTTAAATTATCGATCTATCGATAATTTTAACAATTTTCTATAGAAAATTTTAAATTATCGATCTATCGATAATTTTAACAATTTTCTATAGAAAATTTTAAATTATCGATCTATCGATAATTTTAACAATTTTCTATAGAAAATTTTAAATTATCGATCTATCGATAATTTTAACAATTTTCTATAGAAAATTTTAAATTATCGATCTATCGATAATTTTAACAATTTTCTATAGAAAATTTTAAATTATCGATCTATCGATAATTTTAACAATTTTCTATAGAAAATTTTAAATTATCGATCTATCGATAATTTTAACAATTTTCTATAGAAAATTTTAAATTATCGATCTATCGATAATTTTAACAATTTTCTATAGAAAATTTTAAATTATCGATCTATCGATAATTTTAACAATTTTCTATAGAAAATTTTAAATTATCGATCTATCGATAATTTTAACAATTTTCTATAGAAAATTTTAAATTATCGATCTATCGATAATTTTAACAATTTTCTATAGAAAATTTTAAATTATCGATCTATCGATAATTTTAACAATTTTCTATAGAAAATTTTAAATTATCGATCTATCGATAACTTTAACAATTTTCTATAGAAAATTTTAAATTATCGATCTATCGATAATTTTAACAATTTTCTATAAAAATTTTAAATTATCGATCTATCGATAATTTTAACAATTTTCTATAGAAAATTTAAAATTATCGATCTATCGATAATTTTAACAATTTTCTATAGAAAATTTAAAATTATCGATCTATCGATAATTTTAACAATTTTCTATAGAAAATTTTAAAATATCGATCTATCGATAATTTTAACAATTTTCTATAGAAAATTTTAAATTATCGATCTATCGATAATTTTAACAATTTTCTATAGAAAATTTTAAATTATCGATCTATCGATAATTTTAACAATTTTCTATAGAAAATTTTAAATTATCGATCTATCGATAATTTTAACAATTTTCTATAGAAAATTTTAAATTATCGATCTATCGATAATTTTAACAATTTTCTATAGAAAATTTTAAATTATCGATCTATCTATAATTTTAACAATTTTCTATAGAAAATTTTAAATTATCGATCTATCGATAATTTTAACAATTTTCTATAGAAAATTTTAAATTATCGATCTATCGATAATTTTAACAATTTTCTATAGAAAATTTTAAATTATCGATCTATCGATAATTTTAACAATTTTCTATAGAAAATTTTAAATTATCGATCTATCGATAATTTTAACAATTTTCTATAGAAAATTTTAAATTATCGATCTATCGATAATTTTAACAATTTTCTATAGAAAATTTTAAATTATCGATCTATCGATAATTTTAACAATTTTCTATAGAAAATTTTAAATTATCGATCTATCGATAATTTTAACAATTTTCTATAGAAAATTTTAAATTATCGATCTATCGATAATTTTAACAATTTTCTATAGAAAATTTTAAATTATCGATCTATCGATAATTTTAACAATTTTCTATAGAAAATTTTAAATTATCGATCTATCGATAATTTTAACAATTTTCTATAGAAAATTTTAAATTATCGATCTATCGATAATTTTAACAATTTTCTATAGAAAATTTTAAATTATCGATCTATCGATAATTTTAACAATTTTCTATAGAAAATTTTAAATTATCGATCTATCGATAATTTTAACAATTTTCTATAGAAAATTTTAAATTATCGATCTATCGATAATTTTAACAATTTTCTATAGAAAATTTTAAATTATCGATCTATCGATAATTTTAACAATTTTCTATAGAAAATTTTAAATTATCGATCTATCGATAATTTTAACAATTTTCTATAGAAAATTTTAAATTATCGATCTATCGATAATTTTAACAATTTTCTATAGAAAATTTTAAATTATCGATCTATCTATAATTTTAACAATTTTCTATAGAAAATTTTAAATTATCGATCTATCGATAATTTTAACAATTTTCTATAGAAAATTTTAAATTATCGATCTATCGATAATTTTAACAATTTTCTATAGAAAATTTTAAATTATCGATCTATCGATAATTTTAACAATTTTCTATAGAAAATTTTAAATTATCGATCTATCGATAATTTTAACAATTTTCTATAGAAAATTTTAAATTATCGATCTATCGATAATTTTAACAATTTTCTATAGAAAATTTTAAATTATCGATCTATCGATAATTTTAACAATTTTCTATAGAAAATTTTAAATTATCGATCTATAGATAATTTTAACAATTTTCTATAGAAAATTTTAAATTATCGATCTATCGATAATTTTAACAATTTTCTATAGAAAATTTTAAATTATCGATCTATCGATAATTTTAACAATTTTCTATAGAAAATTTTAAATTATCGATCTATCGATAATTTTAACAATTTTCTATAGAAAATTTTAAATTATCGATCTATCGATAATTTTAACAATTTTCTATAGAAAATTTTAAATTATCGATCTATCGATAATTTTAACAATTTTCTATAGAAAATTTTAAATTATCGATCTATCGATAATTTTAACAATTTTCTATAGAAAATTTTAAATTATCGATCTATCGATAATTTTAACAATTTTCTATAGAAAATTTTAAATTATCGATCTATCGATAATTTTAACAATTTTCTATAGAAAATTTTAAATTATCGATCTATCGATAATTTTAACAATTTTCTATAGAAAATTTTAAATTATCGATCTATCGATAATTTTAACAATTTTCTATAGAAAATTTTAAATTATCGATCTATCGATAATTTTAACAATTTTCTATAGAAAATTTTAAATTATCGATCTATCGATAATTTTAACAATTTTCTATAGAAAATTTTAAATTATCGATCTATCGATAATTTTAACAATTTTCTATAGAAAATTTTAAATTATCGATCTATCGATAATTTTAACAATTTTCTATAGAAAATTTTAAATTATCGATCTATCGATAATTTTAACAATTTTCTATAGAAAATTTTAAATTATCGATCTATCGATAATTTTAACAATTTTCTATAGAAAATTTTAAATTATCGATCTATCGATAATTTTAACAATTTTCTATAGAAAATTTTAAATTATCGATCTATCTATAATTTTAACAATTTTCTATAGAAAATTTTAAATTATCGATCTATCGATAATTTTAACAATTTTCTATAGAAAATTTTAAATTATCGATCTATCGATAATTTTAACAATTTTCTATAGAAAATTTTAAATTATCGATCTATCGATAATTTTAACAATTTTCTATAGAAAATTTTAAATTATCGATCTATCGATAATTTTAACAATTTTCTATAGAAAATTTTAAATTATCGATCTATCGATAATTTTAACAATTTTCTATAGAAAATTTTAAATTATCGATCTATCGATAATTTTAACAATTTTCTATAGAAAATTTTAAATTATCGATCTATCGATAATTTTAACAATTTTCTATAGAAAATTTTAAATTATCGATCTATCGATAATTTTAACAATTTTCTATAGAAAATTTTAAATTATCGATCAATCGATAATTTTAACAATTTTCTATAGAAAATTTTAAATTATCGATCTATCGATAATTTTAACAATTTTCTATAGAAAATTTTAAATTATCGATCTATAGATAATTTTAACAATTTTCTATAGAAAATTTTAAATTATCGATCTATCGATAATTTTAACAATTTTCTATAGAAAATTTTAAATTATCGATCTATCGATAATTTTAACAATTTTCTATAGAAAATTTTAAATTATCGATCTATCGATAATTTTAACAATTTTCTATAGAAAATTTTAAATTATCGATCTATCGATAATTTTAACAATTTTCTATAGAAAATTTTAAATTATCGATCTATCGATAATTTTAACAATTTTCTATAGAAAATTTTAAATTATCGATCTATCGATAATTTTAACAATTTTCTATAGAAAATTTTAAATTATCGATCTATCGATAATTTTAACAATTTTCTATAGAAAATTTTAAATTATCGATCTATCGATAATTTTAACAATTTTCTATAGAAAATTTTAAATTATCGATCTATCGATAATTTTAACAATTTTCTATAGAAAATTTTAAATTATCGATCTATCGATAATTTTAACAATTTTCTATAGAAAATTTTAAATTATCGATCTATCGATAATTTTAACAATTTTCTATAGAAAATTTTAAATTATCGATCTATCGATAATTTTAACAATTTTCTATAGAAAATTTTAAATTATCGATCTATCGATAATTTTAACAATTTTCTATAGAAAATTTTAAATTATCGATCTATCGATAATTTTAACAATTTTCTATAGAAAATTTTAAATTATCGATCTATCGATAATTTTAACAATTTTCTATAGAAAATTTTAAATTATCGATCTATCGATAATTTTAACAATTTTCTATAGAAAATTTTATATTATCGATCTATCGATAATTTTAACAATTTTCTATAGAAAATTTTAAATTATCGATCTTTCGATAATTCTAACAATTTTCTATAGAAAATTTTAAATTATCGATCTTTCGATAATTCTAACAATTTTCTATAGAAAATTTTAAATTATCGATCTTTCGATAATTCTATCAATTTTCTATAGAAAATTTTAATTTATCGATATATCGATAATTTTAACAATTTTCTATAGAAAATTTTAAATTATCGATACATCGATAATTTTAACAATTTTCTATAGAAAATTTTACATTATCGATACATCGATAATTTTAACAATTTTCTATAGAAAATTTTAAATTATCGATCTATCGATATCGATAATTTTAACAATTTTCTATAGAAAATTTTAAATTATCGATCTATCGATAATTTTAACAATTTTCTATAGAAAATTTTAAATTATCGATCTATCGATAATTTTAACAATTTTCTATAGAAAATTTTAAATTATCGATCTATCGATAATTTTAACAATTTTCTATAGAAAATTTTAAATTATCGATCTATAGATAATTTTAACAATTTTCTATAGAAAATTTTAAATTATCGATCTATCGATAATTTTAACAATTTTCTATAGAAAATTTTAAATTATCGATCTATCGATAATTTTAACAATTTTCTATAGAAAATTTTAAATTATCGATCTATCGATAATTTTAACAATTTTCTATAGAAAATTTAAATTATCGATCTATCGATAATTTTAACAATTTTCTATAGAAAATTTTAAATTATCGATCTATCGATAATTTTAACAATTTTCTATAGAAAATTTTAAATTATCGATCTATCGATAATTTTAACAATTTTCTATAGAAAATTTTAAATTATCGATCTATCGATAATTTTAACAATTTTCTATAGAAAATTTTAAATTATCGATCTATCGATAATTTTAACAATTTTCTATAGAAAATTTTAAATTATCGATCTATCGAAAATTTTAAATCTATCGATAATTTTAACAATTTTCTATAGAAAATTTTAAATTATCGATCTATCGATAATTTTAACAATTTTCTATAGAAAATTTTAAATTATCGATCTATCGATAATTTTAACAATTTTCTATAGAAAATTTTAAATTATCGATCTATCGATAATTTTAACAATTTTCTATAGAAAATTTTAAATTATCGATCTATCGATAATTTTAACAATTTTCTATAGAAAATTTTAAATTATCGATCTATCGATAATTTTAACAATTTTCTATAGAAAATTTTAAATTATCGATCTATCGATAATTTTAACAATTTTCTATAGAAAATTTTAAATTATCGATCTATCGATAATTTTAACAATTTTCTATAGAAAATTTTAAATTATCGATCTATCGATAATTTTAACAATTTTCTATAGAAAATTTTAAATTATCGATCTATCGATAATTTTAACAATTTTCTATAGAAAATTTTAAATTATCGATCTATCGATAATTTTAAACAATTTTCTATAGAAAATTTTAAATTATCGATCTATCGATAATTTTAACAATTTTCTATAGAAAATTTTATATTATCGATCTATCGATAATTTTAACAATTTTCTATAGAAAATTTTAAATTATCGATCTTTCGATAATTCTAACAATTTTCTATAGAAAATTTTAAATTATCGATCTTTCGATAATTCTAACAATTTTCTATAGAAAATTTTAAATTATCGATCTTTCGATAATTCTATCAATTTTCTATAGAAAATTTTAATTTATCGATATATCGATAATTTTAACAATTTTCTATAGAAAATTTTAAATTATCGATACATCGATAATTTTAACAATTTTCTATAGAAAATTTTACATTATCGATACATCGATAATTTTAACAATTTTCTATAGAAAATTTTAAATTATCGATACATCGATAATTTAAAATTTTCTATAGAAAATTGTTAAAATTATCGATAGATCGATAATTTAAAATTTTCTATAGAAAATTGTTAAAATTATCGATAGATCGATAATTTAAAATGTTCTATAGAAAATTGCTAAAATTATCGATAGATCGATAATTTAAAATTTTCTATAGAAAATTGTTAAAATTATCGATAGATCGATAACTTAAAATTTTCTATAGAAAATTGTTAAAATTATCGATAGATCGATAATTTAAAATTTTCTATAGAAAATTGTTAAAATTATCGATAGATCGATAATTTAAAATTTTCTATAGAAAATTGTTAAAATTATCGATAGATCGATAATTTAAAATTTTCTATAGAAAATTGTTAAAATTATCGATAGATCGATAATTTAAAATTTTCTATAGAAAATTGTTAAAATTATCGATAGATCGATAATTTAAAATTTTCTATACAAAATTGTTAAAATTATCGATAGATCGATAATTTTAACAATTTTCTATAGAAAATTTTAAATTATCGATACATCGATAATTTTAACAATTTTCAATAGAAATCGATACATCGATAATTTTAACAATTATCTATAGCAAATTTTAAATTATCGATACATCGATAATTTTAACAATTTTCTATAGAAAATTTTAAATTATCGATAATTTTAACAATTTTCTATAGAAAATTTTAAATTATCGATACATCGATAATTTTAACAATTTTCTATAGAAAATTTTAAATTATCGATAATTTTAACAATTTTCTATAGAAAATTTTAAATTATCGATAATTTTAACAATTTTCTATAGAAAATTTTAAATTATCGATAATTTTAACAATTTTCTATAGAAAATTTTAAATTATCGATAATTTTAACAATTTTCTATAGAAAATTTTAAAATATCAATACATAGATAATTTAAAATTTTCCATAGAAAATTGTTAAAATTATCGATGTATCGATAACTTAAAATTTTCTATAAAAAATTGTTAAAATTATCGATAATTTAAAATTTTCTATAGAATCGATAATAGATCGATAATTTAAAATTTTCTATAGAAAATTGTTAAAATTATCGATAGATAGATAATTTAAAATTTTCTATAGAAAATTGTTAAAATTATCGATAGATCGATAATTTAAAATTTTCTATAATAAATTGATAAATCAATAGATCAATAATTTAAAATTTTCTATACAAAATTTTAAAAGTTATCGATTTATCGATAACTTAAAATTTTCTCAAAATCTGTTACATATCTAAAGCATTTGTGTTATTTCCTAATGTAGTGCCTGAAATACCTTCATTTTATACAGAAAGCAAACGTAAGAACTCCTCTGTTATATTTAAACTCATTGTTATTTAAAATTTAAAGTATTCTAAAGAATAATGTGGATTTTTTTTTTTGTACATTATATCACATTGTGTTTTTCTTTGGAATGAAGTAGAATTTTATGAAAATTTCACATGCAGCTTCATTTTATATTCGTATTCAAAATAAAGTTCTTGTGCTTATTTTATTGTTATACAATAAGTAACAACATTGAAAATTATACACACAGGACAACGGAATTCATTCGTGGTGAAAAGGCATACATTACACAAGAAATTTTATATATGCAACAGCAACTGAACAGCAGCAGCAACCAAAATAAGCAACAACAGAAAACAGCTAAATTACATTGTAGCATACATTTGTTAAACAATAACCCTGGCATTCAAATATTTCAACACTCGTACGTATAAAAACCAAAACCTCTTTCAGCGGGTTTCTGGCCGTTTAGTGAAATACTCTAAAATTAATCAATACTTTTGAAAAATATTGTAGTTCCAAATTCTTTGACCGTAAATATTTTTAGATTCTAAGACAGTATCAGTAGTGTTTTGACTTTCCTTATATTAGGGCCGTTAAACGAGGTTGAGGTGTTTAAACTATATATACAATATTTTAAACATTTTATACCACTACTCTGTTTATACTCATGCATGTTTTCACTTATTTCCAAAAGTATTTTCGGTATTTATACAAACAAATGTTCATACAAGAACGTAAATTCTGGTATACAGTAGTTCACACCTCAAGTGGTCCAATAAAATGGTTAGCAATACCAACATTTGCAAACAACTCTTTTTCTAAGAACGGTGTTGTGTAGGTAATTAATCAAGCTTTAATTTAAGCTTAATTGCGTTCAGATTGAATTAATAATAAATGTGCTACGAGGGTCGAATTGGAATTTTTATTATATTAAGAGATTTTTTAAGCATCTTTAAAAAATATTTTTTAAGTCGATTTTTTTTGTATTTAAAAAAAAAAATAGTATTTTACAAAAATAAAATCTTAGTATTTAAAAAAGAATAATATTTAGAAATATTTAATTTTTTTTTTGTCTTTATATAATTTCATTTCCTAAGCTAGCACTACCAATATTATCAAAAAAGTTTAATTCTAAGGAAGCCATTGTGTAGGTAATTTATTAAGCTTTAATTTAAGCTTAATTGCGTTCAGATTGATTAAATAATAAATATGCTACGAGGGTCGAACTGGAAATTTTATTATATTAAGAGGTTTTTTAAACATATTTAAAAAATATTTTTAAAGTCGATTTTCTTAGTATTTAAAAAATAGTATTATATAAAAAAAATCTTAGTATTTAAAAAAAAAAATTGAAATATTTATTTTTTTTTTGTTTTTATTTAAGTTCATTTCTAAAGTTAACAATACCAATATTATCAAACAAGTTTAATTTTAAGCACGACATTGTTTAGGTAATTTATTAAGCTTTAATTTAAGCTTAATTGCGTTCAGATTGAATTAATAAGAAGTGTGCTACGAGGGTCGAATTGGAAATTTTTTGATATTAAGAGATTTTTTAAACATCTTAAAAAAATATTTTAAAGACGATTTACGTAGTATTTAAAAAAAATAGCATTTAAAAAAAATCTTAGTATTTAAAAAAAAAAAATTTTAATATATAAAATGTTTTTTTATTTTTTATATAAGTTCATTTCTAAAGTTAGCAATACCAATATTATCAAAAAAGTTTAATTCTAAGGAAGCCATTGTGTAGGTAATTTATTAAGCTTTAATTTAAGCTTAGTTGCGTTCAGATTGAGTTAATAATAAATGTGCTACGAGGGTCGAACTGGAAATTTTATTATATTAAGAAATTTTTTAGAATTTTTTTTTTTAAATATTTTTAGGTCCATTTTTAAAGTAGAATAAAAAAAATTGATTTACAATTAGAAATATGTTTAAATTTTTTTTTTAAATTGTCTTTATATAACTTTAATTTTTACTACGACCCTCGTACCACATTTGGCTTGATAAAGTACCTTATCCACATTTTTTAAAATAAAACTCGTTTGAAAATATTTCTGCTTAATTTTGTTTACTTTGTGTTCTAATGTACCATTTAAATTGCGTGCCACTGTACCTGAACATAAATTCTCTTACATATACAAGAAGGAGCGAATATTTTTGGCTTTTGGGCTAAAATGTAAAAATGCCAACACTTGGGTAGACTTAATTTTGTAGATTATGCAAAACACAAAAGAAAAAAAAAAAACGCGCATAATTTATGTATTTTATTTAAGCTTTAAAAGTAAAATTGTTCACACAGACACATGCATACTTCTAAGTTTACAAACTTGAAAACAACAAGCTACCAACACAGTTATATTTTCTTTTGTTGGTTATAATCACAAACCTTTTATTAAATTTTAATCTAAAAACCTCATATGTAGGTAAAAGAAAAGGCGTACCAAAAAATTTTATTTCGAGAGTTCTAGAAATTTCCCCAAGGAAAACGTCTGTGATTTCTAAGACATTTTTCTTATAGAAAAAGTCTCAGATTCTGAGACATTTTTCTTATAGAAAAAGTCTCAGATTCTGAGACATTTTTCTTATAGAAAAAGTCTCAGATTCTGAGACATTTTTCTTATAGAAAAAGTCTCAGATTCTGAGACATTTTTCTTATAGAAAAAGTCTCAGATTCTGAGACATTTTTCTTATAGAAAAAGTCTCAGATTCTGAGACATTTTTCTTATAGAAAAAGTCTCAGATTCTGAGACATTTTTCTTATGAAAAAGTCTCAGATTCTGAGACATTTTTCTTATAGAAAAAGTCTCAGATTCTGAGACATTTTTCTTATAGAAAAAGTCTCAGATTCTGAGACATTTTTCTTATAGAAAAAGTCTCAGATTCTGAGACATTTTTCTTTTAGAAAAAGTCTCAGATTCTGAGACATTTTTCTTATAGAAAAAGTCTCAGATTCTGAGACATTTTTCTTATAGAAAAAGTCTCAGATTCTGAGACATTTTTCTTATAGAAAAAGTCTCAGATTCTGAGACATTTTTCTTATAGAAAAAGTCTTAGATTCTGAGACATTTTTCTTATAGAAAAAGTCTCAGATTCTGAGACATTTTTCTTATAGAAAAAGTCTCAGATTCTGAGACATTTTTCTTATAGAAAAAGTCTCAGATTCTGAGACATTTTTCTTATAGAAAAAGTCTCAGATTCTGAGACATTTTTCTTATAGAAAAAGTCTCAGATTCTGAGACATTTTTCTTATAGAAAAAGTCTCAGATTCTGAGACATTTTTCTTATAGAAAAAGTCTCAGATTCTGAGACATTTTTCTTTTAGAAAAAGTCTCAGATTCTGAGACATTTTTCTTATAGAAAAAGTCTCAGATTCTGAGACATTTTTCTTATAGAAAAAGTCTCAGATTCTGAGACATTTTTCTTATAGAAAAAGTCTCAGATTCTGAGACATTTTTCTTATAGAAAAAGTCTCAGATTCTGAGACATTTTTCTTATAGAAAAAGTCTCAGATTCTGAGACATTTTTCTTATAGAAAATGTCTCAGATTCTGAGATATTTTTCTTATAATAAGAATCTCAGATTCTGAAAAAATGTTCCTTTAGAAAGGTTTATGCTCCCTCTCCTGTGTACTTCTTTGAAATAGTAAACTATTTAGGTGAGAGGTTATGTTGGTGCGGGTATATATAAGTGTGTGAACTTAAATTGTGATATACTCCGGTAAATTCGTTTAAAAGCACTAACTTTTAAAGAATATTTTTTTTTTTCAAATCTAAAAATCTTTTCTAGAATCAGAAAAAAATGTCAAAATTAAATTTCAAGCCTTGATTTCTTGCAAATTAATCTTGATCCCAGTTCCTTTATTTTAATTTCTCAAACTGTTATATTTAATAATCATCATTATTATTTTGTTTAACCTTTTCTTTTTTGCTTACTTTCCATTTTTGCCTTATTATATTTTTTTTTGTTGCACAGTTTTCCCTCATTTATGTATTTATTTTCCTTTTATTTATAATGAAATTGTGTCGGTAGAAAAAGTGTGTAGGTGTAAGATTCTTTAATTTCCTTTTGTTTTTCCTTTATGTGAAATAATTAAAGGATGCTGTTTTAAATTTTTTTTTTTTTAATTTTTTGTAGCACATTTTCTTTCAAAGAGACTTCTTGAAAAATAATAATAATAATAATAGCATAATTTTCATTATAAATGTCATAATATTTGTGGAAAATACATTTAAATAAACGAAAGCGGTTTTAAATATGAAATGAAACAATAAAATAAGGAAATGATAGGCGACCAAGACCGATTACACTACTCCACACGGTTGTTGCAAGTATTTTTGCCCCTTAAAATTAATAGATCAATTTTAAGACGACCTAAAGATGTCTGTCCGTCTGTCCGTCTGCCCATATGTCTGTTGAAAAAGCTTTCGAAACACTTCTTGGGTGCTGCTGATTCTTGGCATATTTTTTAGTCAGGTGGGTATTAAATTTTATTGAAATCGGAATGATTTTGTCACTCAAAATGTTTTTACATTAAAAACAATTCTTTTATAATTAACAGACAAGCTCGAGGCCACAGTTGTTTTTATTAAATTTTTAATTTATGAATTCTGCCAAGTCGAATTTAACTCTTAGAATTATTTTTCTTAGATTCTGAATAATTTTTATTAAAAAATAAAAATTATTTTTAGTCGACCTTTAAAATATTATATTTTGAGTAGGTTTATTCCAGGTCGTTGCCATTATTTTCTTAACTAATTAAAACAATGTGTTAAAGAATAATTTTTTGTTTTCCGAATATGTAAGAATCCATTGTCAGGACTATTTAGCATATAAAAAACACTATAATACCAGAAGCATAGTGAATTTAAATAACTAATGTTCACTTTTTGCGACTTGTAGTATAGGGTTTTTATATTTGCTAAATAGTCTTGACAATGGAATCTGATAAATTCCGAAAGACAAAAATAAATTTAAAACAGAAAAATAATTTTCTTGAAAATTATTCTATGAGACTATCATAGCTTTAATTAGGAAAGGAAATATTGGCCTCGAGCTAGAATAAACCTACTCAAAAATAAATTTTTTTTTTTCGAAAATGACTGAAAACACATTTTGTCCATTAAGGAAGTAATTAAAAATTCGGCCAAGTCGAATTTAACTTTTCTAATTGGTTTTCTTAAAACTTATTTCATTGAAAGATATTTCACGGCGCCCTCCCACTTTTGGAGGTATTTGAAAATCATATTCATAGCCAACCCTGTTTTAAAATTATCATCAGTTCTGTTTGATTTTATTATTTTCTAAATTTAAAAAAAAAAAATATTTTGACAACCAACTTTATGTGGTTAACCAATACACTTGTATGTTTGTAAATCATTAATTTTATATGTATGTTTAGTTATTCTAATCCCGGCTAAAAATAAATGTGTATGTTCATATATGCTTATATATAGATCTTTATACGATCATATATGAAATATATGGAAACATATATGTGACCATATATGCAAGAAACGATCCCATATATGTGGCCGTATATAAAATATGTGCCATATATGATATCATATATGGAAACATATATGTTATCATAAAATGTTAAATTTTAGTGCATGTGTGTGAAAATATCCACCGGAATTACAAAATAAAAGTTTTGTACGATTGAAATTATATTTTATTACCATATTTATATCTTAATACCGATTCGTATCAATAATTTAAAAAATATTGTTTCCTAGTTGCAAAATATTCTGATTAAAAAAGTTACTTTTACATAAAGAAAATGGAAAAGGTAAGTTTTTATTAGAATTTTAAATGAATTTAGAATTTAAAAATCATATGTATTATTTTTTTCCAGTTCATCGTCATAACAAGTATAAGCGTGGACATTTTATTCCAAAACAAGATCATATTTAAAATGAGTAAATGAACATATGTCGCAAATACAATAATATAGAGTGCTTTGATGTTGAAGAAAATTAAACTACGCAGCTTCGTTAATCTCGTGCAACTTCGTGGAGAGGGCATATGCACCACCATTATGTTTTCACTGCGATTGCAATACTGCAAACTATTTTGAAATCCCTTAATGTCGCCATAACAAATTGGAAATGATAGATCGTATAAGCAGTTTTGAGGCCGAGTAACGTTAAGCTCACTCAACTTGGAGAAGAGGACATATGCACCACCAGAAATGTTATCACTACGATTCCAACACTATAAATTATTTCGAAATCCCTTACTGTAGCAAATTGGAAAAGGAAAGAACGTATGTATAAGAAGTTTGAAGGCCGAGTAACTAGAAAATTCAACCATGCGGATGTACGTTAAGCTCGCTTAACTTGGAGCAGAGGGCATATGCACTACCATAACGTTATCACTACGGTTCCAACACTACAAACTATTTTGAAATCGCTTACTATCGCCATAGCAAATCGAAATGAAAAGAACGATCAGTTTTAAGGTTGAGTAACGATTTAGGAAGGACAACGTTTTTATACAATTACAAGAAAGCTGTCTATAAGCGAAAGTGACAATCTGGCACATTGTCACCATGATGTAAGTAGAAATAGTTTTTATCCCAGTACTTCAAATATCCTTACAAACATAATGTAAGTAGAAATAGTTTTTATCCCTATCCTACAAATATTCTTACAAACATAACCCAGCAAGATAAAATACATACTACTGAGTATATTGCTTTTAATCAAAGTCTTAAGTAATTATTAGCTTGCTATGAATTTTGATGCATGCATTTAGTAGTAGCAAGTTATTTTTTGCTGGAATAAAAAAGAAATGTGTAATAATTTTTAATATTTTTTCAGATGGATTTCTCAAAGACAATATATCTTTCCTTAAAAAGCATTCCATAGTCTTTAGCATCCAATGGGCTTAAGCATACCATGGTCTTAACAAAATACACTCCAACATGTATGTATGTAACTAGCAGTATCTAGCCAATCTTTAAAGGTAGATGGTTGCTTCGTTAAATGACATCCGTGTTATCATTAACCTATTAGCACCAAATGCTATCGTTGGTAATACTTTAATACAATAAAAATTCTAGAAATATCTTAATTATTAATATTATTTTATATCCTTTTTTAGATTTTGACTATAAATATTGTAAAAAAGAGGCTTATACCATAACAAAAACGCTAAGTCTGAAGATAATCGGAATTAACACTAAAACAAGAAAACACAAAGAAAATCAACGTTCCTTTAATAAACCCTTTGTTCGCATCTTTCGATATCAATTGAAAAACTTGATATATAAGATCTTTTATGTTCAATTTATTTTGTTGGCCCGACTAAAAAAGAATAATACGGTGCCATATAACATTTGATCCCATACGATTATATCTTATTAGATCAAAATTTAGATAATAAGATATAATTAGATCCCAAAAATGGAACGGTAAATATTATCTTATTTGATATTATAAAAAATTAGATTTAAATAGATCTAATAATATATAATTATATCTTATTAAATCTAATATGATCTTTAATATCAAATCAGATGAAATTTACCGTTCCATTTTTGGTATCCAATTATATCTAATTATATCAAATTTGATCTAATAAGATATAATCATACATTTTTAGATCCTCCATTTTTGGGATCAAATGATGGATCTATTTATATACAATTATATAAAAAACTATAGGATTATATCAAAACTTTTTTACTCGGGGACTATCAAAATGTATTCTCATATCTATAAGTTAAATTATTTATTTTTATATGGCCACCAAAAATGCAAACGATAGTAACTAAAAAATGAAAATCATAAAATTAAAGGGTTATGAAAACACCAAAATTAATAAAAACAAGTAAGAAAGTTATAGTCGGTCAAGACCGACCATATGATACCCTACACCAGTGTTTTCCGGAAAATGGGTCCCAAGTCCAAACATGGACCGATTGTATCTGTCTTTTGTTAGATCTTTATTTAGTGTAGAAAACACACACAGATCAATTTTAAGTGGAATTGGTTAATTTTTTTTGTCAATAGAACAATTTAACTGAATATCGGTCGAAATTTTTATATGGGGGACTAAGTCCAAAAATGGTCCAATTATATTCCGATTTGATAAGGTTGCTAAAGTACACGTTTAGCACCTAAAAATAAATTTTTTATCAAATATTTCCATTTTTATGAATTTTGAGGGAATTATGTGAATATCGGGAAGGTGGTTTGTATGGGGACTACCAGAAGGACTGACCGGATTCCTTTGAAATTTGGAATGGTGATTTGTGGATACAAAATTTGATTACTTGCTGAATTTCAAAGCGATATCTATTATAATACGGTTATTAGAGTCATTAAAGCCGAATCCAAAGGGGGCTAGGTCTTAACATGGACCGATTTTCTCTAATTTCAATAGGCTTCGTCCCTGGGCCAAAAGATGCTTAAGTTTCAAATTTCAGGTCAATTGATTGAAAATTGCGACCTGTATCGTGCTTAAACCGATAGATGGACAGACGGACGGACGGACGGACGGACAGACGGACGGACGGACGGACGGACGGACATCGCTAAATCGACTCAAAAAGTTATTCTGAGTCGATCGGTATACTTGAAGGTAGGTCTAGGACCAATATTTCGGGTAGTTACAAACATCAGCACAAACTCAATATACCCTGTACCACAGAGTGGTGTAGGGTATAAAAATATTTTTAATTTTAAATTATACTTATGTACACCGTTTGCAATTCTGGTGAATATATACATAATAATCTATTACATATAGTTTAAAATGAAAAAAATAAAAAAAAAATATGAAAAAGAATGTAAAACAAATTGAAAACAACATCATATATGATCCCATATATGATTCAATATATTATCCAATATATGATTCAATATATGATCTAATATATGATCACATATATTGGATCATACATGACCGTGTCTTATATAAGCGCCAATTTTGGAATATGTTCATATATGAGACCATATTTGATACTATATATGATACTGTATATGGTCTCATATATGATATCATATATGATTATATACAACATTTTTAGCCGGGATGTTAATTTAATTGTTAACAAGTGATTTTGACAATTAGGCTTAACAAATATAAATTTTTAAACATCATTTATTTTTTGGTAAAAACATATTTATTTAAATTGCTTTATATTAGGGGAATAACTTTTAAAATTAAATAAATTAAATTTTTGAATTACTACTGTCAAAAACAAACACTGTATTAAAAAATCTGGAAATTCTGCTGTGGTACCATCTTACTTCAGAATTGGATTTAATACTTTTTTTTTACTTATTCAAAATGCCTTTGAAAAAATTTTGAAAACTTCAGTTGGCCATCAAAAAAGAACTCGAACTAAGTTTTTAAAACCCTCCGGGAGTTTTGGTCTACTATTGGCATAATAACCCAGTTAAGATACACTCGATGACCCCAAATTTGTTGCACAGTGATATTAGAAAAATTTAAAATTGTACACCACAAAAGCAATCTTTACACATACACTCAAAAAAAAAACCTTGTAAAGTTACCAAAAAATCTCGAGATTTTACGATGGTATTCTCATAAAATAGGAGGTATGTAAAATTCTCGTACACTCAAAAAAATAACTTAGTTAAAATATTAGTAAAAGGTGTTGTAATTTACTTCAACCAAACTTTAGCAAAAAAAAATTTTAAAAATTTAACTTTTACAGTTTTTTTGGCAAACAATTTTTTTGGTATTTTTACTATATTTTCTTGCTATTTTTTTATACCCTCCAACTACAGTATGGGGGTATACTCACTTTGTCATTCCGTGTGTAACGCATAAAAATATTGGTCTAGGGCCCCATAAAGTATATATATTTATGATCAGTGATCGATTCTAAGACATTCTAGCGATGTCCGTCCGTCCGTCCGTCTGTCCGTCTGTAGTTAACACGATGCAGTCCAAAATAAAAGAGATAGACCCCCGACATTTGGCAGAAATATGTCTTATATAAATAGGCAGGTTAAGTTCGTAAATGAGCAAAATCGGACCAGGGGGCAAAAAGTTCCCCCTTGAAGAATTAAACCAACCTTTGAAAAATAGCATTTTTCTTACGTGATTTTTTGTGGTTTTGTTTAACAAATGCAACAGTTTTATGCTACAAGAAGTTCAAAGTCCTGAACTTGGACCCAGAGAATTAGAAAATGTCGTTTTTTTCGGTCCTACCCCCCCCCCCCCCCAATTGGGCGTGGTATAAAACATTTTTTTTAAATAATGATAAACTTGTATTCATTTTGTGCAAAAAGCATCTTATTTTTTAAACACATGTTCGAGAGGAAATTTGCACCCCCAATTACAAATTCCGACCCCCCCCCTAAAAAAATAAGAAAACGCCCCTATATTTTTTTTTCATTTTTTATGCATGTTGGAGGGTATAAAAAATTCGGCACAGCCGAATTTAACTCTCTTACTTGTTTTTTTTTATTTTACTATAATTTTAGCAAAAATATTAGTATTTTCCTTAAAGAAATGGTAACACTTTTTATTTTTATTTTTTTTTCTTAGTTTAAAAAAAAAAATTGTTTCAAGTGTTCTAGTGTAAAAAAAATCATTGCAGATTGATGATGCTGCCAACACCATAGCAAAGTAGCCATCCATCAACTGCATGTGCGCTCAAAAATAGGCTACACAATTTTTAGTATTTTTTACCATATTTTTTGCTAATTTTACCATTTTTTTTGCTAATTTTATATGAAAATTTTTTAAAATTTGCCACCTAAATTGTTAATAAAAAGTTGATAATTTTGAAAAATTATTTTTTTAAAATTTTAACACATAGTTAGATATATAATCTTCAATATCCAAAAGTTTTTTTTTATTTTTTTTTAAATACATGTGAAAAAAATTAAAAATTCGAAAAAAAATTGTTAATTTTTTACAAATTCTACCTGAAAATGTAAGAAATTTCTTGTGTAGACTACTACGCAAATCTCATTTGTTCTACTTAAGCTAAAAAAATGACGCAAAAAAAATAAAAAAGTGAAGTGTTGTTCTTTAAATTTTTTGTTTAAAGTGTTTAAGTGAAAAAAAAAAATCATTTTTGATTTTGATGTTGTTGGAAGTCCAGTTACTGCAACTACAGCTGCTGAGAAGAAGGCAAAAGAAGATGCTGCCACCATCAAGCCGAAGAAACCATCCAACAACTGAAGTAATATGCTGCTATTACTACATTTAAAGAATGTGGTGCTCAAAAACAGGCAAAATTTTTTTTAGTATATTCACCAAATTTTAAATCAACTACTAATCAGAGAAAAAAAATTACTAAATAAAACATTTTTTTTTACCAAATTACAAATTTTTTTATCTATTTCAATTTTACCATTTTTTTTGGTAATTTTACCATATTTTTAGATAATTTTACAAGGTTGATTTTTTACAAAAATAAAATGGTATTCTTGTAATTTTACCATTTTTTTTCCTAATTTTTTGATTAGCAAAACGGTTTTGCTAATATTACCAAAATTTTTGCAACGTCCAAAACTACAGTTTTTTTTGCTAATTTTAACCATTTTTTTTTGCTAGTTTTACAATATTTTTTTTTTTTGAGTGTAAAATTACGAGGATTCCTCTCTGTAAAATAACCAATTTTATTGGTAGAAATATTGTTTTTAAACCGGAAAAATAAAAAAAATTGGTAAACTTAAAAGAATAAATGGTAAATTTACAAATAAAAATGGTAAATTAAAAAAAAAATAAAATAGTAAATTAAAAAAAAAGTTGTAAATTAAAAAAAAATGTTAATTTACAAAAAAAATTGTTTAAACTTTACCAATTTTTTGTTAGTGATAATATTTAAGCCACAAAAATGATAAAAAAATTGGTAAATTTACAAGAAAAGTGGTAAATTTACAAACAAAAATTGTAAATTTACCAAAAAAAATGTTTAAAATTTACCAATTTTCGGTAGTGATAGTTTTTAATCCACAAAAACTACTGAAAAAAAATGGTAAACTTACAATAATTAGTGGTAAACCTCGAAAAAAAGTTGGCAATTAACAAAATGATATTGTTAATTTGCATTTATTTTGTAAAATGTCGAAAAAAAAATAAAAAAATTAAAAAATTAAAATTTTTTGAGTAAATATAACAAAACAAAAATGAAAATTTATCCATCTTTAAGGTTTATTTTTTTTATACCCTCCACTCTAGTGATAGAGGGTATATATAAGATTGTCATTCCGTATGTAACACATTGAAATATTGGTTTAGGACCCCATAAAGTATATATATTCATGATCCTTGATCGATTTTAAGTCGATCTAGCGATGTCCGTCTGTCTGTCTGTCCGTGCGTCAGTCTGTCTGTCTGTTGAAATCATGTTTTTGACAATAATACGAAATCGATTTAAACGCTTGGGGTACCAAAAGTTGCGTAATTCTCCTAGGCAGAAACTGATATTTTTTTTTTTAATCGCTTAAGTATTTTAAAAGTTATAAGTGAAAATGTAAAGGTACCTCTAAAATTATGGTGAATTTTACACAAAAAATATGCAATAACTTGACATCTGTTGAATAAATGTGAACGAAACTTGGAATTTATTACAATTTTATCAATTCTAATACTCACAAAAAATTTGGGTGGAATCGCACAGTGGGGCGAGGCACCAGAAATTTAACCAAAAATTTTAAAATAATTTGTCTTGGCTCTTGGTTGACATATTCAAATAAAATTTTAAATGGGTTCATATTTTATGGTTCTCAACGTTTTTCGAGGCACCAGAAATTTAACCAAAAATTTTAAAATGATTTGTCTTGGCTCTTGGTTGACATATTCAAATAAAATTTTAAATGGGTTCATATTTTATTGTTCTCAACGTTTTTCTGGTTATTTTGGTACCAATTATGGCAAAATCGGTACAGGGGTTAAGAAGCTATGAGCAATTGAGTTGAGTTTCAATATAAACCTCCATGATACGGCGTGGTAGCGCTCCATTTTGTAGTTGTTTATGTTTTTTTAGCTTGTTGGTTTGTTAGTTGTTGTTTGTATCAATAGAAGTAAAAAATACGTAGTGTGTGTCATACACGTGGTTGCTTTTGTATAATTTTTATATAATTTTCATTCATACTTATGAAATATTTTTTTGTTTTTTAAATATTTACATTGCACAATGGTTCCGATCATCACTTTTCTTGGCCAAAATTACAAAAATGGAAAAATTTTTGGTTTGAAATAGGTTTTGTGTTAAAAATTGTTATAATTTTTTTGTTTTCCATATACAACCCTAACCAGGAAAGGTTCATACCCCACTATTTAATTTTCATATATAAACTTTGAGTAGCTGTATTTCGCCCAAATATTAACCGATTTTAATGCTTATACACTCATTTGAAAGGTAATTTTATTCCATTTAAGAATCATTAATTGAAGATAATATTTTTAAAAAATTTGCTTTGTTACAAAACAATAGCTTCATGTACTCAAAATTAACTTCAACCGACGACTACGGTACCAAAGGTCATAATCGGATTTAACACATCAAAAACATTAGGAAAAACCTATTTTGGTCCCAGGTATTCCGTTGAATTGATTCGTTTTGACTCCAAAATGATATTTACATAAATACTGCTTTGTTTTGCTTATGAAGAGTAGATCAATCTTCGTGTCGATAGGCGGAGTATAGCGTTTGAATTTGGACCAATGGTATCTTGGGAAAATTTTCTTAGAATTTCTCGTAGATTTTGTTTTTTTGTTTATTTTGGGCCATTCAAATCGGCCCGTCCTATTAAATATGGTAGGGCAACCCCTAATGAAATCAGTTGAAAACGTGATTTCTTTTGGGGAATCACCTTCCAACAAGAGTCCATATTTTTAAAATCAGCAAAAAAAGGTTCAGAACAAACAAAATTAGTGTTCTAAACTAAACCTCATCATGTCCGGACTTGAGTTGAGTTGAGTTGAGTTGAGGGTGGGTTGTACAAGCCCAAAAATGGGTAAATTTTTAGGCAAGTCCATGGCGCTCAGACTTAAAATAGTCCATTGTACCGTACCCAGAAAAGAAAGATTAAGTAAGGGTGATAAAAGGTTGAGAAGAAAAAGGAAGAAAAGTGCTTGCTCAGAATTTCTCAGTTGCTTTCACAAACTTGAGAAAATCAGACAAGGGAAGTCCATGGACCGTGTCCATAGACAGAATATCAGAACCCAATATCCGCAGTCTAGCCCTTGAGAACGCTGGACAACAACATACATAATGTTCAGTTGTGTCATCATCCTCAAGACAAGCCACGCATAATGGGTCTGATAAGACACCTAATCTCGTCATATGACGAGCACAGGCATTGTGTCCCGTAATTAAGCCAGTAAGTCTGCGACAGTCTATTCTACTGAGACTGAGTAGATAGTTAGCCACTTTCTTGTCTGGCTTAATTACAAAACGTTTGGTAATCTTGCATGCCAACTCATTTGACCATCTTTCCATGAAAGTTTCTTTCATATGAGAGTTGATCCAACGCATCAGCCATGTCAAGCCAATACCAATTTGAGGTTCCGGATTGTAAGGAATTGTATCAGAGCCAAGATTTGCCAAAGAGTCAGCAATCTCGTTTCCCCGTATTCCCCTATGACCCGGAACCCACAGAAGACTGACGCTATTCCCACATGAGACCTCATTGAGTCTGCGTCTACATTCCTGGACAATTTTGGATGAAGTGACTGGAGATTCAAGTGCAATGAGTGCAGCCTGGCTGTCACTGCAAATACTGATTCTCCTATTACTCCATCTGTTCCCAATTATCCAGGTCGCTACGTCCAAAATAGCAAATATTTCAGTCTGAAATACTGTAGCCATTTTTCCCATAGCAATATAGCATTTGGTCGCATCGTCCAAATACCAGCCAGACCCAGAGCCATTTAAGGTACTGGATCCATCCGTGTAGAAAGTATCCGTGTAATTTTTCAGTAGGTCTGCTGGGTTTCCCCAGTCTTCCCTACTCGGAAATATTACAGTAAACTTCCTACCAAACTCGATGCAAGAGGTTGTATTGTCCAAAGGCATAGAAAACATCGGACAAAGTTCCGATAGCCTATTGAACAGACGACCATGTCCCGCATTGTACTCCCCATGCCATGTTCCGCTTTTGCGGAGCCGGCACAAAGATTTCATGGCTTCTCCTTGAATATGTAAGTCCAAGGGAAGCATATCTAACATAGCGTCCAGAGCTGCGCCTGGGGTGGTGCTCATGGCACCAGTAATTCCCAAGGCAGCCGCTCTTTGCAGTCCGTTTAGCTTGGATCGAATAGTTTTCACCATCGTTCTCGGCCACCAGACTACCGCCGCATACGTCACAATAGGTCTAATTACAGCTATGTACATCCAATGTACATTAGCGGGTCTTAGACCCCATGTCTTCCCAAAAGCACGCCGACACTGCCAGAAAATCCGAAGTGCCCGTGAAACTTTTTGTTCAACATGTTTTGTCCACATTAGTTTACTATCTAGGGTAACCCCTAAATACTTAACTTCTGTGGACAGTTGAAGAGTTATGCCCTTCAACGTAGGAAGCTGAAGACCCTTATGTTTGGTTCTTCGCGTGAACAACACGAGTGTTGTCTTATTTGGATTGACAGACAATCCATGTCGATTGCACCAGTTGTCCATCAAGTCAATAACGGTCTGCATTTTCTTGCATACCAAGTTAAGTGACTTTCCGGATACTAATGCGCACACATCGTCAGCGTATGCCTGTATGTGTACACCTAGAGCTTGTATTTCAACCAAGAGTGAGTTTACCACAAAACACCACAGCAAAGGAGAGAGAACACCCCCTTGGGGGCAACCTCTACTAACCTCAACCGTTACTTTTGTGCCCCACTCATCTTCAGCCGTCAACAATCTCCGGGAGAGCATAAAATGAATCCACTTGACTAGAACTGGATCCACGCCATGCAATTCAGCCGAAGTTTTCATAGAGTCGAAAGTAGCATTATCAAAAGCGCCCTCAATATCAACAAAAACACCCAGAGTATAGTCTTGTTTGTCAATGCCCTTCTCAATATTGACCACAAGATCGTGAAGTGCCGACTCACAAGATCTACCACTCTGATACGCGTGTTGCTGACTATTTAGGGGGCATTCGATTAATGCTACTGACCTAATGAATTTCTCAACCATTCGCTCAAGACTTTTCAGTAGAAAGGATGATAAACTGATTGGTCTAAAACTTTTTGCCAAGGTGTAGTCCTCCTTCCCAGGTTTGGGAATAAAAACAACCTTGACATCGATGTCCGGACTTAAATCCGATTGATTTGGTGTTGGCGATTATAAATGGCGCTTAAAAACGACCCCCAATCAAATATTTGTGGATAAAAAGAAAAAATACATGAAATATGGGATTCCATCACCACTAGAGCGTGTTAAACTTTAATATGTTCGATAAATAATCGAATTAAAGCCGTTATTTAATCCAAGGGTTACGTCACAAAAAATTTACTAATCTTTTATATGCAGTACGAAATTCTGTGCGATTCGCTATCTCGATCGAAGTGAGTGACTACAAAATTTGTACGCAAAACAAAAACAAAAAACTCAAATTTGTTTTTGTTTTACGTACAAAATTTCTAGTCACTCACTTCGTACGAAATACTGAATCAGGGCATTAAAATGGTCAAAATAAAAATAAGTTAATTTTGAGTACATGAAGCTATTGATTTGTAACAAAGCTAATTTTTTTAAAATATTATCTTCAATTAATGATTCTTGAAGGGAATAAAATTACCTTTCAAATGAGTGTATAAGCATTAAAATCGGTTAATATTTGGGCGAAATACAGCTACTCAAAGTTTATATATGAAAATTAAATAGTGGGGTACGAACCTTTCCTGGTTTGGGTAGTATAATATTATAAGAAATTTTTTGTATTTAAACTCAAAAAAATAATTGAAAAAATAAAAAAAAAAATACGTTTTTTTTTTATTTTTAGCTAAATTTGTTTTTGAACGGTTAATGAGTGTATACAAAAACAAAATGTGTTTTCTGTTGTTTGTAAGTGTCTACGATTTTCTATAAAATCATTTTTGAGAAAATTTAATTTTGGCCAGGAAAGGTCGTCTGCGAAACCATAGTGCATTGGTTAACATTGTGGAGGGTATTTAAAGATTCGGCTCAGCCGAATATAGCTTTCTTACTTTTTTGTTTTATTTTTAATGCATTGTAAATGAATTTTTGAATGCAAAAATTGTTTTTTTCTCTAAAAGCATTTTTAATGAAATTTTTTTGTCTGGGACTAAGAAAATTTTCCAAAAAAATTTTAGGACTTCGAAAACTTTATGAAATTTTTTATTTTTAATCTTTTTTTATAATTCTTTACTCCAAAACGCAAAAAAATGTGTTAGAGACTCAGAAAATTTACAAAAAAAAAATTTGTTAAACAACATAAATCCTCGTAATAAAATCATTTTTGTAAAATAACTGTAAATTAACTAGAATCCTCGTAAAAATTTTCAAAATTTTGTCAAATTTTTTTTTAAAATCTTTCAATAAAAAAAAAAAAATGACCGGGACATGGAAATTTTTTTAAAAAAATAGAAAATTTAGAAAAAAATAGCAGTAGTTTTTTTTTTGTTAAACAACATAAATCCTCATATAACATATTTTTTGTAAAATAACAGTTTTTTCTTGTAAATCAACTAGAATCCTCGTAATATAAACTTTGTTTTAAAATTACAGTTTTTTTTTTTTTGTAAAATAACCTTTCAAAATGATAGAATATAATTACGAAAATAAATTTGTAAAATTACCAATAAAACTTTAGTTCTCGTTTGAGCAAATTACAAGATTTTTTGTTAAAAAACAAGCAACATATTTAAAATATTGGTAGAACGGGATTACAATGCATTTTAGAAGGCGTTTTACCAATTTTTTTTGTGAGTGTACAAACAATAAAAATGGCAATATGCAGTTTCATGCAGTTAAGGGGTAATTTAATAATTCTTAAAAAAATATTTTGTTTCAAATAGTATTGCTACTGCACTCAAAAAAAAAAAGTTTGTAAAATTACATGTAAAAGGTCTTGTAATTCTATTTTACCAATATTTTTGTCTTTTTACAAAAATTGTTGTATATTTAATAAAACGAAAACTACAGTTTGCTTTGTAATTTTACTATTATATGTTGGTAAATTTATTTTACAAAGTTTTGAGGTAAATTTAACAAAAAGTGAATTATTTTACAAATTAAAAAAATATCACAAGGTGTTTAGTTTTTTTACACAAGAAAATTGTAATTGTACAACAAAATTTTACTTGATGTTATTTAGTCTTTCTACCAAAAAAAAATGTTTTATTACAAGCATTTTTTTAAGATCGTTTACAAGGCTTTCAGTTTGAAATGTATGTATTAAAAAGTACAAAATTAATGTTGTTTTACAAAAAAAATTAAATTATTCAACAATAGGACACGCAAAAATTTTCTAAATTCAGATTTTTTTTTTGCGTTTTGGAATAAAAAATTTAGTTAAAAATCATTTTTTATAAATAAAAAATAAAATACCACAATTTTTATGTGTTTCTACTATATAATTGTTCTAGTTTTTTTTTGTATTTTAACCATTTTTTTGGTAATTTTATCATATTTTTTTGGTATTTTTTTTTTTAAATTTGGCACCTAAAATGTCAATAAAAAGCTCCCAATAATGAAAAAATAAGTTTTTCTTATTTTAACAGGTACTTGAACATCCAATCTACAATATCCAAAAAAAAATTTTCAGATTTTTTAAAAATACTTGTAAAAATAATTAAAAATTCAAAAAAAAATTGTTATTTTTTGACCAATTTTTCCTGAAAATATAAGAAATTTCTTGTGTAGCCTCCTTCGCAATTCTCATATTTTCTACTTAAGAAAAACGAAATGTCGAAAAAAAATAAAAAAGTGCAGTATTATATTTAAAAAGTTTTTTTAAAGTGTTGAAGTGAAAAAAAAAACACCTCAGGTTGTTGAAGTGCTACTCCAGCTGCCGAAGAAGGAAAAATAAGATGCACCAATAGAAAAAACCTTTAAATTTACAAAACAAATATGTAAATAAACCAAATTTTTTGTAAATTTACAAAACAAATATGAAAATTTAAAAAACAAAATTGTATACTTACAGAAAAAAATTGTAATTTTACAAAAATTAAGTAGAAAATACGAAAACAATATTGTAAATTTACAAATTATTTGGTTAAACTACTGTTTCTACGGCAAAAAATAAGAAAAAATGGTATATTTACAATAAAAATTGTAAATTTACCACTTTTTATTGTAAATATACAAGTTTTTTTGCCATAAAAAACAGTAGTTTAACCAAACAATTTGTAAATTTACAATTTTGTTGTTTGATTTTCTACTTTATTTTGTAAATTTACAACTTTGTTTTTGTTAATATTTTACAAAAAAAAAAATTGTAAATTTACATTTTCGTTTGTTAAATCAATTTACAAATTATCCCCGTAACATTACGGGGATTCATGCTAGTACATATTTTACAAAACCTGCCCCGTAAAATCACGGGGATTTTATGTCATTTTACAAACTTTTTTTTTGAGTGTGCATCCAATGTAAGAAATAAAAACAAAAATTATGAAAAAAAAAACTTTTTTGCATGTTCTTGCAATGTTATCGCATAATATGCAGTTAAGGGTTAATATTATAATTCTTAAAAACTTTTTTTTGTGTCACAAAAATAAAAAAAAAAAATGTTTTTGCATGTCCTTGCAATTCTTAAAAAGTGTATCCTTGAAGTTCTTAAAGTTTTACAAGTTTTACAAGTCTCATAGAAATTTGGTCAAAATCTGCTTCAAAATAACAGATTTTTATTCAAATTTCAATAATTTATTTTTGGAAACTCGCCCTTTTTCGATTTAAGCAAAATTGAGAGTTTGGGAAGAACATTTTGTTCTCAGATCATCGCTACATTGAGTTTTTCTTAGGGATTGTGGCCCGGTTCAGGCAGTGGGTCGAGGACTGGTCTGCATTGGCTGGACCTTATAGTTATAAGAAGATAGTCAGAATTAGTTTTGGAAAACTTCTGTGGAAACACAACACAATTTTTATTGTGAAATTCATAGTAACTAAATTTGTTAACATTTATTGCTAAGTGAAAGGAGTCCCCCAATAATCTCGCCGATACTGCTTATTTTTACAGCATATCTGAAGTTTCCAGATTTTTTTTTACTTTTATATAATTTTCAGATTTTGTTTATACACTCAAAAAAACCTTGCAAAATTAAAAGAAAAACTTGTAAATTTTTTGACACGATAAAATTTACAAAGAGGTTTCGCAATATTAGATTTTTTGCTACCTCCTATTTTACGAGAATTCCTAGTAATTTTACAAGCTTTTTACCAATAATTTTGTAATTTTACAGCTTTTTACCAATAAAATTGTAAATTTACAGTTTTTTTTTGGCGCAATTAAGATTACAAGGAATTCTTGTGAATTTACTAGATTTTTTTTTTGTAAAATTAACTTGGAAATTTGTAAAATTACAAAAGAAATTGTAAAATTACAAAAAATAATGTAAATTTCGATTTGTTCAAAAACCAGGAAAACTGTCAAATATTGGTAAAATGGGATTACGAGACTTTTCCTAGTAATATGACAAAGTGTTTTTTTTTTTTGTAGCTATTCGCTCCAACCACAATAAATAGATAAACTTACTTTATCATTCCGTGTAAGCATCGAGATATGAGTCTATAACCACATAAAATATTTTTTGATAGTTGATCGCGTCTGAGACATTCTTAAATTGTCCGTCCGACTTGTTTACAAAATACAAAATTGTTTAAGAATGAACTGAACAATATAAATCTTTAAAAAAAATTGCCTAATTTAAAAAAGAAAAATGTGAATAACAGATTTTCCAACAGAGATTTTCTTTTGAGTGCTGAAAACTTAAACCACATCCGAAACAAAAGTCATCATAACAAAATTGACATGCAATATTCAAAGAGTTGTTATATACAAAATGATGTTTTCATTTTTGTTGTTCTTGCTTTATTGGAATATATGGAATACAATATTTATGTGTAAAAAAAAATATGTATCAAGTAGAAAATATGTCAAGGTTGCCCTTTCGTTTATAGAAAAACAAACACAACAAACGACTAACGAATAAATAGAATCAAAATTTATACAGGCACACATATATATAAACTTATACTAACGTATAAAGTAACACTTACACAATGAAAAACAGGAAAATAAAATCAACAACAACAGGCAACATTTTATACCAACAACAACCAAAAACCCAGAACCCAAAACCCACAACTATACGCTCTCTCTTGTTAAAATCTCTTGTTATACATTTTATATATATTGTAAATACACTTAACTGTTACATAGAGAAGATGTTTGTCAGTGTGTTGGTTAGTTATTTTTATGTTTGTATAACAACATCCATCTATGGATGCCATTCTTGATGACTATGATGTAAAAAGGATTTCTAGGATTTAATTTTTTTTTTTGGAAAATAGAAAAAAAGCTTTCCTTTTTTTTTTGTATCTTTGGTTTAGGTTAAGGGTAAGTGGTCTACTTGTAAAAATTTATATACAAAAGTAAAATATACAACAAGGTTTTTATTTATTTATATATTTTTTTTAAACGCATCGAAGTAAACAAACTGCTGTTAAAGGCTTTGAAAATATATATTTTTTATTTTTTTGGTTCACCCATTTTTTTTTTGTCTTTGTGATAAATAAAATTCGACACAAAAATTGTATATAAATATAAAACACAAATCTTTTTTATGCAAATTCAAATTCAAGTACTTGCATAAATTTGTTTTAATTTATTAAAAATATTGTTGGAAATATGTATAAACAACAAAATTTTGAAACAAGTAACAGAAGGAAAGGTACTCTTTTCATTATTAGGAGAACAATTTTTTATTTTCAAGATTGGGGCAGCCTTAGGGTATCTCCTGCAATAAGTCCGATTTTAAATCTTCGAATTTTTACAAATTATAAATATATAGCTTTTTGCCGGGTTACAAGGACATGGTGAAAAGTACTGGGTACTTTTTTTTCTAATATTCTGGGACATTTTTCCTATAGAAAAAGTCTCAGATTCTGAGACATTTTTCCTATAGAAAAAGTCTCAGATGCTGAGACATTTTTCCTATAGAAAAAGTCTCAAATTCTGAAACGTTTTTTCTAAGAAAATGTCTCAGATACTGAGACATTTTTCCTATAGAAAAGTCTCTGAATCTGAGACATTTTTCCTATAGAAAAAGTCTCAGATTGTGAGACATTTTTCTTTTAAAAGAAAGTCTCTGAATGTAAGGCAATTTTTGTATAGAAAAATTCTCAGATTCTGATACATTTTTTCGATAGGAAAAGTATAAGTAATTTTTTTATACAAAAATTGACGTGACACAACACTTTTTTCCACAGAAAATTTTCAGACTGACAGATTTTTTTTACAAACAATTTTTAAGTAAAAATTTTTAGATTTTCCTAATAAAAATTTTTAGATTTTTCCTTTAAAAACGTTTAGATATTTTTCGATGAAAAAATTTCGGATTTCAAAATTCATCTCCTATAGATTTTTTTTTTTAAATTGCATTCTTTCTTCTTTTTGTTGCTTTTTCTTTTTATACCCTCCACTCTAGTGATAGAGTGTATATTAAGTATGTCACACCATTTGTAACACCTCGAAATGTTGGTCTCGGACCCCATAAAGTATATATATTCATGATCCTCGATCGATTTCAAGACGATCTAGCGATGTCCGTCCGTCCGTCTGTCCGTCTGTTGAAAACAATCTAACTTTTGAAAGACTTTACGGATAATCCTTAGTTAGACATATATTTTGGCCATTTTTCTGGTCAGGTTGGTATTGAAATCTAGCAAAATCGGTTTAGTTGTTCAAAAGTTATGAGCAAAAGAGTGAATTTCGGCAAGGGGTTTTCGCGAATTTACTAAATAAAAAACACAATAACTTTCGAGAGGCATATCTGAGGATGCTGACGCTTAGCATATATATTTGTCGTTCCTCTGGCATAGTTCATATTGAATTTTAGCCAAATCGGTCTAGTGGTTCAAAAGTTATTAGCAAATCCGTAAATTTCAGATTCGTTTCACCTTAAATTCACGTGCTGAAAAAACCGAGTCTTAAAAAAACAAGCTTTAAAAACATTAGAAACCTGCAAAAATTACTTTAAAAATATTTTTAAACTAAAAAAAATTTACGCTCGAAAAAAATTTTACACTCAAAAAAAAAAATTAGTAATTTTTCTTTTTTTTACAAAAATGGCAAAAAAACAAGTAAGAGTGTTAAATTCGGCTGTGCCGAATCTTTTATACCCTCCAACATGGAAAAAAATAAAAAAAAATTGCAGGGGCGTTTTGTTTTTTGGGCGAGGCACATTGGTTCCAAATCAAAATCTAGCTGGACAAAAGTCCAAAAATTAATGTCCTTAAAATTGGGAATTAATAGAGTTAGGGGCAAGCTAAGGGTGTGTTCTGATCAAACTAATAACCATTTTTTGGAATTAGGTCTTTAACTTTGTTAAATATGCGAATGAAATAACATTTTTGGTATCCAATATTTAAAAAAAAATATATATATACACAAGTGTTCAACTAATAACATCATATTATCCATGTTATATCAATGGTTTCAAAATGGTTTATATACAAGAAAGCTACAGATTTATACTTATTCTGGACATTAATAAGAAATTTATTATCGATCTTCTTCTTACATTTTTTGTACTTTGAAGTATGGTCAATAATAACAATATTTTTGAGGTCTTATGAAACTTCTGCAGCTTGCCAAAACCGAATCCAGGCATATCGTGTCGAGTTACTACATACAACTTATAGGTAATTTATTACTGAACGTTGTCATGCAGACATTTCTTGCAAGTTTTTACAGGTTTAAAATTTATCACAGTTTTTATGAAAATAGATTTTCGCCTAAATTTTTTTTTCTAAATAAAGTATCGAATTTTTGTAAGTTTTTGATAACTTTTAAGTATTATAATTAGGCTTAGCTTAAATAAATCATTAAATGTGATGCTTACTATTAAACCACGGCCAATTACACAGGTTAGGTTAGGTTAGGTTGTAAGTGGCTGCTGACGTTTTACGTCAACACACGTAGACTCTGAGGTCCATTGTGATACCACGGGATCGTAATAGGTTTCCCTACTAGTCCCTGTCGTTAAACCAGTTTGAGCTTCTTATGAAACTCCTTAGATGTTGTATTTTGACATCCGACAAATCAGAAAGATCGTACAGCTCCCTAGATCCCAGTGAAGCAAGTCGCTGACCAGAAAGTGCCGGGCAATGGCAAATAAAGTGTTCGATAGTTTCCAACTCCTCTTCATCCATGCAACTTCGGCAAAAGTCATTCGACGGCACATTTAACCGCTCTGCGTGCTTCCCTATAAGACAGTGTCCGGTAATTATAGAAACCACCGTCGAAATCTCTCCTCTTGGAAGCGATATCAGCTCACTTGTGCGCCCCTGATTAAGAGAAGGCCAAATCAGTCGTGTTGTCTCACACGTCCATCCATTTGCCCATCTTTGATTAGTCTCCGTCGCAGAACAAAGCCGTAGGTTTTGCTTGCAAGTTTCTAGAGGCATACCAACACATTCCAATTCTGTTGGAACCTGTAAGGTAGTTCCTAGTCTTGCAAGCTCATCGGCTTTGCAATTCCCTGGAATGTCTCTGTGCCCTGGGACCCATATGAGTCGTATGTTAAACTGCTTGGCCATCTCATTTAAAGACGTGCGGCAGTTAAGGGCAGATCTTGTTTTCAGAAACATTGAATCCAGGGACTTGACCGCGGCTTGACTGTCAGTATAGATGTTGACTGCGGTTGTAGACAAGACATTGCAGCTCAACCAGTCAGCCACTTCCTTTATTGCCAGCATCTCTGCCTGGTAAACACTGCAATGATCTGGCAATCTACGAGCCAGGCTCAATCCAAGCTCTTCCGAATAGACCCCAAAGCCCACTTGTTCGTGCAGCCTCGATCCATCTGTGTAAAAATTTATGGTAGCTCCACTACCCGGAGTATCCCCCATCCAAGACTCCCTGGATGGTATCATAGTGGTAAAGTGGCGCTCAAAGAGGCTCAAAGAGGGAGCACAGTCCACATTTTGTGGTATTGTTATCTTTTTCAAGATCGCGCTATGGCCACAATCACTGCTCCTCCATTGCAGCGTGCTATTAAGTCGAATTGCCGACGCAGCCGCATACTGCCTACCCAATATGTCCAAGGGTATCAGGTGAAGGAGGATTTCTAATGCAGCCGTAGGTGTAGTACGAAGAGCACCAGTGATGCACATTGACGCCATTCTCTGTACCTTCGTGATAAAGACAAAGTTCGCTTTTGTTTCCAAAGCAGGCCACCAGACAATGATTCCATACAGCAAAATTGGACGCACCACTGCTGTATAGATCCAATGAACGACTTGAGGGCTAAAACCCCATCGTTTTCCAATGGCCCTTTTACAGGAATACAAAGCAATCGTTGCTTTTCTCACCCGTTCCTCAATATTACGCCTGAAATTCAGCTTCCTATCTAGAAATACTCCAAGATACTTGGCTCCATCTGAGAAGGTGATTTCAGTACCGTCCAGAGAAATAGGATCAAAAGCAGGAATCTTATTTTTCCTTGTAAACAAAACAAGCTCTGTTTTACTGGGATTAACTCCTAGACCACAGTCTCTTGCCCATTTAGACAGATCTTTCAGAGAACCCTGAAGAATGTCCCGCAATGTTGGCAGATGCTTCCCCTTTACCGCTATCGCGACATCGTCAGCATATGCGATAACATGACAACCACGTGCTTCTAGAGATAGTAGCATTGAATTCAGTGCCAGGTTCCAAAGAAGCGGCGAAAGAACACCTCCTTGTGGTGTGCCCCTATTGACAAATCGAGATATGACGGACGCTCCCAATTCAGACGTTATGCGTCTATTGGCAAGTAGGTTTTCCACCATTAAAACGATTTCACGCTTTACTCCCAGACCAGACAATGCCAATATTATCGATTCTGGAATGACATTATTAAAAGCCCCCTCAATATCAAGAAAGGCCACCATAGTGTACTCCTTTACCGAAAGCGATCTCTCGATGGTACCAACGAGCTCATGAAGAGCTGTTTCCGTTGATCGTCCCTTGCTGTATGCATGTTGCTTTGTCGAAAGCAACCTCGGGTCAATCACTCTACGCAAATATGAGTCTATCATTCGTTCCATTGTCTTTAACAAAAAAGAAGACAGACTTATTGGTCTGAAATCCTTCGGAGCTGTGTGGGAACTTTTCCCAGCCTTCGGGATAAATACGACTCTGGTATCCCTCCACTTTAAAGGAATATACGACCAGTTGATGCATGCTGTGTATAGATTATACAGCAACGGGGCTATATAGTCCAACACTTGCTGCAACTCAGCCGGGATTATACCATCAGGTCCCGGGGATTTATAGGGCCTGAAGCTTTTTATCGCCCAGATTAATGTTGGCATATTTATTATTTCCGAAGCAATTTCAGATGCTTGGGCGTCAGAACGTTCCAAAGCTTGAAACGGCGTCATGGAATTGCCCGGAAAATGCGTGTTTAAAAGGAGATCCAGCGACTCTCCACTGGAGGAAGACCACACCCCATTAGGATCTTTCAGGTATCCTAGGGTGCAAGGAGAAGAAGCCAGAACCTTGCGCAGCCTGGATGCCTCAGAAACGTCTTCTATGTTTCCACAGAAGTTTTTCCAAGAATCACATTTTGCATTTCTGATCATCTTTTTATAACTCTTAAGTTGCAGCCTGTATGCAGACCAGTCCTCGTCCGCTCTTGAAAATTTAGCCTTATTAAAGAGCTTTCTGCAGGAATCTCTGCTCGTCTGCAACTCATTTGACCACCAAGGTGGCTTTTTTTTCCCTCTAGGCTTTGCAGAAGGGCAAGACGCATCCAGGCACCTATTACAAACATTTGTTATATGGTCAACCAGACAGTCAATTTCCGCTAAACTATGCGGTTCAGATAGGGGTACTTCATCCAAAAGCAAAGAAAAAGTCTCCCTATATTTCACCCAGTTTGTTCTTCTCAGATTTCTAGAGACTGTCTCAACCGGGGCACGCTCCCTGAGTAAAAACTCAATGTAGCGATGATCTGAGAAAGAATGCTCTTCCAAAACTCTCCAGTCATCAATTCTGTCAGACAATGTATCTGATACAAGTGTTACGTCAAGAACCTCTTGCCGCGTACTTGTAACGAAAGTTGGTTCACTACCCTTGTTACAAATATACAGGTTAGTGCTTAACAAAAACTCCAAAAGTGATTCGCCTCTATCATTTGTGTCTGTACTACCCCATATCGAATGATGTGCATTAGCATCACAGCACACTAGTAACTGGTGTCCCCTAGATTCAGACTCCCGAATCAGACCGCCAACCTTCTCCGGGGGTATTGGCCCCGGATTAGGAAAATACGCAGAGGCGAGCCAAATAGATTTCCCATGAAGCTCTAAGCTAGCCGCTGTAACATCCATATCACTAAAAGTTGATAAAAAGAATATGTTTAAGCCATTTTTCGCCAAGATGCAGGCTCTTGGTGAGCCCTCACCTTTGGCAACCATCAACTTAAACCCAGGGGTCTTCAATCCGCAAACCCTGCCACCCCGCACCCAGGGCTCTTGGATAAAAACCAAGTCAACTGCTCCTGTCGTCAGGCGCAGCAATAGTGCAGCTGAGGCTGCCTTACAGTGATGGAGGTTTATTTGTAGGAACCGCAACATCTTGCTTTTTTTCCACCATCCTTTCCACCACCGTGTTATTGGCTTCATCCTCCGTGTTATCATAGAGGTCGCATTCGTCCCCAGATTCGGTTTCGAATAAGCCAGATATGTGTCCCATCTGTTCTGAATCGGAGGCAACAGAACTCTCCGAATTCCTCACTGCATGGGCCTCGTCCTGAATGTCACCCATAGTGGCATCAGCTTTATCCTCCATGCCATCACAGAGGTCGCATTCGTTACCAGATTCGGTTTCGAAAATGCCAGATGCATCTCCCATCAGCCTAGAATCGGTCAGCTGAATATCAACCTTTTCCAGATTCTCCTCCCCAGCCGACTCTGCCACTGGCTTGTCTGCTTCCAAAATAGGCTTCTGGTCGCCCTTGTAGACATTGACTCTTATATGAAAAAAGCCAAATCTAATAATGCCGTCAGTCCTGGCTAAAAGCGGAAGCGATTCCTCATTAACCAAGACCACTGCTTGACGACGAGCGCCCTCCATCTCACCCAATCTGGCAATTTGCCAATTCTGAGTTGGAAGGTCAGGATTGCAGACTTTTATCATCTTTAGAATCACCGCAGTGTCACTTGTAGCCATTGGGATCCATGCATGAGCTCTGGGTTGCGAGGGGATATCATGTTTTTCCACAACGTCCAGTCTGGCTCCAGGCCATAACTCTCCCACTTGGCTAATGGCAACCTTAAACACGGCTGCGGATCTTTCGTTTCCAAAAGCAACGAGTTTTACTCGCCCCTGATACCAACCTGCGTTGACAGTAGTAGGGAGAAAATCAGGCATACTCTCAAGAAGCCTATAGTAGATTTCATTTAGTTTAGTTTCAACTAAACTCCACTTGTCCCTTGGAATACTACAATCCCCATTTTGCCTGTTTATCACAGCCCTAACGAAGTTACCTTTCACCACTTCACTAAAAGACTGAGTCCAGACGTTGCCGGTCACCTTAGATCTTTTAGGTAAAGGTTTCTCGTCGGGCGAGCGCAACCTTTTACCAGACTTCGATGACGAGGCCGAAACAGCGCTCTGTTTGTCAGATGCGCGCATTGCCGAAAGTTTGTCCTGTTCTTCAATGACTCCTTTCGCCCATGATAGCGACGCCCTCTCACGTTCGGAGAGCTTCGTTCCATCGAGTTGGCTTAGTCTGTTAATTATTTTCAAACAAAGCCTTCTCTGGTTGTGCCTGACCTTTGATGGCTTAAGTTTCTTTTTCTTTTTACCACCAATATTAGGCTGAGCACCCCTACCAGAATCAAGGCCGGACTTCAAGGTCGCAACCCTAAGACCAGTGCTAGGACCAGCACCAGTCGGTGAGGCAGAGCCTCGAACTAAATCGGTATCATTTGTGTCCATATTTTCATTTTCCTTGATGTGGTAATGAAAATATCACAAAAATACCTATTACGAACAAACCTATTACGAACAATTTTAGTAATTCAATTTATAGCACGGAGTTAAAATAAAACACGTCCACACTCGTCAACAGTTGAACGAATTATCCAATTACACACTTCGACTAAATTCAAAAATGTCCGTCTGTCCGTCCGTCTATCCGCCTGTAGAGGATACGATACAGTCCCAAATAAAAGAGCTAGACTTCCGACGTTTGGTACGAATATGTCTTATATTCCTAGGCAGATTAAGTTCGGAAATGGATAAAATCGGACCAAGGGCAAAAAAGTTCCCCCTTGGAGAACTAAACCAACCTAAGAAAAATCGCCTTTTTTGCAGGGCTTTTTTGTACTTTTGCTAAGCAAATGCAACATTCTTCTCTCAGATGAAGTTCGAAATCGCAAGGGGAAGGTGCTCCCTAACGTCTCCCACCACCCCCCCCCCCAAAAAAAAGACGCCCCTGGATTTTTTTAATATTGCTTTTTTTACATTTTGGAGGGTATAAAAGATTCGGCACAGCCGAATGTAACACTCTCACTGGTTTTTTAATTTTTTTACATTTTGGAGGGTATAAAAGAGTCGGCATAGCCGAATTTAATAAAATAATTTTGTCCAGCTAGATTTGGACTTGGAACCACTGTGCGAGGGTGGGGGGGATCGGTAGTGTTAATTGAGGGGGGCAAATTTTCTCTCGAATATGTGTTTAAAAATTCATTCTTATGCTTTTGCGCTAAAGAAATACAAGTTTGTTAATATTAAAAAATAAAATTTTATTCTACGTCCATAAAAGGGGGGCGGACCGAAAAAACACAACATTTTCTAATTCGTTGGGTCCAAATGCAGGACTTTGAACTTCTTGTAGCATAAAAATGTTGCATTTGTTAAACAAAAACACAAAAAAATCATGTAAAAAATGGTATTTTTCAGAGGTTTGTTTAGTTTTTCAAAAGGGAACTTTTTTCCCCATGTTACGATTTTGCTCATTTACGAACTTAACCTGCCTAGGAACATAAGACATATTCCTGCCAAGTGTCGGGAGTGTAGCTCTTTTATTTTGGACTGCATCGTGTTAACTACAGACGGACGGACGGACAGATATCGCTTGAATGTCTTAGAATCGATCACTGATCATAAATATATATACTTTATGGGGTCCTAGACCGATACTTTGATGAGTTACACACGGAATGACAAAGTGAGTATACCCCCATTCTGTAGTTGAGGGTATAAAAAGATTTTTACTCAAAATAAAATATTTCTAATCAAAATCGTTTTTTTTTTTTTCGCGTTTAAAAAATTTACAATTCTTAAAAAATGGCATTGTGGAGGGTATTCATAGATTCGGCCAAGTCGAATTTAACTTTTCTACTTGTTTTTCTTCCTTTTTTCTCTTTTCTCTTTTTCCTTTTTTTATTTTTAAAATTTTGGTCAGTAAAGTCAGTGAAGCACTTTTTATGTAAATGCTAAATGTATTTAAGGCAAAGATTTTTCGATGACCTGGATTGCCTAAGCGGTGTCTCATTGGCGTCTCTAAATGAATATCTTACGGAATCGGAATGGTTTAAAGAGTAGAACTTTGTGTCAGAGAGGGAGTAAGGAAATGACAATTAAGGAAAGCACAATGGTCCTTATGGCCTCCAAATGAATTTTCTAAATGGCGGACGCCCATCCAATCTAACCTTACCTAGGTTTTTCAAAGACGTATTCTTATCAAAGGCGTAGACTTACCATAGACGTAGCCTTATTATAAACGTAATCTTATCAAAGACCTATTCTTATCAAAGACGTAATCTTATCGAAGACGTAGTCTTATCAAAGTCATAGTCTTATCAAAGTCATAGCCTTATCAAAGACGTAGTCTTATCAAAGAAGTAATCTTATTAAAGACGTAGTCTTATCAAAATCGAAGTCTTATCAAAGACGTTGTCTTATCAAAGACGTTGTCTTATCAAAGACGTAGTCTTTTCAAAAACAAAGTCTTATCAAAGACTTTATATTATCAACGACGTTGTCCTATCAAAGACGTAGTTTTATCAAACACGTAGTCTTATCAAAGACGTAGTCTTATCAAAGACATAGTCTTATCAAAGACGTAGTCTTATCAAAGACGTATTCTTATCAAATGCGTAGTTTTATTAAAGACGTACTCTTATCAAATAAGAAGTCTTATCAAAGACGTAATCTTATCAACGACGTACTCTTATCAAATAAGAAGTCTTATCAAGGACATCTTATCAACGACGTAGTCTTATCAAAGACGTTGTCTTATCAAGCACTTAGGCTTCTAATAATAATATGATAATTTTGATCACAGGATCAAGTGTTTTTTGTAAATTGATTTTATTTAATAACACCGTCCGACAGCCAATATTAAAAATGAACCAGATGATATACGTCTGAAAGTAGAGATCAAATGAAGTAAAACTGCATTTGCACTTTTTCATTTCGTGATCCTGTTTCCCTTTAAAAGGACTTCAAAGTTTTAAAGCATACATTTTGTAAAATATTTTTTTTATCCTGGTATGACACAGGCGAAGGAAAATGAAAGAGGAGGATCTCTCCTAATTTTTTTATTTTGCCATATCAGGATAAAAGGATGTGAATAAAGTCAGTTTTATCAAAACTTTATCAAAATACTTTGTTAAAAATTTTGAATGATATTGAAAGATACATTTTCGAAAGGATATAATATACCTTATTTTTCCTTATATGTAAAAATAATAAAATAGGAAAACTAGGGGAGATCCTCCTCTTTCATTTGCTATCACCAGTGGCATCCTAAGACAAGTACAAATGTTAAACAAAATATTTTATAAAATTTATTCCTCAGAAACTTTGGAGTCCTTTTAAAAGAAAACAGGATCACGATATAAAAAACTGCAAATGCAGTTTTACTTCAATTAGTCTCTAGTTTCAAACGTATATTATCCAGTTTGTTTTCAATGACTTTTTATCATTTTTGTCGGACGGTGTAATAAATCATTCTTAAAAGTTTCAACCTAACAAAGGTAACAACGACCGTTTTCTCGTTGTGTCGAAATCGACCAAGGGTTTTGGTGGGAATCGAACCCACGACCACTTGTTTCGTAGGAAGCCCCTTGATGAAGTCCTTTTTTAAATTAAAAGTTTAATGGGCCATAAAAAAAACTTTGAGCTGAGTTTTCAAACCCCTTTAGGGTTTTTGATCTCTTGGTATTTTATTTCATTTAAGATGCACTCGATTAACTCAAACTTGTTACACAGTGTAGTATTTCCAATTAAATCATTTAACTATTATTTTCTTTCTTTTATTTCAGGTAAGTGCTGCGAAAAACACGTTAATTTTTAAAAGTGTAAGTTACAGTTTTCAAAACAGGGAAAAAATACTTATTCACAAAAGTATAAAATACTTTAATACTTTATACTAAATACATTTTAATAAAATTTACATAAATACATATTTAATTCTAATATAATTTTCCTTTAACCCCATTTTAAATATCTACTCTTTAGAAATCCTTCCTGAGTTTAGTTTATTTATACCCCTAAAGAAATAATCATAATAACCACATTAAAGAATGAAAGTTTTGCAAAATATGTTGAGATTTTCATAAAATTTATATCAAGTTATGCAGCAGGTGGTATATATACAAAGTTATATTTGTTTCTTATTCATTATTTTCAATTTCCGATAAATGGAGAGAAAAAAGAACAGAACAGAATGCCACAACTTAACCACTTTTCATAAAATTGTAAAAAAATTCAATGTTAAAACTTTTACTTTATGCATTAAAAAGAAACAGACCGCAGCAAAAGTAGCGAAAAACCAGGAAAAAAATATTTATTAACAAAGCATAAACTGAAATGCAGAAGGGGTTGTGCAACAAATTTAATCTCATCTCTTTTTTTTCAATTTCTTTAGTGATAAGTTTGTTATTGCGTATGTAACTCTTTGAGATAACGGTCTAGAAACCAACAAACATTTGTGATCCTTGATTATTTTTAAATCGATCTTGACGAAATCATGAGATCATAAAGCCTGATAATTTTTCTGAATAGAAATCAAAATTTGCCCGGATATTCAAAATCTGAAGAATAAATTTTTTCCCACCCGTATGTTATTGTATCTGTTTATATCTTTTCACATATCATCGTATCTGATTGCATATAATTATATCTGGAATGGCAAAAATTGAGATCTAATTACATCTCGTATTTGGCCAACATTGGGACAAAATTGGTATCTTATTATATCTGATTAGATGCAATTATATACAATCAGATGCAATCATATATTATTAGATCAAAACAGATCAGATAAAATCAAATTGATTTTTATGAGGGCATTTAAAAAAAAACTATTCTAATGTCTTATGGTTAAAGGCTACACCCAAAATTATGTCATTAACTGTTTGTAGTTTATTTAAAAAGTTTTACGTTCTGTCGTTTTTTAAAGAAAAAACATTTGTTCAGTGTTCAGTTTTTTTAAATGACTATTTCTGTTCTTTGTTTCAAAAATAACAACATAAAAAATAAAGACTTTCATTAGCATTCAATTTTTAAAGTCATTTATTTGTGTTCTGTAAGTAAAAATAAGTGATTCTTCTTTAATTTTTAATGATTTGTATACGTTATTTTTTTTTAAATTGTTGGCATTTTTTGAAGATAAATCATTAGTTTTTACCTACTTGTGTGGGTTATTTTTTTTGTAAAAAAAATCAAAAAATTATTTATAGAAATTTAAAAACATGTTTGTATCAAGTGACTTTGGCACGATGCACTGTGGGCCAGGATTTCCATTTTTTGGCCAATAAAGTCTGTAAGGCAACACATATTTAAAAATATTTTTTCGGAATGTCGACATCTTGAATTTTGTCCATCTTTAATATCTTTTTATTATAGCTTAAAGTTTTTTTTTTCATGAGGTTAAAGTCAAAGTTTGAGATTTTTTTTTATATTTTTTATTTATGAAACAAATAATTTTTTTTTGTACTTCGACACAATATTTTTTAAAATTTTTGGCGAAGTTCTCCTATAGACATACCTGTTTGTCCAACACATAAGATAAACTGCCAAAAAGTATGCTATAGCTTATTTTTTTTTAAATAAATTATGGAAATTCATACTTTTGTTGAAATCCGCCTTTTTTCAACACCAAAGTCCAAAAAAGTCCAAACGATATTGACAAACCTCGAATTACGATCTGTCTCTGACAATGTATTCTTATCACATTTTTGCGACCCTGTGCGACCGTTCATAAACTTTTGATCTAGAGGCAATAAACCAAAATATGACGTTTAGAAATGCCCTAAAATGGAACTTCAACATTTTTCGATATTTTTCTTTTCTATTGATTTCTAATAAAAAATGACTCACTTTGACAACATTGGCGTGATAACTGCTGATGGGCACGTGAGCGAATTTGGACTCACGTTGACTCACGCTCACGAAAAAAAAACATAATTTACTCAACCGTTTTTTTTTTCTCACACTTACTCACTATTTACGTGAGTAAACAAATCACCACTCACTTGTGACTCACACTCACTCGTAACTCACGCTAAACATTTAAAACACGAAAAAAATTGTAAAAACTGAATCAATACAATTAAATAATTTTGACTCACGCAAAAAAATTGCACTCACTACGAATTACTCACGCAAAAAATTGTCTCACTTACTTATCACTCACGAACAAAAAATTTTAATCACGCTCACTTTCGATCACGAGTAATTCACGTGACCAGCGTCCATGCTAAACATTAAAGCTGGTAACGCATTTATGCGGGCATATTTTGGCAATAGCATTTTTAATATTTTTTACGAAATTGTAAGCTTTTAGCATTATTTGTACATTTAGGATGGCAAATGGTTATTGGAAATAAAAAAGTTCTCTCTTAAATGAGCCACTGAATATATGAACTTTTTGACGCATTTAAAAGAGAAATATTTTATTAAAATCTTCTGATAAAAGCAAAAAGTGGGATTTATGAAAACTTAGAAATTTAAACATTGTACATTTTTTAAAAAGCTATGTCCGAAATTTTGGATCCGCCATTTTGATTTCAAAAAATCTGAGTTCGTATTCGTGTTGTGCGATAATTTCCTAGTGATATTTTGAAACATTAATCAATAATTTAAATATCTTGTCCGCCATATTGGATCCGTTATTTTGAATATTTGATTCTTAAATCAGATTTGGCATTCCAAAAACAATCCAAATCAGACAACATAGAAAAAAACTTAATATTTTATTTGACGCCATATTGGATCCGCCATTTTGAATTTAAAAAATCGGAGCTCATATTCGTAATTACTGACCCTAAATACATCAAAAATAACTAATTTAAGTACAATTAGATAAGAATTACAAAAGCATATTCGCCATATTGGATCCGCCATTTTAAATTTCAAATCTTTAATTCTAAAATCAGTTTTAACTTCCGAAAAACCATTAAAATCGAAGTTTTTGGCCAAATGAGACAACATATAAACAATTTTAAATTTGTCGCCATATTGGATCCGCCATTTTGAATTTTAAAAGTCTGAGCTCATATTCGTTATTAACGACCCCAAATACATCGGTAATGATTATATTAAACACAATAAACAAAGAATTAAAAAATCATGTCCGCCATTTTGAATTTTTAAATTTTTTTTCCAGAATCGTGATCAGCGATCCTTTAACACCCATATGCAATACTTTTTGGATATATAGGTTGAGCGGTCTATTTATGGCCAAAATTCAGGGATGCTGGCCCACAGTGCGATGGGTAGTGTGTCTGGCCAGAATGTAGTTGATTGCGGAATCGATTCCGCAAAATTTAATAAAAATTTTTTAAAATATAATTCAAAAGAAAAATTGTAAAAATAACCTACGACAGCATTAATATTTTATGTTTTCGTAGGTATTTTTTTTTTTTAATTTTTTGGTAAAAATAACACAACAATCATTAATTTTTAATGTTTTTGTAGGTTATTTTTTTCGAATTTGTTGGTAAAAAAGAATGAAATTGACTTTATTTTTTAATGTTCAATGTTATTTATTTTCGAAAATTTTATTAATAGTAAAAAATAAATGTTGATGTTTGTTAAAACAAATGAATTAGTACTGGGATGGTTTTCAAATGTTTTATCACTTGTTTTAAATATGTTTTTGACTACAAAATATTTTGAGTTTAGCTAAGTTCGTAAATGGTCGGTATCGGGCCAGGGGGGAAAACGTTCCATCATTAAGATTTAAACCAACTTCTTAAACCCCCATATTTACGGTTGTATTGTAACACAAATAAAAAATTTTATGCTAAAAAAGTTTAAAGCTCTGCATTTTGACTCAGGCATAAAAAATGCATTTTATTTTTATCCTGCGCCCTTTTGTGGGCGTGTATATAAAGAAGATATTGAAATAATATTCAAATTATATTAATTAAGTGCAAAAATTATAAAAAAACCAATTGGAAATATTTATCTTAAGAAGGAAGACCGCCTAACTCCACCGAACTCCCCCTGGAAATTTTTCGCCAAAATTTATTATTTAAAATCTTTTGAACGTGGTAGAGGGTATTTTTAAAATCTCCCAAATCAAATTAAATTATTTAACTTATTACAATTCTATTTTCATTACTGTAAGCTCTCTTACTTACAAAAATACAAGTTGTAAAAAAAGCACAAAGTTTAAGTCTTTAACCCTTATACAAACTTTCATTTTTTAATGTAAAAGTTTCCGGGTTTTTCTGTTTTTTTTTTTGCAATTTTCCTTATCCTTAAATATGGTTTTATTTTTCTTTATTATGCTCTTATGTTAACCTTGTTATACATTAACATTTGCATTGAAATTAAACTGCAGGAGGTAACGAATAAGTATTTCAGTATACTACTTTTGAAGTATATGGTAAGATGTGGAAAGAAAAAATTATATAGATATAAATAGGGATGCGATTTCCAGGCAAATGCATATTTCGACAGTGTAAAAACGATATCGGCCAATTATCTTTTCGAATCAATAAATTTTGCGTTAAAATGTTATCGATTTGTTTTTGCATATCTCGGAATTTTTTTTGGTGAAAATGCATATTTTTGCTTATTTTGGTTTTAAATGCATAGTTTGGCGTAAATTAGGAAAAACACAAATTTAAATTAATTAGTTTCAAAAATTATTTAAAATTAAAAAAAAACATATTTTGAGAAGGTTTATTCTAGATCGAGGTCATTATTTCCCTAACTAATTAAAACTATGATATTCTCATAGAATAATTTTCAAGAAAATTACACTGTGCTACAGTGAAAAAATATGTACTTCTGATGTGACATAGTATTGGTTGTTGGTTTTGTCGAGTAGATCACAAAAATTCCCATCAAACTTGCCAGACAACCCCAAATTTTAAAGTTATGGTGAAAAAAACTTTTTTTTTGGGACTTTTCTCACAAAACCTTGTGTAATTCAGAAACTTTTCAACCGATTTTAAGTTTTTTAACTGTTTCGAATAGAAGAAGGATAGGGCTTTCCACGTGTGTGAATTAGTCTATACGTGTAAGAAAGATATCTAATGATTTTTTCTATAAAATCAAATTTTTTGTGGTTTTTTGAAAATTTGTCGAGTTTATTGATTTTTTTTCTGCTATAGTTCGTTTAACAACTTTTATATTTATAGACGTATTTTTAAAGAAAATTTAGTTCTGAATTCGATGAGCTTTATTCTGTAAAAATCAGATAAGAATTGACAGAGTTGTGATAATTTTTCTAAAAAAGAAAATTAAGATTTTGCAGGAAATCGCCGTTCAGATAACCCAGGCAAAAAAAAATAAATTTATCATAAGAGGTCATGTGCAATATTTTTAAAAGTTTTTGGCGCGTTGAATCCGAATCTGTCTCATCAGGCTTTTGAGATATTTAACATAAATTGATATATAAAAAACTTAATAATATAGCGCAGTTTCAAGGTCAAATTCGAATTAAGGAAACCCTTTAAAATAATTATACGCGATCTCTAAGTATGTTCGTTAATTTTTTATTTTTTTTTTGCCTGGGTTATCCGAACGGCAATTTCCTGCAAAATCTTAATTTTCTTATTTAGAAATATTATCACAGCTCTGCCAATTGTTACCTGATTTTTTAAGTATAAAGCTTATCGTATTCAGAATTAAATTTTCCTTAAAAATACGTTTATAAATATAAAGGTTGTTGAACGAACTATAGCAGAAAAAAAATCGATAAACTCGAAAAATGTTCAAAAAATAACAAACAAAATAGATATTATAGAAAAAATCAATAGAAATCTTTCTTATTTTTGTAGAACAATTAACACACATGGAAAGCCCTATCCTTCTTCTATCCAAAACATTTAAAGAGCTTAAAATCTATTAAAAAGTTTCTGAATTGCATAAGGTTTAGTAAGAAAAGTCCCAAAAAAACGTTTTTTGACCATAACTTTAAAATTTGAGAGTGAAAAATTTTATGGGCATTTTTGTGATCTTTTCGACGAGACCTACAACCTATACTATTTCACATCAGAAGTATTTTTTTCCCTGTAGCACAGTGAAATTATTTAATTTTAAAAAAACATATTTTGAGTAGTTTTATTCTAGCTCGAGGTATTTAATTCCTTTACTAATTGAAGCTTTGAATTTCTCATAGAATAATTTTGAAGAAAATTATTTTTCTGTTTTAAATTTATTTATGTTGGTCATGCTTGCAAGACTTAATCGACACGGAATTTGTCCGATTTCATTATCAAGGCTATTTAGCAAATATAACATACAATAGAACCTGACAAATTTTGAAACACGAATCGATAAAATCTTGCAAAAATTACCAACATAAATAAATTAAAAACAGAAAAATAATTTTCTTGGAAATTATTGTCTGAGAATATCATAGTTTTAATTAGTAAAGGAATTGATGATTTCGAGCTAGAATAAACATACTCAAATATAATATTTTATAGGCCGAATAAAACAATTTTTATATTTTTATTAAAAATTAATCAGAATTTTAATTTTAAAAAACTATTTTTGAAAATACGAAAAATTATTTATTATATTTTGAGTAGGTTTATTCTAGCTCGAGGTCATTATTTCCTTTACTAATTAAAACTATGATATTCTCATAAAATAATTTTCAAGAAAATTATTTTTCTGTTTAAAATTTATTTATGTTGGTAATTTTTTGCAAGACTTTATCGACACGTGTTTCGAAATTTTTCAGATTCCATTTTATTTTATATTTGCTATATAATCTTGACAATAGAATCTGACAAATTCCGAATCACGTGTCGATTAAATCTTCCAAAAATTACCAACATAAATAAATTAAAAACAGAAAAATATTTTTTTTGAAAATTATTCTATGAGAATAGTTTTAATAAGTTAAGGAAATATTGACCTCAAGCTAGAATAAACTTACTCAAAATATAATATTTTAAAGGTCGAATAAAGCAATTTTTATTTTCTAATAAAAATTAATCAGAAATTGAAAAATTATTTATTTTTTATATATCGTCCGAATTTTTTTAAAAAACCTTCTTCTTAAGGGGGGTTTAAAGAAAAAAAAAACAACCTTGATGTGATTTTTTTAAACAACTATTTAAAAATTAATACGCAATATTTTTTTTTCTGTTTTTTTTATTTGAAAGAAAAATTATTGTAATATTTTAAAAATTTTATAACACAAAATTTGGTGAACTGAAATTGGCAGTCAAAACAACAAATCGGACCAAATCGGCTGCAGTTGTACAGCTAAAATAACTGGACCGATTTTGATGAATTTTTTTATTTGTACATTATTTTTTTTTTATTTTTAGATTATTAAATTCTCTAGCACTTATCGTGTCCATTTTTTTAAATTTTTATCTAATTATGTTTTTTATGAAAGAAAAAATTTATTTTTTGCTATGGCTTGGCATATATATTTGTTGTTCCTTTGTCCTAGTTCGTATTGAATTTCAGCCATATCGGTCTAGTGGTTCAAAAGTGTTTAGCAAAACCGTGAATTTCAGATTAGTTTCACCTTAAACTCACGTGTTGAAAACCCGTTAAACATGTTTTAAAAACATTGGTAAGTCACAAAAATATTATACAACGTATTTTTGTCACGCAAAAATATTTTTACACAAAAAAAAAAACATATACACTCAAAAAAAAATTTTACACTCGAAAAAAATTTTACACTTAAAAAAAAATTTACGCTCAAAAAAAAATTAGTAAATTATTTATTATTTTTTTTTTTTTTTTTTTTCAAAAATTACTAAAAAAAAAGTTTTTTTACTCAAAATAAAATACTTCTAATCGAAATTTTTATTTTTTTCACGTTAGAAAATTAACTATCACTTTAAAAGGTCATTGTGGAGGTTATTCATAGATTTGTGGATACTTCCCCAAAGCACTTGTTGTTTTGTTCAAAATATTTAATTTGTTTTTAATTGATGTTTTGAGGTTGTCTTTAATTTTCAATAATTTTTCAATTTTGATTCTTGACTGAATTTATTTCAAATAAAGAAAATTTTGTAAAAAATAAAAAGGAGAAAGAATTTCATTTAATTACGCTGGTTAATACTCCCAAAAGTGGTGACCCCTGTGAAAGAATGCCTAAACAATTAGCAAATTTATCTTCGGAAGAAATTTGTAATTTTAATGATAGTTCGGAAAACCCTCATCCCCAACACTAATTACGACGAGTAGTGTTGGTTATCCATCAAAAAGTCGTCGATTAGTAGTTTATGATCCACTCTCCAAACTAAATTTTTTAATAGACTCTGGCGCTGACGTGTCAATCATTCCAAAAATATCACCGACCACACATTCTGAATCTGTTCCATTATTTGCTGCAAAGGAGAAAGAATTTCATTTAATTACGCTGGTTAATACTCCCAAAGATTCTTCCAAGTCGAATTTAACTTTTCTACTTGATTTTTCTTTAAACCCCCCTTAAATTTTACATAAATTTTGTAATCTTAATATTAAAATCTTGCATTTTTGTTTTATTTTAAGAAGTTTTTCGTTTAAAAACAAAATTTTTTTTGCATATTTTTAATTTTATGCGTATATTTTTGATTTTTTTGTGTGCATAAAAATTGCAGCCCTAGTTGTAAATGTGAAATTGCAAAATTGTACTATTTTTTACTACGTGCCTTATTTGACACATAGCGAAAGGGGTAGCAAAAGGTGGTGTTTAAGAGGGGGGAGTTGTTGTTGCCAGCCACTAAATGCTGGTGTTGCATTGCATTATAATGAAATAACTACACTAACTGCATTTTGTATTTTATTTTTATGCTATGTCTTCCCTTACCTTGAAGGTTGTTCCTTACATTTTCCATTTTTCATCTCTATCTTTCTCATTCTGGGGGTTTTATTTTTTGGTCTTTCTCTAATGTTACGTGATTAACCACGTTGCATATTATATCTAGCATTAGGTTACGTGTATAATTCCTAATACTAAGAATGTGCTTAAGGTGTATGTACCATTTGCCATGTACAATTTACTATACTTTTATATACAGACATATATCTTGATTATGCATACTTGTTGTCAAGCTGTTTTTGTAACATAAATGTTGCATGCAACATGTGTTTTTGTTCAAGGTGTTTTTGTTTTTTTTAAATAATTTTCTACTATTTCTTAGAGTTTAAGATAAGAGGTAATTTAAAAAAAAAAAAAAAAAAAAAAAGATTAATAAGCTTTAAGTATGTGCTAAGATAATCATTTTAAGATTAAAACAACAAACGCTTGGTGGAGCCACAACCCTGTAGGAAATGTGGGTCTCTCGATCCGAAATAACCTACACCGTGACTGGTGAAAACGGGACATATTACTAAAACACCTATTACGTGACAGATAATAACACTGTGCTACAAAAAACACAAAATCGAATATACTTTTGAAATGAGGTGGTTAAGGTTGTAGGTCTTATCGACAAGATCACAAAAATGTCCATCAAACTTGCCAGACACCCACAAATTTTAAAGTTATTGTCAAAAAACGTTTTTTTGGGACTTTTCTCACTAAACCACGTGTAACTTAAAAAGTTTTCCACCGATTTTCAATTTTTTAACTGTTTTGGATAGAAGAAATACAGGGCTTTTTAGATGTGTGAATTGGTCTATACATTTAAGAAACATATGTATTGATTTTTTCAACAATATCTAATTTTTTTTGTTATTTTTTGAAAAATTTTTGAGTTTATCGATTTTTTTCTGCTATAGTTCGTTCAACAATAATTGTATTTATAAACGTATTCTTAAAGAAAATTTAATTGTGAATACGATGAGCTTTATGTCGAAAAAATCGAAAACCAATTGACAAAGTTGTGATAATTTTTCTAAAAAATAAAATTAAGATTTTGCATGAAATTGCCGTTCGGACAACCCAGGCAAAAAAAATAAAAAAAATAATCGAACATGCTGAGAGGTCGGGTATCATTATTTTAAAGGTCCCCTGAATTCGAATTTGACCTTGAAATTACGCTATCTTATTAAGTTTTGATATATCAATTTAAGTTTAATATCTCTATCCTGACGCGATAGAGCAATTTAAAGGCCAGATTCGGATTCAGCACTCCAAAAACCTTTAAATATATTGTACATTACCATTTATGATAAATTTATTTTTTTTTGCCTGGGTTATCTGAACGGCGATTTCCTGAAAAATCTTAATTTTCTTTTTTAGAAAAATTATCAAAACTCTGTCAATTCTTATCTGATTTTTACAGAATAAAGCTCATCGAATTCAGAACTAAATTTTCTTTAAAAATATGTCTATAAATATAAAGGTTGTTAAACGAACTATAGCAGAAAAAATTCAATAAACTCGAAAAATTTTAAAAAAATATCAAAAAAAATAAAATATTATAGAAAAAATCAATAGATATCTTTCTTATATGTGTAGACCAATTCAAACACATGGAAAGTCCTATACTTCTTCTATCCAAAACAGTTAAACAATTTAAAATCGTTTGAAATTTTTCGGAATTACACAAGGTTTAGTGAGCAAAGTCCCATAAAAAGATTTTTGACAATAACTCTAAAATTTGAGGGTGTCTGGCAAGTTAAATGGGCATTTTTGTGATCTACTCAACAAAACCAACAACCTATACCATGTCACATTAGAAGTATATTTTCACTGTAGCACAGTGTAATTGGACTTATCACTGTCTCATAGGACAAAAACTAATTTTCCAATTTTTATCAAGTCTTGAATAATATTTTCAAATTTTCTAAATACTAGATACATTTTTTTTGCGTTTTCTGGATATTCAACACGAATGTTTGTCGGATCAAGACCGACCTTATTGTTTCATATTCAACTCAGTAATTTTCTGAAGTCCTTATGAGAGGAAGGGTATTAAAAGATTCTCTGTAGCCATTTACAGACAATATTTGTAAATCCCACAAGGTTTAATGAGAGAAGTCCCAAAAAACCGTTTTTCACTATAACTCTAAAATTTGATGATGTCTGGCAAATTTAATGGGCATTTTTGTGATCTACTCGACAAAATTCACAAACTATACTATGTCGCATTAGAAGTATTTTTTCACTGTAGCACAGTGAAATTATTTAAAATTAAAAAAAAAACATATTTTGAGTAGGTTTATTCCAGCTCGAGGTCATTATTTCCGTTACTAATTAAAACTATGATATTCTTATAGAATAACACTGTGCTACAAAAAACCCAAATCGAATATACTTTTAAAATGAGGTAGTTAAGGTTGTAGGCCTCGTAGAAAAGATCACATTTTTAAATTTTAAAGTTATTGCCAAAAATCGATTTTTTGGGACTTTTCTTACTAAACCACGTGTAACTTAAACATTTTTCAACCGATTTTCAATTTTTTAACTGTTTTGGATAGAAGAAGGATTGGGCTTTTCATGTGTGTGAATTAGTCTATACATATAAAAAAGATGTGTATTGATTTTTTCAACAATATCTAATTTTTTGTTATTTTTTTAAAATATTTTGAGTTTATCGATTTTTTTCTGCTATAGTTCGTTCCACAACATTTATATTTTTAAAAGTATTCTTAAAGAAAATTTAATTGTGAATACGATGAGCTTTATGCCGAAAAAATTGGATAACAATTGACAGAGTTGTGATAATTTTTCTAAAAAAGAATATTAAGATTTTGCTTGAAATTGCCGTTCGGATAACCCAGGCAAAAAAAAATAACAAAATAAACGAACATACTAAGAGGTCGCGTATCATTATTTTAAAGGTTTTTAGCCTCCTGAATTTGAATTTGACCTTGTAATTGCGCTATCTTATTAAGTTTTTGATATATCAATTTAAGTTTAATATCTCAAAAACCTGACGATATTGAGAAATTTAAAGGCCAGATTCGGATTCAGCACGCCAAAAACCTTTAAATATATTGTACATGACCGCTTATGATAAATTTATTTTTTTGCCTGGGTTATCTGAAAGGCGATTTCTTGAAAAATCTTAATTTTCTTTTTTAGAAAAATTATCACAACTCTGTGAATTCTTATCTGATTTTTACAGAATAAAGCTCATCGAATTCAGAACTAAATTTTCTTTAAAAATATGTTTATAAATATAAAGGTTGTTGAAAGAACTATAGCAGAAAAAATTCGACAAACTCGAAAAATTTTCAAAAAATAACAAAAAAATTAAATATTATAGAAAAAATTAATAGATATCTTTCTTATATGTGTAGACCACTTCACACACATGGAAAGTCCTATACTTCTTCTATCCAAAACAGTTAAACAATTTAAAATCGGTTGAAAATTTTCTGAATTACACAAGGTTTAGTGAGCAAAGTCCCAAAAAAAGTTTTCTGACAATAACTCTAAAATTTGAGGGTGTCTGGCAAGTTAAATGGGCATTTTTGTGATCTACTCGACAAAACCAACAACCTATACCATGTCACATTAGAAGTATTTTTTCACTGTAGCACAGTGTAATTGGACTTATCACTGTCTCAAAAAAAAAAAAAACTTTTCGCGTGACCTAAGACACTAGGACAAAACCAAATTTTCCATTTTTTACCAAGTCTTGAATAAAATTTTCAAATTTTCTAAATACCAGATAATTTTTTTTTGCGTTTTCTGGATATTCAACACGAATGTTCGTCGGATCAAGACCGACCTTATTGTTTCATATTCAACTCATTAATTTTCTGAAGTCCTTATGAGAGGAAGGGTATTAAAAGATTCTCTGTAGCCATTTACAGACAATATTTGTTAATCACACAAGGTTTAATGAGAAAAGTCCCAAAAAACCGTTTTTTGACTATAACTCTAAAATTTGATGGTGTCTGGCAAATTTAATGGGCATTTTTGTGATCTACTCGACAAAATTCACAAACTATACTATGTGGGATTAGAAGTATTTTTTCACTGTAGCACAGTGAAATTATTTAAAATTAAAAAAAAAAAACATATTTTGAGTAGGTTTATTCTAGCTCGAGGTCATTACTTCTGTTACTAATTAAAACTATGATATTCTGATGGAATAATTTACAAAAAAAATATTTTTCTGTTTTAAATTTATTTATGATGGTAACTTTCGCAAAACTTAATCGACATGTGTTTCGGAATTTATCAGATTCTATTGTCAAGATTGTTTAGCAAGTATAAAATGCAATGAAATCTTATAAATTTCGAAACACGTGTCGGTTAAGTCTTGCAAACATGACCAACATAAACATAAACATAAATTTAAAACAGAAAAATAATTTTCTTGAAAATAATTCTACGAGAATAGTTTTAATTAGTAAAGAGAATAATGGCCTCGAGCTAGAATAAACATACTCAAAATATAAAATTTTAAACAATTTTTATTTTTTAATAAAAATTAATCAGAATTTGAATTTTAAAAAAACTATTTTTGAAAATACGAAAAATTATTTATTATATTTTGAGTAGGTTTATTCTAGCTCGAGGTTATTATTTCCTTTACTAATTTAAACTATGATACTCTCATAGAATAATTTTCAAAAAAATGATTTTTCTGTTTTAAATTTATTTATGTTGCTCATGTTTGCAAAACTTAATCGACACGAGTTTCGGAATTTGTTAGATTTTATTTTATAAATAAATCAAAAACAGAAAAATAATTTTCTTGAAAATTAATTCTCATAGAATAATTTTAATTAGTAAGGAAATGATGACCTCAAGCTAGAACAAACCTACTCAAAATATAATATTTCAAAGGACGAATAAAACAATTTTTATTTTTTGTTAATTTTTTAATATATTTGTAAATATTTTTTATTTTTTAAAACATTTCTAATTTATTAAAAAAAATAGATCTCCCAAGTAAAAAAGTTTTTATATAATTTGATAAAATTATATCAAATTATATATAATTATATAAAATTATATAAAGAGGTAAAATTGTCCAAAAACCCGAGTAAAAAAGTTCCTATATAGTTGTATATAATTTTATAAACATCATATATGATTAAATAGAATTATATAGAATTTGATGCGAAAAATGAGTCGATAAAACTATATAAAATTTGATCAATGTTTCATATATTTTGATAAATTTTTTATGTAATTTTATGCGAAATTTGGACCCCTATTTTTATATAATAATAGCAAAATTATATAATTAGATATAATTATATAAAAATATATAAAATTGTATAAAACTGTATAAAACTATATAAAGTTACATAAAATTATATCAAGTTTTATATAAATCATAAAATTTTGTTTTAATTATATCTAATTTTATGTAACATTATATAGTTTTATGCAGTTTTATACAATTTTATATTTTTTTATATAATTATATCTAATTATATAAATTTGCTGTTGTTATATAAAAATAGGGGTCCAAATTTCGCATAAAATTATATAAAAAATTTATCAAAATATATGAAACATTGATCAAATTTTATATAGTTTTATCGACTCATTTTTCGCATCAAATTCTATATAATTCTATTTAATCACATATGATGTTTATAAAATTATATACAACTATATAGGAACTTTTTTACTCGGGAAGTTGGATAAAATTATATATAATTTGATATAATTATACATAATTATATCCAGGATTTGGTGGATATAATTCTATAAAATTATATCAAATTATATATAATTTGATAAAATTTTATAAAATTTTATCAAATTAGATATAATTTGATATAATTTTATATAATTATATCCACCAAATCCTGGATATAATTATATATAATTTTATATAATTTTATCCAACTTTTTGGAAAATTTTACCTCTTTATATAGTTTTATATAATTATATATAATTTGATATAATTTTATCAAATTATATATAATTATATCAAAAACTTTTTTACTCGGGTATTTACTATTTTAAACTAAAATTAATTTAAATTTAATTTTTTGTAATAATTTTACCCTTGGGCTATAGTATTACAAGTTATTTATTTTTTTATCTGTCACTAGCATACATAAATCTAATATCTAATCTATGGAAATAAATGCAAAAATTTAAATTAATTTTCTATGGCTGCAGCTAAAATAAATTAACTAAACATTTGTGTTTATATTAAATCTATAGGAAAATTTATAGATTTTCATTTTAAACGAAATGTTACCTTGGAGACACATTTATTTATTTGAATTTATTGAAAAAAAAAAAATGAAAAATTCAAATAGAAAAATTGGAAAAAAGAGAAAAATGGAGAAAATAAATGATTTTAATTAGATTTGTTTTTGATTTATTTTAGATTTGTTTTTAGATTTTTTTTTTTGTAGATTTTTTTTTGTAGATTTTTTTATTTTAGATTTATAGAAAAAAAACTGATTTAAATTATTTTAAACAGATGTTGTCAATGCTGGAATAATATTAAATTATTGTTGATATTGGATATAATATGGTTTTTATATCCATCACTTACAAGGGAGGGGTTTTATTTAGCACCCTACGATTATAATGAAATGTACATGAAATACTTAAAAAAAAAACAAAAACTTCAAAAAATAATTATAAATCAGAATAATTCTGAAAAAAATCAGAAAAATTCATTAGAGCTGAGAAAAATATGTAAAAAATTTAGCATAGTTCGAAATTTCTAAAAAAAATAGGAAAATTCTGAAAAATTTTCTAGCAAATTACAGTGAGAGATAAACTAAAAACAGAATATGAAAATTAAAAAAAAAAATAGAAAAAATAAAAGTTTTGAAAAATTGAAAAACCAAAAACGCAATTTTCTTAGTTCCATATAGGAATATCAATACAACCTATTCTAAACTTCATGGACACGTGCTTTTCTGTAGCGGGACAATTAGTGTGGAATGCCTCATATGGGGTATTTCACATTGGCATGTTTACCATTTTGTTCAAATTCTGTTTGATTTTTATTTTAAAAAATAATTTCTTTATTCGACCATAAAAATATATCATTTTGAGTAGGTTTATACTAGCTCGAGGTCATTATTTCTCTTACTAATTAAAACTATGACATCTCATCGAATAATTTTCAAGAAAATTACTTTTCTGTTATAAATTCTTTTATGTTGGTTATTTTAGGTTAATCGACATTTTGGTTAATCGACACGTGTTTCGGAATTTATCAGATTCCATCGTCAAGATTATTTAGCAAATATAAAAAATTATGAAAAAAAAACGTTTTTGAGGAAGAAAAGAAAAATATTTGAGTACGTTTATTTTAGCTCGAGGTCATTATTTTTGTTTGCTAATTAAAACCACGATATTCACATGGAATAATTTTCTAGCAAATTATTTTTCTATGCTACTTGTAGTTAGGGTATATTTTAGTATATTTGCTAAATAGTCTTGACATTGGAATCAGACAAATTCCAAAACATATGTCAGTTAAGACTTGCAAAAATGATCAACCCAAATAAATTTAAAACAGAAAAATAATTTTCTTGAAAACTATTCTATGAGAATACCAGTTTTAATAAGTAAAGGAAAAATAACCTCGAGCTAGAATAATAAACCTACTCAAAATATAAAATTTCTGTAAAGTAGAAAAAAAAATCTTAAAAATGTATCGTAACTCGGAAATTCTAAAAAATACCTGGGTAAACCCAAGAAAATTTTATAAAATTAGAGTAATTGAAAAAATGGGAAATTCCCGACTAAAAATAAATATACAGGTCCATATACATATAATTTGAAATTGAGCCATATATAATTTGATATGGCCCAACACGTATTTGGATAAAATAAGATGATGAAATTGGTGGATCCAAATAGCTCAAAATTTGTTATATTAGATTAAATATTATCGTTTTTGATCCGAATATTGGGTTTATCTAATTTGATATAATTGTATATAATTTTATATCATAAGATAAAATATGCAGAATTTTGAATAAAATATTTTTTTTTTATCTCATAATTTTCAAATTTATCCCAAGTTTTTTCGGGAATTGCAAAAAAAAATCTGTCTGGGACTTAGAAATTTAAAAAAAAAAAATCGAAATTTAAAAAAAAATTTCTTAAAACTTTGTTAATAAATTTTTACTTCAAAACGCAAAAAATTTACCAAAAATATTTTTTATCCAGGACTTAGAAAATTCTACAAAATTTTTTCAGGACTTGTAAAATTTTTCAAAATTTGGCTAAATTTATTTTTTTTTTTGTTTAAATCATTTTTAATGAAATTCTTAACTCCAAAACGCAAAAATTATTTGTGTCTGGAAATTTAAAAAATTTTCTCGGGACTTAGAAAACTTTTCTAAAAAAGATTCAGACTCATAAAATTTTCCATTAATTTGGGTATAACTAGAAAAAGTCGGTAAACTATAAAAAAAATGTAAAAATATTATACAATTTTTAAAAACTACCCAAAAACAAAAATCGGTAAAATGTTAGAAAGTTAAGAAAATTCCGCAAAATTATACACGAATTTACATACATGAATATACATTAGACCGGCGTTTTTTTGTATAGAAAAAATTTTGTTAATCCGATTTTAAACATCCGGGCATATCTTTATTCTGCTAGGGCTAAAACTTAAGATGTACAAATTTAAGGGCAATCGGACACAAAAATTCAACGAAAACGTTTTTATTTTTGAAAAATTTGAAATTAAAAAGTAACATATACTTTGAATAGGTTTATTCTAGCTCGAGGTTATTTTTCCTTTACTAATTAAATCCATGACATTCTCATAAATTAATTTTCAAGAAAATATTTTTTTTGTTTTAAATTTATTTTGATCATTTTTGGGAAACTTAATCGACACGCGTTTCGGAATTTGTGAGATCCCATTTTAAAGATTAGACTGTGCTACAGTGAAAAGATAATTTTGATGTGACATAGTATAGGCTGTTGGATTTGTCGAGTAGATCACAAAAATGCCCATTAAAGTTGCCAGGCACCCTAAAATTTTATAAACTTTTTTTTCCTTTTTTCACTTAACCTAGTGTAAATAAGAAACTTTGTAACTGTTTTTAAATTTTTTAACTGTTTTGTATAGAAGAAGGATAGGACTTTCTATGTGTGTGAATTGGTCTACATGTTAAAAAAGAAATTTATTGATTTTTCTATAACATCTAATTTTTTTGGTATTTTTTTAACATTTTTTGAGTTTATCGACTTTTTTCTGCTATAGATCGTTCAGCAATCTTTATATTTATAAACGTATTCTTAAAGAAAATTTAATTCTGAATACGACGAGCTTTTTTCTTAAAAAAAATCGGAAAACAATTGACAGAGTTGTGATAATGTTTCTAAAAAGGAAAATTAAGATTTTGCTGGAAATCGCCGCTCTGAAAACTCAGTCAAAAAAATAAATTTATCATAAGAGGTCATGTATAATATTTTTAAAGGTTTTTGACGCTCAAAAATCTGCCCTTAAAATTACTCTACCGCATCAGGTTTTTGAGATATTTAACATAAATTGATATATCCAAATCTTTATAAGATAGAACAATTTCAAGGTGAAATTCGAATTCAGGGGGCCAAAAACCTTTTAAATAATAACGCGACCTTTCATTATGTTGGTAATTTTTTTACCTAGGTTGTCTGCATGACGATTTCACGCAGAATTTTAATTTTCTTTTTTAGAAAAATTATCACAACTCTGTCAATTGTTATCGAGTTTTTCAGGATAAAGTTCATCGTATTCAGAATTAAATTTTCTTTAAGACTACGTTTATAAATATAAAGGTTGTTTAACGAACTATAGCACAAAAAAATCTATTAACTCAAAAATTTTTCAAAAAAATAAAAAAATTTTTTATATTGTTGAAAAAATCAATCCGTATCTTACCTATATGTACGTACAAAAAAAACCTTGTCAAATTACTAAGAAAAGTCTGGTAATCCCATTTTACCAATATTTGACAGTTTACGAGAATTCCTAGTAAAAATTACAAACATTTTTGTTATTTTACAATATTTTTACCAATAAAATTGTAAATTTACAACTTCTTTTTTGCGAAATAAAACTTACAAGAAACTCTCTTAAATTTACTAGAATTTTTTTTTGTAATTTTTTTTTTGTAATTTTACATTTTTTCTTGCAATTTTACAAATTTCCAAGATCTTTCCCAAAAAAAAAAATCTAGTAAATTTAAGAGAATTTCTTGTAAGTTTTATTTCGCAAAAAAAAAGTTGTAAATTTACAATTTTATTGGTAAAAATATTGTAAAATAACAAAAATGTTCGTAATTTTTACTAGGAATTCTCGTAAAATAGGAGGTAGCAAAAAATCTAGTAAAATCACGAATCCTCCTTGTAAGTCTTATCGTGTCAAAACAATTGTAAATTTACAATTTTTTGGGAACAAACCTTGTAAAATTACAAAATTATTGGTAAGAAGCTTGTAAAATATCCAGGAATTCTTTTCAAATAGGAGGTAGCAAAAAACAGTTACAAACTTTTCTTATAAATTTACAAGTTTTTTTTTGAGTGTATATTCAGAAACATGAAAAGCCCTATCCTTTTCCTAAGAAACACGTGGTTAGTGAGAAAAGTACAAAAAAAAAAAGTTTTTTGAAAAAGTCTCAGATTCAAATTCTGAGACAATTGCTGTTTTTTTTAGTAAGTGGATTTATTTTCGGATTAATCTTATTTAGTTTAAAATAAATATTTTTACATGCCAAAACAAATTTGGAATATTTTTTCCCGTAATCTACAAAAAATTAACAATTATAATCCGAAAAAATAATAAAAAAATTTGGAAAATTAAAAAAGTTATAAATAAATCAAAATTAATCCAATTAAATTTTAGGATTTAATAAGTCCTTATTGGATTAATTTTGATTTATTTATAACTTTTTTCATTTTCCAAATTTTTTTATTATTTTTTCGGATTATAATTGCTAACTTATCGTAGAATACGGAGAAAAATGTTGCAAATTTGTTTTGGTATGTTAAAATATTTTTTTAAACAAAAAAAGATAAATCTGAAAATAAATCCACTTTTTGAAAAACACAGCATATGTCTCAGATTCTAAGACATTTTTTTCTATAGAAATAGTCTCAGATTATGAGACATTTTTTTATAGAAAAAGTCGCAGATTCTAAGACGTTTCTCCTATACAAAAAATCTCAGATTCTGATAAATTTTTCCTATAGAAAATGTTTTAGATTCTAAAATATTTTTCCTAAAGAAAAAGACTCAGATTCTAAGACACTTTTATTATAAAAAAATTCTCAGATTCGGAAACATTTTTCCTATAGAAAAAGTTTCAAATTCTATAACATTTTTCCAAAAGAAAAAGTTCCAGATTCTGAGACATTTTCCTTTAGTAAAAGTTTCAGATTCTGATACATTTTTCCTTTAAAAAAGGTCTCAAATTCTGAACAATTTTTCCTATAGAAAAAGTTTCAGATTCTGAGACATTTTTCCTAAAGAAAAAGTCTCAAATTCTGAAACATTTTTACAGTAAAAAGTCTTAGATATAGAGTCATTTGCTATAGAAAAAGTGTATTTTTCCTATAGAAAATTTCTAAGACTCTGAGACATTTTTCCTAAAAAAAACGTTTCAGATTTTGGACATTTTTCCTGTATAAAAAGTTTGCCCAAAGAAAAAGTCTGAGATTCTGAGACATTTTTCCTATAGAAAAATTTTCAGATTTTGAAACATTTTTCCTGTAGAAAAAGTCTTAGAAAATCAAAAAGAAAAAGTTTCAGATCCGAAACATTTTTCCTGTAGAAAAAGTCTCAGATTCTGGAACATTTTTCCTAAAGGAAAAGTCTCGGATGCCGCGACATTTTTCTTACAAAAAAAGTCTCAGATTCTGAAACATTTTTTCTTTAGAAAAATGAATATATATATATTCAGAAACGTGCAAAGCCATATCCTTTTCCTAAGTAACACGTGGTTGGTGAGAAAAGTACAAAAAAAAAACGTTTTCTGAAAAAGTCTCAGATTCAAATTCTGAGACATTTTTCCTAAAGAAAAAGTCCCAGATTCTGAGACAGTCTTAGATTTTGACGTATTTATTCTATCCTATTGCAAAGGAAACGTTTCCAGAGTCTTTTTCCGTATAGAAAAATTTTTCGATTATAAGACATTTTTCCTACAGAAAAAGTCTCCAATTCTAAAACTTTTTCCTATAAAAAATGTCTCAGATTCTGAGACATTTTTCCTATAGAAAAAGTCTCAGAATCTGAGACATGTTTTCCATATTAAAATTTCGAATTTTCTTAACAAGTTTTTTTTATATATTTTACTTTATCAAAAATCCTGAAACTTGTGAAATCAGGTCCCCCTATATACGCCACTGATGTAAAATGTCTCATGTGATTAAACATACTTTCCTTAAACTTTGTGTTTATATTTACAAAGATTTCAAACCGGATTCCAAAATAAATGGAATGCCTTTAAGGTTTTTTAGAATTTGTACAATTATAATATAGATATAATCTTGAATACCAAAATCAGTACGTATGAGTAATATTTAATTAATTCCTAACACTTATACGCAATGGGGTAATACTAACAAAGAACTAGCAGCAGATAACTAAAAAAACGGATTTCGAGTATAACGTTTTTTAAAGTTCTCAATTGAACAAAGTTTATCATTTTAGGTTAGGTTAGGTTAGGGTGGCGGTGTACGATTTACACCTCGCATAGACCTTTTGGTCCATAGCGATACCACAAAACTTTTTTCTTTTTCGCTAGCGGCGCAAGTTAAACACGTTCAAAGTCATTGCGAATCTCTTTAATATTCTAAGATCCATTCGCGTTATATCCTCCAAAGTATTAAAGCTTATCTGACCAGTAATCGATCGGCGACTTCTTGCCACCGCTGCACAGTGGGCCAAAGTACCATTCTGGTGTTCAAAAAATGATATCTCCTAAACTATTTGTCTGATCAATAAAAGTTCAATTAAGAAAACATAGTAGAGGATGTAGGCTTTCAGAAAATTATAACTTGAAACACCCTGTTTCACAACAGGGTTACCCAAATGAGTGCCAAAGAGCAATGCCATATCGTCATATATAAAATCGTGTGTGCAACTTTTACTATGAGATCTATCCAACTAAGAATTACACCATCGATACGGTTCAAGCTTTTATGCTTTTTTATTTGCATTTGCTACCGGTAGATAGCGCTGGTATTAAGGTTTTAAACAAATTCTTATATAGAGTACGATTGGACAGCAGTTCAGATTATATGTATGTTTGGTCAAAAAAAAAAAATATTTATGAATTGACCAGATAGTTGGCGCTGGGGTGGAGTTATTTGAAATATTAATGTATAAGGCATCTGATCTGTCTTTCACAACTTTTCAAATCACATGAAAATTTCCGAATCACATGAAATCAAGTTTAGTGTTTTGTTGTTCACGTTTACATTTGAAGTTGAAATCGAATAATTTAAACTTAAAAAGTTATAACGAAAAAAGTGATTTCGTTTTACTTTCACCAAATTTTGTTTATGTGAAACAAAACGAAAAAAAAAATTGGGATGTGAAATCTAGAACACCATAAAAATTCGGAAATTTTCATTTTCACATTTTTTATGTGAATTACTTTTTTTGGAACAGCGGCCTAAGACGCAAATTTATTCAAACTCAGAACCTAACATTAACTTAAATAATAAAACCAAAACAATATGAATTTTTTCCACCAATCTTAAAAAATTGGTTTATTGAACAGAAAGTTTTAGGCATTGATATTAAGATATTTGAAGGTATGGACCAGAATAATGTTCTCTTTGCAATTAAATCGTAGGATAGTATATATATTTGTTTAATGTTTATTGTTGAAAAAGCGCTGGTACTTTAACTAAAACAAAATATTCTTTGTATTAAATCAGAGAAGGACTTATATAGTTTATTATAGCTCTAAAGAAAAATATTTAAACTAGTAGATATTCTCAATATTTTCAGTCATAACTTTCAATGTTAATTTTTCTTTCGTGTTTATTTATTTTTGGGTTTTACATTTTTTCAAACTGTTTAGTGATTCAATAATTGCAAACTTAGTACCGTAATATGTTATTTTTAGGTGCTTTTAATCATTAATTTGTTGGTTCTTTTCAAAGAATTTAAAAAAAAAATACAAAAGTACCAAAAGAAGTACAAAAGTACCAAAAAAGTACAAAAGTACCAAAAAAGTACCAAAAAAGTACCAGAAATAAAAACCAAAAAAATACTTTTCCAACGGTGTCTTATATGTATGAGTAGGATCATTCAAAAGTACCAAAATATTTAAAAATCTTGTACAATTACAACAACTTGACATCGGCATATTTTATAAAAAAAATTGTGTAAACCGCACGGGCAGACTAGGGCAGCCAATTTTTTATTTGAGAGTACTGTATAAGTTGTAGTTTAAAATAAAATTAGTTTTGAGGGTGACATTTGCTGAGCACTTTTCTAATCTCTTTGAATATTTATAGGTATGTGCTAAAATGAGGTTTATCCAACTTAACTGCGGGGGCGACCCCTCAGAGGTAGGTAACATCAATGAGTGTTTTTTTTTCGAACTTGGGTCCTCCCTTCATAAAAAAAATTAATAAGTTAAACCTACCGGCAATACTATTAATATAACGTGACAACAAATTAGCAGCTTCAAAAAGGTGCTTTTACACATTTTTTTATTTCCAAAGTTTAAAGCCCTATATCTTTCTTAATAGTGTACCAATCCTTAAACTATTAATGGATTTATATGCAGCCACTATCTAAGATTAATCGTGTTATGTTCAGTTTTTAATGTGATATAGTTCATTTTTTATTTTTTGGACGCTAGATTGGTGATTTATCCCACTGTGCGCTGGACAGTGACAAAGTATGTGTTCTATCGTTTCATCCACTCCTGGTGAGCCGCATCTTTTACAACTGGCGTCCGGGATGAGTCTAATATTCTTAGCATGAATGCCGATGAGACAGTGACCAGTTATTATTCCCGTCAGAGCTCGACATTCCCTTCTCGTAAGTGATAAAAGGTATTTAGTTTTCCCTTGGTCATAAGTTGGCCATAAAGTTCTGCTGATTTTGCATGTTGTTAGTTGTCCCCACTTCCTGTTCGCTACTGCAACCTTTATGGAATCCCGTCTTTTTTTGAAGTGTTGGAGCGATGGTAAAACTAGCACCGTGGTACCTACACCATCAGCTCCAAGTTTCGCGAGTTCGTCTGCCCTTTCATTTCCCTTGTTTATCATTTTAAGTCGCCTTTAAATTAACTGATTTGATATAAATTTTGAGCATTTGGGTTTTATACCAAAAATTACGGGGATAGAGCACAAGTAAAACCACCAAAGTCGAAAATATGAGATATCCTACTGTATATTTCATCTAAAAAAAAAACATTTATTATTATATTGCTCAAATATTTGATTTTGCAGAAATCGAGTTTAAAGTTTACAATTGAAACTTGTTTTTTTATGGAAAAAGGCCGGTTCATTCAAAATATAATAATGGCGTGTTCTCTTCTCAAACGGTTAGTTCAAAAGTTATTAATACAAATATTTGACACAATATAAAGCATAGTATAACAAATAATTTTGCATCATTAATTAAAAATCACGTTTTTTTGAGTTATTACACTATACAAGTAAATGAGCGATATGTATAAACTATATTTAAATAAATAACACTTATACGCCTTGAAGTCCTTAATCATTTGTGGTAATAATTTTACATAATAATTTCCTTACATTCTAAAAATTCTATATAAATTATAGAAATTATAATATTACATTTCATAAATTTCTATTTAAATTTATAACATATGAAATTTAAATAAATTTTCCACATGTTCAAATACATAAAATATAATTATATACATTTTGTTTATAGAAGAAATATAAATATACAGCCTTACCATAGAAAAATAAAATATATTTAAAATGAGCTTTTAATTTTATTTCCATACAAATTGTTTTTGTTTTTAAAATCGACTTTCAAAAAATGTATTGAAAATTTGAAATTTAAAATAAAACTTTTGTTAAAATAGACTTTTTGTTTTCTTGTGGTAAGGGCCATAGTATCTTAAGAGGTAACTTAGGTAATTAATAATATATTACCACAATAATAAAATGTAAATAATGGAAAGATTTATAAACTAAATTTAGAACAATTAAGAAAATAAATTACTTTTTTGTACATAATTAAAAATATTTTTTTTTTAAATGGAAATTTAATAGAGTGTTAGTTATAGAAGGATTAAGGGCAAAAAGGTAAAAACTGAAAGTGTTAAGGCCGAAAATAAATTTAATTTATTTAAAGAATTTATAATTAATTGTTAAAGATTAGTCAACTTTCAAATATTTACAATATTGTCTTATTTTATTTTCAAAAAAAAATTTTAATATTCAATTCGATTTGATCGAATCCATGAATGGTGCAAAATTGTATAAAAAAAAAAAAAATTTTGAGAACTATTGAGAAAGATTGCTCTAGCTCGAGGTCGCGTTTCTTTACTAGTTATTACGATGATATTGTCAAAAGTAACAATTTTCACAAACTATTTATAAATTTTGTTTGTTTTAAATTGATTTAAAACGACCATACGTTTTGCAAGACTTACTCTACACGTGTTTCGGAATTTGTCAGATTCCATTGTCAAGAGTATTTAGCAAATTGAAAATCGTTAGTGGCAAAACATAAAGTCTTATATTCGTAAGTAAATAGACATAATGAGAATTTTTACTAAATACACAACATAATACTACTCTAAATTTAAAATGAAATTTGAATAGAGGGCGAGAGTTCCTGGCCTTTAATTTAAATTCAGTTTTAAGTAAAAATTAATAAAAATTATTTTTTATTCTACCTATAAATTCTATTGAGAAAGATTAGTCCAGCGCGAGGTCACGTTTCTTTACTAATTATTACGATCATATTGTTAAAGTAACAATTTTAAAGAAACTATTTATAGAGTTTGACAATATGATCGTTATAATTAGTAAAGAAAAGTGACCTCAAGCTGGAGTAATTTTTCTAAATAGAATTTATAGGTCGAATAATAAATAATTTTTATTAATTTATAAATTAAAACACAATTTAAATTATTAAAAACCTATAAAAAATACTTTTTCTCAGAGTTTGGTTAAGTTTTTCAAGTTGGAAATTTTTTGCTCTCGTTCGATGTTACTCATTTCCGAAATGCACCAACCTTTGACCATAGGAAACATTTGTGCAAAAAAATAGGAGTTAAGCTTTTGCATTATTTACTGTATTTCGCCTTTCACAGACGGACTGAACGACGAATAGACGGTGGGACGGACACACATAGCTAGAGTGTCTTAAAATCGATAAAAATTTTATAATATAAATACTATAAAAGGTCCTTGACCAATATTTCGATCGGTTACACATGGAATAGACGGTGGAACGGACACATATATCTAGAATATCTTAGAATCGATCAAAATGTTATGATATAAATACTATAAGAGGTCCTTGTCCGATATTTGGATCGGTTACACATGGAATGACAAAGTGAGTAATTTTTTTTTTTAATATTCTAAGTTTTGGACAAAAAAAATGTGTTTTTTGCGTTTTGGGGTAAAAAAACCCAATAAAATAATTTTTGGATCAACAAATTTTTGAAAATTACTGTTTATCCGACCATTAAAAAAAAAACTGGTTCAAGTTCCAAATACAAATTTTTTCTTGCGATTTGGAGTAAAAAAAATATTAGAAATGCGATTTGTCATTTAACTTAATTTTTCTTCTTGTAGTATAAAACAGAAAAATAACTTTCTATGAGAATATCATTGTTTTAGTTAGTAAAGGAAATAATGACCTCGAGCTAGAATAAACCTACTCAAAATACACCGTCCGACAAAAATGATAAAAATATACATTTGTAACTAGAGACTAAATGTAGTAAAACTGCATTTACAGTTTTTCTTTTCATGCTCCTGTTTCCTTTTAAAAGGACTTCAAACTTTTAGAGGATTAAATTTAAAAATTTTTTTTTTTTAATTTGTGCTTGTTTTAAGACACCACTAGTGACAGCAAATGAAAAACAAGGATCTCCCCTAATTTTCCTATTCATTATTTCTACATATCAGGAAAAAAGTGGTAAGTTACGTCCTTTTAAAAATGTATCCTTCAATATCATTCAAAATTTTCAACAAAATATTTTGATAACGTTTTAAAATGACTTTCTTCACATCCTTTTATTCTAATATGAAAAAATGGAAAAATTAGGGAAGATCCACCTCTTTGATTTTCCATCACCAATGCTGTTAGATGTCAAAATTCAACATCTAAGGAGTTTCATAAGAAGCTCAAACTGGTTTAACGACAGGGACTAGTAGGGAAACCTGTTACGGTCCCGTGGTATCACAATGGACCTCAGAGTCTACGTGTGTTGACATAAAACATCAGCAGCCACTTACAACCCAACCTAACCTAACCTATCACCAATGTCATCCTAGGACAAGTACAATTATTTCAAAAATATTTTACAAAATAAGTCCTATTAAAAAGAAACAGGATCACAAAATCAAAAACTTTAAAAGCAGTTTTACTCAATTTTATGTCTACTTTCAGACTTATATCATCCGGTTTATGTTTAATATTGGCTGTCGGACGCAATCAAAAACTGTAAAAGCAGTTTTACTCAATGTTATCTCTACTTTCAGACGGCTGGCGGATTGTGTGATTAAATTTTGTACACATCATCACATAATCATTCCAAATGTCAAGGGAATCGGGGCAGTCCTTCTTGTAATCCCCATACAAACCACCCTCCGGATATTTACATAATTCCCTCAAAATTCATAAAAATAGAAAATATTGAATTAAAATTTTGTTTGTATAAAACGTGTACTTTGGTCACCTATTTAAATCGTAATATAATTGGGGAAATTTTTGGACTTACAAGGAAGGTCTTTTACAGGGCACCCACCGATTGTCATGCAACTTGATAAGAGTTACCTGTTTTTTTTAGCAGCCCAATCTCACATTTAGCAGGTCAAAGGGGAGCATTTTTCCATTTTCTTCAAATGAAACTTTTTGAACATTAGCGAGTCCCGAATTCGGATTTTTTCGAATTTGTAAATGCTTGCCCCCACAAATGATGGGGATTTAGGACCTTTTTTACGTGAAAAATAACAAAAAAAAAAAATCGGAGAAAAAACCAGTTGACTACCAGCACCTTATTGCAATCTTAGTGCATTTAAAAAAAAATATTTTTTTCAATTTATCTTAAAAGAAAAACAAGTAAGAAAACTATAGTCGGTCAAGACCGACCATATAATACCCTACACCAGAGTTTCCCGGAAAATGGGTCCCAAGTTCAAACATGGACTGATTAGATCTATATTTTGTCAAATCTTTAATAAGTGTAAAAAGCACTCACTAATCAAATTTGAGAGGAATAGGCTTCTTTTTGTTGACAATAAATCGCTTCAACTGAATATCGGGCGAAATTTCCACATGGGACCTAAGTCCAAAAATGGTCCGATGATAATCAGATTTGATAAGGTTATTAAAGTACGCGTTTAACATACACAAACAGAATTTTAATTAAATATTTACTATTTCATGAATTTTGAGAGATTTATGTGAAAATCGGGAAGGTGGTTTGTATGAGGGCTACAAGAAGAACTGGTCCGATTTCTTTAAAATTCGGAATGGTAATTTGTGTGGATAAAAAATGATTACCTGCTAAATTTCGAAAATATATCTATTAAAATGCGGCTATTAGAGTCATTTGAGCCAAAACTAAAGAGGACCTTTTTATGGGGACTAGGTCTAAATATGAACCGCTTTTTTTCAGTTTCAATAGGCTTCGTTCTTGGGCCAAAAGATTCTTAAGTTTCAAATTTCAAGTCAATTGATTAAGAATTGCGACCTGTATCGTGTATACTTCGTTTACATGGACAGACAGACAGACGGACGGACATCGCTAAATCGACTCAAAAAGTGATTTTAAGTCGATCGGTATATTTAAAAGTGGGTCTAGGAGAAATATTTCGAGTAGTTACAAACATCAGCACAAACTCATTATACCTTGTACCACAGTGTGGTGTAGGGTATAAAAAACAGAAAAAAATAAGTACACTTTTTCATCATTGAGATGCAACGCTACACCAAAATTACTCCATGGAAATTTTTTTAATATTTTTGCCGAAATGGCCTCTATATTGCGCAACTTTTGACGTTAAAAAAAAAAAATTCAAAATGCACTAATATTGCAATTTTTAGCTGCTGGTAGCCAACTGGTTTATTGTTCAAAATTTTTTTTTGTTATTTTACACTTAAAAGGCTCTCAAATCCCCATCATTTGAGGGGGCAAGCTAAAAAAAAACTACAAACATTTTTAAAAATGGGATTTAAATTTAAAAATATAAAAATCGCATATTAGATCACTTTAAAGATGTTTTTTTAGTAAATTTTTTCTTAAAAAAAATTTATTTGAACTATTTTTCACGAAGTTAGAGTAAAAGAAATTTAATTAAACGAGCCCCCAATTTTTTTTAAATTTGATATCTTTTAAAGGGTTCCTTAAAAAATCTAAAAATGTACCAGGAAAGAATTTTTGAATGGTACTAAAAACCGTAAAAAATTCTTCAGTGTCCGATTTGGCATGAAATGCCCCATCCAACTCCAGTTTCTCTTATTTAAGTAATTGTTTTCCCACCTTATCGCAAAAAAACGTTTAAACTTTTAAAGAGTTCTGTTTACCTTAAATATTTTAACAATTTTATGTGATTTTAAAATTACTCGTACATTTTGTTATTTTTGAATTACCATAAATTATACTTAAAAATTTTATTTTGTTTTAATTTACTTTTCATTATTATTATTTTATTTGCACAGCATAGCCTTTTAAATAACTAAAAATAATAAATGTTTGCTGCCTCTCATAACAGTGTGGCTAATTTAGCTGATTTTGGCTAAAAAGAAAATTTAACAATGGAGTTTAAAAAACGCCAAAATTTATTATCAGTAAAAAATGGCTAAGTCCTCCTAAATGTAACCTGAAAGTCTAATTACAAAACTGCTTTCATATTTTCAATTTTTGGTCGTTTTTTTTTTTAATAAAAGTTGCTTGTTAAAGTGCGTATGATACCTGCTTGTTTCAAGTTACTTGTTGCTGCATTTATTAGGGTTTTTCTATAAAAATTTCGATAACTTCAACCAAAAATTTTGAATTTATCGAAATTCCCATAGAAAAACCCTAATAAATGCAGCAACAAGTAACTTGAAACAAGCAAGTATCATAAAGGCATAAGCCAACTTGAATTATATCATCCTTACTTCTAAACAGCATACGTTTAAAATTTATTTCCTTTGACACTTATAATTTCCATTGAAGCCAGGCACGTACGCAGGGGGTGGGCCCTGGGGGCCCGGGCCCCCCCCAAAATGATTTGACAATATAAAAATTTTAAGACTTTGCACTACAAAATATACGTTTGTTAACAAAAAAAAAAAAGCTCAGCATATTTTTTGTTCTTTTTAACTCTAATCTAACGAAGGGTTTTTTCAGAAAATTTCAAAATATTGAAAAAAATTTCATTCAAAAAAATTTTTGTGTGGGTTTAAATTCGTTAACTTTTACGGTAGTGAATAAGACACCTTTAAACGGTAATTGCGACTGGCCAAGTAAGTTATGCATCATGAATATTATTCCATTACTTTCCCTCGACTTTAGTTAAAGCCGCTGCTAATGTATCAAAAGAGTACTTCTTTAAAAAAATACATGTATTTTGAAAAGTATTTTTGAAAAGTGCTCTTTTGCCACCAGTGCTGAAAAATTTTTATTGATAAAAAATATTGTGAATTTATGAACTTTTTTTTACAAAAATGTCTCAAAGTCTATTAATTTTCTCATTCAATAAATGGATAAGAGATTTTTTAAGATCATAATAATTGTTTTCAGACTATTTCTGTACGAAAAATATTTTGGAATCAAAGAATTTCTCTATAAAAAACGTCTTATAATCTGTGTATTTTCTTTACAAAAAATCATTCAGAATCGGAAAAATGTATAAGAAAATTTGAAATATTTTTCTTAAAAGAAATTTTTCTGTACGATAAATGTGTTAGAATCTGAGAATTTATCTATGAAAAATTGTATCAGGATCTTAGAACTTTTCTATACAAATCTGAGATTTTTCGTATAGAAAAATTCACTATACGAAAAATATTTCAGACTTTAAGAATTTTTCAATACGAAAAATGATTCAGAATCTGAAATTTTTTCAATACAAAAAATGTCTCAGATAATCTCAAAATTTTTCAATACGAAAAATGTCTCAGAGTCTATTTTTTTTTAACGAAAAGTGTCTCAAAAGCTAAGAACTTTTTCTATACGATAATTGATTAGAATCTGAGAGTTTTTCTGTACTAAAATGACTCAGAATCTAGAGTTTTTGTAAATAAAAAATGTCTCACAATCTAAGAATTTTTCTTTACGAAAAACGTCTTATAATCCAAAAATTTTTCTACACGAAAAATTTCTCAGAGTATTAGAGTTTTCTTGTACAAAAAAATGTCTCAAAATTTGATGATTTTCTATGCGAAAAATATTTTAAATCGTAAGTATAGTAAAAATTTGTCTATGGTTAAAATTTCTTGCAATTATAATTTTTTTTGTTTGAAAACTGCAAAACTAAAAATATTTCCTGCAATTTAAGGAGTCTTTCGTTCCAAAAATGTTTCAAAAATCTTTGATTTGTATGTATCTTAGAATTGGAGAATTTTTGTACCAAATATGCTCTTAGAAGTTTTCTGCATAAATATGGTTTATAATCAAAAAACTATGAAAAAATTTATGAACAATTTAAAACGGTGTCCCATAGTTTTGAGTTTTTACTCGTAAGGTATCTTTGAGAATTTTTAAAGAAAAGTTGCATAATTTTTCGAATTCTTTTTTTAAAAAAATAATTAAACTCCTTTTTTGTCTAAAATTTAAAATAAATGTTTTATTTTCTAAAAATGTAAAAAAAAAATTAGTTGAAAAAATATTCAGGCAAAAAAAAAAATTTTTGAAAAAAAAAATGTTGGGCCCCCCCCAAAATAAATTCCTGCGTACGTGCCTGATTGAAGCACATAAATATTTTAAAATACATTCATTTACATAGGGTTGGGCGTATTTTGGGGTGTTATGAGTATAAATCTTCTTATATGTTTATTTTAAGTGCATACACTAAAAATAATCACTCTGTTAAAATACAGAGATACTCTGCTGAGCCAGCAGAAAATACCATAGATTTCCAACCCGCAAGATTTTTTGTTATTTTACGAAGAAAACTCTGTAAAATGATTTCGATAAAAAAAACTGTAGATTTACATAATAATCTGTAAAATGTTTATGAAGGCGACCAGAATTTTACCAAGAAGCATGGATAGTAAATACTTCACACAAAATAAAGGCAAACGCTATCATTTAAATGCGCTCGTATAAATGTTTTGCTCGCGAATGTTTAACTTTGTAGAAATTATTTATAAACTCGCTAGATGTTCTCACGTTTTTTTTTTTCATAAACTTCTCATTTTCAGTTCCACATTTGAGCGGGGTCATTCCAGTAAACACTTTTATAAAATTAAAGGGACTTTCTTATATATCTTTTTAATGCGCTTGATATGGCTTGCACAATGGTCACTATTTGATTCCTATGAGCAGATGAAATTTTGTTTGGCACTGTCTGGACTTAATATTAAGTTATATTAGTTTTAAGATTTGAAAACTTATTGTTAGTTCACATAATTTTAGTGAAGATTCAATAAAATAAATTAATGAGAAAAAAAAAATTTGATTCCTGATCAATTTCTCCTTACTTAATGTGTAAGTTGTGTTGACAATTGGGAAATGCCATCGCGTAAATTTGCCCGCTTTAATGCTTCCAAATTGTAAATTTACTTTTTTTTTATTTTTGTGAAAATAACACTACATCCTCGTAAAATAAACCAGCTTTTATTCTAATTTAAGACGATTTTTAAAGAGGGGTTAAAATATTAAGAAGTTTTTTGAAGAGATTTTTATTTGAAAATTGTATTACAGAGCAATAAGTAAAATTACAGATGAAATTTTGTATTTTAGTTACGAGAAAAAAACACAAGTATTTTTATAAAATCTGTATTTTAACAAAAAAAACTCTGTTTATTGTCTGTAAAATAGAGATTACAAAGTAAAAAGTAAAATCACAAATAAAATTGTGTTTTTCGGTTACAAGAAAATACAAAGTATATTCTAAAAATCTGTATTTCGACAGATAACTTTGTAAAATATATGTCGAATTGAGATTACAGTCATTTTACAGAGTTTTTAACAGAGTAATTATTTTGAGTGTACTTTTATATAATTTAAAAACAAAATATAACTAAACATAATAAAACTAAATAATTAAAATTGTGGTGTAATAAAATTTATTGGCGAGTATAAATAAATATGAAGTGGTTTCAAGAGAATGCAATTAAATGCATTTTAAATAGATAATTGTTCGTGCATTAAAGTATTTCTATTGATATCACTAAAGTTTAGGTTTACAGGAATACAAACTCTAAGACATTTTTCCTATAGAAAAAGTTTCAGATAAGAAACATTTTTACTATAGAAAAAGCTGCAGATTTTGAACCATTTTTACTAAAAAAAAAATTTTGATAAAAACAAATTTTTTGATGAAAAATATTGATAAAAATGTTTAATAAAATAACTTTTGTCATGAAAAAACAAAGAATCGGAGAAAAATTAAGTGAGACTGGTTTATTCGGCTCTGCCGAATCTTTTATATTCTCTATTATGTAAAAAAATTAAAAAAAAAATTATGTAAATTTGTGTCGGGTGCGTTTTGTTTGGTGGAAGGGGGGCTTTTGGGTGGCGGGTTGTTGCTTCACCGTCCCCCTTGAATGTTTAAAAATTCATTTATTTTGCTGGAACACTAAAGAAATAGAATTTTTTCCACGCCCTTAGAAAAAAACGCCGGAAAACGACATTTTCTGATCTCCTGGGCCCAAGTGCTGGACTTTAAACTTCATCTAGCAAAAAAATGTTTCAGATGTTTAAAAAAAAAAATACAAAAAAAACGTGGAAAACTATTTTTTTTTTTGCAGAGGTTGGTTTAGTTCTTCTAGGGGGAACTTTTTTCCCCTGGCCCGATTTACAAATTCATTATATTTGCTTTTGCAATAAAGAAATCTAATTTTCTCATTATATAAACTATTTATTTATTTCCACACCCTCAACAAAAAAAAAAAAAACGCCAGAAAACCGAAATTTTCTGATCCCTTGGGGCCAAGTGCTGGACTTTAAACTTCATTTAGCATAAAAATGCTTCATTTGTTAAAAAAAAAAAAATACAAAAAATCATATAAAAAATGTTTTTTTTTTAGACGTTGGTTTAGTTCTTCTATGTGAAACTTTTAGCCCCCTGCACACAGGGCCAGCATGATCCAATTCCGGCCAAAAGTCTTTATCGTTGTTGGATCCGTCTGAAAATGTGGTTCTAGAGGAATTCGAGGTCGCTGATTTCAAAATTTAGCTAAAAACCAAAAAAAATCAAAATGGCGGATCCAATATGGCGGACATTTTTTTTAAATTGTCCAATTGAACTCAAATTTTGTTTCATGCGGGTCTTGGAGTTACTGAATAAGAATTGTTACTCCGAATTTTGAAAAACAAAATGGCGGAATAAATATGTTTCTTAAAGTTTAAAGAATGATCCAACACGGGCCAAAAGTCTTTATCGTTGTTGGATCCGGCAGAAAATGTGCTTCTAGAGTATTTCGGGGTCGCTGATTTCAAAATTTAACTAAAAACAAAAAAAAAACAAATTGGCGCATCCAATATGGCGGACACATTTTTTTAATAATTGTCCGATTTAACTCAAATTTTGTTTTAAAGGGGTCTTGGAGTTACTGAATCTGAATTACTGGCGTGAATATTGAAAAACAAGATGGCGGACTAAATATGCTTAGTAAAGTATGTTACAAGTAGTTAAAAAACAGTTATATTCCTTTTTCTTGTTGAAGCCAGCTGAAAGTGTGGCCTAGTAAATTTCCGGGTCTGTTATCTTAAAATCGAACTGATAAAATTCAATATGGCGGCTAGATTTTTTAACTTTGTCTGATCTTTGTCTGATCTAACTAAAAATTTGTTTTAAAAGTATTAAGAGTTTCTGAAGTTAAATAATTTTTATAAATTTTTTTTTTTATTTTTGATATACATATGGAAATGGTGTAAATGACTTACTTAGTTTCAGAAAAGCTTTTGGAAATGGTGACGACAAATAATTCACTTTTTTTTTTTTTATTTTGGAAATTCATAAAAAAATCTTTGAATTTAATTGGAAATGGTGTAACTTATATTTTCCATAATTCTACAAAAAACTAGAAATGTAGATAATTTTTTTTTCCTACACTTAAGGCACTCTCTGACGATAAAAAAACTATTCAAGCCGTAAAACATTATTTTGGGTTAAATTATTTTTTTAAAAACAAATCTCGGACCACTGCATATATTGCTGTAATTTCGCCATTTATTATTTCGAGCAAGTTTGGGCAACTTTTTTCGAAAGATATGTTTCCATTCTATATAAAAAAAAATATAGACCGATTGTATCGAACTGAGGATCGCTGAGGATTTTTTCGGCGCGAGGTAAATAGCTAAAAAATTATAACTTTTTCACAAAAAACGCGAATTGCTGCCAGGCAAATGAGTTTTAATTGTCCATGTTATGTTCGTTACAAAGGCTTATATATGTATAAGGTTGAACCACTGAAACAAAAAGTTAAACATTAGCAATAGAAGTTTGGAAAAAAAATTAAAAAATTATCTCAACTTTTAAAAATTGTTTACCAATTTTTTTAACTTTGAAGACCTGTCAAAGGAAAGGGTGTAATTGGATCATAAAGATAAGTTCAGAAAACCTGCTTCTATATATGCCCAACAAACTGGTAAAAATTTTTTTGAGAATTTACAAATAAGGACTTTTGGCCGGAAATCGATCTGTCTGGCCCTCTGTGCCCTGGTTCGATTTTGCCCATATACGAACTTAATCTACCCAGAACCAAAAGACATTTTTGTACCAAACTACAGAAGTCTAGCTCTTTTATTTTGCAATGTATCGTGTTATCTACAAAGAGACGGATGGACATTCATAGAATGTCTTAGAATCGATCATGGACCAATAGTATATACTTTATGGGGTCCTCGACCGATATTTCGATGCGCTACACACGGAATGAAAAAGTGAGTATTCCCCCCATACTATTGTTGGAGAGTATAAAAATTTTGATGAAAAAGACAAATTTTGATAAAAAAAAATGTTTAATGAAAATCGTAGAAAAAAAAAATAATTTGGATATAAACAATATGTTTTATAAAAAATTACTTTTTCATAAAAAAACAAATCATGAAAAATAAAATTTTTTATGAAAACTAATTATGTTACTTTTTATTCCTAGCTTTTTTGATAAAAAAAATGTTTAATAAAAAACTAGAATCACGAACAAGTATAAAAGTTAAATTCGACTTGGCCGAATCTATGAATACCCACCGAATCTATGAATGCCCTTTTTAAATTATAGTAAATTTTCTAACGTGAAAAAATAACATTTTTGATTAGAAATTTTTTATTTTGTGTAAAAAAACTTTTTTTTTTCACTAATTTAAAAAAAAAAAATAATTTACTAAATTTTTTTTAGTGTAAAATTTTTTTGAGTGTAAATTTTTTTTCAATTGCGTTTTTTTTAGTGCAAAAATATTTTTGTGGGACAAAAATGCGTTGTAAAATATTTTTGTGACTTACCAATGTTTTTAAAACATGTTTAACGGGTTTTCAACACGTGAATTTAATGTGAAGCGAATTTGAAATTTATGGTTTTGCTTATAACTTTTGAACCATTGGACCGATTTTGCTGGATTGCGATACCAACCTGACCAGGTAAATGCCCAACATATATACCAAACTTCAGGAGCCTCCGTAAAGTATTTCAAAAATTAGCGTGTTTTCAACAGACAGACAGACGGACGGACAGACGGACGGACATCGCTAGATCGTCTTAAAATCGATCGAGGATCATGATTATATACTTTATATGGTCCTAGACCAATGTTTCGAGGTGTCACAAACGGAATGACAAACTTATAAATACCCTCTATCACTAGAGTGTAGGGTATAAAAATTGCGAAATCGTAACTTGATTAGTGATTTATCCGGGTTAAGCCACTTTAAAAAATGATGCTATGGTGAAAACCCTTCTGGTAGTATTCCAAGTGCCCCCCCCCCCCCCGCCCCAAAGTCATATAAAAATCCAAAAAAAATCTGTAGGCACCCACATCGCGGATCAAATAAAAATCACCAAAAAAATGTAGTATACGAGTGCAATAGGCCGTATCTATTTTTCTTTTTTTTTAGCTGAAAGGGGTCCAGACAGTTTCTATTGGGAGTTAAAATAACTTCTATAAAAATTTCCTGAGAATTAAATATTGAAGTATGGCTTTTTTGTGAATGTGGGTACCCAAGTTTGGAATTTTTTTGTTTTCAAGTCTTTTTTTTTTTTTTGTTTAGCGCTAGATTTTCTTAAAAGCATTTAAAGTTGGTAGTTTTAAAGCATTAAAAGTTTTTGTATACTAAATATGTCCTACTTTAGTACTACTTACTGAAAAGCAACATTATTAAAAATAAAGAACTGTTCAACGTTGCGTATGATTGTTATATAAAGGCAATTACAATATTAAACATACGCCATGTATACAGTTTTCAAGCCATTATAATTATAACAAAAATTCACCAACTTCAAATGCGTGTAAAAAAAAAAATTAGCGCTGAACTAAAAAAAAACTTAAGGGGTTTGTTATGAAAATGTCAACTTTCATTGACTTTTGGTTTATCCCATTCCGATTTTGGTTGGTGCACTGTGAAATAAGACACCAGCCTAAAAACATAATTATGTTAAAAATTAAGCAAAGTTCTTAAAACACTTTTCGGGTTTTGGTGTATGGATGTACTTTCATTATATTTTTGGTCTTATTTAATCGTGAAATTTGTATTGCACAGTGTAATAGTTCTAATATAAAAATAATTTCTATCCTATTTCTATTAAAAATAATAAAAAAAAAATAAGTATCTCTTAAACTATAAATGTTCTTTTCTTAGCTATCAAACTGTCTCAACTCTCTATTATTTTGTAAAATTATAATAGTAGTACATAATTCTTTGCAGACTATAACCAGACTCTATTTACACTGTGATTTCTGACTTTTTGTTTCATATATAGAAAATTTTAAGTAAACTCATTTGAAAAAAAAAAAAAAAAACTGACTACTTGATGTATGAAAAGCTGGTTAAACAAAGAAGTTTTTTTTTTAATACAAACTACTACACTCAAAATAATAAATCTGTAAAAACAAAATAATAATAAAAGGTGAAAGTTGTGAAAAGATTTTGTGTTCAAATTCTAATTTATTTTTGTTATAATTTTTTTTTTATTCGACCTTTAAAATATTATATTTTAACTATGTTTATTCTAGCTCGAGGTCATTATTTCTGTGTTCATTTCAGGAAAAAAATATAATTTCAATTTTTTTTTTGAAAAAATAAGAAAAATGATTTAAATCTCAGGAAACTTTTTGATTATTAAAGCAAATCCTGAGATTTAAAATTTTTTCTTATATTTTCCAAAAAAAAAGATGAAATTATCACTTTTTCCTGAAATGTACCGAAAAAAAACTTACTAATATCTGAACTTAATTTATAAAGGATTTTTTTACTAAATTATTATTTCGAGTGTTTATATACAAATGTATAGAAAACCAGCTGTCTATACTGGTTTACAAAAAAAAATAAAAAATCAGACCAAAAACATATTTAGAGAACAAATTAGAACACACTTTAAAAATTCTATTGAAAACAAAGCGGAGGGAGAAACTGAATGAAAATGGTAAATGCAAAAAAAAAAAGTCATCACATCTACAAATATATAACATTATAACTTATAAAACAAATTTCAAAAAGCTCTTTTAGTTATAAACACATTCACAGAACATGTAAAAAGTAACAAACTATGTTGGTTTTTTTTACAAGTTTCTTATTTTTTTTATATTCATACATTACACTTGACACATGTAATATTACCCTTGGGCCATGAAAACAAAAATTATATTCTAGTGTGTTTTTTACATTTTTATATTCACTTCCTCTTTTGGGTGTATGTACATTAGGGTTATGACTTTTTGCATTTTTTTGCTAATATCAAAATTTACCTGCCCTAGCCAAAAAGGACATAAAAAAATATTAAGAATTGCATTTTTACTTTTTCGCTTCCGTCAAAAAAGTTCCCGCACCAAACGAGATGAAATTTGGTCTACATTTTCTTAATTTAATTGAAACTAAGAAGATATGAGACCCGAACGATGCGTAGGAAAAGCTATTTAGGGTTAAAATGACGAATGCTTTATGGAGGGACTTTTTTGACTCCATCAAGATTCAAATTTGGCGGTTTAACCCTTAACTGCATAAAGTTAACTATTTATAACGTCAATTTTGGCATCATGTAGCTCCAAAAGTAAAAGTCCGAGTGGCATTATTTTTATTCGTAATTGTTCACAAGATCTTTTTTTATATAATTCATTCATTGGAAGGGTTAAAATTACCTTATTTTTTAAAAATAGGACTTAAAACAAAAAATATCTGTGACTTTTTAGAAATTGTGTTTGGTGCGGAAGGTTTTTTTTTGCCAAAATGACCCGTAAATACGATTTTGAATATTCATTTTGTATGGTCTATCACGTGGTGATAGGTAAAAATTTTGTCAAAAATTAGTCATAACCCTAATGTACATAAAACAATAAGAGTGGCGTTTAGTTATCGAGTTTGAAATTTTTTTTAATAAAATAAATTTCGAGTTTTTTTTTCAGTAATTTTTTTGAAGGACAAAATAATTTTTACATTTTTTTGTCTTTTTTAAAAAAAAATGCCTTAAAATTAATTTTGTTTTGTTTTTTTTTTTTTAAGTGCATTTTTCCAAAATTTTTAAAAAATTTCGTGTGACAAGAACTCTTTGTGAACCAAAAATGCTTTTAGATTTTTCCTTGTTTCCGCAGTATTTTCCGAGATATGTGCAATCAGAAAAAAAAATTAACTAAAAAATTGGAAAATATACTAAATTAAAGGAAAATTGATAATGATTTAGGAAGAAATAAGGAAGAAAACAATTATTTAATATTATATTAATTTTAAGTAAAAAATTTTAAAGCTTTTATTTTAATTAAGTGCATTTACATTTGAGTATCCAATTGGGTAAAGACCCCCGATAGCTCCGGACCTAGTTGAATCCCTTAAGGGTCGTTAGGACAAGGAACAAAGGGGGTCCACACATGTGAAGTGGGCCAGCGATACTATGGAGTTCCTAAGAACCAAAAATGGCCTCTATTTAATTTGAGGAAGTTTTTTCCATTAGCTTAGTAAATTTTTTTTAATTATAACTTGGGGATTTTTTTTAAATTGAAAATGACAATATTTTCCGAGATTGAACATTTCAAAATTTTGGGTTTCCCAAATTTTTTAGATCGAAAGTTAGGACCCATGGGGATCCGAACATGTGAAAAGAACCGGCGATAGAATAGAGATTCTAAAAAAATTGCCGTCATTTTGCTCTATCTGGCTTAGTTTTCGAGATATCGGCATTTTAAATTTTTGGAAAAAACAAAAAAGAAAATTTATAAAAAATTTACTAAAATAATTTAAAACAAGTAGAAAAGTTAAATTCGACTTGGCCGAATCTACACTCAAAATAATTACTCTGTTAAATACTCTGTAAAATGACTGTAATCTCAATTTGACAGATATTTGACAAAGTTATCTGCCGAAATACAGATTTTGAGAAAATACTTTGTATTTTCTTGTGACCGAAAAACTAAGTATTATCTGTAATTTTAATTTTTTCTTTGTAATCTTTATTTTACAGATAATAAATAGAGTTTTTTGTTAAAATACAGATTTTTGAAAAATAGTCTCGTAACCAAAATATTTATTGCTCTGTAATACAGTTTCCAAATAAAAATCTCTTCAAAAAAACTTCCAAATATTTCAACCCCTTTTTAAAAAGCTTCTTAAATTACAATTAAAGCTGGTAAATTTTACGAAGATGTGTTGTAAATTGGAAGGTTTTTTAATTTTCACAAAAATAAAAGTAAATTTAAAATTTGGAAGCATTAAAGCGGGTAAATTTATACGATGACATTTTCCAATTGTCAACACTACTTGCACATTAAGGAAGGATAAATTAATCGGGAATCAAATAGTGACCGTTGTGTAAAAGCCATATCAAACACATTAAAAAAAAAATGCAAGAAAGTCAAGGCATTCTTAAACGATTTATCTTAAATTTTATAAAATGTTTATTAGAATGAATCCGCTCAAAGGTGGCACTGAAAATGAGAAATTTATGAAAAAACAAAAAACCTGAGAACATCTAGCGAGTTTATAAATAATTTCTACAAAGTTCAACATTCGAGTGCGAAACATTTAAGCGGGCGCATTTAAATGATGGCAGTTGCCTTTATTTTGTGTCAAGTTATTACTTAGCCATGCTTCTTGCACATTACAATCGAAGAAAATGAATAAGAATTCTTATAGTTGTCCCTTAAAAAGTGAACTTAACAAGAAATTAAAATATAACGTTTCGCGTTCGCACCTTTAAAGTGGGAAACGCATTTAATCAGGCTCATTTAAATTATGAAAGTACTAATAGGAAACACAATTAAAAATAGCACCTGCTCAAATCATCATTTATTAATTCATGAAAACCTCGGTAAACATCTACCGCTTAAATGCGTCACTTAATATGTGAGCTTTAATAATTTAAAAATTTGTAACCCGCAAAGAATAATTTTATTGGCTTGTCAGCCTGTTAATGTTTTTAAAGCAGGGAAGTTCTGGAGTTCATTTTGTTCCCAATTATTTCATGTGTTCCAGTTTAAAATCAAATAAATTTAACAAAAACTTTGTAAATTTTCAGAAGTTTTTGAAAAACATCTGGTCACGTACCAACATTTTACAGATAATTCTGTAAATTTACAATTTTTTTGTGACGAAATAATTTTACAAAGTTTTTACAAATATGTGTAAAATTACAGAGTACTTCTCTGTAAAATAGTGATCCCATTTAACTAATATTTTACTAGAAACTATGTAATTTTACAGTTTTTTTTTGTCCAAACCATTTTACAGAGTTTTCTTCGTAAAATAACAAAAAATCTTGCTGGTTGGAAATCTATGGCATTTTCTGCTGGCTCAGCAGAGTATCTCTGTAATTTAACAGAGTTATTATTTTGAGTGTATGAATACCCTCCACAATGCCCTTTTTAAGTTAAAGTAAATTTTCTGGAGTGAAAAAATAACAGTTTTGATTAGAAATATTTGATTTTGTGTAAAAAAACCTTTTTTTATAACTAATTTTTGAAAAAAAATAATTTACTAAATTTTTTTTGAGTGTAAAATTTTTTTGAGTGTAAAATTTTTTTCGAGTGTATCTTTTTTTTCTTTTAGTGTAAAAATATTTTTGAGTGACAAAAATGCGTTGTAAAATATTTTTGTGACTTACCAATGTTTTTAAAACATGTTTCGGGTTTTCAACATGTGAATTTAAGGTGAGGCGAATCTGAAATTTACGGTTTTGCTAATAACTTTTGAACCACTGGACCGATTTGACTGAAATTCAATACAAAACAGCCAAAAGGAACGAAAAATATATATACCAAGCTTCAGCATCCTCAGAATTGCCTTTAGAAAGTTATCGTGTTTATTATCTCGTTAACTAGTGAAAAACCTTTGCTGAAATTCACTGTTTTCCTCATAACTTTTGAACCACTGCACAGTGGGGAAAATTTGACTTGTTATGTCCAATTTTGCCTACAGGTCGCAATTCTTAACCGATTTTGGTTTTTATTTTTTTTTTATTTTAGCTAATAAAATTCCGCATCGATCTGTCATGGTGGATTTTTGAATAAAAATTTCGGATTACTTTTTATATTTTCCTAAAGTTCAGAAAATTTAAATTTTTTTAGCATTTTTGCAATAAAAAATGTATTTGGCATGGGACAAATATGCTTTATAGACTAAATTAAAGGTATTGGGACCCCTTATCAACGACGTGATTAGTATTTGAAAATATATAATTATTTTGGCTTTTATAACCAGACAAAAATTCAAGAATTTTCACTTTTAATAGCCTATATCTCTAAAAATAGTGTACCAATTTCAATGAAATCTTTTTTGAAATTTTAAAATTATTTTTTAGTCTGTTTTTTAAAAAAAAAAGTTGTTACATTGTAAATTTGAAAAAAATAGTTAATCAATTTTGCAAAAATACTTAATTTACCAATAATGGTTAAGAAAATGATAAGCTTTAATCTAAAGAAAGTTTCATTGAAATTGGTACATTATTTAAAATGATATAGGTACATAAAAGGGAACATTTTTAAGTTTTCAGATGTTTACAAAAACCAAAATAATAATAAATTAACAAATGCTATTAATGTCATTTATAAGGGGTTCAAATACCATTAATTTTGTCCATACAGCTTATTCGTCCCCTGCCTATTACATTTTTTAGAACAAAAATTATAAAAAAAATAATATTTTCTGAACTTTAAAAAATATTCAAATAAAACAAAAACGATTTTTAGAAATCCACCATGACAGACCGATGAGAAATTTTATTAGCTAAATTTCAAAAAAAGAAAAACTAAAATCGGTTAAGAAGTGCGACCTGTAGGCAAAATCGGACAAAAAAGCCCATTTTCCCCACTGAGCGGCGATAGAATAGAGTGTGAAATTTTTTCACCTTAACATTTTATTTTTTCAAACATACCTGAGCCCTATTCTCCACTCCCTATAAGGGAGTTGTGAAAGGATGCCTCTAGAGGCATTCTACCACTCCTTGAGGAGTAAACAAGTAAGACCGACCCCCCTTAAGTTTTACCCCTCAACATTTTTAATAAACATACCAACAACCTGTCTTCACTTTCTAAGGGGATGTCCATTCAATATTTCAAGGCATTATGTGAAATTTCTTAAAGAATGGAATTTATCTCATGGAATGGGCAACATCTTATCGAATGAACAATACTAATTTTTAACGTAAGTCTCCTTGTGGAGGAAATTTTTTTTTATTTCACCAATTTAAAGCATTTAAAAAATTTGAATATTGAAATTTTTAATAGAAAACGGGTAATGTTTTTCATAATGAGTTTTTTCAAAAACGGCTCGACAAGTTATGGGCTATATTTTTTTTACACACTATTTAGAATGTAAATAACCCAAATCAGTAAAAAAAAATATGTGCTAAGAACCTTCATTAAAAGTTGGTTCAAGGACACCGTGATTCCATAACAAAACACTCAAGGGTTTTTTAAGTTCAGTGCTAGATTTTTTTACACGCATTTAAGGTTTGGGTTCTTTTATTTTAATTATAATAATAATTGCTTGAGAACAGTATAATGCGTATGCTTAATTTTGTAATTGTCTTTAAATAACAATCATACGCAATGGTGCACAGTGAATTATTTTTAAAAATTTAGCTATTCAGTAAGTAGAAACGGGACCGATTACAGCGAAATTCATACCGGTTACAGATTCTGTTGTTATATGATATTTACTTTATTTTCTTCAGTGACTTTGAAAATTTTACGTTAACTTTAAACAAATTTAAGGAAATTTGTTTTAACAATACATGAAACTGCAGGAGATCTTGAACGAAATTATATATTATTTATTATTATTATTATTATTATTATTATTATTATTGTTCTTTATTTTATCATAAATTCAATTTTACAATTTGAAATATTAAAAACTAGAACATACGACTTTGACATAATGTCGTCAGTCGGATAGAGTGTATAGTAATAAATATTTGTATTTTGTGTAACAATTAGTAATTAAATTCATATATAAGTTCCTTTCTGTAACCTAACGCATCTATAATGTAACGAGATAATTCTTTTAAATATGTCTTAGCATTATTTAGTAAATTAATTAAATCAGTTTCTGTGAGGATATATTTTTTAAAATATCGATGTCTTATATGTCGAAAAATTGGGCATTTGGCTATAAAATGAAGAATGTTTTCCGTTTCATTAAGATTACATAATGAACACATACGCGATCTTTGTTCTTGAAATCTTGTCCCATTCAGCTCTATAAGATCACATCTGGCTTTAAAAATATAGCTTATTGCAGTTATATCATTTGTAACTTCAAAATAATTTTGTTGCTCTTGAAAATAAAGCTTGGAGTAAAAACGGCTGGTTTCAGATGCTTTGATTATGTATTGGTTCATTTCTTTAATTTTTAACCCGGTTATGATGTCGATCCTTAATTGCTCCCAATGTTCTCTCGTTGTGCATTCCGAAATTCTCATGGTATTTACCTCTATTGCCATTGTATCAATATAACTATACCAATATGTTTTATTTTTAATTATTAACTTCGTTAGTTGATTTGGTAGGCGGTCAGTTTTAAATTCAAACAGTGTTTTAATAATATACCGAATGTGCAAATCCAGAGTATACTTAAATGTAGTTGTTTTCCATACCTGTTTCTAGCATAAGAACGTATGTTGGTGTAAATGGCGGAAGTTTTAAAACCTTTTTTAGAAAATATCGTTGGAGTTTGTCTACTTCATCAAATAGATGAAACCCCCATACTTGGGCTGCGTACGACTGAATTGCACGGCATACTGATTTGAAAAGATTCCATTTAGCATTTAAACCAATTTCCTTTTTAGCCAGAAACTCTCTCCAAGTTGCGTTAATACTATTTTTTGCCGATAAATTTCTACTCTCCAAATGTTTTTGAAATGACATTTTAGGAGATAATGTTACTCCTAGGTATGTGTACTCATTTTTGATCTTTATTGGCTCTCCTTTGAATAACCACTTTTCTTTTTTTGAAATTCTTCCTCCCTTTCTAAATATCATCATTTCTGATTTATTCAGATTTACTTCAAGGTTCCACATTTCGCAGTACTTCTCCAGTCTGTGAACCATATCTTGCATAACAGCAATATCATCCGCTAATATCACGATGTCATCTGCGTACATTAACAATCTAATATTTGTGGACTCTATATTTATTCCTCCTTTCAAATATGAATGCAGGTCATTTAAATATATTGAAAAAAGTGTTGGGGATAACAAACATCCTTGCTTTACACCGGATCTAGTTTCGAATTCCTCCGATAATTCTTCTCCATTCCAGACAGTAAATTTTGTTTGGTTGTAAATACTTTCAATCATATGTACTACTTTTGTTGACAATCCAGTCGTGTGAAGTTTATATATTAAAGATTTTCGCGAGACTTTGTCGAAGGCCGCTTTGAAATCGACAAAAAACGCGTACAGTTTTTTGTTTTCTTTGTATTTGAGGTGAGCAATAGCTGTTAAATTATATAAGTTGTCGACTGTGGAGTATCCTTCTCTAAATCCTGCTTGGTATTCTGTTATGATATTGTGCTCTTTTAACCACCAATTTATTCTCGTATTTAGTATACCCATAAAAATTTTGGCAATTGTGTTCATAAATGATATTCCACGATAATTACTTGCAATATCTTTGTCTCCTTTTTTAAAAATTGGAAAAATTATACTTGTTGTGAATTTGTCATCTAATTTTGCCGATTCGAATATAATGTTAAATGAATTCGCCAACTCTTCAATGAATATTTCAGATGCGTTTTTAAAGAATTCATAACTGATACGATCCATTCCAGGGGCCTTGTTATATTTTGCTTTGTTCAACACGGTTTTTATTTCTAGTGCCTCTATGGGTCGATCTAATTCGGCATCTATATACAACATCGGTGCGTACAGTATAGTATTTGACGTTTGCGGAGGATTTAATAACTCGCAAAAATACTGTTTAAATATAGAAATATCTATTTCCGGTTTTGATTGTAATTCTTTATTTTTTATGCCTTTAACTAGATTCCACCAATCTTTATTGTTATTAATTAAATTTATTTGCCTTTCTAAGTTTCTATAATATTCTACTTTACTTTTTTCACATACTTCTTTGTATTTTTTATTTTCAGCCAGATATTTTTCTTTGTTAATTTTTGTAGATTTTTCGCGATACTGTTTTAAGGCGTTAAAAGACTTTTCTCTACTGTTGTAGCACTTGAAATTAAACCAATTATTTTCCTTTCTAATTTGAAATGCATTATTATAACAAGTTGTGTTTGAGGATTGTATAATTTCTGTTATTTCACCTAGGTTTAAAGTGTCTTTTTGTTGTTTAGTATTGAAAAGAGTTTGATTAAGTTTTGAAATGTATTGGGATTTTTTTCTCTCATCCCATTTGAGTTTAGGCAGCAACTTCATTGGGTTATCAGGCTTTCTTCCAATTACGTTCATTGTCAAAACTATGGGCATATGGTCTGACCACACTTTACTTTCTACCTTGAAACTTTCAACTAACTCCAAATTGTCATATGCTAACGCACATATGTCATTAACTGACGCGCCAACACCACTTGCAAAAGTAAAGTTACCTGTTTCATCCCCTTTTGTGCAACCATTTAGAATTATACGAAATTATATATTGGAAATTAGTTTTGAATTTCCTAGATCGTGTGCTTACAGAATTATCTTCTAACTAAATTTAAGACCAATAGAACTTTTGAATAATAACACAGTGCAACGACAAAAATTGAAATGGGATGAAACAAAAAGCAAATGAAAGTTGACATATTCCATAACAAAATCCTCAAGGCTTTTTGAGTTCAGCGATAGATTTTTTTTTACACGCATTTGAACAGCGGATTATTTTTAAAAATTTAGCTATTCAGTAAGTAGGAACGGGAATGATTGCAGAGAAATTCATACCGGTTATAGCTAACGTATTTTTGAGCTTAAGTTTGGACGCTGAACCCCACATGTCCAAAAAAAGCAACACCAGGCGCCCTAAAGTAGGTCATGCGTAGTACCCCAGCAAAACTTTGGTAATGGGTAGTGATTATATAACACATTACCAGGTAATGTATATACCTTATTTGTAGCATTATTTTAGGATGTCTTACCAAACATTTGTTCCACAACGTATTATTTTAAAGGGAAAAATAATGCATTACTAATAATTTGCTACGTAATGCATGATTATTGGAAAAATGTATTTCATATTTATTATTTCTAAACATTATATCATGGATGATTTATATTTGGTTACATTATGTATTATTTAAAAGTTTGAAATAATGCATTATTTAAAATTTAATGCATAATGCATTACAATAACATAAAAAATAATTATTTTATAAAAAAATGCATAAGTTTAAACTAGAGATGGGCTCACGACAAAAAATTTCTAACGACACACACTCACTAGCATATTATATCTACTTACAATCACGTGAGTAAATTTAATACAAAATTACTTTTTCACTACTCGTAACACCTTATATATTACGTTCTGGTATGCTATATTATATACCTTACTCGTAACCTATAAAATATCATATATTTTACACCTTACTGGTATTCTTCGTTATAAATTTATGACTTATTTTATACCTTACTGGTATTCTATGTGATAATGTGGATGCATTACTTTGAGTCTCATCGCCTGTTAAAATCATCAATGCTGCAATGTATAAAATAAGAGATCATATACCTTATTTTATACCTTATTTGATAATCTAAGTTTTGCTGGGACACAAAAACATTAAAGGCTTTAAAATCACCAACTTTAAATATGTGTAAAAAATAATCTAGCGCTGAACTAAAGAAACGCCTTCAGGGGTTTTTATGTAAAATGTCCAATTTCATTTGCTTTTGGTTTTATCTCAATTCGATTCGGAAAGTTGGATTTTGTATCACTGCGTAATTAAAAAATTAAAGAAATATGAGGAACTAAATGGTACCCAGCAAAACTTAGATTACCAAATAAGGTATAAAATAAGGTATAGGATCTCTTATTTTATACATTGCAGCATTGATGATTTTAACAGGAATACCAGTATCACAAAGAATACCAGTAAGGTATAAAATAAGTCATAAATTTATAACGAAGAATACGAGTAAGGTGTAAAATATATCATATTTTATAGGTTACGAGTAAGGTATATAATATAGCATACCAGAACGTAATATATAAGGTGTTACGAGTAGTGAAAAAGTAATTTTGTATTAAATTTACTCACGTGTTTGTAAGTGAGTGTAAGTATATAAAATATGCTCGTGAGTGTATGTCGTTAGAAATTTCCTGTCGTGAGCCCATCTCTGTTTAAACTTATGCATTTTTTTTATAAAATTATTACTTTTTATGTTATTGTAATGCATTATGCATCCAATTATAAATAATGCATTATTTCAAACTTTCAAATAATACATAATGTAACCAAATATAAGTCATCCATGATTTAATGTTTAGAAATAATAAATATGAAATACATTTTTTCCAATAATCATGCATTACGTAGCAAATTATTAGTAATGCATTATTTTTCACTTGAAAATAATACGTTGTGGAACAAATGTTGGGTAAGACATCCTAAAATAATGCTACAAATAAGGTATATACATTACCTGGTAATGTGTTATATAATCACTACCCATTACCAAAGTTTTGCTGGGTAGTTTATTACGTCCTAAAACTAAGGAAGAGGAATATGACTTACTTAAGGAAAATATTTTTGTCGGTAAGGATTTGTTCCACGTTTTAAGAAAAACTATTTATAAGTACATGAACTAAGGTTTTTTCCCAGTAGAAATTTAAAAACTATTAGTTTAGTTTTACTCAACTGTGGGAAAATTTATGAAGGAAAAGGGGTCCCAAAATTAAGGAAAATGTGCCTGAACGTCCACCGTTAGAGAAATGTGTATTTTTTTATTTAATAAAAATATATGTCACCTTTTTATTTTTGATATGAATGAAAAGTTTATACTTAAGTGTCATTTATGTATGTTTCAAAAAAAAAATTATCATCATTGAAAACAAATATGTATAACTAACCAGACACTAACTGTAGTTTGTTTTTAGTGAAGTGTTAAACTATTGAATATAATAGTTTTTGAAAATGTTCAAATAAAATTATTAACTTAATTTATTGCAGGTAATTGTAACGTATTAATGTCAAAAAATGGTAATAAGAAAGTAATAATACTATTCAATTGTGACAATCTATATGCAATTATATCAACTGAATTTTAAATGTTTTAACTAAATTGTAAGATAATAGCAAATTTGTTTTCTGTGTGCAAAAGTTGATCTCATCAGCTTAGAATTTGTTATATATAATTTGTTATAAATGATTAAGAATTGTTTTCAATTTTCCATTATAATTAATTTTTACACAGAAACTACCGATTACGGCATCACCTTAAATTAAAATAATGATACTATTTTCCGATTTTAAACGATTTTGCTTCATTATTCCTGGAAATTTTGATAGCGAAAACGATATCACAGTTTCATATCAAAACTATATCGTTATCGCCTGTAGTAATGATAGTTTTTCGATAAATTGTGGAAAATGGCGATTTTATCGTTATGACTGGAATTAACGATAGCGAAAACGATATCATAATTTTTTGGAAAAACGATATCATAAGGAAAGGTACATCAAAAACGAAAACACTATCTTGTTGTTTTTATTTGGCCATGTATTAATTATTTTTGGTTTAAAGTTTCGTTTATTAAGCTATTTGGGCCTATTGTTGTTGATGTAAATAAAACAAATTAATTACATATTTTTCCCGACGTTCCGTCGATTTTTTGTCGACTTTTTCAAGGGAATTCGTCTATTTAATAAATATAACATGTGATAATTAGGTGATATTGCCTCGATATCATAACGGTATCGTTTGGTTTAATGGGTTCATGCATTCCTTTCATTCCCTTTATTAAAGAGTTTAACATAAAGTGTTTTATAATGTAAATGGCACTAAAAATTCATAGGCACGTACTCAATTGAACCAGCACTCACTAAAGAATTTACCAAAAATAGAAGAAACATGTCTTGTCATAGAAGATGTATCGATATTCATTGATTTTTATTTCTCCTGAGACTATTTGTTCTAAATGTTTAAAAGATATGTTAATAAACAATACAGAAATTCGTTGTTATAAAAGATATTCATAACACAATAAAACAATTTTCGTATAAACTATCGTAGTAAAAATAAGTGTAAAAATTCGGCATTAGAGAATTTTTAAAAATGGCTACATAATGTTAGAAAAAAAAATAATTTTTATACCCTCCAGTTAGCGGGAAAATGTAAAAATAACTTTGTAACGTAAAATTTTTCTATGAGAATACCATTGCTTTAATTAGTAAAGGAAATAATGACCTCGAGCTAGAATAAATCTACTCAAAATATAAATGTCAAATGATTTTTTGGAACATTTTTAGACCCAGTCCCCGTATAAAAATATCAACAAAAATTCACCTAAACATGTCTCATCGAATATAGATTCAATTGGACCCATTATCCTTCAAGCCCTGGTATGGTCGCCCTTTAAAAACTTAAACTTTCTTACTTATTTTAATTAATTTTTACCAATTTTTTTAAGAAAATAAAAAAAAATTACCTATAAAGAATTTTTTTGTTAAATAATTCTTACGAACAGTTATTTCTTTTAATACCAAATTACTTTTCCTTTGCTGTTTTAATGACATTAAGGACGAAATTAAATACCAATTTAAAAAATTAATTTAAAGGGAAATCAATTGAATTTAAATTTAACTTTAAAGCCCCGGTTTATTCAGAAAATGCCATTCATTTTATATTTTTTACCGTTTCTTTTTTATTTATTTTTTCTGCTGTAATGATGTAAATAATGAAAAAGACAACATTCTTTTGCTTGATTTTACTATTCATATGAGGTAAGCCACAACCGAAGGTGTTATAAAATGTGGACATGAAAATGGCTGAATATTTGGGTAAACACAGAGGACAAGTTCTGAAAACTTGCAAATGAAACGTTCGCCAGAAAAGTTTTTAGCGAACGAAATTGATCTTTTTCGAATTTAGGAATCTTAATTGAGTTTGAATCTTAATGTCAAAAATAGAATGTTATAGCTGAAAATGAATTTCGGCTTAAAACAGCCGAAATTTTTTATTTTTTTTGGAAATTTATATTTCTTTGTTTTAACCATATTTGACTTTATAACTCCCAATGAAGCCAGTTTTAGAAACTCTTCACTGAAAAAAAAAGCTTCGTTAAAGTACTGAAAATGTACATAAGCTGAAAAATGGCTCAGGTTTTAACCAAAAACAGCTTTTATTTGATCAATGAAACTAGGGTCATTTACGTTTTCTTAATGAAAACTTACATGAAAATAATGAAAATATTCATAGAATTTAGTTACAACTCTTCATGAAGTTTTTCATGAAATGAATGAAAGTATTTATTGATAAAATGTGCTGTAGGTACGTGAGGAAAATTGCAACCTTAAATTGAAATTTATCAAATATAGAGTTATAATAAGAAAAATAATGATATAGAGGGTTTTATGTTTGCTTGAAAGTCTTGACAATGGAATCTGACAAATTTGAAAACATGTGGCGACTAAATCTTGCAAAAATGACCAGGATAAACAAAAAACAGAAAACATTTTTTCTTGAATATTATTTTAAGAAAATATCATAGTTTAAATTACCCAGCAAAAATTGGCATTACTAGTAATGGGTTTTGTAATCCGAAACAGATGTTAATAAGTAGTTACTTATTGAATGAAACACTAATTATTTTAACAAGGGCGTGAGACAAAAATAACTAGTGAAGAGTATGGAGATAAATAAGTAGTTACTGCCTCGGATTACAAATAAGGAGTAAAAACCCATTACCAATAAGAAGTAAAATAATTAGTTAATTAAAACTTTTAAAATTTAACTTGTTTTTACTAAAACTTAAAAATTGCGTAAATTTTATTAAGTTTTTGAGTACTTTTTAAGTTAATTGAATTGTAAAGGATAAAAACTGCAAGTGCAAGAAGATATTATTACTTAGAGGTGCTTTTATAACATATTACTGAGAAGTAGTTACTTTTGGGCTTAAAATAATGTTAATGGTAATGGGTACTCATTATAAATAATGTACTTGGTAATGATTACTTTTCACCACTCATTACCATGTTTTTGCTGGGTAGTAACGGAAATAATGACCTAAAGCTAGAATAAACCTAATCGGAATACATAATATTGTCTAGGCATATCAGCTTTTAAAAGTTTCGTTGTCCCCTCATGAAATAATGTGGACCTTAAGGAAAATTTCGATAACTTTCGGACTAACAGGAATATCGTCTAGAGTAAAAATACGTGTCTACTAAAATATGGATAGCTTAGGTCTTCACATAAATACCCCCCAAAATTTACACGTTTTCATGAAAAAATCTTTTATGAAGCCGAATTTTTACAAGTTAGTTCCGCCATTGAATGGACACTGAAAACCTTTATTTTCATATGGAAACATCATATAGTTTCTTAGAAAGAAAGGCTGAAAAATCAAACAAAAAAAAAAACAGTTCGTTCTCCATTTTTTGACCCGTTTTTGAACCCCTTGCAAATTTTTAAATCTATCAAATTTCGAAACACGTGTCGACTAAATTTTGCAAAAATAACCAGCATAAATAAATTAAAAACAAAAAAAAAAATTCTTGAAAACTTTTTTATGAAAATATCATAGTTTTAATTAGTAGAGGAAATAATGACTTCGAGCTACAATAAACCTAATAAAAATATAATATTTTAATAGTCGAATAACAGTTTTTATTTTTTAATCAAAATTATTGAAATTGTTTATGAAAAACAATTTTTGGTGAGTCACGTGTAGCCGTCACAGAAATTTTATTTAATTTACGTGATTGAAGTAAACATAGTAGAAAAAATACACTTTAACAATTTTAATGGATTTTAAATTCAAGTGAAATTAAACCCTTATAAAACGATTTTCCTGACACTTAAAATATATATAAAAAAGACGATTCTTAGATTGGGGTGTCCCCTCATGAAATAATGTGGACCTTAAGGACAATTTCGATAACTCCCGGACTAACAGGAATATCGTATAGAGTAAAAATACGTGTCTACTAAAATTTAATAAAGCTTATTTCGTATTCATATGGATGACTAAGGTATATGTCTTCACATAAACACCCCCCAAAATGTACACGTTTTCATGAAAAACTCCTTAATGAAGCCGAATTTTTACAAGTAAGTGCCGCCATTGAATAGGCATTAAAAAACCTTTCTTTTTATATGGAAACATCATATAGTTTCTAAGAAAGAAAAATCTGTAAAATCCAAAAAAAAAAAAACAGTTTTTTTTCCATTTTTTGACCCATTTTTTGAACCTGTGGCAAATTTTGAAATCTATCAAATTTCGAAACACGTGTCGACTAAATTTTGCAAAAATAACCAGCATAAATAAATTAAAAACAGAAAAAAAAATTTTGAAAACTATTTTATGAATATATCATAGTTTTAATTAGTAAAGGAAATAAGGGACTCGAGCTAGAATAAACATAATAAAAATATAATATTTTAATGGTCAAATTAACCAATTTTTAAGAAAATTTAATTAGTATTAATGAAAATGTTTATGAATTTCAATTTTTGGTGAGTAACGTGCTCGCCGTTACCGAAATTTTATTTAGTTTACGTGATTGTAATAAACATGGTAGAAAAAATACACTTTCACATTTTAATGGATTTTTTCTCACACAAAATTTTAGTCCAACCTAAAATTGTAAAAAAATAAGTAAAACCACGCAATAATGTAAAACAGCGTGGATTTTAGTAATAATATAATTACACTGTGCTACAGTCAAAAAATACTTCTGTTGTGACATAGTGTAGGTTGTTGATTTTGTTGAGTAGATCACAAAAATGCTTATTAAACTTGCCAGAATCCCTTTAATTTTAGAGTTATTGTCAAAAAAACGTTTTTTTTTGGGGACTTTTCTCATTAAATCTTGTGTAAATCAGAAACTTTTTAAACGATTTTAAATTTTTCAACTGTTTTGGATAGAAGAAGTATAGGGCTTTCCATGTATGTGAACTTGTCTACACATATAAGAAAGATATCTTTTAATTTTTTCTATAATATCAAATTTTTTTGTTATTTTTTTTGAAAATTTTTCGAGTTGAACCATTTTTTTTTGCTATAGATCGTCTAACAAACTTTATATTTATAAACGTACTCTTAAAGAAAATTTAATTCTGAATACGTTAAGTGTTATCCTGAAATCGGATAAGAATTAAAAGAGATGCGATAATTTATCTAAAAAAGAAAATTAGGATTTTGCTGGAAATCGCCGTTCAGATAACTCAGGCAAAAAAATAATAATTTATCATAAGATATGTTGAGATATTTAACATAAATATATCAAAAACTTAAAAAGTTAGGGGGTCAAAAACCTTTAAAATAGAGATACGCGACCTATCATTATGTTATTTAATTTTTATTTTTGTCTGGGTTGTCCGAACAGCGATTTCATAAAAAATTTTTAATTTCCTTTTTTAGAAAAATTATCAAAAAGTCTGTCAATTATTATCCGATTTTTTCGGGATAAAACTCATCCTAGTTAGAATTTAATTTTCTTTAAGAATGCGTTTATAAATATATGTATTGTTGAACAAACTCTAACTATAGCTGAAAAAAATCGACAAACTAAAAAAAATTGAAAAAATAACAAAAAAATTAGATATTGTTGAAAAAATCTATATATTCTTATATGTATAGACCAATTCAAACACATGGAAATCCCTATCCGTCTTCTATCCAAAACAGTTAAAAAATTTAAAATCTGTTGAAAAGTTTCTAAATTACACAAGGTTTAGTGAGAAAAGTCCCAAAAAAAATGTTTTTTGACAATAACTCAAAAATTTGAGGGTTCGTGGGTTCGATTTCCAACAGAGGCTTTGGTCTGTTTCGCTACAACGAGACAATGGTCATAGTCACCCGTCTCGGTTAGGTTAATTATTAAAAAGTCTGAAAAAATCACAAAAACAAGTAAGAAAAATACACTTTTATACTTTGTTTACCTATAGATTTCACTTACAAGGGAAGTCTCCCTGGTGTCACCCTCCGATCGTCATGAAATTTGGATATGTTGTTAAGAACGAAAATTAATTCGACACATATTTTTTTTAGCGGCCCAAACTCATTTTTAGGGGGGGTCGATTTGTATGGGGGGAATTTGACCTTTTTTAGTTTTTTACGATTTACGCCAATTTAAACAAAATAAATATAGGCATGTGTGATATCAGATTAAAGGTATTAAATATACCTATCTCGTGGTGCTAACAGCGGGAAAAAAGTTAATATTTTTCGTAAATATTTTCTTATTAACAAAAATGTCCTAAAATTTTGGTATTTTACGTTCTTAGCACACGTACATAGGTTTTCCAAAGACCTTTCATTTGGTATGTAACATGACTAGGTTTCTTTGCATAATATAGGAGATAAAAGAGAAAAACTGAAAAACAACAAGATTTTTAAACAAAATTTAATGTAATTCTTTAATGAAACTATGAAATCTAATGAAGCTAATTTTATGAAATATGTTCCCAATATGCATGATACTTTAATAAGCTTATGTTTTCATTCATTGGTAACATGAAAAAAAAAAATATTGAATCCATTTCATTTATATCACGAAGGTGTAAAAATTCAAAAATCTTAATTTAATTTTAATTAAAATTCAAACGAAGATCTAGTTATTTCGGCCGACACTGTTAGTCTTTTGGATCTTTTGTGACATAAATTAACATAAATGTATATTATTAAATATTTTGGGACATTTCGTATAGAATGCCTCAATAAATCATCGTTGATTTTATTGTTGTTGTTAAAGGCAATGTAACAAATGTTTAATGACGATGTTGTAAATACTGATGATACATGCTAAGAGTATGTGATACTAAAGGCAGTCCATGAAGTAGTGTAAAAATACATTAGAAAAATATAAGAATCATTGTCGGTGGATATGATCTACACCAGTGGTGCGCACACACATACTATAACATTTATGCTTGTGTGGGTAGTAGCAAGCAAAAAGTCAACAAATTTGCTCAAGCAACAGAACTTTATAGTGTTCGTGTGTCGACTGCGCACAAGCAGCATTTTTTAGCCTATTGCCGCGGGAATAGGAATTACAAAAATGTCCATCACTGCTCTACACCATAAGTTTTTCGATCTCTTAAGTGTTTTTTCTTCACAATTCTAATACTGAATTTTCAATTTCAAAATGTAAAAACTATTTCTTGTACATTCTTTATTACTACTGTTTATCACTGTTTTCAACATAGTAGTTGTTGCTTGTGTTGTTATATTGTAATTGTATATTACTTTATAGGGCGTTTACCGGACATGTTGATATGTCTGTGTCTGTTTGTGTGTTTATTAGGGTGGAGCAAGTTTTACTTTTTTTTTTGAATTTCAAAGTCATTAGAGTTGGTATAGTTGCCTCTTAGTATCAATATTAACACACACCAAAATATTGGACCTTTAGGGCAATATCTTTCTTCTTCTTTTTTTGACTTGAAAATCGGAAAGTTTAAAAAAAAATCTGGACGTAAAAAAATATTTTTGACCATAAAAACACAGGCGCGCCTGTGACAAAAACTTAAATATTTCACTGGGCCATAAAAAAGAAATCCTAACTGACTTTGCAAAACCATTTGGTGGATTTGTCTACTTGATGGTCTTCTTTCATATGGCATTGAAGCCATTGAGGCTAATTTTTCTTGTTGCACAGTGTATTTTTTGTGTTAATATTCACCCTAAAAGGCGAAATTCGATAAAAAAAAAAGAAAAATTTGCTCCAGCCTAGTGTTTATGTACGTAACTGCATTTATGTGTTAGTGAGCAAACATGATGCCATCATGTATTTGTTGTTTACATAAATATATAACTATAAATGAATTTATAAATGGTAGAACATGTTGTTTGTTAGTGTTTAAAAAATCGACAAGTTTTTTTTTGTAAAAGGTATAAGTAAATATAAAATCAATCAGCAGGAATATCATTACACTGTCCCACAGCCAATATTAAACATGAACCGGATGATATACGCCCGAAAGTAGAGATCAAATTAAGTAAAACTGCATTTACAGTTTTTCATTTCGTGATCCTGTTTCTTTTTAAAAGGACTTCAAAGTTTTAAAGAATTACATTTTGTAAAATATTTTTGAAATACATGTACTTACCCTACTTGTACTTGCCCTAAAATATTTTTTTTATATTTGTACTTGTCCTAGGATGCCACTGCTGAAGGAAAATGAAAGAGAAGGATCTGCCCTAATTTTTCATATTTTTGTTTTGCCATATCAGGATAAAAGAATGTGAATAATGTCCTTTGAAAACTTAATCAAAATATTTTGTTGAAAATTTTGAACGATATCACCGCTCAACACTCATTTTCCGGTTTGAATTTTGATGATCAATTTTAGTAGACTTTGATCTCCTGATTCCAAATCTGTTCTCCAAATTTTCCCATAACGTCCAGATTTTTAGTTATTCACGGTTGAAAATGCGAAAAATTACGATTTTTGCATTATTTAAAAGCCTGCACAGCAGCCATTCAGTGGAATGCAAATCTGGTGTAAAGCGCAAAAGTATAATTTGTCTATGGTCTCCTACATAGAACACAATTTTTTTTCAAATTATTACGTTTGGTTGGGATTTACTTGCGTTTTAAAATGATACTGTTAAATTACCATTTTTGTAAAATTTACATTAGTTTTTTGATAAAAAAAATAAATATTTTTTTCAAAGTTAAGCTCTCTGTGTTATTTTTTGTATAAACTGGAAGATATCTTGAATGGGTTTAAAAGTCTTAAAGAAAGAATGAACTTTTGCCTAAATTTTGAGCTCATCACAGTAAAGATTGATCATCTGGTTTATGTTTTAGAGCCTTTAAAAAATGGCGCTTTTCAAATTTTTTTGACAGTGTTTTTTTTTTAAATGCATGTTTGGCCAATAATAGTAAAACAACTTAAAATGTTTTGATCATATTTTTGAGATCATAGTTCAATTCTACTCGCACGCTTTATACCAGATTTTTATTTCACCCAGCGGCTGCTGTGCAGGCTTTCAAAAAAGGCAAAAATTGTTTTTTTCGCATTTTCAACCGCAAATAATTAAAATTCTAGAGGTGATGAAAAAATTTGGAGCACGGATTTGGAATCAACGAGTCAAAATCTTTAAAAATTTTATATGAAACTTCAAAACGGAGCCAAAAACCTTCGATTTGTTGAGCGGTGTATTTAAGGATAAAGTTTTGAAAGGACGTAACTAACCTCCTTTTTCCTGATATGTAAAAATAACAAGATAGAAAATTTAGAGTAGATCCTCCACTTTCATTTGCCATCACAAATATTAAAAAATGATAAAATGTAATACTCTAAACATTAAAAAAACTGTAAATGCAGTTTTACTACATTTAGTCTCTAGTTTCCAACTTATATTATTCAGTTCGTGTTTAACGACTTCTTTTTTTAATTTTTGTCGAACGGTGTTATATGTATTTAGAATATCAATCAAAATTTAAACTATGAACAAATGTTCAATTTTTAAAAATCCGTTGAAAATTTAATCTAATCCGCATTTTTTCTTTCTTTTTCTTACAGGTATGCACGATAACATAAATATGGTAAAACTAAAAATTGGTAAGAAATATAAGCAAAAAATAGGCAAAAAAGAAATGTATTCTAATTTTAAAAGTCGAGGCCTAAATCTTATGTGATCCATATTTAAGAACAATTTGAAGACATTAAAGCGGGGATATCAAAATTTCCAATTTAAAAAAAAAAAAAGTTGTTCAGAGGTTCACTGATTGCGATTTATTTAAAATGTATGTGATTTAGTTCTGTTTCACCAAAATTTAGTTCAGAATACGATTCAGTTAAAAAAAAAAATCTTTAGCTATATTTTCGTATTAGGGCTGCTTGAGACTTAAAATAATTGTTGCATCATCTTTGTGGCGCTATTATATAAAATACTTTCTTTGTCTAGTTTTTCACTTCCGTAGGATTTCATTTCCTTATTCCGTTTACACCCCATTATCTTGTCATTAACATCCACTCCATCAAAAATTATACCGCTCAGTTTTAACTGCAAACTGTTTGTGGGATTGTTTTCACAAAAGAGAATACAGTTGTGCACGCATAAATGCGTCAATAAATATGATACATTTTTAAATTCGGATTAATTTTTATTTAAAATATTATATTTTGATAAGAGTTATTCTAGCTCGAGGTGATTTATCTTTACTAATTACAACCATGACGTTCTCATAGAATAATTTTCAAGAAAATTATTTTTCTGTTATAAATTTATTTAAGTTGGTTATTTTTTTGTACGACTTAGTCGACACGGTTTTCGATCTCGTCAAGATCTTGGCAAGACTATTGAGAGTGATAAATTCGGTTAAATGCCGAATATTTTATACCCTCCAACACGTTAAAAACTAAAGAAAGTGGTCCACTGCTGCTGATTTTATCTGAAACTTCCTCTGTAACTTTTTTTTGGAAAATATGGATCAAAATTTTGGAAATCTTTTGTAAATTATGGGAAAATATTTGTTTTTCAAATCCTTAAAAACGCAATTTTGATCCATTGATGCTGATCTGCATATTTGGACCAAAATCGCGATTTTCTACTTTTTTAATATTTTTTTAACATAGCATACTAAACATTTTAAAATGTTAAGGTTATTTTTAAAACTAAAAATAAATTTTTATGTTCAAACCATTAGTACCTGTGGACCAAAATCGCGACCTCGGATTTTTTTCAATTATTTTTCCGATAAAGTACGCAAAACTTCCTAATTTTTTGGCCAAATTTTGCATAAACATTCACACATGAGTTTTGGTTGAAAACGTAGTATTTTTAACTTTTTTTCATAAGTTCTTCCACTTTATCGAGTTTCCCATTATGGTAAAGAAAAATTACATTTAAAAAAACCCAAAAAACATTGTTTAAATGCGCCTGCTATAATGCGATCCCTCAAATGAATAACTTTTGGTTGAATCAAAAACATTTGTTATCTTTTTATGTAATTTTGAATGTTCTGAGTTGTAGATACAGTCATCTTTGTGTCACAATTTGTCCATTATCGCCATTTCAACAGACAACATGGGTATTGGAACACGGGTCCAAAAAATGACACAGAGGTGAATGTATCTACAACATACATCTTGTTGACAAGGAAATCTCAAAAAAAAATTTACATTCAAAATAACATAAAAATACAAAATTTAAAATATTTCCGATACAACCACAAGTTAATCATTTAAGCGGGGAAAACATTTAAGTAGGCGCATTTAAACGATTTTTTTTTTGTTTTCTTTAAATGTATTTTTTCTTTACTATAATGGGAAACTCTATAAAGTGGGCGCATTAAAGCGGTAACTACTGTATTCTCAATTGAGAGAATCACGAATATATACGCCTTATTGGATCCCAGACTGATATTTCGAGGACGATAAACAGAATGATAAACATTTACGTTAGGGCGTTCCCGCAAATATAAACATTCAAATTTTGTGTCGGAATACCAGACGAACAATGGCCACGAAAAGGCGCATTTAAACAATGTTTTTTTTAATAAAATTTTCGTTTATAAAAGTGGCTTAATTTTAAGTGGGGCGTATTAAACGATGTATTTTCTGTTTCATCAAATGAAATTTTCGTTCATTAAAGTGAGGAAATCTATTAAGTGGGGCGCATTTAAGCGGTAGCTACTGTAATCTCAATTTAATACACATATTTTTAAACATTGTTTCTTCTTTAATTTGGGACAGAATTTTTGTTTTTTGTTGCCACATAAATATGATGAATTCAATAAGAAAAAAAAAATTGTATATGTTTTATTCTTGTGCGTCAGTGGCAATTATATTTTTTTATAAATAAACGTTGGCAGCAGAAAAAAAATAAAAAACAACAGATTTAAGGCAAAATGTAAAAATAAATATATACGTACATAACGAGCAGCGAATAACAAAAAAGTTTAAAATTAGTTAAATGTTTACAGTGGACTTAAACATGTAAGAGATTCAAATGTTTTTTTCATTTGACGATTTTAATTAAATTAAAAATCATTTTTTTTTTAAATACAAGTTAAACAGATTTTAACACATTTTTAAAAAAAAATATTCAACAACTGAAAAATTTATAAAAAAAAAAACAAAATCTCCGAATTTTTATTTACTTTTGAATTTAAATTCTTAAACAATGTTGTGTCAAAAAATATCTCATCTCTTATAGACGCCCGGTAAACTAGTTGATAACGTACTTGCCTAAGACTGTTGGGGTCGTGGGTTCGATTCTCACCAGAAACCTTTGTGTTACATTTAAGTTTTTCACTTTATATTTTGCATCAGTTCTAAAGCACAGTTGTAGGCTGATATTTGAAAATTAACTTAATATAAATACAAATAACTGCTGGCCTCGCTAATGTAACTTGGGGTATTAAATATTCTTGACGGCATGTCATAGCTGTGAAAACCTTAATCTTCGCCACTGTTCCTCATCAGCACTGACAACAATACCAAACCAACAATGACTATGATAACGACAGAGATTAATGAACAACGCATTTAGTTAATTTTGATGACTGCAAAACTACAAAGTCCAATAAGAGCGACCATTATAAAACCAATGAGACCATTGTTTTTCTGTTAGTCGTTTAGGTGGTTGGTTGGGTTCGTTCGTTAGTTGGTTGGAAATTGTGAACAATTTTTTTAATGCATGATTTTTTTATCCTTTTTTTTGCATACACTGAAAATAAAATCAGTGACATATCGAGAGAAAAACGAAATATTTTTAAAAAGGGAAATGATTCAGAATCTGATACTTTTTATATAGGAAAAATATATAAGAACCTGAGACTCTTTCAATAGGAAAAATGTTTCAGAATCTGTGCCTTTTTCTAGGAAAATTGTCTCAGAATCTGGGACTTTTTCTATAGGAAAAATGTCTCAGAATCTGAGACTGTCTCAGAATCTAAGACTTTTCTATTGGGAAAATATCTCGAAATCTGAGACTTTTTCTATAAGAAGAATGTCTCAGAATCGGAGACTTTTTCTATAGAAAAAATTTTTCAGAATCTGAGACTTTTTCTATGGAAAAAATGTATCAGAATCTGAGACTTTTTCTATAGAAAAAATGTATCAGAATCTGAGACCTTTTCTATAGAAAAAATGTCTCCGAATCTGAAAATTTTGCTATAGAAAAAATGTCTCAGAATCTGAGATTTTTCTTTAGGAAAAATGTCTCAGAATCTGTGACTTTTTCTATAAGAAAAATGTCTCAGATTCAGAAAGGTTTTCTATACGAAAAATGTCTCAGAATCTGAGACTTTTTCTTCGAAATCTGAGTCTTTTTCTAACGGAAAATTGTTTGACAGAATCTTTCTTTTCAGTGTAAAGTCCAGACACACAAAATTTTAAAACTTTTATTTTTTTTAGTTGCACATTATTATACTGCTGATGTTGTCAAATTTAATTGTATATAGTCCTTAGAGTAATGAATGAATGAGTCTTTAAAAAATTCGGATATTTTTTTTTTTTGTTTTTTTCGGTGGATTTTGTATAGATATGTAAAAGGCAAAAACTAAATAAAACTGGCAAATGGGATTTTATTGTTAGCTAGCAGTTTTTCCAACAATTTTTATAATGCAAATTTGTTACTTTGTTTACTAGAGTTTAATGTTGGTTCATTAAACCATAATAAACGCTAGTGGAAATTTTTTAAGTAACAGCAGGCAAGTACGAAGGAAAAGTGTATTTAAATCTAAAAATTTTGTTTAGTGACTACATCTTGTGAGACATTTTTTGTATAGAAAAATTCTCAGATTCTGAGACATTCAAAATAGCATAAAAATACAAAATTTTAAATATTTCCGATACAATCACAAGTTAATCATTTAAGCGGGGAACGGATTTAAGTAGGCGCACTTAAACGATGTTTTTTTAAATTAAAGTTTTGCTTATAAAAGTAAATAACTTTTAAGAAGGGCGTATTTAAAACACTATTTTCTATTAATCATCAATCACAACTTAATAATTTAAGCGGGGAACGGATTTAAGTAGGCGCATTTAAAAGATTTTTTTTTTATAAAATTGTTGTTTATAAAAGTAAGTAACTTTTAAGTAGGGCGTATTTTAAACAATATTTTCTGTTTCATAAAATGAAATTGTTGTTCATTAAAGTGGGGAAATCTTTTAAGTGGGGCTCATTTAGGTGGTAGCTGCTGTATTCGAAATTAAACTCACATTTTTTAACATATTTTTCTTTATTTCGGAACAGAATTTTTGTTGCCATAAAATTTAATAGGAAAAAAAATTAAGTTTTTGTGAATTTTGTTTAGAAATGTAAGAGGAAAAAACTTAATAAAACTGGCAGATAGGATTTTAATGTAAGCTAACATTTTTTCCAACAATTTTTATAAATGCAAATTTGTAACTTTGTTTACTAGAGTTAAATGTTGGTTCATTAAACCATAATAAATGCTAGTGGACATTTTTAAAGTAACAGAAGGCAAGTACAAAGGAACAGTGTCGTTAAGTCTAAAAATTTTTAAACATTTTTCGTATAGAAATATTCCCAGATTCTGAGACATTCAAAATAACATAAAAATACATAATTTAAAATGTTTCCGACGCAACCACAAGTTAATCATTTAAGCGGGGAACGGATTTAAGTAGGCGCATTTAAACGAAGTTTTTTTAAATGAAATTTTTGCCATATAAATATAATTAATTTAATAGGAAAAATTTAAGTTTTTGTGTATTTTGTATAAAAGTGTAAGAGGAAAAAACTTAATAAAACTGGCAGATAGGATTTTAATGTTAGCTAGCATTTTTTCCAACAATTTTTATAAATGCAATTTTGTTACTTTGTTTACTAGAGTTTAATGTTGGTTTTATTAAACCATAATCAACGCTAGTGGACATTTTTAAAGTAACAGCAGGCAAGTACAAAGGAACAGTGTCGTTAAATCTAAAATTTTTTAGAAATTTTTCGTATAGAAATATTCCCAGATTCTGAGACATTTAAAATAACATAAAAATTCATAATTTAAAACGTTTCCGATACAACCACAAGTTAATCATTTAAGCGGGGAACGGATTTAAGTAGGCGCTTTTAAACGAAGTTTTTTTAATGAAATGTTTGTTTAAGTTACTTTTAAGTAGGGCTGTTAATCATCAATCACAAGTTAATAATTTAAGCGGGGAACGGATTTAAGTAGGCGCATTTAAACTGTGTTTTTTTAAATAAATTTTTGCTTATAAAATTAAGTAATTTTTAAGTAGGGCGTATTTAAAATACTATTTTCTGTTTTATCAAATGAAATTTTCGTTCATTAAAGTGGAAAAATCTTTTAAGTGGGCGCATTTAGGCGGTAGCTACTGTATTCTCAATTTAACACATATTTTTTTAACATGGTTTTTCTTTATTTCGGAACAGAACTTTTGTTTTTTGTTGCCATATAAATATAATAAATTTAATAGGAAAAAAAATAAGTTTTTGTGTATTTTGTATAAAAGTATAAGAGGAAAAAACTTAATAAAACTGGCAGATAAGATTTTAATGTAAGCTAACATTTTTTCCAACAATTTTTATAAATTCAAATTTGTTACTTTGTTTACTGGAGTTTAATGTTGGTTAATTAAACCATAATCAATGCTAGTGGACATTTTTAAAGAAACAGCGGGCAAGTACAAAGGAACAGTGTCGTTAAATCTAAAAATTTTGAGACATTTTTCGTATAAAAATATTTCCAGATTCTGAGACATTCAAATTAACATAAAAATACATAATTTAAAATGTTTCCGATACAACCACAAGTTAATCATTTAAGCGGGGAACGGATTTAAGTAGGCGCATTTAAACGAAGTTTTTTAAATGAAATTTTTGCTTATAAAAGTAAGTTACTTTTAAGTAGGGATTATTTAAACAATATTTTCTGTTAATCATCAATCACAAGTTAATAATTTAAGAGGGACACGGATTTAAGTAGGCGCATTTAAACTGTGTTTTTTTAAATAAATTATTGCTTATAAAAGTAGTTTTCAAGTAGGGCGTATTTAAAACACTATTTGCTGTTTCATCAAATGAAATTGTCGTTCATTAAAGTGGAGAAATCTTTTAAGTGGGGCGCATTTAGGCGGTAGCTACTGTATTCTCAATTTAACACATATTTTTTAACATTGTTTTTCTTTATTTCGGAACAGAATTTATTTTTTTTTGTTGCCATATAAATTTAATAGGAAAACAATGGAAGTTTTTGTCAATTTTGTATAGAAATGTAAGAGAAAAAAACTTAATAAAACTTGCAGATAGGATTTTAATGTAAGCTAACATTTTTTCCAACAATTTTTATAAATGCAAATTTGTGACTTTGTTTACTAGAGTTTAATGTTGGTTCATTAAACCATAATCAATGCTAGTGGACATTTTTAAAGTAACAGAATGCAAGTACAAAGGAACAGTGTCGTTAAATCTAAAAATTTTGAGACATTTTTCGTATAAAAATATTTCCAGATTCTGAGACATTCAAATTAACATAAAAATACATAATTTAAAATGTTTCCGATACAACCACAAGTTAATCATTTAAGCGGGGAACTGATTTAAGTAGGCGCATTTAAACGATGTTTTTTTTTAATGAAATTTTTGTTTATAAAAGTAATTTACTTTTAAGTAGGGCTTATTTAAAACACAATTTTCTATTTTTCATCAATCACAAGTTAATCATTTAAGCGGGGAACGGATTTAAGTAGGCGCATTTAAATTATGTTTTTGAATGAAATGTTTGTTTATAAAAGTAAGTAACTTTTAAGTAGGGCGTATTTAAAACAATATTTTCAATTTCATCAAATGAAAATGTCCTTCATAAAAGTGCTGAAATTTTTTAAGTGGGGTGCATTTAGGCGGTAGATACTGTATTCTCAATTTAACACAACTTTTTTAACACCGTTTTTCTTTATTTCGGGACAGAACTTTTGTTGCCATATAAATATAATTTATTTAATATGAAAAAAAAATTAAGTTTTTGTGTATTTTGTATAAAAGTGTAAGAGGAAAAAACTTAATAAAACTGGCAGATAGGACTTTAATGTAAGCTAACATTTTTTCCAACAATTTTTATAAATGCAAATTTGTGACTTTGTTTACTAGAGTTTAATGTTGGTTCGTTAAATTGAAGTAACAGCAGGCAAGTACAAAGGAACCGTGTCGTTAAATCTAAAATTTTTGGGACATTTTTCGTATTGAAATGTTCCCAGATTCTGAGACATTCAAAATAACACAAAAATACGAAATTTAAAATGCTTCCGATAGAACCCCAAGTTAATCATTCACGCGGGGAACGGATTTAATTAGGCGCATTTAAACGATTTTTTTAAATAAATTGTTTGCTTATTAAGGTAAGTAACTATTAAGAAGGGCGTATTTAAAACACTATTTTCTGTTAATCATCAATCACAAGTTAATCATTTAAGCGGGGAACGGATTTAAGTTGGCGCATTAAAACAATGTTTTTTTAATGAAATTTTTGTTGAAAAAAGTATGTCCTATTTTAAACAATATTTTCTATTTCATAAAATAAAAATTGTCGCTCATTAAAGTGTTGAAATCTTTGAAGTGGGGCGCATTTAGTGAGTAGAGTAAATGATGTTTTTTTTAATGAAATTGTTGCTTATAAAAGAAAGTAACTTTTAAATAGGCCGTATTTAATACAACAATTTTCTGTTAAACATCAATACCAAGTTAATCATTTAAGCGGGGAGCAGATTTAAGTAGGCGCATTTAAACGATGTTTTTTTTAAATGAGTTTCTTGCTTATAAAATGAATTGACGATCATTAAAGTGGGGAAATCTTTTAAGTAGGGGGCGCATTTAGGCGGTAGCCACTGTATTCTCAATTTAACACCCATTTTTTAACACTGTTTTTCTTTATTTCACAACAGAATTTTTGTTTTTTTGTTGCCATATAAATGTGATAAATTTAATAGGAAAAAAAATGTAATTTTTATTTTTGTGCATCGGTGACAATAATATTTTTTTCTATAAATGCGACATTTTTCGTACAGAAAAATTCTTAGATTCTGAAACATTTTTCATATAGAAAAATTTTTAGATTCTGAGGCATTTTCTCCTATAGAAAAATTCTCAGATTTTGAGACATTTTTCATATAGAAAAATTCTCAGATTCTGAGACATTTTTCATATAGAAAAATTCTCAGATGCTGAGACCTTTTTTAGTAATTTAGAATGTTCAAAAATTTTCGAGGCGTCCTTGTCAAAAAGATGTGAGTTGTAGATACAGTCTCTGTGTCGTATTTTATCCATGATCGTTGTTTCAACAGACAACTTGGATATTAGGACACGGGTAAAGTCCGTCCGTGGGACATTCATAAAGTCCGTGGGTCTGTTGAAATTGCGATCATGGGCATAACATTACACGGAGATGAGTGATTCTACAACATACATCTTGTTGGTACAAGAAAACCTCGAAAAAATGTTTAAATTTAAAATAACATAAAAATGCAACAAAAAGTTAATCATTTAAGCGGGCCACTGATTTAAGTAGGCGCATTTTAACGGTGTGTTTTTTTAAATGAAATTTTTGTTTATAAAATTAATTAACTTTTAAGTAGGGCGTATTTAAGCACCTAAACGATACATTTTTTGTTTGATCAAATGTAATTTTCGTTTATTAAAGTGGGGAAATCTTTTAAGTGGGCGCATTTAGGCGGTAGCTACTGCATTCTCAATTTAACACACAATTTTTAAACATTGTTTTTCTTTTATTCGGTACAGAATTTTTGTTTTTTGTTGCCACATAAATATGTGTAAGAAAAATATATAAATATGTAAAATTGCGATCATGGGCAAAATATGACACAGAGATGAGTGATTCTACAACATATATCTTGTAGACAAGAAAACCTCGAAAAAATTTTACATTCAAAATAACATAAAAATACAAAATTTAAAATGTTTCCGATTCAACCACAAATTAATCATTTAAGCGGGGAACGTATTTAAAGAGGCGCATTTAAACGATGTTTTTTTTTAATAAAATTTTTGTTTATAGAAGTAAGTAACTTTTAAGTGGGGCGCATTTAAGCATTTAAACAATGCGTTTTCAATGAAATTTTCGTTCATTTAAGTTGGGAAATCTTTTAAGTGGAGCGCATTTAAGCGGTAGCTATGGTATTCTCAATTTAACATGAAAAATTAGCATTGTTTTTTTATTTCGGAACAGATTTTTTTGTTGCCATATAAATATAATAAATTTAATGTAAGTTTTATTCTTTGCATCGGTGACAATAATATTTTTTTTTTATAAATGCGACATTTTTCGTATAGAAAAATTCTCAGATTTTGAGACATTTTTCGTATGGAAATATTTTGAGATCTGAGATATTTTTCAAATAGAAAAATTCTCAGATTCTGATATATTTTTCCATATGAAAAATATCTCAGAATGTCGTATAGAAAAATTCTCAGATTCTAAAACATTTTTCTTCTAGAAAAATTCTCAGATTCTGGAATATTTTTACATAATAATTTAATTTTTATTCTTAAATCTTAACAATCAGTAACCCAGACATATTTTATTTACAAAACAACAAGAACTTACTAACAATAAAAAATAACCCCAAACAACAATAGCAGTCATAATTGAAATGATGCACTTGGTGCATGCAACACTTGAAACAATCAAACAAACAAACAATAAAAAGTTCAATGTTCATATAAAACATGTTTAAGTGTTAAAACCTCTAAAAAAAACAACGAATTGAAAATAAACAATAACGGAAAAGGAACGAAAAATAATAAAAAAATTGTTAAAAACTTTTTCTTCCACAAGTTGTTTTTCTGGGTAATACGAATAAAAACAAAAACAGAAAATGAAAACTTTCCACAACGAAATAAAATCTTATTTAAAAACTGCAGTAACAATAAACAGAACACCAGCAGCAGTATAGCACAAACACCAGCAACAACAGAATTTGTGGGATAATTTAATTAAACCAGGCGGAAGTAATTGCGTAAAAAGTATGAAGAGCAACACAAAAAAAAAGTAACAAAAAACTTATAAACAAATTGCAGCAGGAATATCATCACTGAAATTAACGCAAATGCACATGAATATTTAACAAGTAAAAAAATGTTAAATTAAACTACAACGAATTTTTAACTACCCTTCACAATGAACAAAACTTTTTTAAAATCGTTCGACCGATTTTGAAAATTTTTTGCCGGGCGCCACGGGTTAATTTCATCCGATTGGGCTCTAATTTGTACCACGTAATGTTTAGATCTAAGAAAACGAAAACTGCCTGGACACTTGGAAAAATAAAAATTTGGGGACAAAAATGTCACTCTACTCCACATAGTCTTTCGAAGTAGGCGTGTTTTCAATAGACAGACAAAAGGAACGACATCGTTTAATTGTGTTAAAATCGATCGGAATGATAAGTAAATATTATATCATAGGGTCCTTAACCGATATTTCGTGTTACAAACGAAATAAAAAAGTCTAAATACGCTAAACTATGTGAACTTCGTTTATACCCAGCAAAAACTTCGCTTACCAAGTAATTAAATAAAGGGGTTAGCAAAAATATGAGTAATTAATTACCTCCCAATTTCAATGTTAATTACTTTAACACGGTGATGTCATTGGAGGTAACCACATTTTGCCTTTTTTGGCGCAACGTAATGCTAATGGTAATTAGTAGTATTCAAAGCTTTTTCCTTGTAAGCGAGGCAGGAAGGGGTACCAATTACCAAGTTTTTGCTGGGTACCCTTCACATTGTGAGTGTATAAACAAATGTATGTGTTTGCTAATGATTGCTGCATACAAAACAAACACACACATATGGTTTGGAAAAATCTGCAAATACCACCAACACTGTTACATTGTTTTTCAAGTGTTTCATGCAGTGGTTAAAGTTAAATAAAGAAATCTCATATTTTTTTTTTTGTTTTCAACCAATGATTCAATGCAACATAATACATACAATAAAGGATGAGGAAACTCTTTGTATACACTTTTTTGAAAAAAAAAAAACCCAAAAAAATTTAAACCTGAGAAGCAAACTTTTTTTATACCCTACACTTGGTGGTAGAGGATATTTAAAAGTTTGTCATTTCATTTGTTACACCTTTTAATATTGATCTAGGATGCCCATAAAGTGTATACATTTATGATCCCCTATCGATTCAAAGAAAATCTATCGATGTCTGTTGAAAACACTCTAATTTTGAAAGACAACTTGGAGGCTTCTGAAACCTGGCATAAACAGTGGTTGTCAATTAATTAGAAACGTTTCTATATTATAATACTCAACTTTATTATTATAAAACGAGTATAATTTAAAAAAATATTGTGTGGGTAACTTATAAAGCTTGAATTTGAGTTTGATAGCGACCCGATTGAGTAAATAATAAATGTGATACGAGGGTCGATCTGGAAAATAAAATTATTTATAGACATTTTTCAGAAAATTTTTTAAAAATATTTCTAAGTCGATTTTTTCTAAGTTTCAACATTGAAAATATATTAAATTACACCGCTCAACAAATCGAAGGTTTTTGGCTCCGGTTTGAAGTTTGATATAAAATTTTTAAAGATTTTGACTCGCTGATTCCAAATTCGTGCTCCAAATTTTTCCATCACGTCTAGAATTTTAATTATTCGCGGTTGAAAATGCGAAAAGACGCGATTTTTGCCTTTTTTGAAAGCCTGCACAGCAGCCGCTGGGTGGAATAAAAATCAGGTATAAAGCGTGAGAGCAGAATTGAACTATGATCTCAAAAATATGATCAAAAAAATTTCAAGTTGTTGCACTATTATTGGCCAAACATGCATTTTAAAAAAACACTGTCAAAAAAATTAGAAAAAGCACCATTTTTAAAAGGCTCTAATACAATAACCAGATGATCAATCTTTACTGTGATGAGCTCAAAATTTAGGCAAAAGTTCATTCTTTCTTATTGACTTTTAAACCCATTAAATATATCTTCCGGTGTATGCGAAAAATAACACAGAAATCTTAAATTTGTAAAATATTTATTTTTTTTAGTTTTTCTTTGAAAAATATCAAAAAAAACTAAGGTATCTACCTTACCTTTTTTACAAAAATGGTAATTTTAACAGTATCATTTTAAAACGCAAGTAAAGCCCAACCAAACGTAATAATTTGAAAAAAATTGTGTTCTATGTTTTAGACCATAGACAAATTATACTTTTGCGCTTTATACCAGATTTGTATTCCACTGAATGGCTGCTGTGCAGGCTTTCAAATTATGCAAAAATCGTCATTTTTCGCATTTTCAACCGTAAATAACTAAAAATCTGGACGTGATGGGAAAATTTGGAGAACAGATTTGGAATCAGGAGACCAAAGTCTACTAAAATTGATCATCAGAATTCAAACCGGAAAATGAGTGTTGAGCGGTGTTATCCAATAGTTTTTATTCAGTTATCAACGAATTTTTTCAATAACCCAAATAAAACAAGTGAGATTGTTAAATTCGGCTGTGCCGAATCTTGTATATTCTCCAACATGTAAACAAGCAAAAAAAAATATTTACAACAAATTTCAGAGGCGAGGTTTTTTTGAGTGGGGGGGACACCCTTGCCCTTGCGATAAATGTTGATAAATAGATTAATTATTGTTTTACCACTTTATTAATTCAATTCCGTCATTAAGTTAAATATTTCTTTTTAACACACGCCCCGAAAAGGGGCGGGCAAAAAAATTGACTTTTCTGATCCCTTGGTCCAAATACAGATCGATGAACTTCATAAGACTTACAAATGTTTCATTTACTGAACAAATATACAAAATAGCATGTAAGAAAAAATATTTTCTGGGGTAGTTTTAGTTCTTCAAAGGGGAAATTTTGAAGAACTAAAACTAAGACATATATACTAAAACTATTCTATGACCATAAGACATATTCGTGCCAAACTTCAGGAGTATAGATCTTTTATATTGGACTGTATCGTGCATTCCACAGACAGGCGGACGGATAGACGGACGGACGGACATCGCAAGAATGTCTTGGAATCGATCACTGATCAATAATATATACTTTGTGCGGTCTTAGGCCGATATTTTGATGCGTTACACACGGAATGACAAAGTGAGTATACCCCCATACTGTAGCTGGAGGGTATAAAAATAAAAAATGCAGTATAAAAATAAAAAATGCAGTGGTATTATTGACCAAAAATTTGTTTGACCACCAATTTTTTGTAAACAAAGAAAATATGTTATTGTTTAGTAATATTAGCACTATGGGGGATTTTAGAGGATTGATAGAGGGTTTTGTTTCTTAAAAATATTAAGTAAATGAATGAAAATGATCAGATAGAGGGTTTTGAGTTTTAATAAAAATGAATTATGATTTCATTTACGACATAGATAAATTTTAACGCAATTAATTAATAATAACGGCTTATAAATAATTTCGAAATCGCGGTTTTGGTCCACAGGTGCGGATTTTTAAGACAAAAATTATTTTTTTTTTTGCAAAATTCGTCTCAAAAGTTATTAAACTGTTGAGTATGTTATGTAAAAAATAGTAAAAAAATTAAAAACGCGATTTTGGTCCACAGATGCTGAACAGCATCGGGATTTTTAAGATTAAATTTTTTGTTTCGTAATGTTTACAAGACACCCAAATTGTGAGCCATATATTCCAAAAAAGTCAAACAAAAATTTTCAGAAAAAATTACCATCGGTGGACGGACCAAAATCGTGGTTTTGCAGTTTTGTTGACAAATTCATGTGCAGCATGCAAAAATTAGTATGAAAACATGTAATGCATGAATTATTCAAAAAAAAATATTTATAAATTACTTATTTGAAAAGATAGAGGGTTTTGCATTCAGAAAAATTAATTGTGTAAGAGATAGAAAAACCAAAAATGCAAATAAAATAGCAAAAAAAAATATTTTTGTTCTGAATTTTACACCATAGATGAGGGCCGTTTTACTAAATATTTTGCCATCAAAAAGTAATTTTCGTGAAAATGGAAGATAGAGGGTTTTGAATATAGGCCCCCGATATATATTATTGATCAGTGATCGATTCTTAGACATTTTAGGGATGTCCGTCTGTCTGTGGAAGATACAATACAGTCCAACATAAAAGAGGTAGACTCCTGAAGTTTGGCACAAATATATCTTATGTGTAGGCTGGTTAAGTTCGGATATGTTGAAAATCGGACCAGGGGGGAAAAAGTTCCCACTTGAGGAACTACAGCAACATCTAAAAAACGCAATTTTTTACAGGTTTTTTTATACTTTTGTTAAGCAAATGACACATTTTAGGGTTGGAAGAAGTTGTAAGTCCTGCGCTTGAACCCCGGGCATAAGCACTTTTTTTCGGCCCGCCCCCTTTTGTGGGCGTGGATATTAAAAAATTATTTAAATAATGATAACATTGTATTACTTAAGTGCAAAAAGCATAATAAATGATTTTGAAAACATTAACAACAAGAGGAAAGCGTCCCCCTATGAGCACCAACGACCCCCTCCCCCTAGGGTATAAAAGATTTGGCACAGCCGAATTTTATACTCTTACTTGTTTAAATTTTTAATGTTTGAACTTAGAAAAAATCGACTTTATTTTGAATATGAATTTGGGCCTTTAAAAAAGACGTGTTTCTTTTATTTTTCCTGATGTACAAAATAAAACCAATTCCATAAAGATCGGCGGGTGACACTAGGAAGACTTCCCTTGTTAGATGTTATGAGCAAGTAAAATTTTACTTTGTTGTTAAAATCTAAGAGTTTTTCTATACGAAAAATGTGTTAAAATTGGAGAATTTTTCTAAACGAAAAATGTTTCAGAATTTCAGAATTTTCCTGTGCGAAAAATATCTCTGAATTGAAATTTTAAAATTGGAACAATGTGTTAAAATTGGAGAGATTTTCTAAACAAAAAGTGTCACAGAATTTCAGAATTTTCCTTTGCGAAAAATATCTCAGAATTGAAATTTTTTTATTTACGAAAAAGTGCTCAGAATTTGAGAAATTTTTTTTTGTGAAAATGTCTTACAATCTGAGAATTTATCTTCACAAAAAGCGTCACAGAATTTGAGAATTTTAAAATACTAGAATTGTTTCAGAATTTAAAAATTTTTGAGTCTGATATTTTTCCTATACGAAAAATAGCTCAGAATCTGAGAGTTTTCAATACAAAAAAATTCTCAGAATCTGAGTTTTTTTCTGTAGAAAAAATGTCTAAGAATCTGAGATATTTTCTGTACAAAAAAAATGCCCCAGAATTAAAGAATTTTTGTATACAAAAAATGTCTTAGAATCTTAAAATTATTCTATTGGAAAATATTTCTAAAGGCATTGTAAAGTCGACTTTGCTTAAAAACATTTTTGTTACATCTTGATAAAACCTGTAGTCTAAGTAACAAAGAAAAAAGTACTATTTGACCGGATTTTTTTACATTTTACATAATACATGTTTTTTTTTTAATTTCCAGTTTAACTTTGTTAACTAAAGCATTGGGTTTTTGTGTTTTTATAGCTTTACCTATATTACATTTGCAAATTGTTAAAAAAAAAATACCTTAAAAAGTAAAGCATACCTTTAGGAGCTTTCTTTGGCAACTGTGGTTAGCATATTTTACGGAAATTTTAAATTTATATATCTTTTATTTATAGTTGTTTGTTTGTATTTTATTTTTATACTGTGTTTTTTTATATATATATTTTTTGTTATTCTATAGAATATTAATTTTTTTTCTATTTTTATCTTGTTTTTACTTATGTATATTGAAGTGCACTTGGCGCTTTAGCATTCTTAAGAGTAGCACTTGGGTTTCGACTTGAACAGCCTTATCTGTTTCCTTTTGTAAACAACAAAACAGTGAAAAAAAAGGCAAAAGAAACTAGAATACTTGTATGTTTTGTAAAAGGGCCTATGTGACATAAATTTAGAAATTATAGCAATAAGTCTAAAATTCTATGTTGGATTTAAATTTTAAAATTTTTTTACAATGTTTGTAAAATATTTTCTTGTAAACCCTTTTCTTACACTAAAACACAAAAAAAATAATTCTAAATGGTTGCTGCTTCTTTGTTTCCAATTTTGAACAAGGAAATATTTTGTTATATAACCCCTTTTTCACCTTTTGCACTCAATTATTGAATAAAAAAAAAACTTTTTTAAGGAAATAAGACTCTTTTTTCTCAAAGAAAATATACATTTATCTAGTTTTTCCACCGCATTTGTTAAGTTATTAAAGAGATGTTAAATAAATTATGTAGAGTTTTCTTTGGGATTCTGTTTTGCCGTACTAAGTTTTTTTAAAACTTTTGCAATGTGTTTATAATTTGAAAGAAATTTTTATTTTACTAATGAATAGTATGAAGATGGTTAAAATAAACTTATTATCAAAATTTATTATTTTGGTAAAACGAAAATATTTATAAATTTTTTTAATAACATTTCAATAAAAATCTAAAAAAATATATTTTCGATTTTGTGTTATCTACAAATTAAGATTAATTAAACGATTAGGATCATTTTCTATAGAAATTTTTTTTATTGTCAGTAGATTGATTTCAGACAGTTTCTGTAAAAAAACTTTAAAACAAATAAAAAAGTTAAATTCGACCTGGACGAACCCATGAATACCATTCATAATGCCCAAAACTTCTTGTATACAAAAGCAAAAACAGTATAACTTTTTAACGGTTTTGGGTCTTCCATTGGGGGAATTGGGCTTTGGTTTCGATGTCATAACCGCATGCCCATGAATCTGACTCAAATATAACACTTTTAAGTAGACAAAATCATCATTGACATCGTTAAACAGTCTCAGAATGATGCTTAAGCGAAGGTTCTTCTGATCAAAATTAAGCAAAAATCGCTGAGCAAAAACTACTATGCCGTAATTAATACTACTATATAGTTTAAACTGTTAATACATGTTCGGGACGAGTGTATCAACATTAAATAAAAGATGAATCGACTAAGAATATCACTCGAAAACCCGAAATTCACCATAATATGGTGAATTTGAAAAAATAGTCAATTAAAAAAAAAAACAAGTGATAGTGTTAAATTCGGCTGTGCCAAATCTATAATACCCTCCAACATATAAAAAAAATTACAAAAAAAAATGGAGGGGCGTTTTTTTTTGGAGGGGGGTCAGACGGGGTCAGACGGGGTCATTGGGGGACACATAAACCCATGCAGTAAATGTTTAAAAATTCAATTATTATGCTTTTTGAGCTTAAGTTATAAAATTTTATCATTATTTAAAACATTTTTAATATCCACGCCCACAAAAGGGGGGCGGGCAAAAAAAATATTTTTTTTATTTCTTAAGTCCAATAGCAGAACCTTGAACTTTTTCTGACATCAAATTGTTTCATTTGCTTATCAAATTGTTTCATTTGCTTCAGAGGCTAGTTAAGTTCTTCAAGGGGGAACTTTTTCCCCCTGGTCCGATTTTGCCCATTTACGAACTTAAACTGCCTAGGACCAAAAGACATAATCCTGCCAAACCTAACGAGTCTTTCTCTTTTATTTTGGACTGCATCGTGTCTTATACAGACGGACGGACGGACGGACATTCTAGAAAAGTCTTAGAATCGATCATAGATCAATAATATACATACTTAATGGGGTCCCCGACCGATATTTCGATTCGTTACAAACGGAATGACAAAGTGAGTATATCCCCCATACTGTAGTTGGAGTGTATACAAAAAGTCTAAAAATTGTTTAAAACGATTTTTTTTAGAGTAAAATTTTTTTTGAGTGACAAAACATTTTTGTTATATATTTAGGTGGCTAAAAAAAAAAATTGCAAATACTTATGTACACTCAAAAAAAAAACTGGTAAAACGCTTGGTAAATGCCTTGTAATCCCGTTCTACCAATAGTTAACAATTTTCCTTGTTTTTTAACAAAAAATCTTGTACTTTGCTCAAACGAGACTACAGTTTTATTGGTAATTTTACAAATTTATTTTCGTAATTGTATTCTACCATTTTGAAAGGTTATTTTACAAAAAAAAAAACTGCAATTTTACAACAAAATTTTTATTACGAGGATTCTAGTTGATTTACAAAAAAACTGTTATGTTACAAAAATTATGTTTAAAGAGGATTTATGTTGTTTAACAAAAGAAAAACTATTTTATTTTTTTTGTAAATTTTCTATTTTATTTAAAAAAATTTTCAAGGCCAGGACAATTTTTTTATACCCTCCACTCTAGTGATAGAGGGTATATATAAGTTTGTCATTCCGTTTGTAACACATCGAGATATTGGTCTAGGACCCCATAAAGTATATATATTCATGATCCTCGATCGATTTTAAGTCGATCTAGCGATGTCTGTCCGTCTGTCTGTCCGTAGAAAACACGCAAAAGAGTAAATTTCGGCAAGGGTATTTCGCGAATTTACGAGATAAAAACCACGATAACTTTTGAAAGACAATAATGAGACTGCTGAAGCTTGACATGTATCTTTGCCGTTCCCTAGGTCTGTTTGGTATTAAATTTCAGCTCAATCAGTCGAGTGGTTCAAAAGTTATAAGCAAAACCCTGAATTTCAGATTAGTTTTATCTTAAATGCCACGTGTTTAAACAAGTTTTAAAAGCATTGGTGGTAACTTAGCAATGCTTTGCAAACTTGTTTAGTTTAAAAGCAATGGTTTTTAAATTTGTTTAGTTTTAAAAGCATACGTAACTTAAAAATAACACTCGACAAAAATTTTACACTCAAAAAAAATTTTACACTCAAAAAAATTTTACACTACAAAAATGACAATATATATTTTGTGTACACACGTACGTGCATTCACTCAGAAATATTTTTACATTAAAAAAACATTACACTCGAAAAAAATTTTACACTCAAAAATAAAATTAGTATTTTTTTTTTTAAATGACAAAATTAGATATTTTTACTCAAAATAAAATATTTCAAAAATCAAAATTGTTAATTTTTTCACGTTAAAAAATGTACTACCCTTTAGAAAATGCATTGTGGAGGGTATTCATAGATTCGACAAAGTCGAATTTAACTTTTCTACTTGTTTTTTATTGGAAAATATTTAAAAAAAATGTTGAAAAAATTGTTAAAAATTTATTACGATGATTCTAGTTAATTAAAAAAAAAAACAGTTATTTTACAAAAATGATTTTATTACGAGGATTTTTGTTGTTTAACAAAGAATTTTTTTTTTTTGTAAATTTACCATTTTGGTTTGTAAATTTACCATTTTTTGTTGTAAGTTTACCATTTTTAAACCCTATACCACACTGTGGTACAGAGTATAATGAGTTTGTGCTGATGTTTTGTAACGACCTTTTCTGCCGGGGTATACTCAGCCTAAGTCCAGGGGTTCGTTACAAGAAATAATTACACGGATATTTTTTTTTCCTTTTAATATAAATCAGTTGTTTGAACAGAGTATGTTTATTTTTTTATTCTTTTATTTACAAAGTTTAATGTATAATTTATGTAAGTACATATATAGGTGCTGTGTTGTTCATTTGTTCCTCGTCCAGTGTATTCCTGATATCTACGGCTTCCAATGGGAATGATCGGGTTAAAGTTAATAATACCACCGTTGTTTGCTGCCAGATTACGTGAGTAGAATAATACGCTCGTGACTTGATATTTACTCCGGTCGTGACTCGCTTCCAGTGTCTACCCACTAAATAATTTGATTTGGCTCGTGACTTGAAAATCACTCCCGGGCTAAGCTACACCTGAACTATATTTAATGAGTATTAAAAATATCACTCCTTCGTGACTAGTGTAATCACTAGGGGGCTACTGTCTTCGTGACTTGTTAATCACTAAGTAAGTTATAGGGGTTACTAGGAAATGATTCCTTCGTGACTCGATAAATCACTTAGGAAAAACTAATGATCTACGGGAGCGGTTACTCCGTCGTGACTAGTTGAATCACTTGGGAATCTAGTGTACTACGGGAGAGGTTATTCCGTCGTGACTAGTTGAATCACTTGGGAATCGAACGATCTACGGGATAGGTTATTCCGTCGTGACTAGTTGAATCACTTGGGAATCTAACGATCTACGAGATAGGTTATTCCGTCGTGACTAGTTGAATCACTTGGGAATCTAACGATCTACGAGATAGGTTATTCCGTCGTGACTAGTTGAATCACTTGGGAATCTAACGATCTACGAGATAGGTTATTCCGTCGTGACTAGTTGAATCACTTGGGAATCTAACGATCTACGGGTTTATATATCTAAAAGTTAAATTGTTAGTGACTAGTAAATCACTTAAAAAAAAATATGTTGGAAACTCTGCCTTACGTTGTTTGTGACTAGTAAATCACTGATTGGGAAACTCTGACTTACGTTGCTGTTATCTCCTTCGATGATATTCCAAGACTGATCCCTGCTTTGTAATTTCCTCTGCTTTTATACTTTTCTGTTTCAAATTCAAACGCACAAGACAATGCATTTTGTTGTTGGGCTAACAGTGTTCAAATGTGCATAGAAATATTGTGTGTGTTTGTATGTATATCTGTTTGTATGTACATTCTTGGTTTAGTACAAGCAGTAAACAAATTCTTGATCTTAATTCTTTTGTATGTTGACTTATGCGTGACTATTTGTATGATTGAGTGTGCATGTACTCAAACAGGGTGTAACAATAAGTTTGACTATAAACTTGTCGTCACAGTTTGTAACTACCCGAAATATTGGTCCTAGATCCACTTTTAAGTATACCGATCGACTCAGAATCACTTTTTGATTCAATTTAGCTATGTCCGTCCGTTCGTCTGTCCGTCCGTCCGCCTGTCATGTAAACGGTGTAAACACGATACAGGTCGCAATTTGTAATCAATTGACTTAAAATTTGAAACTTAAGCCTCTTTTGACCCAAGGACGAAGCCTATTGAAATTGGAAACAATCGGTCCATATTAAGACCTAGCCCCCATACAAAGGTACTCTTTAGTTTTGACTCAAATGACTCTAATAAACGCATTATAATAGGTTTCAAAATTTGGCAGGTAATCATGTTTTATCTACACAAATCACCATTCCAAATTTTAAGGAAATCGGACCAGATATTCTTGTAGCCCCCATACAAACCACCCTCCCGATTTTCACATAAATCTCTCAAATTTCATGAAAATAGAAAATATTTAATTGAAATTCCGTTTGTGTATGTTAAACGCGTACTTTAATAACCTTATCAAATCTGATTATCATCTGACCATTTTTGGACTCAGGCCCCATGTGAAAGTTTCGCCCGATATTCAGTTAAAGCAGTTTATTATCAACAAAAAGAAGCCTATTCCAATCAAATTTGATTTGTGAGTGTTTTTTACACTTATTAAAGAGTTGACAAAATACAGATCTAATCGGTCCATGTTTGAAATTGTGATTCATTTTCCGGGAAACTCTGGTGTAGGGTATTATATGGTCGGTCTTGGCCGACTTTAACTTTCTTACTTGTTTTTTTTATTTTCCCGGTTTTAAAACAATATTTTTTACCAATAAAATTGTTTTTTTACCAATTGTTGGCGCATTCAAAATTACGCGGAAATCCTCGTGATTTTTTCGAGAATTTTACCTACCTCCTATTTTACGAGACAAGGTTTTTTTTGAGTGTATCCCAACCGTTATTCTCCTATTTGCATGAAACTTAAAATATATATAAACACCCGTGTAAAAATCGATTAGATATGATGTGATCTGTTAAGATCTGATTATATCAAGTGTATCTGATCAGATCTATTATATCCGAAATTCCTCCCCATATCCAAGATCTGGTCAGATACAATTACTGATCAGATCTACTTAGATCTTGAAATTGGGGACAAATCTGGGATATAATAGATCTGATCAGGTAAAATTTATATAATAAGATCTTAAAATATCAGTCAAGCAATTTTTACATGGGCAAGAAGAAAAGTGAAATTCGACTTGGGCATTGTACCCCCGACAATGCCCTTTTTGATTGATAGTAAATTTTCGAATATGAAAAAATTATTTTGAATAAAAAACTTGTTACACTCAAAAAATGATGTTATTAACTGTTCTTAGTCTATTTAAAAAGTTTTACGTTTTGTCGCTTTTAAAAGAAAAAACATTTGTTCAATATTCAGTTTTTTTAAATGACTATTTCTGTACTTTGTTTCAAAAATAACAACATAAAAAATAAAGACTTTCATTAGCATTTTATTTTTAAAGTTATTTTTTTTGTTCTGTAAATAAAAATAAGTGATCCTTCTTTATTTTTTAATGATTTGTGTAAGTTATTTTTTTAAAGTTGTTGGCATTTTTTAAAGAAAAGTCATTAGTTTTTATCTACCTGTGTTGGTTATTTTTTTGCAGACAAAAAATTCAAAAAATTATGTATATAAATATAAAACATGTTTGTATGAAGTGACTTTGGTACGATGTGTAATGTGTCTGGCCAGAATGTAGTTGATTGTGGGATCGATTCTCCAAAAATTTTATTACAAATTTTTTAAAATAAAATTCAATCGAAAAATTGTAAAAATAACCTACGAAATCATTAATTTTTAATGTTTTCGCAAGTAATTTTTTTGGAATTTGTTGGTAAATATAACATAATAATCAGTAATTTTTAATGTTTTCGTAGGTTATTTTTTTTCGAATACGTTGGTAAAAATTAATGAAAAAACTAAATTTTTTTAATGTTTAATGTTATTAATTTTAGAAAATTTTTTTCAACAGTAAAAAATAAATGTTAATTTTTGTTAAAACAAATGAATAATTACTGGGATGGTTTTCAATTGTTTATTCACTGGTTGGAAATGTGTTTTTCATTTGTTTTGCCTACAAAATATTTTGAGTGCATGAATGAAAAAAAAATCAGAAAAAGTATTTTGTTCTTCCTTTTTCTCATTTACCTTCTTTCATGGAGCCAGACTGATGGACGTATTTTTTTTTTAAGAAAATTTTTAAAATAATCTAGTGTTAAGGTGGCTATTCAATTTGCAATACACTCAAAAAAATAAAACTGTAAAGTTAGCAAAAAAAGCTTGTAAACCTACAAGAAAATTTGCTGATTTTGAACCCCCAATTTTTTTGGTAAAGTTAGCAAAAACGTTTTGCTAAAAATTAGTTAACTGAAATTATTTTTATTTCAACTTAGTTCAGACACATTTAAGGACCCCATTGGGTTCGGACCCGATAGGTCCAGAACCCGATGGGCCTAGACATAGTTGGGTTCCTTAAAAATCGTCATAGTTTTTAATCCAAAATTTGTGTCCGTTTCGCTCTACCTTGCTTTGTTTTTGAGATTCGTGATTTTAGAGGACCACCGGGGTTTTGAGAATTACAAAACTCGATAACTTCAAAAATATTATTTGGAGAGCTTTTGATTATTTTGCAGGTCTTGTTCTACGTGTTGAGAGCTACAAAAATGCTTTTGGACTTTTTGTTGTGTCGGCAATATTTACCGAGATATGAGCATTTTAAAATTTTCGGGAATGCTAACTTTTTTGGATCCAAAGTTAGGACCCATTAGGGTCCACACATGTGAAGAGGACCGGCGATACTATGGAGAGCTGGCTTGGTTTTCGAGATAGCGCCATTTTAAGTTTTCTGAAAATAAAAAAAATTTACCATTTTTTTTGCTAATATTAGCAAAAAAGCTTGTAAAAATTTGGTCAACTCAATTTTAAATTTAGCAAAAAAAAAATAGTTCAAATTTTGTTTAAAATTGCTAATGCGCTAAATGAAGTTTACAAGATATTTTTGCTAACATGCAAATCTCAACTAAAAAATTGCTAAAAGTTAGCTAACCAGCATTAGCAAAAAAATTAATAAATCTACTAATGTATTATTTTGAGTGTATCTTTACATCAAAGATTTTATCGACAAATAATCCTTATCATCTTTTTTGAGGTAATCTCTAAATCAAACAGAAATTTAAAATCTTATCATCACCAAGTAGATAATTTAAACTTTTAAAAAGAACTTAAAAAAAGAAGACAAGTAAAAAATAGTTAAAAAAATGTACACTTTGCTCAAAAAATAATCCGTTTGGATTAACAACAATATTAAAAACTAATTTTCTAAAGAATTCTGATGATGGAAAAATTGAAAAATCCCCATTTTCATTTCTGAAAATTACTAAATGTTTTGAAAGCATAAGGTCTATACTTATTTGTTGATAGAATATCCTAAACATAAGTACTTGTTATGTGAATTCGTAATCGAAACCATTAAAATGACCTCGAACCAAAAGTTTTTTTTTTATTTAAAAACAAAAAACTGTTAAAGATATATTCATTTACCACTCTCTGCCTCTTAACACGTAATCATATTGATAATAATTATGTTTGTTGTCCGTCCATCCATCCCGTCCATCTAGTTTATTGAGTATGAAATCGTAGTTGATGTAACATGTTTGTGGTTTTTAGCTCTGAACAAGGCACGTCAACAATATTATAACTGTGACTACAAATACTTTGTCTGTATGTGTGTTTATTTGTATGGCTGAATGTATATTTGTATGTATGTGTGTGGACGCCACATACTGTTTGTGCATGTTGAAATATACGGTCTGATCTCTGTGGCTTTTTGAGGTTCGTTTTGGTTTACATGTTGCTTTTGTTGCCAATAATGATGATAATAATGATAATGCTGCTGCTTCTGATGGTGTTGATGATAACGATGATGACGCTATTTTTGTTGCATGCATATCAATGCAACAATTATTATGGGAAAACAAAAGAGGCCTTCTTTGTGCATGCACAATTGTTGCATATTTTTGTTTTGAAAAAGCTTTGAGGAATTCTAGAATCCACAGTGCAGCTGTATTGCTACACTTAAATTAAAAAAATATGTGAATATGATTTAAATAATGGTCACAGAAATATGAATTCTAAAATGTAGGACCCAAAAAAATTTGAAAAAAGATCCCTTTAAGAATTCCGATTTTAATAGGGTAACAACCCAGTTGGCAAAGTCCTCGAGCCATCCTCAGTGATGGAGCGGTGACATGTCAGATTCACAGCTGACATCCACAAGACATCTCTATGTACTGGGTTGAGGACAGTTTCATACAAATTTTCAAAATGTCGTCACTCAAAGTCAGCAGAGGTCAGGGCTGACCTTCTGGGGACATTTCACCTAAGATTTCTTTGGGGAAATGTCTGAATAAGGTCATGCGAATTTACAAAAAATTTTCGTATTTCCTTTAGTTTTAATTTTTATCCATTTTCCTTTACAAATTATCTTTCTCATATTTAGAAAAAACTTTTCGCCTTTTTTAGTCCCAACTGGATTTGAACCTGGAACCACCAGTTTTTTAGTCCCACACCTAACTACTTGTTCCAAACTTTATTTTGAAAATTGTTTGTCTATTTTTTACTTTTATTCTACTTGTTAGATTTTGATTTTATTTTAAAAAAATCGATAATATTGCCATCTTTTTGTTGGAAATTGAAGAGTTGCCCAGATTTAAAATTCTAATTTAATATACTGCTATTCTGAAGACATTTCCTTTTAGACGTCTTAGAGGAATTGTCAACACTCTTAAAGCAAACATTCAGTGCTGACAATGTTAGGACATTTCATCAAGGATTACCTATGATTTGTCAGAACCTGAAGACATTTCCTCAAGGAATCACTGTGGAAATTTCCTCAGTGACACATTTTCCAACAGGGAAGGGCTATGATTTGTACTTTAGTACTTTTTCTATATCTTGAAATAATTGTTCTAAAATTTAGAATTTAAAATCATCCTGTGAAAAAAAAAACATTCTGACAGATGATCTTTTTAGAAAAATTCGATTCTAAGAGGTACAAAAGTTTATTTTGGTACTTTTTTGATCTCCTGAATAATGGTCAAAAATCCTGATTTTTGAAATGTGAGATTATCCATCGAAACAAAACTTTCTAACAAAAAAAAAATTGCTTGGGATTTTTTGATTCAAAGAGGATAAAAAGGGAAAAACAATTAGACTTTGGTACTTTTTCGGTTTCCTAAAATCATGGTCTTATATACTTGATATTTTAAATCATTTATAAAAAAAATAAAAAAAAGTTCTTAAAAATGTTGATTGTAAGGGTCCAATAGGGGGGAAAAATTTAAAATTTGTGTTTTTTATACCAGAAATTAATAAAAACTAGATGAAACGAAATGAGATGGAACAGGGAATGAAATGGAATAAAACGGGAAACGAAATGAAATGGAACTGGGAACGACTTGGAATAACATTTTTTTTATCAATTTTTTTTTTTACTCAAAATTTGTGTTCACTTACATTTTGAGTTCAAGATTCATTAAACAAAAATAGAAACATTTAAAAAAAAGGTTTTTAAAAATTTCTATTACATATGAACAATTCGCTGCTTTTTATAACTGTTGCATGAAAGAACACAGAATTTCAAAATTTTAAATTTTTTTCTCGTCCAAGACAAGGACATATACAGAAATTTTAAATTTTGGTTGTTAATAGGGTAAAACAATGAATAACAGTGGAGTAACATGAAATTTATTATTTATTTATTGAGATAACGACTCTAGATTTTATTTTAATTTCTTTAACGCGTGTAAAACTGAAAGGAATAAAACCAACATGGAACGAAATGAAATGGAACAGAAAATGGAAAAAGGAACGACATGAAATTATATTTTTTTACTGAACATTTTTTGCTCAAAATTTGTTAAAACTAAATTTTTTCTTCGCTCAATATTTTTTTTTACTAAAAATTATTTCACACTATTTTTTATACCCTCCAACTACTGTATGAGGGTATACTCACTTTGTCATTCAGTATCGAAATATTTGTCGGGGACCCCATACAATTTACAATTTTTACTACAAAATAATATCCTCCTAATAATGGACCCACTGTGTGTGCTATTTTTCCATTTTTTTTTTTTAATTTCCTTAAAAAAATTTTCGAAATTTTAATAAAACAAAAATAAATCTGAAATAACATGATTTTTTAAAAATTCTAAAAAATAGCACACTCAGTGGGCCCATTATTAGGAGGACACTATTTTGTAGCAAAAATTATAAACTTTTCGAATATGATAACATAAAAAAATGTCAATGGGGTAAAAGTTTAAAAACTGCATTTAAAATGCATTTTTTAAACACCAACATTTTTGCGGTTATTATATGTAAAAAAAAGACAAAAATACCCTTCTAATGTGGATAAAAACAATGAGATACGATTAGTACTTTTGAAAATATAACGGTTTAAAAACATGTCGTTTTACATGATTTTGGTATAATTTAAAAAATAAAAATTTTTATAAGGGAAACTTAAGGAAGTATTAAAAAAAATTAAAAACTAAAAATATTATTCATGCTCGGTCCATTGTAATGAAAAACTTTTTTTTGTAGCTAAAATCCTAAATTTTCCATCAAAAAAAACTTACATACCATTCGTATGCGCTATGAATTGTTAAAATGCGATAAGTAGTTTAGAAAATACAACTGCTCAAACTTACACAGATTTTGAATTTTTTTGACTTTTTTAAAAACGAAAATCGTGAATAAAATAGCGAGTTTTTCAAATATTTTCGATCTGATGGATGAAATTTGAAATTGGCTCCATAGAGTATCTGTATGAAAAAAATAACAAAAATCGGAAGACCCTCGGTCAAAAAATGCCTAAAATTACCAAATGTCTGGTGGAATGGACGATATATTATTGATCAGTGATCTATTTTAAGACATTTAAGCGATGTCCGTCCATCTGTAGTTACACGATACAGTCCAAAATAAAAGAGCTAGACTCCTCAAGTTTGGAACAGATATGTCTCATGGTCCTAGGCAGGTTAAGTTCGGAAATGGACAAAATCAATCCAGGGACCAAAACGTTCCCCCTTAAAGAACTAAACCAACCTCTTGAAAACGCACATTTTTTAAACTTTTTTTTTTTAATTTTTAATAAACAAATGAAACAAATTTATATTCGCAGAACTTCAAAGTCCTGGGTTTGGATGCACGAGCCATTAAAAAATGGCTAGTTTTTTTTGTCCGCCCCCTTTTTAGGGCGTGGATAAACAAATATTTTAAATAATAATAAAACTATAACACATTAGTGCACAACGCAGAATACAATGATCTTGTAAACATATACCGCGAGGTGCAAGGAGTCCCCCAACTATTGCCCCTCCCCCCAAAAAAACAACGCCACTGTAAATTTTTTTTAAATTTTTTCATATTGGTGGGTATAAAAGATTCGGCACAGACGAATTTAACACTATCAATTCTTTTTTTATCAAATCAAATTTTAAACCATAATTTTTTTTTATCAATACTTTGAAAGAAACGGGCTTTTGAAAAAGCGCTTTTTTTGATAATATCGACTTTTAGACAGTTGTTTAACATTTTTGTACTCGGAACCCGTAAGTCGTACGAAAAGGATTATAACAAGTGAGAGTGTAAAATTCGGCTGTGCCGAATCTTTTATAATTTTTTTTTTGTGGAGGGGGTCGGTGCTGGGAGACAACCTTCCTAGATCCAACTACAGGACTTTGAACTTCTTCTGACATAAAAAATGTTTCGTTTGCTAAGCAAAAGTACGAAAAGTCTATAAAAAAAGGCGTTTTTTCAGAGGTTGGTTTAGTTGTTAAAGGAGGAAATTTTCCCCTGTGTTCCGATTTTGCCCATCTCCGAGCTTACCAGTCTATGACCATTAGACATATTCGTGCCAAATTTCAGAAGTCTGCCTCTTTTTTTTGGACTGTATCGTGTTCTCCACAGACGAACGGACAGACAGACGGACATCGCTAGAATGTCTTAGAATCGATCACTGATCAATAATATATATACATTATGGGGTCCCTGATCGATATTTCGATGCGTTACACACGGAATGACAAAGTGAGTATACTCCCATACTGTGGTTGGAGGGTATAAAAACGATATTGTAGTTAAAATTATAAAGATTTAAAAATTTTTTAAGATTTTTTTATTTTTTCAAAATTTCAACAAAAAATTTTGAAAACAATATTTAAATGTCCTTTTTTCCTGGGAAGGACTCCATGGATTTCAAAAAGCAAAATTTTGTTTTAAAGTTTAGAATGCTCTTTTAACGCTTTTAAAATTTCAGATAGTTGTTTTTTCGTATTGTTGAGCAATAAATTTTCAAAGTTTGTAAGAGAGCCAAATATTTGATTTTTGCTAAATTTTGGCAAAAAATCAAATAGTTGGCTTTAGACAGTTCTTTTGTGTTTTTCTTTTTACCTTGAAAACGGTAAGTTGTACGCAAAAACTTTCAGTGACAATATTGATGATAAAATTATGGAAATTTAAAATTTAGAAACAAAAAAAATTTTCAAAAAGTATTAAAAAAAATGTTTAAGACAATATTGTATTGTCCTTTTCTCCTGTCAAGGACACAATGGATTTCTAAAACAATTTTTTTTTTTTTAAGTTTATAATGTCATTTTAACGTTGTTAAAATTTCAGGGAGGTGTTTTTTCGTGTTGTCTGTCAATAAATTTTCAAAGTTAAATTTTTACTTTTTTGATAAAATTTTGAAAAAAATCAAATATTTGGCTATCTAACAAACTTTGAAAATTTATTGCTCAACAATACGAAAAAACACCTATCTGAAATTTCAATAGCGTTCAAAGGACATTCTTTAATACAAAATTTTTTTTGGAAATCCATAGTGCCCTTCCCAGCTAAAAAGAAGAACATTCAAATATGGTTTTCAAAATTTTTTGTTGAAATTTAAAAAAAAAAATAAAATTATAAATTTTAAATCTTCATAATTTTATAAAAAATTATAATAATTATAATTAAGTCGGCCTAAGTGGAAATAATAGTATCTTTGGAAAGTGGCAACACCTAACATTTGTGTCTACAAAATAAAAACCATGTTCTGGCAAGGTTGCAAAATAAGTACTTAGATCAGAGTTGATGAAGGAGAGGAGGACGAATGATGATTAATAAAAAACTGAATTTATTCACCATAATGCAATTTCACCTTCTTCTGTACGAAAAAACAACAGCAACAACCACACAAGAATTGAAAAACCATGATTTAGTTGATACTTGCTTAACAGCCAACTTAGCGTATCGGTCTAGAGTGATCGTACCTAAGAGGCAGTTAATAGCAAAAACATCACAGATTCATGGGTTCAATCCTTGGCGGCTGCGATCTGTTAATAATTTTCACATATAGAATATAATTGACTATTAACTGAATAAATTTGACATTAAAAAGTTTTTCTGATGATTATAATAACTGGATTATATGAAACTAGTAAAAAACGAACCAGGATGTCTTAAAAATTTTAAGAAAAATAAATTTTTCTTTCACACCTTTCTCAATTCAAACCATATAAACAATATTGTTTTTATTTTTGTAAGTTTTTTCGGCGCTTTTTTATACGCCCATATCTTCCAAAGTATTGATAAAAAAAATGGTTTTTAATCATTTACGAAGGTCTATTAAATAAACAAAAGTTAACAAAATCGGTGATCGGTCAGTTAAATTTCCCATGGATTTGCTCATTTATAAAAAAATTTAATGTCTTCAATTAAAAAATTAATTACCTCATTAATAAATTTAATTTAATTCCTTCAATTAAAAATTTCATTGATTTAATAATTTGATTCAATTAAAAATTTCATTTATTCAATTAATACGTTTAAGTAAAAATTTAATTGATACAATTAAATTTCACATTTCGTTATTCGTGTTATATTTTTATCCCATTATTTTTATTATTATTTTTTGAACTTCAAACTTCCCAAAATTTTTTTAAGTGTAATTATCAACTACAATTCATTTTTATTATGTTTGAGTTTTGGATTTTTGGTTACATTTGGAGTTTGGCTTGCTTGAAATTCCATAGTGTTTTTGGCCAAGTATCATGTACAAACATTTGAAAGTACTTCTAACTAACTATGTGGTTTGAATTTTATTTAGTATTATCTTTATTATGTTGGCATATCAGTAGAGACACTAACTCCAAACTAGTAACTATAGCAACATATTTGTAAGACCATATTATGGGGGCATTCTCATTTTTTCGTATCATTTGTAACTCCTCGCAATATCGGTCTAGAACTCCATACAAAATATGTATTATTGTTTATTGATGGAATTTTAGTCGTTCTTGCGATGTCCGTCCTTCCGTTTAAAGTCCAAAAAACTCATAGACTCCTAAACTTTGGCAAACATATGTCTTATGGCAGATTAAATTCTTAAATTGACAAAATCGGGAATGCGAATAAATAGTCACCCATTTTAAAAATATAACAACTTTAGAAAAATTAAATTTTTTTACAGTTTTTTGTGTAGAGCACTTGAATCCTGGCGGTTAGAAAAAAAAAATATTTTTGCCCGCCCCTATTTGTGGGCGTGGATATACATATAATATTAATTTTAATAATGATAATATTTTTTTCTTAAGTACAAAAATCATAAAAAAGTAATTTGTTGAGTGCCTGGGGGTCCCCAACGTCCAACGCAACCTTCCCCCAAGCTCCCCAGCGACCATCCCCCTATGACTCCCCCGTCCAAACATTTTTTTTTTTAATTTTAAAAATTTTTTTGATTATGGAGGGTTTTTAAAGTTCGGCCAAACCAAATTTTACCCTGTCACTTGTTTTTTGTGGCTTTATTATCAAAAGGATTTTTAAATTGACTATTAACTAGATTTCTGTAATGTTTGTAATTTGGCAAAAATTCAACTAAAATATTTACAATATTTTTTTTTTTTTTTAATTTTTTGGATATAAACTCAACAATATGCATTTTTATGGTTTTGTTAAAATTGTTAGAATTAAATTATATTTTACAATTCACAGAACTGAAATTAAATTAACAAAAATATTTCCGTGAATCATCTACACTTCAGTAATCATAAATATATCCATTCATATTGATTAAGCATACATATTCAATCATATAAATATTGTAATTTATTGAAATCTGTTTTATGTTTAATATTTGAATAGAGTTTTACGCTCAAAATTTAAATTTATTTATGTGTATTGATTGAGCAATATATTTTTGTTCATATATTAGGGGGAAAACTTTTTATTTAAATAAAGTTTATATTGTTTTTTTGCTTAAGGAAATGATTAAATTCTTATCTTCAAAATAAAAAAATTTACTAAAGACTAGAAAAATTAACTTAATTTGTGAAAAATTTATAATGATTCGACGCTAAAGAGTTTTTTTTCGTCTGAAATACCCTAAGGCAATTATGGGGCCCAAAAGGATCTTGATAACATTAAAAAACTGGATTACTCGAAAAATATTGCTCGAAGAGCTTTCGGGTATTCGGTGGTCGTGTTCTACAAGCTAAGAGCTACAAAAATGGTTTGAATTTTTTGTGGTTTCGGCAGACTGTTAAAATTTAAGGCCCAATAAGTTCCCAAGATTTTGTTCTATATTTTTTTTCTATAGAAAATTTGTTCTCTTTTTTTAAATTTTCATCAGTTTCGCTATATTTTCAAGATATTGTCATTTTGAGTTTTTGTGCGAATATAGATAAAAAATTTTTTCTTTATGCCCTTCAACAAAAATTCTCCAAATTTCAAATCAGAAAATTTTGTATTACCCTAATTCATACAAGTATTCTATAGAATTCATGCAAGTATCATTTACACACACATTAAAAAAAAAACTACTACTTACTACTATACAACTTTGATATTATATGTTGTAAAAAGGCTGCAGCAATTGGAGATGGTTATAATTTATGATTTATGAATAGACCATTTAACTTTTAACATAAAGAACGATTACATAAAAAGATAAATTATATACAAAACACATATGTTTCTGTACTTCAAAAGTTTTATTGAAATAATAAATACTTTTTTTCTATTCATTAAAAAAAATAATAATCTTATTAATTAAAATTAAAAAAAAAAAAAAAAAACAAAATAATAAAATATTTTATTTTAAATTGGGTTAGTCTAGCTCGAGGTAATTTTTCTTTACTAATTACTAGGGATGAGATTTCCATGCAAATGCATGTTTTTTGCCGATAGTCTAAAAATGATATCGACCAATTATCTTTCCGAATACAGAAATTTGCGTTAAAATGGCATCGATTTGTTTTTGCATATTTTGGTGAAAATGCATATTTTTTGCATATTTTGATTTTAAATGCATATTTTTGCATATTTTGGCATAAATTAGCAAAAACACAAATTGAAATTTATTTTTTTCAAAAACTTTTTTAAATTTTAAAAAATTATTTTAAAAATAAGAAAAATTATTTTTTTTCTTTTGAATTTTTTTTTATAGATTTTCTCAATTTTTAAAAAAATCTATACGCAAGAATTTATTATTTTGAAAAAGATAATAAATTCTTGCGTATAGATTTTTTTAAAGTTTTAAATGTTACTTTTCCTCCAACCACAGTATGGGGGTATACTCACTTTGTCATTCCGTTTGTAACGCATCGAAATATCGGTAGGGGACCCCATAAAGTATATATATTATTGATATATGATCGATTCTAAGACATTCTGTGAATGTCCGTCTGTCCGTCCGTTTGTCCGTCTAACACAATGCAGTCCAATATAAAACAGCTAGACTCCTGAAGTTTGGCACAAATATGTCTCATGTTCATAGGCAGGTTAAGTTCGTAAATTGGCAAAATCGGACAAGGGGGAAAATAATAAAAAAATTAAACTGGTAGAACCCTTACTTACCCTAGATATATTAATTTGTGGGTAAAAACATGTCTCACAAAAATTTAGGTTAATCAGACATGGATAAGGTGTGCCGCATCGTGGCAAGTGGTCTGTCACGCGTTAGATGGCTGGGGAAGTTGTAATAACTTGGCTGATTTTCAACCGATTTTAGCTTTTAGTACCTTATTAGAGAGAAATTTTACTCCAAATCATAATTATGTAACCATTTGAATTCAAACTTAATGCAAAATATCAAAAAAAAAAAATTGATAAAATTAACAAAAAAGACATGTTCCCGTTTAATTCGTTTTTAAACTTTATGACCGATGTAGAACACCTTAGACATGTCCCCGTTTAATTCGTTTTTAAACTTTATGACCGATGTAGAACACCTTAGACATGTCCTGTTATCCTCAAATTTCGTGAGACGTATTTCTACATCCAAATAAATACATCTAACAAGGAGAGTCGCCCTGGTGTCATCCTCCGATCTTTATGAAATTTAGATATGTTGTTCAGAACGGAAATTAATTCGACACGTATTTTTTTAGCGGCCCAAACTCATTTTTAGGTCGATTTGTATGGGGGGAATTTTACCTTTTTTAGTTTTTTACGATTTACGCTAATTTACTCAAAATTAATTTGGGTATTTAAAATACCGGCCACGTGATGCTAACAACATGCCAAAAAAGTAAGTATTTTTCGACTTATTAACAAAAATAACTTTGGCATTTTACTCAATACGACGAAAAGTTGTGCATGTTTGGACACGTTCTTTACACACGAAAATATGTTTTCCAACGACCTTTCACTTGGTGTATAACATGATTAGGGTTCTTTGTATAATATAGGAGATAAACGCAAAAAAAACTGAAAATTTACCGTTTCTTCCCCCCTTATTTTTACTGCCTAAATATGAATTTGGGTCGCTAAAAAAAAATACGTGTCCCTTTATTTTTTCTGCTCTACAAAATAAAACCAATTTTATAAAGATCGGCGGGTGACACCAGGAAGACCTTCCTTGTAAGTGGAGTTGCAGAGCAACTTTTTTGGAGCACCAAAATAAACCAGAGTCAAAAAAAGTGCAATTTGAAAAATTTGAAAAAGAATAGAACGAATTGTGATCACATCTCAAAATATAGCTTAAAAGTTTAGTAATTTAGAGTAGAATTTTTAGACTTAAAAAAAAAGGTCAAAGGTTTCGGACTTTTTCAAAAAGTTGATTTTAATTTTTAAGCGTTAAAAAATAAGTGATAGTTATTCGATTAATTTTTTCATATCTTTTTCCTAAACCTACATGTAAATACCAACAAAATGTTGTCCAACTTTTTTTAAGATATCTTTATTTTTTACTGATGATTCCCTTAATCATATTTCCCTACTCCCCCTCTGATACAAAGTTCTACTTTTTAAAACCACCCCGTTTCCGTGAGTTATTCCCTGAGTGCAAGTTGCATTTAATACGAACATATCCAAAAAAAATAATCGTAGGGGGTCGGGTCTAAAAGTGAGTGATTTGTCCTGGAATTCCCCATATATACTTAATGGGGTTCTGGACCGATATTTCGATGAGTTTCAAGCGCAATGACAAACGGAATGACAAACGGAATGACAAACTTATATATTCTTTACCCCTAGGGCAGTTAGATCGTTGGAAACAAATTTTTAATAAATGCCATTGTTGTATCAGCTCACTTTGGGAGTGCTGAAGGATAGTGGTATGTTGGGCAAAAATGTTTGGTGGGAAATGTTAAAGGGGGTTGATCTTACATTGCACCCGCTATTATTAAAATTTTAATTTTTTAAAAATCTGATAATAAACAAATACAAAATTAAAAAAATTTTAATTTTTATATACTTAAGGTGTCCTACTTCGAGGTCCCTAGTCCTACTTAAGGGTACTTTTCACTATCACACATTTCCATTATACAAGCGAAATTTCACCATGTTAGCGAAATATTTTTGTAAAAAATTTGGCCAGAAATTGTTCACTTATTAGATACGACTAGGTTTCAACCAAAAAAGAATCCAAAAATCTTTAGGAAGTTGGTAAATTTTGATGTGTATAATGGAAAAGTGTGATAGTGGAAAGTACCCTTTAAGAGGCCTTCATTTTCTTTGGAAATGTGGAGTCTAGTGTCCATATGAACTTTACTGCAATCGGTCCAGTACTTACTAAACGGCTGAATCATTTCCAAACAAATTTTGAAAATAAACCACTGTGCATCGGTTTCAAAAAACTGAGCAAACGAATTTCCTTCCTTCTGGCATCATTCCAATAAGCTAAATCAATGAGGCGTATGATTAACATAATTTTGATTGTTAAATATCCTTACATTATAATTTTTAACCCTTCATTATTTAATTTATATTTATTAAAAAAAAAAAAAAATTTTAAATTGTTTGAAAAATTCTATAGAACCCATCTAAATTGATGCAAAAACATTATTATTTTTTTATATTATAAATCTTTGACTTTCTGTTGAATGCAACCAACAAAGAAATATAAAAAAAAACAGCTAAATTGTTTGCTCAACTTGTTGCATTATATCATTAAACATCAGCCATACAAATACAACTACAAACATACAATCATGAATAAATGAACGAATGAATGGAAAAACATGCATATAATTTGTGTAAAACATATACATTCACAATTGTACATGCATAGTAGGGTGGAGTAATTTTTTGATTTTGATTTCGCTTATAGTTGGGGTCGGAACAGGTGTCTTTTTAGGTCACCAAAAAATTGTGGCAATCTTTTTGGTTTCCTTATTTGGACTTGAGCATCGAAAATGTTCCGAACAAAACAATTTTTTATTTTTTGTTTTTTGCTTAAAATATTTTTTAATATTAGGACAATTAAAAAAAAGTTATTTGGGCCAACGGGAAATATAACTGGTGAAGTATTTTGGTTATTTTTGGGTATTTTATAGAGCTTTATAAATGATGAAAATGATTTTTTTAACAACACTTTGAAAGATGGGCGTTTAATAAACCGCTTTTTGAGCAACATTGACTTTTTTTTACAAAAACCAATAGTTGTTCGAAAAAAACTAAATTTGACTATATTGTTGATAAAATTATAAATTTTTAAAATTTCGAAAAAAAAACTGTTCAAAAAAATTTCAACAACAAATTTGGAAGACAATATTGGAATGTCCATTTATCCTGGCAACGGCACCATTGATTTCCAAAACTAAAAATTTTTATTAAAGTCAAGAACGTAATTTTTAAGCTGTTAAAATTTTAAAGAGGTGTTTTTTTCGTATTACTGAGCAATAAATTTTCAAAGGTTGTTCGATTTTTTTTCAAAATTTTTGATTTTTTTTTTCAAAATGCTCGATAAAAAAAACACGGAAAAACACCTCCCTAAAATTTCACCAGCGGTAAGAGGACATTATAAGCTTTAATACAAAATTTTGTTTTTAAATATCAATAGTGCCCTTGTTAGGAAAAATTGCATTCCAATATTGTTTTCAAATTTTTTTGTTAACATTTTTTTTAAATTTTTTTTTTTTTAAATTTTAAATCTTCATAATTATATCTATCAAAAATTAACAAAATCGTTGAAACGCCACATAAATTTCCCATGCACTTGACCATTTACAAAAAAATGCAACTGCTCCGAACCTGACTTAAAGCGAACTCGATTAAAAAAACTCTTCTTCAAACATATTTGCTCCTCCCTAATACACAGTCACAGACAGTTATTCAAACAAAAACATAATGTCTTATTATATGAGCAATTTGTTTGCATATCTGCACTTTGTTTTTTAGTAAAACTTATATAAAAAAACATTGAAACGACACACAAACTTGTACAATTCATTTAAAATGCCCAGTGTATACAAAAAATTGTGTATTTTACGAGGGTCGTTAGAGCAAATCAAACCATTTGATGGGTAATAACATTTTTAGAGTCTAATACATTTTTTTGTATAGACAAATTTTACAGATTCTAAGACATCCCAGGCAGAAAAATACGAACGGGAGAGCGCTGGCAAAGTACTTTTTATGGTCGCTTGCGTGCTGGGAAAGCATCACAGTTTCGTACTCTCCCAGCGTCCAAAATGATAACCACGGTAAATGGTATGCCGTTGCTATTATAAAGCGCTTTGAAAGCGCTTTAAAAACTAAAAATATGGTACTATTATAGCACTTTTAGAACAAAAAAATGGGACGTATCTAAATTGTATAAGTCCATAAGACACAAATTTTTTTTGTGTTTATTTGAATAAAGAAATTTATTAAATTAGGATAAAAAATTGATTGACTAATTTATTAGGATAAAAAAAAATTTCGACAAACTTTAAAATATTTTCCTGGAAAATTTTGTTTTCCGTTTTCTTTGCGTTTTGGAATAAAAAATTTATTAAAAATGCTTTTAGGAAAAATTTTGGAAAAGTCCCGAAAAAAAGTGGTGTATTGAACCGAAACGGGTTGTGTTCCAAAGATAGGTCCAGTGATATTTCATATCCGAAGTTTAAGACACTTCCTCACGAAAGAAACAGGTGTTTTTATATAAAAGTTGTCAAGTTTGTAATATGTGGGTCATTGTGTATAAGTGACACAGGCACGTACGCAGGAATTTATTTTGGGGGGGGCCCAAAATTTTTTTTTTCAAAATTTTGTTTTTTCGCCTGAATATTTTTTCACCTACATTTTTTAATTTTAGATAAAAAAGTAGTTAAATTATTTTTTTAAAAAAAGATTTCGAAAATTTATGCAACTTTTATTTAAAAATTCTCAAATATACCTTACACCCGGTCTAGATTAGCAACCAACAAAGCAACCATAGAGGGTGTTCAGTGTTACATTTGACGTTTACAAACGCCAAACTCGATAGTAAGCAATGGTTTGCAATTCCATATAGACACTTGATTGCTAGCAATCTATAGTAGAACAGGCGCTCTACCATCAATTGTATACCATCATTGTATACAACTGTCCGGATTAGCAATCACAGCCATTACTATCGATTGTGACGTATGATGGAAATGATGATTGCTAATCTAGAACGGGTGTTACGAGTAAAAACTCAAAACTATGGGACACCTTTTTAAATTGTTCATAAATTTTTTCATAGTTTTTTGATTATAAAGCATATTTATGCAGAAAACTTCTAAGAGCATTTTTGGTACACAAAATTTTCCAATTCTAAGATACATACAAATCAAAGATTTTGAAACATTTTTGGAACTAAAGACTCCTTAAATTGCAGGAAATATTTTTAGTTTTGCAGTTTTTAAACAAAAAAAATATAATTCCAAGAAATTTTAACCATATACAAATTTTTAATATACATATGATTTAAAATATTTTTCGCATAGAAAATTTTCAAATTTTGAGACATTTTTTTGTACAAGAAAATTCTAACACTCTGAGAAATTTTTTGTGTAGAAAAATTTTTAGATTATAAGACATTTTTCGTAAAGAAAAATTCTTACTGTTTGATTGTGAGACATTTTTTGTTTAGAAAAACTCTCAAGTTTTAAGAAAAAGTTGCTTCATTTTGAGACATTTTACTTACAGAAAGTTCTTAATTTCTGAAACATGTTTCGTGAAGAAAAAAATGACTCGGAATTCATTTTTAGACAGAAAAACTCTCAGATTCTAATCAATTATCGTATAAAAAAAGTTCTCAGCTTTTGAGACACTTCTCGTTACAAAAAAAAATTAGACTCTGAGACATTTTTCGTATTGAAAAATTTTGAGATTATCTGAGACATTTTTTGTATTGAAAAAATTTCAGATTCTGAAACATTTTTCGTATTGAAAAATTCTTAAAGTCTGAGATATTTTTCGTATAGTGAATTTTTCTATACGAAAAATCTCAGATTTGTATAGAAAAGTTCTGAGATCCTGATACATTTTTTCATAGATGAATTCTCAGATTCTTACACATTTTTCGTACAAAAAAATTTCTTTTAAGAAAAATATTTCAAATTGGTATAGAAAAATTCCCAGATTCTGATAAATTTTTCGTATAGATCTTTCCGATTCTAAATAATTTTTCGTAAAGAAAATACTCAGATTATAAGACGTTTTTTTTATAGAGAAATTCCTTGATTCTAAAATATTTTTCGTACAGAAATAGTCTGAAAATTATTATGATCTTAAAAAATCTCTTATCCATTTATTGAATGAGAAAATTAATAGATTTTGAGACATTTTTGTAAAGAAAAGTTCTTAAATTCACAAGATTTTTTGTCAATAAAAATTTTTCAGCACTGCTGGCAAATGACCACTTTTCGAAATAAATATAATACATGTATTTTTTGAAAGAAGTACTCTTTTGATACATTAGCAGCGGCTTTAACTAAAGTCGAGAAAAAAGCAATGGAATAATATTTATGGTGCATACCCAGCAAAAACATGGTAATGAGTTGTGAAAAGTAATCATTACCAAGTACATTATTTATAATGAGTACCCGTTACCATTAGCATTATTTTTAGCCCAAAAGTAACTACTTCTCAGTAATATGTTATAAAAGCACCTCTAAGTAATAATATCTTCTTGCACTTGCAGTTTTTAACCTTTACAATTCAATTAACTTAAAAAGTACTTAAAAACTTAATAAAAATTACGCAATTTTTAAGTTTTAGTAAAAACAAGTTTAAATTTTAAAAGTTTTAATTAACTAATTATTTTACTTCTTATTGGTAATGGGTTTTTACTCCTTATTTGCAATCCGAGGCAGTAACTACTTATTTATCTCCATACTCTTCACTAGTTATTTTTGTCTCACGCCCTTGTTAAAATAATTAGTGTTTCATTCAATAAGTAACTACTGATTAACATCTGTTTCGGATTACAAAACCCATTACTAGTAATGTCAATTTTTGCTGGGTAACTACTTGGCCAGTCGCAATTACCGTTTAAAGGTGTCGTATTCACTACCGTAAAAGTTTACGAATTTAAACCCACACAAATATTTTTTTTAATGAAAATTTTTTCAATACATATTTTGAAATTTTCAGAAAAAAAACCTTCGTTAGATTAGAGTTAAAAAGAAAAAAAATTATACTGAGCCTTTTTTTGTTAACAAACGTATATTTTGTAGTGCAAAGTCCTAAAATTTTTATATTGTCAAATTATTTTGGGGGGGGCCCGGGCCCCCAGGGCCCCCCCCCTGCGTACGTGCCTGAAGTGACATATCATGAGAACTATCAAGGACCGGCCACTAATCCTGCAGGGAAATAAAAAATATTCCAATTGTTATGAAAATTAATAAATTTTAATAAAAAATTTATATTTTGAACGGATTTTAATAGAAAAACATTGGCCAAGCGCTTGGAAAGCACTTTTTCGAATTCATACTACCTTCTGCACAAAAAATTAAGTGCTTTGCCGAGCCTTTTTCTTTGGAACGGTTGGCAGTTTCTGCCTGGGATCTTTCAAATAAAAAAACTTTAAGATTCTAAATATTTTTCGCATAGAAAAATTCTCAGATTCTGAGAAACTTTTGTTGAAGAAAAGTTCTCAAATTCTGAGAAACATTTTTCTTATAGAAAAATATCTCAGATTCTGAGACATTTTTCTTATAGAAAAATATCTCAGATTCTGAGACATTTTTCTTATAGAAACATATCTCAGATTCTGAGACATTTTTCTTATAGAAAAATATCTCAGATTCCGAGACATTTTTCTTATAGAAAAAGTCTCAGATTCTGAGACATTTTTCTTATAGAAAAAGTCTCAGATTCTGAGACATTTTTCTTATAGAAAAAGTCTCAGATTCTGAGACATTTTTCTTATAGAAAAAGTCTCAGATTCTGAGACATTTTTCTTATAGAAAAAGTCTCAGATTCTGAGACATTTTTCTTATAGAAAAAGTCTCAGATTCTGAGACATTTTTCTTATAGAAAAAGTCTCAGATTCTGAGACATTTTTCTTATAGAAAAAGTCTCAGATTCTGAGATATTTTTCTTATAGAAAAAGTCTCAGATTCTGAGACATTTTTCTTATAGAAAAAGTCTCAGATTCTGAGATATTTTTCTTATAGAAAAAGTCTCAGATTCTGAGACATTTTTCTTATAGAAAAAGTCTCAGATTCTGAGACATTTTTCTTATAGAAAAAGTCTCAGATTCTGAGACATTTTTCTTATAGAAAAAGTCTCAGATTCTGAGACATTTTTCTTATAGAAAAAGTCTCAGATTCTGAGACATTTTTCTTATAGAAAAAGTCTCAGATTCTGAGACATTTTTCTTATAGAAAAAGTCTCAGATTCTGAGACATTTTTCTTATAGAAAAAGTCTCAGATTCTGAGACATTTTTCTTATAGAAAAAGTCTCAGATTCTGAGACATTTTTCTTAAAGAAAAATTCTCTCAGCTTTCGTATAAAAAAATTCTCTTATTTTTCGTATAAAAAAATTCTCTCACTTTTCGTATAAAAAAATTCTCTCATTTTTCGTATAGAAAAATTCTCATATTGACATTTTTCGTATAGAAATTTTTTTCTAAAATTCTGAGACGTTTTAGGTATTGAAAAATTCTCTGGTTCCGATACATTTTTCTTATATAAATGTCGGATTCTGATTTAAATTTCATAAAGAAATTTTTTTCAATACAAAAATTCTTAGATTCTAAAACCTATTTCGTGTAGAAAAATTCTCAGACTCTGAAATATTTTTCGTATAGAAAAATTCTCAGACTCTGAAATTTTTTCTCAGATTCTGAGATATTTTTCGTGTAAAAAATTCTCAGATTCTGAGAAATTTTTCGCATAATAAAGTTCTTAGATTTCTTTTAGAAAAAATCTAAAATTCTGAAATTATTTCGTATAGATTTTTTTTGTATTGATAAGTTTTTAAGAAAGTATTCGCAGATTTTGAAACATTTTTAATAGAAATTCATTTATTCAAAAAAGAAAAGTCCCAGTTGGAAAATGTGTCACTTAGGAAATTTCTGCAGTGATTCCTTGAGGAAATGTCTTTAGGTTCTGACAAATCATAGGTAATCCTTGATGACATTTCCTAACATTGTCAGTACTGAATGTTTGCTTTAATAGGGTGGACAATTCCTCTAAGACGTCTAAAAGGAAATGACTTCAGAATAGCAGTATATTAAATAAGAATTTCAAATCTGGGCAACTCTTCAATTTCCAAGAAAAAGATGGCAATATTGTCCATTTTTTTTTTAAATAAAATCAAAATCTAACAAGTAGAATAAAAGTAATAAATAGATAAACATATTCAAAATAAAGTTTGGAACAAGTAGTTAGGTGTGGGACTAATAAACTGGAGGTTCCAGGTTCAAATCCAGTTGGGACTAAAAAAGCGAAAAGTTTTTTCTAAATATGAGAAAGATAATTTATAAAGGAAAATAGATAAAAGTAAAAATTAAAGGAAATACGAAAATTTTTTGTGTTTTCGCATGACCTACGTCAGACATTTCCCCAAAAAAGTCTTAGGTGACATGTCCCCAGAAGGTCAGCCCTGACCACTGCTGACTTTGAGTGAGGACATTTTGAAAATTTGTTTGAAACTGTCATCAACCCAGTTCATAGAGATGTCTTGTGGATGTCAGCAGTGACTTGACATGTCACCGCTGCGTCACTGAGGATGGCTCGAGGATGTTGCCAACTGGGGTCCTCAGATTCTAAAAAATGTACGTTAAATAAATTCCCAGATTCTAAGACATTTTTCGAATAGAAAAATTTTCTGATTCTGGGATATTTTGCGTATAGAGAAATTCTCAGGTAAAGAGAAATTTTTAACTAACAACAAGGGAAGTATCTCAACCCTTATGAAAAGATAGAGCATTGTAAGGGTGGCGTGTCTTGGCTTTTCGGCCATATCGGGGATTTAGGAGTTAAAAAAATGGGTAAAAAATTTCAAAAAATATTTTTTTGGATTTTTCAGAGATATACTTTAGTTTGAACATAATCAATTTGTCATTTAAATTCCCTTTGCTACTTGTATTTACTAAATAATCTTGACGATGGAATCTGACAAATTCCAAAACACGTGTAGATTAAGTCTTGGAAAATTTAAATTTAAAACAGAAAAATTATTATCTGGAAAAATTTTTCTATTAAAATATCATAGTTTTCATTAGTAAAGAAAATAATGACCTCGAGCTAGCATAAACCTACTCAAAATAAAAAGGTCGAATAAAACTATTTTTATTTATCTTAATATATAAAAACTTTTATGAGGGGTACGTGTTACTAAAACTTAAGAACTGGACCGATTGACACCAAACTTGGACAATATACAATATACGCAAATTTCAAAATTCTTTCGTGCGAGTTCGTTATAAAAAGGTAAATATACATGAAATTGTGTTCGTGGAACCATAATAAGTAGTTTGTTTTAACTGAGGAATCGTTATAACAGTTCGTTATAAAAGAAGAATTTTGTGTGAAAATTGTTGCCAAAACCTCGGGACTTTACAATTAGTTAGTTATAACCGAGAATTCGTTATAACCGAGTGCGTTTTAACCGAGTTCGACTGTATAAGTTAAGTATGGAGCCCGGTTTCTCTTATGTTTAATACCGATAGGTAGCGCTGTTGTCGCGATATTTCAATGTTTTGTATTTATGGTACGATTTGGCTGAAATTCACATAATATATTTTCTAAACAAAAAAAAAATCTGATAAAATTTGGACCCTGTAGGTGGCGCTGTTGTCGTCATAATTCCATTTTTTGTATTTATTATACAATTTGGCTAAAATTCACAAGATATACTTATTAAACAAAAATAAGTTTCCTGATAAAATTTGGAACAGGTAGATGGCGCTGGGGTGAAGTTATTAACAAAATTCTTCAGTAAAGTTTTACGGCACTTTATTACGTATGTATGTTTTTTAATGAGAACATTTTTATTTATGAATATACCCTGTAGATGGCGCCGGGGAGAAACTATTTAGATATTGATGTCTATGTCAACCCGGGCAACGGCTGTCGCTTCTGCTAGTTTTTTTTTTTAAAGTTAATCAGAATTATACGACATTTTTTTATTTTTTTTATTTTTATTATTTAAATACATTGCATCTCTCGTGTGTTGGTTTAATGCTTTTAAATTTTGAATACGACCCTCGTTTATGCAAGTGTTTGCAGTCATACATGTATTTGAATACAATTTAAGCCTATATTTATTTCTTTACACTGTTGGATTTTTTTTTTTGCATTTCTTTATACTCTGTTTAAATATTTTAGTTTAGCATTTTATTAATGTTGGCACACTGAAAGGCAAAATAAGAAAAAAAGAAAAACTCGACTGTCATTTTTCTGCCTATTTTAACTTTGGCACTCCAAAATGGCAACTGGTAGTTGTTTTTTGGATTTTGCCTGATACGACTCTTAATTTTAAATTCTTTACAGGGGTAAAACATACAACACTAAAGCCTTAAAGGCGCTTAAGTAGGGTATACAAAAGGAAATTTTGTATAGTTTTGTCGGTACATTTGAGTTGGGCTGTTTTTCGTTTTTTTTTTTAAGTACCATATAGTAGGCCTGTGCCAAATGAATATACAAAAATAGTTTAAAGAATTTTTTAACACTGCGGTTTAAGGTTCACATTCACATACTACTGATGAAGCAACAACAAGTACACCAAAAATGCTTGTTAATGTATGTTTTATATGCAATTCAGTGGGGGTAGAGATATTTGTGGCAATATAAATGTTTAAATGTTTGTTAAGCTTTTATAGTGTTGCCGACTGCGCCATTTTGCGGTTGTAGGACTAACATTTTTAGTGGTTTTCTTATGAAGTTCTCAATGGTGGAGGTTGATTTAAAAATTTTTTATTCCAAAAATTTTAATTTTAAAAATTAAGGTGACAATTAAAACAAGTAAAAAAAGTTTAATAATGCCTTTTTTTGAAAAAAAAAATTGTTGAAAAAAACTTTTGGAAAAAATTTTGAGAAGATAATTTTTGTCAAATTAATTAATTTTGAGTAAAACAAAATTTAGAAAAAAAAATTTTGTGGTAAAAAAAAAAATCCGCTCAAGAAGGTTTGGGGTAAAAATATATGTCTGTACTTGTTGAAATTTCTTTTGGTAATTAATTCTGTTCACATACAGAGGGCTACAATACATTGGAAACTTTTTTTAAAGCATACCCAAGTAAAAATGTGAAGGATCAGTACTGATCCGAAAAATGGATCGCTAAGATTAGATCAGTTTTAATCGGACGGATATAATTTCATCCGAAAAATGGGTTTATCTAATTACACTGTGCTACACCACAAATATGCAGGGGTTCTCATATGATAATTCGGGTTGGTTGGAGTCCATAGAGTACTGATATACTCATAGTTTTTCTGGATCACTTGGTTAAGTACGTTTTTTATTGGCAAATGTGTTGGAATACGGAAATTCTTAAATTACAATTTTAAAAAATTATTACTTTGTTAGTTTGCAACAGATTTTCGATATTATGGATTTGTTTTAAAGGTATAGGTCTTACCTTTCAAACAAAACAAAAATATTAAAAATCGATCAAGAATTGGCTGAGCTACGATCGCTTAAGTAAAAAAACCCGAATTTTTTGAAAAATTTGTCATATTCTTTACACTCTAAGTTGAAAGTGAATCACTAAACAATTTTTTTGAATTTTTTGTAAAAAAGTATGGTAAAGTGGCTTTCCAAAACACCAAAAAACATAACAATCGGCTAAAAAATGAATGAGTTATGCTAAGTTTTGTGATAGGACATTTTTAATTTTTTTCAGAAACGCTTGTAATTCAAGCATTATTCATAAATCTTGTTACTAGTAGTAATTTTATGCGCATATGCATATAAACTAGAGATGGGAACGTAATTAGATTTGTGCGTGATTTACACATGATCACAAGTGAGCGTGATTGAAAATTAATTTTACTCACGTGGTTGTTAGTGAGGTGAGTGGAATAAAAGAATTTGTGTGTCAATTACTTCCAAATCCTATTTATAATTTTTTGGGTTTGTTTACAAAATGTGAGTGTTACTTCTTAAACAAAACAATATTGAGAATCGGTTAAAAACAGGCTAAGGTGCGCTTGTTTAAGTAAAAAACCTTTTTTGAATAGTTATACCTGCAACATTTTTATGACAGAAAAAGCTGTGCGCTTGCAAACATGTTTTTTAAAACGAAATTGCTAAAATTGTTGGATCATTTGATGGAAATTTTACCTGTTTATAAATATACATGTGAGGCATTCCACACCAAATGTTCAGTGAGAAAAAAATTGTGTACCAAAATTTTTTCAATGGGTCCCGGGCATGGACGTATTCAGGGGGGGGAGGCCCAGGGGGCCCGGGCCCCCCCCTTTTGGATTGAAAATTTTTAAAAAATTGATTCATTTCAACACATAATACAAGAAACAAACATATGTTTGTTAGTATTGCAAATATTTTGGTTTTTGAAGAAAATTTTTTAATATATTTTTACAAAATCTCTTGATTTTGATAAATTTTCGTTTTTAAAAAATTATTTATATCGAAATATCCGTAAAATATGTATCGAAAAGACATTATATTGGTTTTATTTAATGAAAATCTTGCATCAGGATCATGAAAACAATTTTCTAAAGAAAAATTTGCATATTAAATTTTTAATTTTCATTCTTTTTTAAAAAAAAACGGGTTTAAAGTTTTAAATATTAAAAAACGACTTAGGAAAATATTTAAACTGGCAAAAAAATCGATTATTTTTATCCAGCCCTAAAATGTTGCGCTAACGCAATAATATGTAACAGTAGAACCGTAAAAAGCGCTAAGAAATTAATAAATTTTTCAAGTTCAAATATCTCGATAACGGAATGGCCTACAACCATTTGGATTGCTGATTCGCGCGTATTATCGTTCTTACGCGTGAATACGTAGCAGTGAGCACTAAATAAGACTTTTTTTTAATTTTCAAACCTGAATATCTCGAAAATGGAACGCGCCATCTTACGAAGACGTATCAGTAGAGTCATAAACACGCCTAAATTAGCGGTTACGAATTTTCAAAGGCAAATATTGGAAAAATTTTAAACTATTAAAATATTTGGTAAGATAATTTGGAGTCAGGAAAGCAAAATCAATCTTGTTCATATAATTTAATTTTTTTTTTGCAATTCCAAATTTATCAACAATACAAAAATAATATTTCTGGTGGTAGGAATTTTAGGTAACATATTGTTTCCAGGAACCATTTTTATTGGAAAAATACCTCATAATCTAGGAATTTATTATACATTTTTTCATAAAAAACGCAGATTTAAATAATTTTTTTATAGAATATTCTCAGAATTACTTTCAGAATATTTTGTATATCAAACTTCTCAGATTTTGATGCATTTTTTTCTATAAAAAATATCATATTCTGTTAAAATTCTAAGAAGTTCTCTAACATGTCTTAGTTTTTATAAAAAAAAAGTTCACAAACGCAAAAAAACTTACACTTATGAGCCAAGTTTTTGGTACAGACCAAAACTTTTGCATAATTTAACTAAATTTTTGGTAAAAACAACTCACTTAGACTTTTACGTAATTTTACTAAGTTTTTTTCTAAAAATTTGGCTAAATTAAGCAATTGGTGAGTTGCATTTTTTACCAAAAAATTAACTAATAAGTTTGTGTTTCTTGCGAGCAGATGCTGAGATGTTTAAAATTTTGATGAGGCTGAGATATTCTTTCTCTAGAAAACTTAACAAATTTTGAGGTTTTTTTTTGTACCAGGGGGGGGGGGTGTAAAGAAAATACTTTTACTTATTTGGTGAAGATTAAAAAAAAAATCGAGTTGGGCCCCCCCTTTTCAAATTCCTGGATACGTCGCTGGTCCCGGGTAAAAAAGTTTTTTTATATAACTAGGGTGAGATTTCCATGCAAATGCATGTTTTTTGTCGAAAGCCTAAAAACGATATCGACCAATTATCTTTCCGAATCAAGAGATTTGCATTAAATGGCATCGATTTGCTTTCGCATATTTTGCATATTTTGGTGGAAATACATATTTTTGCATATTTTGATTTTAAATGCATATATTGTGCATATTTCGAACTTTTAAGTGCATATTATTGCATATTTTGGCATAATTAGCAAAAACACAAATTGAAATTATTTTTTTTCAAAAACTATTTTAAATTTTAAAAATTTATTTTGAAAATCAGAAAAATTACTTTTTTTTCCTTCTTAATTCTTTTTTATAGATTTTCTTAATTTTTAAAAAAATCTTGCTAGACAAACATCTAATCTTTAAAAAAAAAAATTACAAAAAAACAAAAGTGGCCGGATTTTTTATAAATTGACTTTTTTAAAAAATGGAAAATTTCAGAACGGGTTCTGAAAATTTTCCAAAAAAATTTTAATCGATAGCCGATACAAAACTATACAAGAATGTAAATTTTTGAGATTTTGGTGCATTTCATTTTTATTTGATATATATTTAAACAAGGCAACTTGACACAAATTTGACCATTTTTCCAATATTTGACCACTCCTCCTAAGCCCAGTTTTTGAAAAATTGAACAACCAAAAACGTAATTTTCTTAGCTCCATATATGAGGCATTCCACACCAAATGTTCAGCCAAAAAAAAAGTTGTGTCGTGTCAATATGAAATCATTTTCAAAGTATTCGCGTTTAGGGTACTATTAAATAACAAAAATAAAATTTAAGTTTTTTCAAAAAGTGGGCCTTGTAGGCTTGGTCAAAAATTGAAAATATCTAACTTTTTGCCTGAGCATCTTTACTTCAATATTTATGCAAATTAAATGAAACACAGTAAAGTCTTAAAGACAAAAGCTGTTATAGATTTTTGAATGGGCTATCAATTAAAAAAATAAAAATTGGAACATTTTCTGAAGAAGTTCTGAATTTTTTAAATTTAAACTTAAACTTTATTTATCAAAAAACATGCCGCAATTTTATTTGCTTTTTATTTTTTTAAAAAAAAAGTTAAAGGAATTTTCTATCTGATCGGAAATTTTTAGAGATGTGCTTTGCCTTGTTTTCGAGAAATCAAAATTCAAAAATTGCAACACGCTTATTTTATACAATAATGGTATTTAAAACGTGTGCGTATGAGTAATATCAATACTTAAAAAATATTTTAAGAGGCGATGGTAGCGTGAGTTTTTAATAACGATTACGCACGCTCATGAAAGAAAAAATTTAGTTACGCACGATATTTTATTTTATTTATCTACGTGAGTAGAAAAAAATAAGTTACGGCCACGATGTTCACGTGAGCGTGAGTAAAATAAAATATCGTGCTTGAATATTTTTTTTTCTTTCATTAGCGTGCGTGATCGTGAATAAATACTCAGGCAAAAAAGTTTGATATTTTCAATATTTGACCACGCCTACAAGGCCCACTTTTTGAAAAAAAACTTAAATTTTATTTTTGTTATTTATTAGTACCCTAAGAGCGAATACTTTGCAAATGATATCCCATTGAAACCACTATGGTTTTTCTGTAGTGGAACAGTTGGTGTGGAATGCCTCACATGGCTATCCATACAACCCATTTAAAAATTTACGGTTCACATGTTTTTTTTTTCGCTGAACATTTGGTGTGGAATGCCTCATACGTATATTTATAAATAGGTAAAATTTCCATCAAATGATCCCACAATTTTACCAATTTCATTTCAAAAATGTCAAATGTTTTTTGTCATAAAAATGTTGCAGGTATAACTCTTCAAAAAAGGTTTTTTACTTAAACAAGCGCACCTTAGCCTGTTTTCAACCGATTCACAATATTTGTTTGTTTAAGAAGTAACACTGATATTTTTTAAACAAACCCAAAAAATTATAAATAGGATTTGGAAGTAACTGACACGCCCATTATTTTATTCCACTCACACTGACACTCACTAACAACCACATGAGTAAAATTGATTTTCAATCACGCTCACTTCTTATCATGTGTGAATCACGCACAAATCTAATTACGTTCTCATCTCTAGTTTATATGCATATGCGCATAAAATTTCTACTAGTAACAAGATTTATGAATAATGCTTGAATTACAAGCGTTTCTGAAAAAATTTAAAAATGCCCTATCACAAAACTTAGCATAACTCATTCATTTTTAAACCGATTGTTATGTTTTTTGTTGTTTTGGAAAGCTACTTTACTATGCTTTTTTACAAAAAATTCAAAAAAATTGTTGAATGATGCACTTTCAACTTAGAGTGTAAAGAATATGACAAATTTTTCAAAAAATACGTTTTTTTTTTACTTAAGCGACCGTAGCTCAGCCAATTCTTGATCGATTTTTTGTTTTGTTTGAAAGGTAAGATCTATACCTTTAAAAAAAATCCATAAAATCGAAAATCGGTTGCAAACTAACAAAGTAATAATTTTTTAAAATTTTAATTTAAGAATTTCCGTTTTTCAACACATTTGCCAATAAAAAACGTACTTAACGAAGTGATCCAGAAAAACTATGAGTATATCAGTACTCTATGGACTCCAACCAACCCGAATTATCATATGAGAACCCCTGCATAAATTATTTTTGGTCTTTTGTAGCACAGTGTTATATAAACCCATTTTTCGGATGACATTGTATCCGTCCGATTAAAACTGATCCAATCTTAGCGATCCATTTTTCGGATCAGTACTGATCTTTCAAATTTCGGATCAGTACTGATCTTACTCGGGTCAGTACTGATCTTTCAAATCTCGGAGAAGATGTGAGATGTATAAATATATCTAAACATTTTTACTCGGGTATTCAAGTCAAAGTTGACAATACTAATCCTTATTATTATCAAACGAGTTTTATTTTAAAAAATGTCATGTAGGTAATTTACAAAGCTTTATTTTAAGCTTAATGGCGTCCATATTGAGTAAATAATAAATGTGCTACGAGAGTCGATCTGAAAAATTACATTAATTATAGACATTTTTATGAACATTTTTTAAGAATATTTCCAAGTCGATTTTTTCCAAGTTCAAACATTAAAAATTTATAAAAAAGGTCTAATACTTTTTTTCAGTGATCAAATAATTTTTCCAACAACCCAAAAAACAGTGAAATTTTTTAAATACAGTGAAAAAAGTCCACATTTTTTGACCTCAAATTCTTTTGACCACTAATTTTTTTGTAAAAAAAAATATGGCATTGTTTATTAATTTTAGTACAACTATATTTTCCGTTATTACCCTGCCCTGATTCGTATTAAATTTCAATTGTTCAAAAGTCATTAGCAAAACCGTGAATTTCAGACTAGTTTCACTTTAAATTCACTTGTTGGAAAGCCGTTAAAAATGTTTTAAAAATATTGGTAAGTCACAAAAATATTTTACAACGTATTTTTGTCACTCAAAAATATTAGTTTTTCGTTAAAAAAAATAATTTTTTTTATCAAAACTTCTTTTTCACCAAGTCTAAGCTTTTCGCATAAAAATTTTACATTTGTTTATCAAATGTGCATAAAACAAGTGAGAGTGTTATATTCTTTGGTGCCGAATCTTTTATACTCTCCAAAATGTAAAAACACTTTTTTGCACTTATTTTTGCACTCACTTACGAAATGTACAGCTCTTTTGGTTTTTTAATGGGCTCCTCGACTGATATTTTTCTAAAAAAAACTTTGCTTTGGCAAGTACACCCAAATCTTCCACAAAACATTATCATGATTTATTACACTGTGCAACAATTTGAAGGTCATGGTCTGGGGGGTGGACCAAACCAAGACAGAATAATAGTATTTGGTTAGTATAATAAAACCCCCATAGGGTTTGGCGCTGTGTGGGTACAGTCGATTTTTATGGCCCACTAAAATTTTTATTTTTTTTCCAAAAGGGGGTTAAAAAAGTCGAAAAAAATAATGTTTATGTTACTCTTAGTCTAAAATTGAGCTCAGATGACTGTAATAGAATTTGATGGGGATTATTTTTTTAGAATATATTAACCCTCTATCTGCCCTGTTTTTTGGTCATTTTAGTCCTTTTTTCAAGAAATGACTCAAAAGTCTCATAAGATATGCGTTTAAGGGATTAAAATATTCTACGAATATTTTGCTCATCAAATTTCACTTGGGGTCTTCACTGGCGGAAAGTTCGACCGGTCTGCAGAAAATGCCTAAAAATTTAAAATTGTAAAGTCTAATTCATTTTTAATATTTATGGCAGAAACTGTTTACGATTGTGAGCAACAAATATAGGATATTAGTCTGGGGGGTGGACCCTTTCAGCTGAGGATGATAGTATTTGGGTAGTATAGTAAAACCCCCAAAAGGTTTGGCACTGTGTGAGTACAGTCGATTTTTATGGCCCACTGAAATTTTTATTTTTTTCCCAAAGGGGTTTGAGAAAACTCGAGAAAAATAAAGTTTATATTAATCTGAGCCTAAAATTGAACTCAGATATCTCCAATAGAATTTGATGGAGATTATTTTTCTAGAATATATTAACCCTCTATCTGCCTTGCTTTTGGGTAATTTTAGTCCTTATTTTAAGGAAGGACTTAAAAGTCTACTAAGATATGAGTTTAAAGGGTTAAAATCAGTGTTGAAAATACTGCCTAGATTTTCAGCAAAAACACATAATTTGTACTGTTTTGTCAGCATAAACATTATCAAAACAAAACAGCAGTCAAGAACTGAGCTGTTAAAAATTGTCAATTTTCTTCAGCAGCAGTACAGTAAAAGTTTTTTTTTTGAAATTGACAAACTTGCCAGCACACAGTTCAGCTTCAGTTTAAAAAAACAAAAAACAGCACACACGACTGAATTGCCTGGTAACTGCGCTGCACAAGTTATGTTTGTTGTACGGGACTTGCAGCATGAAAAATAAAAATTGAACCCGACTCGTCAGCATGAAATTTTTTTTATTTGGCTGCTGAAAATTAAATGAACGTACTTATAAGAAGATATTTCTTTGTACAAGTAATGGAATGTTGTATTATATAATTAAGAATAATGCTTCAAACGTAAAGATAATGCTTTAACAAAAATGTTAAGAAATTTTTCTAATGTTTTGAAAATTTTTTAAATTTAACTAAAAATTATTTAAAAAAAAAAGTTTAAAAATTTTCTAAGTTCTAAGTAAGTTTTAACGGTTTAAAGTTTCATTTAAAATGCTTAAAAAAATTTTTAGGTTCCAAAATTTTTTGGAAAATATTTGAAGTAAACAAATAAAAAAAAAATTAAGTGCCAAAATTTTTATTTGAAAATTTTTTTAAAACACAATTTTTTTTTTTTACTTTATTAAAAAATTTTTTTGAAAATTTGGTTTGAAGTTAAGTGTTTAATTAACAGATCCAAAATTCCAAGTTCCATAAAATTTTTTAAAATAAGTGTCAGACACAATTGTTTTTTTACTAACTAACGAAAACTAATATGATGAAAACAAAAAGTTTAAAATGGGTTGAAACGCGTTAACGGCCATACCAAAAAACCGATTTAGATATAATTATGCCAAAATATTATAACAAATAAGTGCAAATAAAAATTTTTTTCTTGAAATATTTTTAGAGTTATAGAGATGGGAAGTTTTAATTTTTTTGCAAAGATCATATTTGGTTGAGTTTTTATTGACACTTTGATGCGATAAAAATTTATTTTTAAAAAATGAATTTTAAAGTATTTTTGACGACCTTTTCACTGGCATTGGTGGTTTTTTAAAAAAATTAACATTTTAACTTAAATTTCAAGGTCAAATTATTAAAAAAAAATTTATCTTATAAAGCGCTTATTTTGAGATTTTTTTGAAAAAGCCTGTCGTTTTTTTCATTTAAAAACATTTTTAAAAAATGGATCGAGTGTTCCTTATTGCGAAAATATTTTTTCATTTGTTTTTATACACGCGGTATTCGTACTTTTTGAGTGTTATTTTATACAAAACAATTATTTTTAAATGTAAAAACTCAGTTGAAATAATATCAAAATAGGCGCTTTATAATTTGACCTTTGAATTTTAAGGTCAAATTTATATTTTTTTAAAAAACCAACAATGCCATTGAAAAGGTTGTCAAAAATCCTTTAAAATTCGTTTTTTAAAATAAATTTTTATCGCATCAAAGTGTCAATAAAAATTCAACCAAATGATCTGTGCATAAAAATGAAATGATCGGTTTATAAAAATGAAAACTTTCCATCTCTGTAACTCTAAAAATATTTCAAAATTTTTTTTTATTTGAACTTTAGAATACCTACTGTACTATTATTTTAGACTTGAAGTTATTTATTAATTAATTTATTTATTTATATAAAAAATATTGACTTTTTACTGATATAAATTAATTGAATTAAAAAGATTTTTTTTTTAATGAACCTTGCATTTTTTTATTTATTAAACCTTTTTTCTTCTTATGTATACAAGAAGTTCTCTCGTTACAATGTACGAGTTTATTTTCGTTTATATTTATTTGCTTGTCAGCAGCTCACCACTTTTTGAATTGTAACTTGCAGTGGATTTCTCAAAACAACGTTTGTGCTGTTTGTGTGCTGCCTAATTTTTTTACTGTTGCTGGTTTGTCAGTATTTGTTTTTTTTTAAATCAACCACCATCAGCACAACACAAAAAAGTTCAGCAGCAAAAAAGTGACTGGACTGTTTTGTTAGAAATGTAAACTGGACTGGTGGGTTGCAGTATTTTTTTTAAATTATTGACAACTTGACTGGAAGTGAAAATTAAAAATGTGTAATGAATTTCAGTTTTTTAATCACTGGTTAAAATATTCTAGGATTATTTTTTGCATCAAATTTCACTAGGGGTCTTCACAGGTGGAAAGTTAAACCGGTCTGTAGAAAATGCCAAAAAAAAATTAAAATTGTAAGGTCTTATTAGTTTTTGATATATATGCCGGAAACTGTTTACGATTGTATGCAACAAATATAGGATAATGGTCTGGGGTTGGACCCTTCCAGCACAGGATGACATTATTTGGTTAGCGCAGTAAAATCCCAAAAGGGCTTGGCGCTGGGTGGGTATAGTAGGTTTTTATGGCCCATTGATTTGTTGTTTTATTTGTCCAAAGAGGTTTAAAAAACGAAAAAAATTACAAAAAAAAGTCTTCTTAGATTTGCTTCAAAAGGGTTTGACGAATGTTTTTTCATCCAATTTCAATAGGGACCTTTAAAGACAGAAAGTTTTGCCAGCTTACCAAAAATACCAAAAAAGGGACATTAGTTTTATTAGTTTTTCATATTTAAGCCACCCAAAGGGCTTGGCGCTGTGTGTTATAAAACCCTTTTAAAGAAAATCTAAGGAGACTTTTTTGTCATTTCTTAACAAAAGGACTAAAATGACCCAAAAAGGGGAGATCGAGGGTTAATGTATTGTAGAAAAATTATACCCATTAAATTCTACTGAAGACACCTGAGTTCAATTTTAGGCTCAGAGTAACATAAGCATTAGTTTTTTCGTTTGTATAAACCTCTTTGGACAAATAAAACAAAAAATAAGTGGGCCATAAAAACCTACTGTACCCACCCAGCGCCAAGCCCTTTGAGGAATTTACAGCACTAACCAAATACTGTCATCCTGTGCTGGAAGGGTCCACCCCCCGACCATTGTCCCATTTTTGTTGCATACAATCGTAAACAGTTTCCGGCATATATATCAAAAATTAATAAGACTTTTAAATTTTTTATTTTTAGACATTTGCTACAGACCGGTTTAACTTTCCACCTGTGAAGACCCCTAGTGAAATTTGATGAAAAAAATATTCCTAGAATATTTTAACCCTTTAAACGCATATCTTAGTAGACTTTTAAGTCATTCCTTAAAAAATGGACTAAAATGACCCATTAACAAGGCAGATAGAGGGTTAATATATTCTAGAAAAATAATCCCCATAAAATTCTACTGAAGCCATCTGAGTTCAATTTTAGGCTCAGATTAGTATAAACTTCATTTTTATCGAATTTTCTCAAACCCCTTTAGGAATAAAATAAAAGTTTCATTGGGCCATAAAAATCGACTGTACCCACACAGCGCCAAAACCTTTGGGGGTTTTACTATACTAACCAAATACTATCATTCTGTCTTGGTTTGGTTTGGTTCACCCCCCAATTTCACTGTTGCACAGTGTTATTTTGGGCAAGAGTACCAAATTCGCAGGCATTTTTTAACAATCTCTTTTACATTGCGTAGGGTGTCCTTACATTTTATATAAAAAATGTTAACAAAAAATTAATTTTTTTCCCTTTTTACTGCACCCACAAGAGCGCTCTTTGGATGCATGCTATGAAAATATGCTGTGTCGCCAAAACCTCGATTTATTTTAATGGGTTACAAATGAAATAACAAACCCATTATAAACCATTGAGTAGAGTGTCAACTAATGGAACAAGATTTTATTTTGAGTTTCTTAAAAAAAATTGTAAATTTTTTTTAAAGTTCAATAGTTTATTAAAAAAAAAATACCTTTAACAATGTTATCCAAATCTCTTTGCATTTTCTTTGTTTTCCTAAAACACTACTATCATCAGCAAGAAAAGCAATTGCTTGTTAGACGACTACCAACAATTTGAATAAATCTATCAAAAACATACGTATGGTCAATACAAAAGAGAGAGACCAAACACTAAAAGTCATGTTAAGGCCAAGAAGCAAAAGACAGAACACGAAATGAAATTAAATGGATGCCAATAAAATTGGAATTTTCAAATTGTTAAGGGATTTTCTAAAAAAATACACTCACACACAGTCTATACAATCAAATGACTTAAAAAAAAAAAAAAAAAAAACTGAAAAGAAGTTGTAATATACAGCAATTTAAACTATCATGGAAACAAAGTGAATTAGCTTAAAAAACGTGATAAAAGTTTCAATGTAAACAAGTAGAAAAGTTAAATTCGACTTGGCCGAATCTATAAATACCCTCTAAAATGCTTTTTTTTTAAAGGATAGTACATTTTTTAATGGAGAAAACATTACAAATTTTTATTAGAAATATTTCATTTTGAGTAAAAACTTTTTTTTTTCAAATTTTTGTAAAAAAAATGTAATTTTTTATTTGAGTGTAATATTATTGAATATAATATTAATTCCAAATTAAATTTGGATTTAAAAAAAAAGTTTTTTTTGAGTGTAAATTTTTTTTAAGTGTAAAATTTTTTTTCGAGTGTAAATTTGTTTTTTTTTTTTGTATTGTAAAAATATTTTTGATTGACAAAAATACTTTGTAAAATATTTTTCTGAGTTAGCAATGTTTTTAAAGGTTGTTTAACGGTTTTTTTAACACGTAAGTTCAAGGTGAAACCAATCTGAAATTAACGGTTTTCCTAATAACTTTTGAACCGCTAGACCGATTTAGCTGAAATTCATTACCAAATAGGTCAGAGGAACGACAAATATATATGCCAAGCTTCAGGAGCTTCAAAATTGTCTTTCGAAAGTAAGCCGGTTTTTTAACTGGAAATTCGCAAAAAAATCCTTGCCGAATTTCACTTTTTTGCTTATAACTTTTGAACCACTTTACCGATTTCGCTGGATTGCAATACCAAGCTGCCTAGGTAAATTAAAAACATATATGCCAAACTTCAGCAGGCTCAGCAAAGTTTTTCAAAAGCTAGCGTGTTTTCTACAGACAGACGGACGGACATCTTTAGATCAACTTAAAATCGACGAGGATCATAAATATATATAATTTATGGGGTCCTAGACCTATATTTCGAGGTATTACATATGTAATGACAAACTTCTATACACCCTCTATCAATAGAGTGGAGGCTCGCTTAGAGAAGGGGTCAGAACAAATGCCTTTTTAGGTCAATTAATTATAAAAACTACACAAAAAAAAAACTGTAATGTTAGCAAAAAAATCTTGTAAACCTACAAGAAAATTTGCTGATTTTGAACCCACAATTTTTTTGGTAAAGTTAGCAAAAACATTTTGCCAAAAATTAGTTAACTGAATTTTTTTTATTTCAACTTAGTTCATACACATTTGAGGACCCCATTGGGTTCGGACCCAATAGGTCCAGACCCCGATGGGCCTAGACCTAGTTGGGTTCCTTAGAAATCGTCATAGTTTTTGATCCAAAATTTGTGTCCGTTTCGCTCTACCTTGCTTAGTTTTTGAGATACGTGATTTAAGGGGATCACTGGGGTCTTGAGAATTAAAAAACTCGATAACTTCAAAAATATTACTCGGAGATAATACCGAGATATGAGCATTTTAAAATTTTCGGGATTGCTAACTTTTTTGGATCCAAAGTTAGGTCCCATTAGGGTCCACAGATGTGAAGAGGACCCGCGAAAGTATGGAGATTCTAAGAAACAAAATTGGCCTCCATTTTGCTCTATCTGGCTTAGTTTCCGAGATAGCGCCATTTTAAGTTTTCTGAAAATAAAAAAAAATTTACCATTTATTTTTGCTAATGTTAGCAAAAAATCTTGTAAAAATGTTGTCAACTCTATTTCAAATTAAGCAAAAGAAATTAGTTCAAAGTTTGTTTAAAATTGCTAATGTGCTAAATGAAGTTTACAAGAATTTTTTGCTAACATGCTAATCTCAACTAAAAATTTGCTAAAAGTTAGCTAACTAGCATTAGCAAAAAAATTAGTAAATCTACTAACGTATTTTTTTGAGTGTACTTTATAGGGTCATTGACCAATATTTCGAGGTATTTCAAACGGAATGACAAACTTTTATATACCCTCCATCACTAGAGTGGACGGTAGAAAAACCAATTAAATTTAGGGGCTTGTCACAGACTCAATTCCGTTCGGAAGTGGAATAAGTGGTTTACTCGTTAAACGTAAAGTAAATATACTTTTTGGAATGAAACCACTTTTATGCAATTCAATTCCACTTTGATTTTTGAAAGTGATTTCATTCCGAAAAAAATAATATTCGTTTTGTGTTTTACGAGTAAACCACTTTTTTCAATTCCGAACGGAATTGAGTCTGTGACATGCCCCTTAGTATGCATGTAATAGGGCGGAGCGATTTTTTTGTTTGTGTCGCTTAGAGAAGGAGTCAAAACAAATGCCGTTTTAAGTCAATTAATTATAAAAACTCATACTCGTAATAATTTTGAAAAAAAAATTAAAAAAAAAATCTGCGAAATAAAAATTTGGAAAAAAATTCGTGACTTTTTTTTGTTAAAAATACTTTTTTTTTTGTCTAAATACCATTCGGTATTCAAATATGCTTAAATATGTAGCTGGGTAATTCCAAAAATTTTCGCCCACTGTTCGGAAACATGCCTTTGGACGCCACTGAGAATTTGGCTCATAGATATCCACGTTTGTATGAGATATGTTGCATTTTTGGGTTTTTTAAAATTTGCTGTAGTTTTCAAATTATCGCGGGTCAAAGTTCGACTTTTTTAGCAAAAGTCAGAAAAATACATGACTTTAAACGTGCTCTAACTTTTTAACTAGTAATCCGATTATCACAAGTAATGGCTCATATGAAAGCTTAATTCTTCTTCTTTTAGGGAATATTTTAAAAAGCATACGGTTTTTTTCAGAAGTGTTGCAAAAATTCAAAAACATTTTTTTTTTGCGAATATTTAAAAAAACACATCTTCGATTTTTTAAAAAAAAAGTTTGGTGATAAACAATACTGTTTTGTACAACATATCCAAAATTCAGAGTGGGATCGCAATGGGATCAAAAAATATTCTGGTTTTAGTACGATGTTCTTAAATTTTACCTTAGAAAATTAAAATTTTATGTTTCTTCAATATAAAAATTTAAATTTTCAAAGAAAATTATACTATTAAAATTTTTAAAAATATTCAAAACATTAGAAATTTAAATTTTCTAAGGGAAAAATATGAGAACCTCGTACTTAAAACAGAATATTTTTTGATCCCTTGGAGATCCCACTCTAAATTTTGAATATGTTATACAAAACATTGTTATTTTTCACCAGAATTTTTTAAAAAAAAATCGAAGATGTGTTTTTTTAAATATTCGAAAAGAAAAAATGTTTTTGCATTTTTGCATGATTTCTGTAAAAAAAACTGCGTTATTTTAAAAATATAAAGTAAAAAGAAGAACCCCAGCTTTCAGATGAGCCTAAATTTGTGAAAATCGGGTCATTGGTTAAGAAGTTACAGCTCTTTAAACGTAATGTATTTTTCTTACTTTTGCTTAAAAAGTCAATCTTTGACCCGCCATAATTCGTTAAATACACCAAATGTAAAAAAACGATATATGGTACATATATCATATTTATGAGGGCTATCTATGTGTCAAGGTTCAAATTAATCTGAGACACCATTTCCAAAAATGACTAAAATTTGAGCTAAATTTTCTGGAATGGCCCAGCTAGAGAGTGTTAAAAAATCATTGAGGATCATAAATTATACATTATACACATTTTGGGGTCCTAGACCGATATTTCAAGGTGTTACAAATCAAATCGATCTGGAGCGTTTTTGAAAGTCACTTGAGAACGTGAGTAAAATTAAATGTTATTTCTTAAATATTAGGTGATCTTGTAATCTTAAATTCGATTTTTTTTTTTTTGTGTGAGCGTGAGTCAAAGCTCACTCTCGTTCCCATCTCCAATCTAGATACACACTTGATAAAAACAAGCATAAATAGTGTGATTGGTTATTAGAGCACCCATATGTGCATAATTGTTTTTTTTTATCGCTCCCCGCTCATTTTCGGTTGAGTTGGGAGTAAAAAATAATACTATCCAGAAATTGGACTTCTAGGTTGCAAACCGGCCAAGCGGTTTGAACTTTTGACCTCAAAAATGGGCTAAAAAACCTTTATAGATTAATTTGGCTGTAACTCTTAAAATAAAAGTTTTTCAATGAAAAAGGTCGAATAAATAATTAATTTTTATTATTCAATAAAAATTAAAACACACTTCATAAAAGTTTTTCGCAATTAACTTTCGTAACAATTTTTTTTACATTCAAAATGCAAAGATTTTTTTCTCATACTGTTTTGACCTAAATATGTCCGATCGCGGTGTTTTGAGCGATTAAAATCGAAATTTGGGTGAGAACTTTTTTTAAAAATTGTAGTAAATTTTTAAATTGGGGAAAATTTGAGCTCTTTGCATAATTTAATAGGGTATTGAATGTAGTTTTCCAAAAATTTTATTTTGCAAAAATATATCGACCCTTCCATGAAAAATTGCTAAAATCCTACTCTGAACCACAATTTTTTGTCCTCCAACCACGTTATGGGAGCATAGTCACTTTATCATTGCGTGTTTTACGCATCGAAAGATGAGTCTAGAAATCCATATAGTATATATGGGGTATTCCATGCCAAATCGGCCGCTTGGAAAATTTTTAATTTTATATTTTTTCAATTTTTTAGTACCCTTCAAAAACCCATTCCAAGTAAATTTTGAGCTCTTTTTTGATAATCCGTTCAAAAAATATCGAATTAAAAACAAAAAACACGCTTTTTTCTGTTTTTTACTTATCACCTCTTTAAAAATGGTCAAAATCCGAAATAATTTGTTCAAATTTTAGTTTTTTCTTCAAAGTGTTTTAATAAAGATTGGAAGACAACAAAAAAAAAAAATGCAAAACCCGCTGAATATATTAATTACCATAATCCCACGATCTACTTAAGCTTCAAATTTTAAGAAAATATTAGGTTTACCACGAAAAATTAAAAAAAAAAATCAAATAAAAAATTTCAAGAAAAGACTGAAAAACCAAATCATTTAAAATCATTTAAAAATCGCATATTAGAACACTTTAAGAAATTTTTAATAAAAAAAACAAAATTAAAAAAAAAAAAAATGTTGACAATTTTTTGAATTTGTTGTGATAAAAATACGGAAAACGATAGATTTTTTTGAAAATTCGATATCTTTGGAACGGGTAATTTAAAAAATTTGAAAACTTACTTGGATGGGGGTTTTAATAGGTTTTAAAAAAAATTAAAAATAATTAAAAAATCTAAAATAAAAATTTTCAAAGTGTTTAGTTTGGAACTGAATACCCCATATGTATTTAGGGAAATCCTTGACAGATGTTTCGGTGCGAAACTCACGGAATTACAAGGTGAGTATTCGCCTATATTGAGGCTGAATAGTAAAAAAATTAGATTCAGAGTAGAACTTTGGAATTTTTTCATGGAATGGTCGAAATATTTTTGCAAAAAAAAAAAATTTTGGAAAACTACATTCAATACCCTAGTGAATTGTGCAAAGAGCTAAAATTTTCCCCAATTTAAAAATTTACGAGAATTTAAAAAAAAAAAGTTCTAACCCAAATTTCGACTTTAACCGCTTAAAACACCGCGATAGGACATATTTAGGTCAAAACACTATGAGAGAAAAATCTTTGCATTTTGATTCTACAAAAAAATTGTTATGAAAGTTAATTGCGAAAAACTTGTATTTTAAGAGTTACAGCCAAATTAATCTATAAAGGTTTTTTAGCCCATTTTTGAGGTCAAAAGTTCAAACCGCTTGGTCTGTTTGCAACATAGAAGTCCAATTTCTGGATAGATATTATTTTTTACTCCCAACTCAACCGAAAATGAGCGGGGAGCGATAAAAAATACACTTTTGCACATCCCATACATTTTGTGGGTGCTCTATTGGTTATGTTTGTGCAAGTTATAAGGATATCAATGACCGTTTTGTGTATAAAAGGATGACCACTCGAATACTTATGCTAACAATAGGGTGATACCTATTTTGTATAAAACCCTTCACTTACTGATAGAGGGTATGTATTAGATTGTCATTCCGTTTGTAACACCTCGAAATATAAGTCTAAGACCCCATGAAGTTAATGTATTCAGAATCTCCAACCGATTTTTACACAATCTACACTCAAAATAATAACTCTGTAAAATACTCTGTAAAATGACTGTAATCTCAATTCAACAGATAGTTGACAGAGTTTTCTCTCAAAATACAGATTTAAAGAAAATACTTTGTATTTTGTTGTGACAAAAAAAACAAAGTTTCCTCTGTTATATTACTTTTTACTTCGTAATCTTAATTTTACAGATAATTAACAGAGTTTTCTGCTAAAATACAGATCTAAGCAAAATACTTCGTATTTTTTTATAACCAAAAAATTTTCCTGTTTTGAGTAGTTTTTGTTTTTGTTACCAAACATCAAAATTTTGTCTGTATATTTTTTTTTTTAGAAAAAGTTGAAAAAGTATCCAAAAAGTTACCAAAAATTTTTTTCAGAAATCTTATAAAAATTTTACAAAACAAGTAGAAAAATTAAATTCGACTTGGTCGAATCTATAAATACCCTCCACAATGTTATCTGATAGTAATTTTCTAAAAAAATTGCATTACAAATTTTTATTAGAAATATATTATTTTGAGTAAAACTTTTTTTAATCAATCAAATTTTTTTGTGAGTGTAAAATTTTTTTGACTGTCAACATTTTTTTGAGTGTGAATTTCATTAAAAAAAAAAAATAATTAAATTAAAAAAAAAAACATTTTTTTTTTTGAGCGTAAAATTTTTTTGAGTGTAAATATTTTTTTTAGTGTACTATTTGTTTGAGTAACAAAATTACTTTGTAAAATATTTTTGTTGTTTTATACCTATACGTATATGTTAAAAAAAATATTTCATATATTTCCCTCATTTTATTTTACCATCCTCGTCTTTAAAAACCAAAAACAAACCAATATTTGATTTTTTTCCAAAAATACTTACTATACACCGTTACATACAGTTACAAAAACAATAACAAATATTTACTTGTCTAACAACTAAACTGCACCCCACGGCAGGAAAACAAACAACAACAAGATTAAAAAAAACTGGTATTTCACCATGCTTTTAACTTTTAACTTTTAACTTGTTTAACGAGTTTTCAACAGTTTAAGGTGAAAAAAATCTGAAATTCAGAGCCTTGCTTATAACTTTTGAACCACTGAACCGATTTTGCTGAAATTCAAAACCAAATAGACTTAGGGAACGACAAAGATATATAACACGTTTCAGAACCCTCAGAATTGTCTTTAGAAAGTTAGAGTGGTTTTAATCTCGTAAGTTCGCAAAATTCCCTTGCCGAAATTTACTCTTTTGCTCATAACTTTTGAACCACTGGACCGATTTGGCTGGATTGCAATACCAACCTGACCCGGTAAATACCCAACATATATGTCAAACTTCAGGAGCCTCCATAAAGTCTTTCAAAAGTTAGCGTGTTTTCAACGGACAGACAGACAGACGGACGGACGGACGGACGGACGGACGGACATCGCTAGATCGACTTAAAATCGATCAAGGATCATGAATATATATACTTTATGGGGTCCTAGACCAATATTTCGATGTGTTACAAACGGAATGACAAACTTATATATACCCTCTATCACTAGAGTGGAGGGTATAATAACACGCATTTAACTATACTCTGTAAATTTACAGAGTTTTTTCTGTAATTTTTTTTTGCATCAAATGCATTTTACAAATATATGTAAATTTACATAGTTTTCTTTGCTAAGTGGTGGTTTACTTAACCAATATTTAACTAGAAACTCTGTAAATTAACAGCTTTTTTTGTCCAAATCATTTTACAGAGTTTTATAGTAAAACTAGCTGACCCGGCAAACGTTGTTTTGCCCTGAAATATTTTGATTTTGTCTCCAATTATTTCTTTTTTTATACCCTCCACTCTAGTGATAGAGGGTATATATAAGTTTGTCATTCCGTTTGTAACACCTCGAAATATTGGTCTAGGACCCCATAAAGTATATATATTCATGATCCTCGATCGATTTTAAGACGATCTAGCGATGTCCGTCCGTCCGTCCGTCCGTCCGTCTGTCCGTCTGTCCGTCTGTCTGTCTGTCTGTTGAAAACACGCAAACTTTTCAAAGACTTTACGGAGGCTCCTGAAGTTTGGCATATATGTTGGACATTTACCTGGTCAGGTTGGTATTGCAATCCAGCGAAATCGGTCCAATGGTTCAAAAGTTATAAGCAAATGAGTGAATTTCGGCAAGGGTTTTTCTGGAATTTACGAGATAAAACACACGGTAACTTTCAAACGGCAATCCTGAGGGTGCTGAGGTGTGGCATATATATTTACCGTTCCTCTGGTCCGGTTCGTTTTAAATTTCAGCCAAATCGGTGCAGTGGTTCAAAAGTTATTAGCAAAACCGTAAATTTCAGATTAGTTTCACCTTAAATTCACGTGTTGAAAACCCGTTAAACATGTTTTAAAAACATTTGTAAGTCAGAAAAATATTTTAAAAGGTATTTTTGTCACACAAAAATATTTTTACACTAAAACAAAAAAAAAATACACCCAAAAAAAATTTTACACTCAAAAAAAATTTTACACTCAAAAAAAAAAATTGGTAATTTTTTTTTTTTTCAAAAATTAATAAAAAAAAGTTTTTTTACACTAAAACAAAAAAAAAATACACTCAAAAAAAATTTACACTCAAAAAAAAATTAGTAAATTTTTTTTTTTTTTTCAAAAATTAATAAAAAATATTTTTTTTACAGAAAATAAAATATTTCTAACCAAAAATGTTATGTTTTTCACGTTAGAAAATTTACTATCACTTAAAAAGGGCAATGTGGAGGGTATTCATAGATTCGGCCAAGTCGAATTTAACTTTTCTACTTGTTATAAATTAATCTTAAGTACTATAAGTAGCAGTGCAACATAATATAGATGAAGTGAAACTCTTTCTGTTATATTTTAAATATCATTTATTTAAATAAAAAAGAAATTAAAAAAGCTTTCCCCGTCCCTCTTGGAGCATCCAAGAAAAAGAAATCTCCTTCTTGGGCAGCATCTGCAAGCATCACGGTATCAAAAACTAATTTTTGTTCTGGAATCATTTTCGGTTCATTGGATTGAACAAACTCATTTAAGGTATCCATATTGTATGATTGTTCTCGATGTCTCAAGATGTTGAGATCGTTCTTTCGACGTCTCAAAATGTTGAGATTTCTCTTTCGGTTCGGGCGCGTCGAGTGTACATGCCAATGTTTCCTCTTCTAGATCGGGTCGGCATTATTTTAAAACAAATAGGATTTTCCGGAATTTTGAATTATTATTTTTTATTGAAACTTAAATCCTTTTACAAATTGTTTTAAGAAAATTTTTAATATATTGACAATTTTTGAATGCCCATAAAAGAAATTGTCATGAGGAAAAATACATTTTGAGTTTGAGTTAAATGTCTCCAAAAAAATTAACATCTAAATAGCATCACCTTGACGCCACATATCGGGTTCATTTATACATTCACAATAATATGACGAAGAAAATACATACCATATAAAATTATCGAAATTACACTAAAATTAAGAAGTTTGTAATAACTTGAGCCCCAGCGCCATCTTCCGGTTCAAAATTTTTATCAGCAAATGTATTTCTGCTTTAGAAATATATTTTGTAAGCTTAGCAAAATTGTACCTTAAATACAAAAACAAAAAAATTTTGTAAATAATTTCTCCGCAGCGCCATCTACCGGGTCCAAATTTTATCAGGATACTTATTTTTATTTAATAAATATTTTTTGTGAATTTGAGCCAAATCGTACCATAAATAAAAAAAATTAAAATATTACGACAACAGAGCCACCTATCGTTATTAAACTTAAGAGAAACCTGGCTCCCGACTAAACTTATATATTGCCCAAGTTTGGTGTCAATCGGTCCAGCGGTTCTTGAGTTTTTGTAACACGTACCCGGCACAAACGTTTTTATATATTAAGATTACAGAGTTTTCTCTGTAAAAAAGCTTTCATATTTAACCAATATTTTACTATAAACTCTGTAAATTAACAGTTTCTTCTGTCAAAATCATTTTACAGAGTTTTTTAGTAAAATTACCAAGAAATGTTGTTAGCTGGAAAAGTATGGTGTACTCTGTTAAATTAGCAGAGTTTTTCTGTAATTTAACAGAGTTATTATTTTGAGTGTAGCGATGTTCGTCCGTTTGTCTAAAAAAAATAATGTATTTTGAGGATGTTTATTCTGCCTCGAGGTCATTATTTTCTTTACTAATTAAAACCATGATATTCTCATAGCATAATTTTCAAGAAAATTATTTTTCTGTTTTAAATTTTTTGATGTTGGTCATTTTTGCAAGACTTAATCGAAAAGTGTTTCGGAATTTGTCAGATTCCACTTTAAAGATTAATATAATAATAATGATGATCCAATGATCAGTTTTTATTTATTTTTCCAATTTTTATTTACAACTCATTTTAAATAATTTTAACCTAACCGAGAACTGGTAACAATGACCGTCGTCCAGTGTTACCGTTGAGAATTTTCAAAAAGTCGCAGAAAAAGTCGTTCTTTACAAAAAAAGTCGCACAAAAAAGTCGTTTTTCCAAATAAAAGTCGCACATTTGTTTTAAGAGTTTATGAAAGGGTATAAAATATGCAATTGAATTATTTATGTTTATTGACGTCAATCTTATATATGAGGCATTCCACACCAAATGTCCCGCTACAGAAAAACATGTGTCCCGTAAATTTCTAAATAGGTTGTTTGGATAGCCCTATATGTAACTAAGAAAATTGCGTTTTTGGGTTTTCAAATTTTCGAAAACTGGGCTGAGGAGGCGTGGTCAAATATTGGAAAAATGGTAAAATTTGTGGCGAGTTGCCTTGATTAAATATTTATCACATTAAAACGGAATGCACCACAATGTCAAAAATTTACGTTCTTATATAGTTTTGTATGGGCTATCGATTAAAAATTTTTTTTAAAAAAGTTAATTTATCAAAAATCCGGCCACTATTTTTTTTATTTTTTATTTATTTTTTCAAAAGTTTAGATGTTTGTCCATCCACACAAAAAAAAAACAGAAACACGCTCATCTTTTTTTTCGAGAAAATCGCATTTGAACTATAAATTTCATAACAATTTTGTTATTTGCTTGTATTTCTTTTTTTAAAGTTGAGAATGAGTAATATTAATTGCATAAATATTCGTCATACGCTCTGTTGACACAAGAAAATGTTTCTAAAGGAATGGGATATATCTTATGAAATGGACAATGGTCGATAGATATCAGAACCCCAGAAAAATATAAAAAGGTTCTGACCGAAAAACCAGACCCAGACTAATTCTTATGTATTTTGACCTCCTGAATTCGATTCCGCCATCAGATTTTAATTCTATCGTTTTGTTTTCCTGTAATTTACATGGAAAGTCCGAAAAGTGAAACTACATCATTTGTAAATTTGTCCGAGTAAAAAAATTTTTAAATGTTATTTCTGTATGTTAAGTTCAAGTCTGATTTATTTCTAATTAAATAAGGTGTTTTTTAAAAATATCCGTCAAAAATTGAAGAAGTTACATGCATTTGAACCAAAGAGCATAAATTCGGTTTTATTTCGGGAAATCGGGTAGGTTCACTTTGCTGACTTTCCTTGTAAATTACAGGAAAACCCAATGATAGAATTCAATTCTCATGAGGGAATCGAATTCAGAATTTCGAAATACATAAGAAATAGTAGGTCTAGTTTCTGGGTCACAACTTTTTTATTTTTTGTGGAGCTATGTAATTTTAGCGCAATTCTGTTTTTGATGAATTTTTTTTATTTTACCATTTTAATTCATTTTAACAATTAAAAAATCTAAAATTCTCATATTTACGTAAAAAAGCCGCGAGCGAGACCCCCCAAAAGTTTCAAAAAAATATTTATAATATGTGTAATTTTGCACTATATGTCTTTTAAAAGAAAACAAATGTTTCACATAACAAAAAAGGGGGAAAAAGTCGCACAAAGTTGAAAAAAGTCTCAAAATTAGACAAGTTTAAAAAAGTCGCACAAAAAGTCTCAAAGCGTCAAAAAGGTTGCAAATTGCAACTAAAGTCGCACAACGGTAACACTGCCGTCGTCTCGTTGTAGCGAAATTGACCAAGGGTTTTGGTGGGAATCGAACCCACGACCCCCTGTTTCATAGGCTAGCACGCTACCAACTAGCCTACAGGGCCCCCTCACTTTAAAGATTATTTAGCAAAAATAGAAACGATTTACTACAAAGTAGCAAACGGGTCAAATGACAAATCGTTTGCGAACAAAGTAAAATATTAATACATATTCGACTCCATCTACAATGGGAATTAGAAAGACGAAGGAATTGTACTATACTAGTAAGGCAACGATTGTCAATAACCAACAAATAACATATTGTTGTAGTCCAATAAACTATCATATGTCAAAATGTTTTAAATATTTTTGTTGGTTATTGACAATCGTTGCCTTACTAGTATAGTACATCATTGTTAAAAACGTACAAAATGCTCATTGATAACAAAGACACCCCGAGAAAAAAAGTTTATGTATAATTCTGATTTAATTTGTAAATTAATAAGAAATATTTATTATATTTTGAGGATGTTTATTCTGGCTCGAGGTCATTATTTTCTTTACTAATGAAAACCATGATATTCTCATAGCATAATTTTCAAGAAAATTATTTTTTTGTTTTAAATTTATTTATGTTGGTCATTTTTGTAGTCCAATGGACTATCATATGTAAAATTGTTTTAAATATTTTTGTTGGTTATTGACGATCGTTGCCTTATTAGTATGGTACAATTTCTTCGTCTTTCTAATTCTCATTGTGAATAGAGGCGAATATGTATTAATATTTTAGTTTGTGCACAAACGATGTGTCATTAGACTCGTTTGCTACTTTGTAGTAAATCGTTTCTATTTTTTGCTAAATAATCTTGACAATGGAATTTGACAAATTCCGAACACGTGTCGATTAAGTCTTGCAAAAATGACCATCATAAATAAATTTAAAACAAAAAAATAATTTTCTTGAAAATTATGCTATGAGAATATCATGGTTTTAATTAGTAAAGAAAATAATGACCTCGAGCCAGAATAAACATCCTCAAAATATAATATTTTAAATGTCGAATAAAACAATTTTTATTTTTTAATAAAAATTAATCAGAATTTGAATTATTTATTATTCTAGTTTTATCGAAGCACTTCTACGTCTTCAGTCAATTATATTAAATTTATTATTTTTTATTGGTAGAAAAATTATTTGTATGTTTTTTATTAACAGGCTAGCCTGACATGAGATTCGAACCTGTGCTTCTAATGCTCAAGTAGAGACCAACAACAATTTCTTGATCTTTCATTTATTTTATTTTATACAAACTTTACCATTTCATTTGATGTTTGTGTTTTTTGCCTGAAGAAGAAAAGTTGTTTGTTTTAAATTGATTGGTTACGTCATTTTGCAAGACCTACTCGACACGTGTTTCAGAATTTGTCAAATTCCATTGTCAAGAGTATTTACCAAATTGACAATTTGCCACTAACAATTGCCACTAACGATTGTCAATTTGCTAAATACTCTTGACAATGGAATTTGACAAATTCTGAAACACGTGTCGAGTAAGTCTTGCAAAATTACCAAACCAATCAATTTAAAACAAACCACTTTATAAATAGTTTCTTGAAAATTGTTAATTTTACAAAATCATCGCATTAATTACACTGTGCAAGTCACAAAAATTAACAAGCTGGGCACCCTGCTGGTAAAGCTAATTCAGGTACACTGAATTTAATGGTGCTAGTCGTTTTTCGAAGTTAGCGCTCGTTTTCGCGATATTCGCGATTTAAAACTGTAAAGCCTAGGTACTAAAAAAATTAAATTTTTTTAGCTTTTTGGATAATTTTTAAATATAAATTTAGAAATTGAAATTTTCATAAATTGAAAGCAAAATAAAAAAAATATTGTAAAAAAAATTTCGCGAAAAAAATTCATGATAAAATTTTTTTACAAATAATTTTTTTTTTTTTGTGTATTCAATAGAGTTTATATGATAAAAATTCAGAATTTGTCTTCATAATATAAAAAAATAGTTTATTTTACTTAAAAATAAAATCAAAAAATTAATCGCGAATATCGCTAATACATAAGCTACCTTTGAAAAAAACTGATATTGCAATGGGATTTAGCGTACATGAACTAGCTTTACCAGATGGATGTCGTAATTTCAAATCAAACTAAAAATATTTTTATTGAACCAATTACTTCAAGAAAATAACGATTTTTCGCGACCAAAAAATGTTTTTCGCTAAAAATATTCACGATATTATGGTTTGTTATGCTAGTTTAACTGACTTGAATTTTTAAATAAAATTTAAAAATTATTGCAAAAGTTTGAAAATATCGTTTTTATTGTACTTGAGCATCAAAATTTTAAATCGTGATTATCGGGAATACGAGCGCTAACTTCGAAAAACGGCTAGCACCATTGAATTCAGCGTACTCGAATTAACTTTACCAGAAGGGTGCCCAGCTTGTTAAAAACAAGTGTCAAATTCGTGCACAGTGTTATTAAAAGAAACATGACCTTGGGCTAGAATAATCAACCATTACTACTATTTGATAAAATTATACTAACAAAAGACCAAAAGCCCCGAAGGGTTTTGAAAACTTAGCTCGAGTTTTTTTATGGCCCATTGAGGTTTTCAAATTTTTTTCAAAGGTAAATATCGTTAAAAGATTTCTTTATGAAATTTATGATGGTATTTTTCCTTGAAAATCTTAACCCTCTTTCTCCTATTTTTAGGGGACATTTTGGTCCTTTTTTCACACGACTTAGGTGAAAAACAATTTAATAATTTAAAATGTTACTTTTTAAAGCATTTTGTACTCTTTTTAGCCTTTGACAACCCCTAGTGAAATTTGACTCACAAGGGAAGTATCTCAGCCCTTATGAACCGATTTGAATGAAACGTAAAATATAGATAAAAGTGACAATTCTACACTCAAAAAATTATGTCATTAACTGTTTGTAGTTTATTTAAAAAGTTTTCCGTTTAGTCGTTTTTAAAAGAAAAAACATTTGTTTGATGTTCAGTTTTTATTAATGACTACTTCAGTCCTTTGTTTCAAAAATAACGCACTAAAAAATAAAGACTTTCATTAATATTTAATTTTTAAAGTCATTTATTTTTGTTCTGTAAGTAAAAACTACTGATTATTCTTTTGATTTTTAATGATTTGTGTAAGTATTTTTTTTTTAAATTGTTGGTATTTTTTAATGAAATATCATTAGTTTTTACTACACAAGTCAGTTATTTTTTTGTAGAAAAAAAAATTCAAAAAAATATTTATAGAAATATAAAAACATGTTTGTATCAAGTGACTTTGGCACGATGGGTAGAGTGTCTGGTCAGAATGTAGTTGATTGCGGGATCGATTCCCCAAAAATTTTATTAAAAATTTTAAAAAAAATATTTCAATAAAAAATTGTAAAAAATTACCTACGAAATCATTAATTTTTATTGTTTTCGTAGGTTATTTTTTTGAAATTTGTTGGTAAAAATAACAGAACTATCATTAATTTTTATTGTTTTCGTTGGTTATTTTTTTTTGAATTTGTTGGTAAAAAAGAGTGAAAAAAACGTAATTTTTTAATGTTTAATGTTATTTATTTTAGAAAATTTTGTCAACAGTAAAAAATAAATGTTGATGTTTGTTTAAACAAATGAATAATTACTGGGATGGTTTTCAATTGTTTATTCACTGGTTTTAAGTGTGTTTTTCATTTGTTTTTGCCTACAAAATATTTTGAGTGTAAGGTTGGGTGTTTCGGCTTATCGGCCATATTGGGGATTTAGGAGTTCAAAACAAAGGTAAAAAAATGGCGAAAAAATAGTTTTTTGGATTTTTAAGCCATTTCTTTCTAAGAAACTATATGCTGTTTACATATGAGAAGAAAGAATTTTTTACTGCCTATCCAACGGTGGCATAACCTTGTACAAGTTTGGCTTCGTTAAATACTTTTTTATGAAAATGTGTAAATTTTGGGGGTATTTATATGAATACATAGACCTACGATGTCCATATGAATACGAAATAATCTTTATTAAATTTAAGTCGACACGTATTTTTGCTCTAGAGGATATTCCTGTTAGTTCGGGAGTTATCGAAATTTTCATAAGGGGACAACGAAATTTTGAAACACTGATATGGCCGAAAAGCCAAGACACCCCAACCTTAAAATCGTCTCTTTTATATATATTTTAAGTTTCAAGCAAATCGGTTCATAAGGGTTGAGATACTTCCCTTGTCAGAACATTTTTGTATAATATTTTAACCCTTTAAACACATGTTTTAGTGGTGTTCTGCAAGGATATTTGAAAAAAGGACCCATAAACATGAAAGATAGAGGGTTAATATGTTCTAAGAGGACATCTTTGAACAAAATTTGCTTCAGAGTTAGATTTAATACTTTTTTTTTTGCCTTATTCAAAACGTCTTTGAAAAAAGTTTGAAAACTTCATTGGGCAATAAAAAAGAACTCGAGCAAAGTTTTGAAAACTCTTCGGTATACTTTAATATTTTTTTGGTCCCATTCAAGATACAAAATCGTGTTGCACAGTGTTATTTAAACAAGTATCACCTTAATAAAATAATGTACTTACTATGGAATACATTTGTTTATGTCAATTTTCTAGTTTTATACATACATATATTTATTTTTTTTAGTTTTATTTGATACCCCTTGTTTATACATTTTTAGTTTTGAGTTGTTTTATTATTTCTTTCACATTTCTATTTTTTTTTTTTTAACTTTTATTGCAATTGACGTTAAAATTTTCTAAAATTGCATTTAGGGGAAAAATTGAGTTTCAATAGAAAACTGATGTTAAAAATTGTTTAAAATTGCATTGTGGCCTAAAATTAAGTCTCAATGAACTTATTCAAACTGAAGCACGTGATAGGTTTACAGCAAATTTCATTGCATTTCAATGCATACCTTTTTTGCAGTTGAAAGAAATACTTTAGCCATTTGATTGTTTGAGGTCGGTTGGGTTTTGTATGATTTGTACATTTTGTAAATGTGAAATAAAACATCAATTACAGAATATTAGGGTGGGCTAGGTATTGATATTTCTAATAGCTGGGCAATAATAGAAATTAATAAAGATTCAATGAAATTGATTTAATTGAGCAATTATTATGAAAAAATCAACTCTGATTGATATTGTATTCTTTTATAAAGATTGTTAAAAAATATATATTTTTCGGTCCTCTCTAAAAAAACACACACGTGTTTTCAAGTGATTTAATTTTGTGAAAAGAAACCTTTGCAACAAATTGCAATAAAATTTCTCAGGAAATTGGAATTATATCAAAAGAAATTTTATTGAAATAGAATGTTTATTATGTAAAAAATAAACTTTACAAAGACTGCTTAAAATAAATTCTTAATTTAATACTTACAATACATTTTCAATCTTATTATAGTTTTTATGCAGGAAAATCAAATATACAGTGGAAAAGACACAAAAAAAGACTTTGTCAAATTACTAGAAAAAGTCTTGTAATCCCATTTTACCAATATTTGACAGTTTTTCTTGTTTTTTAACAGACAAAATTTTGGTTCAGATTTAATTTTTTTGTAATTTTACAATCTTTTTTTTTAATGTTACAATTTTGTTTTGTAATTTTACAAATATCCAAAATAATTTTACAAAAAGTTCTAGTAAATTCACGAGAATTCATGGTAAGTTTTTATAGCGCCACAAAAGTTGTAAATTTACAATTTTATTGGTAAAAAGCTTGTAAAAGAACAAAAAAGCTCTTAATTTTTACTAGGAATTCTCGTAAAATAGGTGGTAGTAAAGTATCTAGGAAAGTATTTAGTAAAGTTACGAGAAATCCTTGCAAATTTTATCACGTCGAAAAAGTAGTAAATTTGCAATTTTATTGGTAAAAATCTTGTAAAATTACAAGAGCCTGAGCTCGACTGTCTTTACAGAAACAAGAATTTAAAAATTACAAAATTATTGTTTACATTTTATACCAAAAAAAAAAATACTTTTTTCTGTATTTTTTTTAAAGAATATAGAAAAAAATATTTTTTTTTTCAACATAACTTTCCGGGACTTTTGATTTTTTCCTACACTCAAAAAAAAACCTTGTACCAAAAAACCTCGTGATTTTAAGAGGCTATTCTCGTAAAATTGGAGGTAGGTAAAATTCTCGGATTTCCTCGTAATTTTGAATGCGCCAAAAATTGGTAAAATAACCAATTTTATTGGTAAAAATATTGTTTTAAAACCGCAAAAATAAAAAAAAATGGTAAACTTACAAGAAAAAATGGTAAATATGTTTAAAAAAATGGTAAATTTACAAACCAAAATGGTAAATTTACTAAAAATAAAAGTAAATTAAAAAAAAAAAATTGTAAATTAAAAAAAAACAAGTAAGAGTGTTAAATTCGGCTGTGCCAAATCTTTTATACCCTCCAATACGTTAAAAAAAAAAAAAACAGGGGCGTCTTTTTTTTTTGGGGGGGGGGGTTATGTCGGTGGGAGACAAATTTTCTTGATCCAACTGCAAGACTTTGAACTTCTTTTGACATAAAAATGTTTCGTTTGCTAAGCAAAAGTACAAAAAACCTATAAAAAATTCCTTTTTTAAGGGTTTGTTTAGTTCTTAAGAGGGGAACTTTTTTCCCCCTAGTCCGATTTTACCCATGTACGAACTTAACCAGCCCAATACCATACGACATATTCGTGGCAAGTTTCAAGATTCTAGCTCTTTTACTTTGGAATGTATCGTGTCTTCCACAGACGGACAGACGGACGGACGGACGGACGGACGGACAGACGGACATCGCTAGAATGTCTTAGAATGGATCACTGATCAATAATATATATACTTTATGGGGTCCTAGACCGATATTTTGATGCTTTACACACGGAATGACAAAGTGAGTGTACCCCCATACTGTGGTTGGAGGGTATAAAAATTTTGATTTACCAAAAAAATTTTTTAAATTTTACCAATTTTTGGTAGTGATAATTTTAAAGCCACAAAAAATGTGTAAATTTACAAGAAAAATTCAAAATTTTTTCAACTTTTTTTTTTTTAAATATTTTTCAATAAAAAAAAAAAAAAAATTGTCCGGGACTTTTAAAAAAAAATAGAAAATTTACAAAAAAAAAAAATATTTTTTTTGTTAAACAACCCAGCAAAAATAAATCGAGATTTTGGCGACACAGCATATTTTTATAGCATGCAGAAGCGCATCTAAAGAGCGCTCTTGAGGGTGCAGTAAAAGTTAGGGGGAACATTTTTAATTTTTTGTTAAGATATAATATAAAATTATTTTTTGATCAAATTTAACACTTGCTTTTCTTTTTAATATTTTTAACACTTTTTGCGTGAAAAAGCATGAGTTTTTTTTCATTATTGCGCATTAATCGGCGCTGCAAAGAGTGCTTCAATCATAACATTTTTAAAATATTTTGAATGATGATAAAAAGGCCAACAATACAACAGCAAATGCTTATTTCTTATAAATTATAAATTTTCAATTGTATTCAAGAAATTTAAATTTTTATTTCCAAAATTTTTTAAATGCTTTTCAGAAAATTCCATTTGTATTTAAAAAATTTCCATTTAGATTTGAAAATTTTATAATTGCTATTAAGAACATTTTATTTTAATTTAAAATAAATCCATTTATTTTTAGAAAAATAGTCAAATTTTTTCATTCATCTTTATTCTGCTTAAATCAGATCTAAAAAGATACATGAATTCACTGCATCTTTTAGCGCTTTAATCAGCGCTCTAAAGACACGTGATTTCAGAGCATCTTAAGAGCGCTTTTTCGGTGTATCCAACTAGCGCTCTAAAGTGTAACATCGCCTTAGAGAATCATGCATGAATTCAGCAGGTTTGGATGCGCTCCTTAACTCGAGTTTCCTTTCCAAAAGCTGCTGCCAGTTCAGTAAAATTTCTGCTGGGAACATACGTATAACATAATTTTTGTAAAATAACAGTTGTTTTTTTGTAATTCAACTAGAATCCTCGTACTAAAAAATTTGTTGTAAAATTACAGTTTTTATTTGTAAAATATCCTTTCAAAATGGTAGAATACAATTACGAAAATTAATTTGTAAAATTACCAATAAACCTGTAGTCCTCGTTTGAGCAAAGTACAAGATTTTTTGTTAAAAAAACAAGGAAAATTGTTAAATATTGGTAGAACGGGATTACAAGGCATTTTACCAGGCGTTTTACCAATTTTTTTTTTAGTTTAATAATCTTTATCCCACGATACTACGGAGCAAAAAATTTGTAGAATCGATAGAAGTTTTACACAAAAAAATTTCAAAAAAAATCAAAGAGTACATACATTTTCAAAAATGAGATTTAAATTTTAAAACTTAAAAATCGCATACTAGAGCACTTTTAAGAATTTTTTAGGATTTTTTTTAAAAGTACGTAAAAAAACAAAAATTAAAAAACAAATAAAAAATTGCGATATGGACCATTTTTGAAGAAGTTATGAGTAAAAGAAGTTTGAGTAAAGGAACAAACTAACAATTCTTAAAAATTCGATATCTTTTAAACGGGTCATCAAAAAAATCTGAAAATTTACCACGAAGGAGTTTTCGAAGGGCACTAAAAACTGTCAACAAATTGGGAAAATCTAAAAAAAAAAAAATATTCAGAGTGTCCGATTTGACATGGAATGCCCCATATATTTATGATCAGTGATCGATTCTAAGACATTCTAGAGATGTCCGTCCATCCGTAGTTAACACGATACAGTCCAAAATAAAAAAGTTAGACTCCCGAGATTTGGCATGAATATGTCTTATGTTCCTAGGCAGGTTAAGTTCGTAAATGAGCAAAATCGGGCCAGAGGGAAAAAAGTTTCCCCTTGAAGAACTAAACCAACCTCTGAAAAATATAATTTTTATACCCCCCAACTACAGTGTGGGGGTATACTCACTTTGTCATTCCGTGTGTAACGCATCGAAATATCGGTCGGGGACCCCATAAAGTATATATATTATTGATCAGTGATAGATTCTAAGACATTTTAGCGATGTCCGTCCGTCCGTCTGTCCGTCCGTCTGTCCGTCCGTCCGTCCGTCCGTCCGTCTGTAGTTAACACGATGCAGTCCAAAATAGCTAGACCCTTCAAGTTTGGCACAAATATGTCTTATGTTCCTAGGCAGGTTAAGTTCGGAAATTGGCCAAATCGGACCAGGGGAAAAAAAGTTCCCCCTTGAAGAACTAAAATAACCTCTCAAAAAATACACTTTTTTTCATGTTTTTTTTGTATTTTTGTTTATTAAATGAAACATTTGGTATATTTATCGCGATGGGAAGGTGCACTCAACGTCCCCCACTGAACTTATCAACCCCCCCCCCAAAAAAAAAAAAAAAAAACGCCCCTGACAAATTTTTGTTTTTAATTTTTTTTTACATTTTGGAGGGTATAATAGATTCGGCACAGCCGAATTTAACACTCTCACTTGTTTTACATGATTTTTTGTGTTTTAGTTTAACAAATGCAACATTTTTATGCTATAACAAGTTCAAAGTCCTGCATTTGGACCATGAGAATTAGAAAATGTTGTTTTTTCGGTCCGCCCCCCCCCCCTTTTATGGGCGTAGAATAAAAAAAATCTTTTTAATTTAATAATTATTTCTTTAGTGCAAGAAGCATAAGAATGACCATCACCATCACCACTAAAGAAAAAAAAAAACAAAACGCCCCTGAATGTTTTTTTTACTTTTTTGGAGGGTATAAAAGATTCGCCGAATTAAACACTCTTACTTGTTATTTTTCAGTTTGTTTTATTTAATCAGCTTCTACCAGTCGAATAGTGTGTCTTAAAGGAGTCAGTAGTGAGACCGACCCCCATTTATTTTTATCTTTCAACAATTTTTTAAAAAATACCTACGCCTTATTTCCACTCCTTAAGTGGGCTCCCATATAAATTACACTTGGAGCAAATTATATAAAAATGTAGTTTTAAATGGGAGCTCACATAGGAAGTTGAGATAGGGCGTAGGTATGTTTTGAAAAAATGTTGGAGGGTAAACGTAAATGGGGGTCGGTCTCACTTATGACCCCTCTAGGACGCATGATTCGACCGGTAGAAGCTGATTAAATAAAACAAATTTGTAAAAAATAAAGAAATAAATGTATGGGCACCGCCTTATAGCTAGAGGGTTGGGTGTGTTCAGAGAAATGTTTGGATTAAATAAATATTGTGGGTCGGTCATACATTTGACTGCTCTAGGGCACTCTGTGGGCAGTTAGAGCAGTTGGAACAAATTAAAAAAAAAAAACGTTTTGTTGGGAGTCCCCTTAGAAATATTTATATATATCATTATATCCATCAATATTGTCCTCCCCCTCCCCCACAATAAAACGTTTAAATAATTACTTAATTAAATATTGACGTTACACAAAACTTTATGGTTCAATAGTTTATTATTCATAACAGTTTTCCAATTTTATCCTTCATCTAAGTTTCAACATTATAATTGTATTTTATTAAAGGTAATATACAGACGCAACTTATAAAGACCAGTTTTGCCATGGTAGTTGCATGGAAAAATTGTAAAATTATGTTGAGCACATAAACATAATAAGGGTTTTCACAGTGTTGGGCATTTTAATGTGTTAAATGGAAAATTTGCCATTTTGCTAAACGTCAAGTATTTGCCACAATTTTATTTTTACATATCGTGAGCGCACTTTTTGTAAATAATTTGCACAAAATAACTTTAATTAACTTTAATAACTTTTTGCATTCATTCACAATTTTCAAATAAAGCACAAATAATCTTTATTTTCCTTTTTTTTAATGTTTTTGTTGCTGCGTTCGAAATTTCAGCATAAACAATCACAGCTGTTGTGATTTTTTTTTTTTTTATTTGCACTCTGGTATTTTCATTTTACTCTAAGGTTTGAGTTAGGCATTTTAAGAAAAATATGCCATACTAAAATTGGCTAATTTTTTGACGTTTAGTTAATTTTTTGTGATATTTGGCATTTTTGCCAAATACCAAACTAAAATGCCAAATTAATTCGTCACTGTGAAAACCCCAAATATTTTCTTTTTGAAAATTTTCTGCTTGGCTGCAATGCGCGTTTTCAAAAAATAAAACTTTTATGCCAACAATACAAATTGTTGTAATAATTACAATTAAATTATTTGCTTAGTAAAATGCAAATACTAAATACAAACATGGATTTTTATTACCCAGTCATTCATTACATTTTACACAAAGTTGAAAAATCGTAATGAGAGAAAATATTTTATAGTTTGTATGTTAAATCGTAACATTTGTTTCACATTTTAGATAATTTATTGTTTCAATATTGTAGTTATGCTTAATTATAACATCGGTAAAATGTTTATGGCATCATGTACGTGTATTTGTTTAAAATATTATTTATGAATTATGAAAATTTTATCATGCATAATGAAAGCTTGAAGAAGTATAATTTGTTATTAAACGATATTTTAATATGAATTTTAATATAAATTATTAGGATTCTGTGAAATTGCTTGTTAGTTATTAATTTTAATACATTTTTCTTATACATTTTTTCCATTCTTTTTCTTTCAGGTATGTTTAAAGATTTTATAGTTGGTACTTGCAAAAAAAACCAATGTTCTGGTAAGAAATTAATGACATTATAATTTTACAAGAAAGATGTGCGGAATTTAAAGCACTTCAGCTTTTTAAATTTTTTATTTAAATTTGTTAAGAATTTTCCGATTTTTTCGGATTTACCTGATCATTTCTAAATTTTTATTAATTTCTAATTTTTCTAAATTTTTCAAATGTTTCAGATTTTTTTTGATTTTTTTTTAAATCCTGATCATAAAATAAATTTCAAGAACATTTTTTTTCTGTTTTAAATTTATTTATGTTGGTCATTTTTTACAAGAATTAATCAAAAATAAAAACCCTATAAATTTCCCCTATAAAGGGGAAATTCCCCCCCCCCCACCAGACCAATTTTCAAAAAGAAAAAAAAGGAAGAAAAAAAAAAAGAAAAATGAAAGGAAAAGAAAAGAAGAATGAAGGAAGTTATTTAAAAAAATTATCGAAGGAAAAAATCTCGAAGTCCAAAAATTTTTCTTAGAAAAAAATCTTCAAATTTTTATAGGGAAAATTTAAAAATTTTGAAAGGAAAAATGTGACTTAATCTGAAAATTTTCTGTGAAAAAATATCTGTCAATCTTATTATGGATTTTGGTATAAAAAATTACTTAGAATATGTTTTTTTGTTGATATTTTTCCTATTCCTACACAGGAATAGGAAAAATATCTTAAAATCTTAAAAATGTTGGTAGTCTAACGTTTAAAAAACTATTTTCGAAATTTTTTTCAGAATGTTTAGAATCTGTCACAGATTTTGAGACTTTTTCTATAGAAAAAGGTACAAAAAAACTCTCAAATTTTTCACATCCTCAAACATTTTCTTTTTCGGATTTTTGTAGAAGAATTCAAAAATTCTAAAAGTCTAAGAATCTGAGACTTTTTTTTTAAGGAAATAGGTCTCAGAATCTGAGACTTTTTCTACGGGAAAAACGTCTCAAGATTTGCGACTTATTTATAAAAAAAGGTCGCAAAATCGGAGACTTTTTCGATTTGAAAAAGTTCTAGGTTTTAAGTGGCTGCTGACGTTTTACGTCAACACACTTAGACTTTGAGGTCCTTTGTGATACCACGGGAAAAAAGTTCTAAGAATCTGAGACTTTTTCTAAAGAAAAATGGTCTCAGAATCTCTTATATTAGCCTACAGGGCTGGCCCTGTAGGCTAGTTGGCAGCGTTCTAGCTTTTGACCGTGCGGGTCGTGGGTTTGATTCCAACCAGAACCCTTTGTATTTTTATCTACAATGAGACGACGGTCATTGTTACTAGTTCTCGGTTAGGATGAAATAATTAAAAATGAGTTGTAAATAAATAGAAAGAATAAATAACAAGTAGAAAAGTTAAGTTCGACTTGGCCGAATCTATGAATACCCTCCACAATGCCCTTTTAAGTCTGGATTACTCAATGATCCGTTATTAAATAACTCTCCGCTAAATTTAACTTCTTCATACAAATTTTGACATAAGGCTACGTTAAATCGGCAGTTAGCAGCTAAATTTTCATTGAGTAATCCGCCCTAAGTGATAGTAAATTTTCCAACGTGAAAAAATAAAATTTTTGATTAGTTTTTATTTTGTGTAAAAAAACTTTTTTTTTAAGTAATTAAAAAAAAAAAAAAATTTACAAAATTTTTTTTTTGAGTGTAAATTTTTTTTTTTTGATTGTAAAATTTTTTGAGTGTAAAGTTTTTTTTTGAGTGTATTTTTTTTTTTAGTGTAAAAATATTTTTGAGTGACAAAAATACGTTGTAAAATATTTTTTTGACTTACCAATGTTTTTAAAACATGTTTAACGGGTTTTAAACTCATGCAGCTTTACCACAAGAAAATAAAATAAATTTAAAATGAGCTTTTAATTTTATTTCCATACAAATTGTTTTTGTTTTTAAAATCGACTTTCAAAAAATGTATTAAAAATTTGAAATTTAAAATAAAACTTTTGTTAAAATAGACTTTTTGTTTTCTTGTGGTAAGGGCCATGAATTTAAGGTGAAATTAATCTGAAATTCACGGTTTTGCTAATAACTTTTGAACCACTGGACCGATTTGGCTGGAGTTCAAATCAAACCAGGCTCGGGGAACGACAAATATATATGACAAGCTTCAGCATCCTCAGAATTGCCTTTCGAAAGTTAGCGTGTGTTTTATCTCGTAAATTCACGAAAAACCCTTGCCGAAACTCAGTCCCTTGCCGAAGCTCATAACTTTTGAGCCACTGGACCGAATACCAACCTGACCAGGTAAATGCCCAACATATCCCAGCAAAAAATTTGCGGATTACTTCTATTTGGAGTGCTTCAAAACTATAACAAATGTAATGAAATACAACAAAAATAACAAAAAACACAAGGAAAAAACGCAAAGGCATTCTTTTCTACTCCATAAAAAGTTGATATTCAGCTCTTAACTAATTACCTTCCGCGACACTCCCATACAAATGTAAGTAGCCCAGCAAAACTTAGATTACCAAATAAGGTATAAAATAAGGTATAGGATCTCTTATTTTATACATTGCAGCATTGATGATTTTAACAGGCGATGAGACTCAAAGTAATGCATCCACATTATCACAAAGAATACCAGTAAGGTATAAAATTAGTCAAAAATTTATAACGAAGAATACGAGTAAAGTGTAAAATATATGATATTTTATAGGTTACGAGAAATGAAATAATATAGCATACCAGAAGATAATATATAAGGTGTTACGAGTAGTGAAAAAGTAATTTTGTATTAAATTTACTCACGTGATTGTAAGTAGATAAAATATGCTCGTGAGTGTGAGTCGTTAGAAATTTCCTGTCGTGAGCCTATCTCTAGTTTAAACTTATGCATTTTTTATAAAATAATTATTTTTTATGTTATTGTAATGCATTATGCATCCAATTATAAATAATGCATTATTTCAAACTTTCAAATAATACATAATGTAACCAAATATAAGTCATCCATGGTTTAATGTTTAGAAATAATAAATATGAAATAAATTTTTTTCAATAATCATGCATTACGTAGCAAATTATTAGTAATGCATTATTTTTCACTTGAAAATAATACGTTGTGGAACAAATGTTTGGTAAGACATCATAAAATAATGCTACAAATAAGTTATATGCATTACCTGGTAATGTGTTATATAATCACTACCCATTACCAAAGTTTTGCTGGGATCCTGCAAGCATTTCGAAGAAATATCGCCTAAGAGATCCAAATTCATTTAAAAAATTTCCAATTATATTTCGAAAATTTCAAATTATATTTCAGAAACTTCCATTTATATTTCAGATATTACCATTTATAACCAAAATATGTTAAATTACATTTCAAAAATTTTCAATTATATTGGAAATTTTTGAAATATAATTGGACATTTTTAAATATAATTGAAGAGTATAAAATATGATTGGACATTTTTTGTATTTTCTGAAATTAAAGTGGAAATGGTTGAAGGTGTTATGATTGAAGCACTCTTTGCAGCGCTGATTAATGCGCAATAATAATGCAGTGAAATCATGTGTCTTTGTCCAAAACTCATGGTTTTTTATTCAAAAAGTGTTTAATATATTTAAAAGGAAAGCATGTGTGAAATTTTATCAAAATATAATTTTATATTTAAGGTTTTATTTAAAAATCTCAACAAAATTTAAAATTTTTTCCCCTTACTTATACTGCATCCTCATGAGCGCTCTTTGGATGCGCTTCGGTATGCTATAAAAAGATGCTGTGTCGCCAAAATCTCGATTTATTTTTGCTGGGTACTCTCATTGGGAATTAGAAGACGAAAATTTTAGATACTTTTTGATAGTTTCTTTTTTAGAATTCGAAAAGTTGTTGATTTATACATGTTTTATTACGGTTTTGAGGCGTTTAAAATCAGAATTTTTTAAATGAAAAGTTACATGGACTTGAAAAAGGGACGGTACTTTAGTTTTTTTTTTTTTTTTTGTACGTATTAAGAATAATTCAGCACAGTCGCGGTGTTTTAAGAGGTTTCTATTCTTTCTCAAAAAACCCACCTGGCTCTAGATATAGAGATTTTCGCTAATGTTCACTGCTTTTATTTTCTCATTAAAGATCTTAATTCTGAGCTTATTTATACTGACAGCAAAAAAAAATCTTCTTTTTATTGTGCCAAATTTCTTTTCAATATATACATTTAACACCAAGACAAAGAGGATATTATTAACACTTAAAAAAATTTTAAACTTTAGTTTAGTATGAAACCAATACAGATACTATAACTTTGGGTAATATATAAAATTTTTTTATATGAGCTGAATTACACATTAGGGTAAAACTTGTACATAATTTTTTTCCACCTCGAAATTCAATTTCAAAATTGAATAATTTTTTTATACCCTCCACTCAAGAAAAATTTTACACTCAAAAAAATGTTACACTCAAAAAAAATATTACACTCAAAAAAATTTTTGTTTTTTTTTTACAAAGATGACAATATTTTGTGTACATACGTACGTGCATTCACTCAGAAATAATTTTACAGTAAATAAAACATTACACTCGAAAAAAGTTTTACACTCAAAAAAAAAAATTAGTAAATTTTTTTCTTTTTTTTAATGATAAAAAAGAGTTTTTTAGTCAAAATAAAATATTTCTAATCAAAATTGTTAATGTTCTATCGTTTGATAAAGACATTGTACTATCGTTTGATAAAGACATTGTGGAGGGTATTCATAGATTCGGCAACGTCGAATTTAACTTTTCTACTTGTTGTTTTTAAAATCGACTTTCAAAAAATTTATAGAAAATTTTGAATTTAAAATAAAACTTTTGTTAAAATACACTTTGTTTTAAAATAGACTATCAGCCTTACCATAGAAAAATAAAATAAATTTAAAATCAGCTCTTTATTTCCAAACAAAATGTTTTTTTTTAAATCGACTTTCAAAAAATGTATTGAAAATTTTGAATTTAAAATAAAACTTTTGTTAAAATAGAATTTTTGTTTTCTTGTGGTAAGGGCCTATGTTTTTTTTTTTGTGTAAAAATTTTTAGATTTTGTGTTATTTTAACTTCAAATTTCCGAGACTCTAAGGAACATTTCCTAAAAAATGTAAATGTTATCCTGTTTTTTTTCTGCAAAGTCCCTAGATTTAAAATTTTTTATTTTCCTTCAAATAACTGGCACATTAATATATTTTTTATATATTTTTTAAATTTTTTGTTTTTCTTTTTTTTTTTTCTTTAACAAATTCTTTCCTTTTGTTTTAACATTTACGTTAATTAAACAAAATTAAAAAGTTATCTGCCAAAGTATAGAAAATGAAGCAAACAATGGAAAAATAAAAACAAATACACTCTCCTAAACAAACTAACACACACACTTACCCACACTCACATACACTCTTACACTCAGGAACAATAACCAATTTAAAGAACAACAATTTGAAAATGAAGAAATAATTGAATAAAGAACTAACAAAAAAAGTTAAATTGTATTAACTTTTTGTGTGTTTTTGTTTTCTTTGCCATTAGTACAATGTATAACTAATGATCACTAAAAAAAAGACTAAATAACAAAGTTAAAAAGAAACTTTTGAAATACAGAAAAATACATGAAATATTAATGTGTTAAATTTGCTGATTTAAAGAAATGTTTTTGTTTAAAAGAATTGAGAATTTCTAAAAAAAAAAATTATTTAAAGAATCAGAGACATTATGTTAATAGCAAAATTCTTAGATTGTTGGACAGAAAAATACTGAAATTCAAAATTTTCTATTTTATTTTTTTCTTTGATTTTGTTTTCCTTTTCTTTAAAATTAAAGAACTAAGAATTTTTTCACAAAGAAAAATTTTAAGATTCTGAGACATTTTTTTAATAGAAAAATTCTTAGATTGCTAAACAGAAAAATTCTGAAATTCTGAGACATTTTTCTTTTAGAAACATTTTTAGATTTTAAGACTTTAATTTATATTTTTTTTTCACTTAAATTCTTTTGCAAAACACAGTTTAGTTACATATTCCTTTTTCCTTTTTAATTTTTTAGCATTCAATTTATTAAAATTAAACCCATCAAAATTTTATTGCCTACTTTTAGGCTTTTGTTAAAAATTTAAAACAATTGCATATTAACAGGTTTTGTGACATAAAATCTGTTTTTTTAAGTTTTCTGTATAAACAGAAAATGTAATTGAATTAAACCTTTTTATATGAAATCATTAATATTTTACTATTCACTGTTTACCATAAACATATTTCATTCAATTTATTTGTAAAACACTGATCCTGTTTTTTTACTTAATCACAGTAGAGTTTTTAGTTAATTGTTTACAAAAAAACCTCTTCCAATATTTCCGATTAAGGATTATTTCAATTACCTTCTGCCTTTATAATAATTTAACATTCAATATATTAAAAATTTACCAAATAAATTTTTATTGCCTACTTTTGGGCTTTTGTAAAAAATCATAACTATTGCATATTAATAGGTTTTGTAAAATAAAATATTTATGCAATTTTATATTTTTTATTAACTTATTCGTAATCAATAAAATCAACATATAAAAAATAAAGATACAAAACAGAGGCTCCCCCAAAAAAAATAAATAATAATATTAATGGTGATTCATATAAAAATAAAAAACATAACATTAACCGTGGTCAATGCTATTTTTATACCCTCCAACGGTTGTAGTTTGTCTCCTCTACCAGAATCAATCGTCGGAACCCCGTGTTTTTTGTTAGTGTTTTACTGTGTTATAAGACATTCTGGCGTTGAGCAAAACCGTGAATTTCAGATTGATTAAATTCACTTGTGGAAAAAATCGTACAAGCTTTTAAAACATTGGTAAGACACAAAAATATTTTACAAAGTATTTTTTTAACTCAAATATTTTTACACTCAAAAAAAATTTTACACTCAAAAAACTTAGTTTTTTTTTCTTTTCTCAAAAATGAAAGTTTTTAATCAAAGTAGAATATTTCTAATAAAAGCTATTAAATTTTTTACACTCAAGAAAACTTAGTTTTTTCTTTTTACAAAAATGACTAACAAAAGTTTTTTAATCAAAATAAAATATTTCTAATAAAAGTTATTAATTTTTTTTTTACCGTTAGAAAACTTACTGTCATTTACACAGAAAGAATTGAAAACGAAAGTTAATCAACAAAAACGCGGATTCAATTATTTTTTTAATTGAAACTCCTCCGATAAAAAAATTGTTATATCAATCATCAAATTGTAGGTGATTAATTGATTTTTATTTCAATTAATCATTTTTTTGATTTTGATCAAAAATTTAATCAATTTTTTATTTAAAGTCAATTAAAATAATGATTGATTTAACAAATGAATTTCAAGCTTATGGAAAAATTATTGTGAAATTCATATTTTTTGCTTTCCAATATGTTGCCGACGATAAAAAAAAGTAAAACCCTAGTAAAAAGTATGTTTTTGAATTAATGTATTTAAATAAATTAAATCGAAAAAAAATCTTGAAAATAACAAAAATGTTGATCAAAACAATAATTGACTCATTTAAATTTTGTTGATCAATAGATTTAATTGAAATTTTTTAGCCAATAATTTTTTGTGTGTAAAAAGAGCATTCATGGATTCGGCCAAGTCTAATTTAACTTTTCAACTTTTTTTATTTGCTTTTCATACTCAAACAGGCTTTATTTAAGCAAAAATATAAACCATAAATACACGTGACAATGATCATAAAAATATTTTTTTTATAACGGCATTTTAACTGTGGTAATAATAACTACAACAACACAACAGGGAGAAAAAGCAGACATCAATACTTTAGCGCTAACGCACACACACAGCAAGTTTAAGTAAAAGTAAGTGACAAACAAATATTTAGCCCTTGCTAAATTTGGAAAGATTTAAACCCGGTAGGAAACGAAAAGATATACCAAGTAATTCCTAATGTGAGTGAATGAAATTTAAGAAAAATTTGATATTGCACAATGGGGCAAAGTCAAAAATGGTCTTAATCTAAAGAACTTCCAAACTACAAGCCTGATTGTAAAAAAGTTAGATTCGGCCTCTTGCTGAAAGAAATTTTATAAAAAAAAATTCTAGAAATAAATTTTGAGAAAGAAATATTTTTGAAAAAAAATCCGCGGAAAAACAAAATTAAGCAAAACAAGTGAGAGTGTTAAATTCGGCTGTGCCGAATCTTTTATACCCTCCATAATGTAAAAAAAAATTGACAGAGGCGTTTCTTTTTTTTTTTTTTTTGGGGGGGGGGGGAGTTGATAGGGAGAGTGGGGCACGTTGAGAGCACCTTCCCATCGCGATAAATATACCAAATGTTTCATTTATTAAACAAAAATACAAAAAAAACATGTAAAAACGTGTTTTTTGTAGAGGTTGGTTTAGTTCTTCAAGGGGGAACTTTTTTCCCCCTGGTCCGATTTGGCCAATTTCCGAACTTAACCTGCCTAGGAACATAAGACATATTTGTGCCAAACTTGAGGTTCCTAGCTCTTTTATTTTGGACTGAATCGTGTTAACTACAGACGGACGGACGGACAGACGGACGGACGGACGGACGGACATCGCTAGAATGTCTTAGAATCGATCACTGATCAATAATATATATACTTTATGGGGTCCCCGACCGATATTTCGATGCGTTACACACGGAATGACAAAGTGAGTATACCTCCATACTGTAGTTGGAGGGTATAAAAAATGTTTGTGGTAAAAAAATCTGTTCACATATCGTCGCTGCGCCTAAAAATGGAGTAATGTGTTAAAATTTTTTTTCGAAGAGTCCCAGGTCTTTCGCGGTACTTTTATGAAAAAAGCTTAACATAAATATTTGCTGTGTTTTTCAATAATTGCATTTATTTTCGGATTAATCTTATTTAGTTTAAAATAAATATTGTAACATGTCAAAACAAATTTGGAATATTTTTTTCCGCAATCTACGATAAATTAGCAATTATAATCCGAAAAAATAATAAAAAAATTTGGAAAATTAAAAAAGTTATAAATAAATCAAAATTAATCCAATAAAATTTTAGGATTTAATAAATCCACTTTGGATTAATTTTGATTTATTTATAACTTTTATCATTTTCCAAATTATTTTATTATTTTTTCGGATTATAATTGCTAATTTATCGTAGATTACAGAAAAAAATATTCTAAATTTGTTTTGGTATTTTAAAATATTTTTTTTAAACAAAATAAAATTAATCTGAAAATAAATCCACTTTTTAAAAAACACAGCAATTCAAGCAATATTATAAATTTCATGTTGATTAAAATTTGACTACTAAAAAGTAATCCGAAAGGACCAAATAAGTTTGAGCCTCTTTGAAAAAAATTTAAAAACACATGACTCCATTTTTTTTGCGCAGCGACGATATGTCAACCAGCAGTTCAGCAATTGTTTTTTTTTTTTAAGTTATGTGGAATGTACCAACATTTTTGAGATGTCCTTACATTTTTAAATCCACAACTCTATTTCAACTGACAGACGGATAGACAGACGGATATCGCTAGAATGTCTTAGAATCGAAAACTGATCAATAATATGAGAAGTTCCAAACGGAATGACAAACTATTACTAAAGGTGTTTTACATCATACCACTGACAATGAATCCTTTTGTTTGCTAAGATTGTTATAACAAGTGAGAGTGTTACATTCGGCTGTGCCGAATCTTTTATACCCTCCAAAATGTAAAAAAAAAACTATAAAAAAAATCCAGGGGCGTTTTTTTTTGGGGGGGGGTTGGTGGGAGACGTTAGGGGGCACCTTCCCCCTGCGATTTTTAACTTCTTCTGAGATAAGAATGTTGCATTTGCTTAGCAAAAGTACAAAAAACGCTGCAAAAAATGCGTTTTTTCTTGGGTTGGTTTAGTTCTCCAAGGGGGAACTTTTTTTCCCTTGGTCCGATTTTGCCCATTTCCGAACTTAACCTGCCTAGGAATATAAGACATATTCGTGCCAAACTTCGGAAGTCTAGCTCGTTTATTTTGGACTGTATCGTGTCTTCTACAGACGGACAGACGGACGGACAGACGGACGGACGGACGGACGGACGGACGGACGGACGGACATCGCTAGAATGTCTTAGAATCGATCACTGATCAATAATATATATACTTTATGGGGTCCTATACCGATATTTCTCTGCGTTACACACGGAATGACAAAGTGAGTATACCCCCATACTGTGGTTGGAGTGTATAAAAAAAGTTCGAATTTGTTGTAGCATAATTTTAGGCACTTAGTAAAATTCTGATTCTGAAATTAAAAGCAAGCAAAACAAGTGTATTTATGATTTTTTGTAAGTAATTAACAAAAGTTTAAATAATTTGTTATATTTCTTTTTCAAATTTTACAAAATATAGTGTTATTCGGTTTTTAAATAACAATCAGATATTTACAAAATGTCTAAAACTGTACTGCAACAAAATCTAAAAATGATTTTAAAAAATGTCACACTACAAAAATTTATTTCAGAAATGACTGAAAAAGAGTTTTTTTATTAGAACAAAAATTTTCTTTATTGTTTTTTTTTTAGTACAGATCGAGCACGTGCTTTAATTCTATTTCTTATAAGGGTTTAAGTTAAAAAACGTAGAAAAAAATTTAATTTCTAAAAATTATAAACATTTCTGTTATTTCCATACCTGTTTCAAACACCCCAGTTATAGTGTCCCAGCAAAATTTTCGGTTGCAAAGAACCGATTGCGGAACAACTTATACTTCCCTAGAACCTGTTCTAATTCTTGTGCAACACCGATTCTTTTTACAAAGGGATTGTCCCAAAAGCAATAGGTGTTTGTAAGCAAAATTAGAACATATTTTTGTTCCTCGGAATCGGTTCTAGAAGTGAAATTTGGAACAGAAATGAGAATTAAAGAAATATTTTGAATTGCATTAATTTATTAAACAAAGATAAAGACAATCATATATAACATGGAATATTTACATTTTTTTAACACACATTTAATCTTTTTCGCCTCCAAAGTTGCATTTTGGGCCTTACAATAATGACATACCAGAACATGGATTTTCTGCAAACAAAAACTAAAAACATAATATTATTAGTATTTGACCCGACCCAGACAATCAAAATTTAATATATTCACCTTTTTTTCAACAATTTTCTAGATTATATCCTGCTATTTTAATAGAATTTCGTGTTTTTTCTTGGTTAACAAAAATAAATTGATATTTATTTTTTAATTTTTTTGACACATAATTTTTTTTTAATTCCTGTTCACGCCGAAACCCTAGCACTGCAAACCCTATCTTTTGTTCATACGAAACTCGTATGTTTGAACTGTTTGCGCTGTATAACAGTTCAAACATAGAAGTTTTAAATAAGCTTACCTACCAATTGAATTCCTAGTTTTAAGTTAGTCATTATTTTCCTACCACGAACTACAGTACAAATCGATTTGTCAATAAAAGGATTTTCTAGTATTAAAGCAATCCCTCTGTCTTTTTACTTGGCGATATTTACAAAGAAAGTTAGTGACTCTGGTCCTTCGTTCCCCACATTTTCAATTCCTGAGAACCAAAATGTTATGAAACTTTGATTGCAGAGAACAAGCTTTACAATAATTTTCACTTAACTTGTTCCGAATAATTAAAGTTTAATAGTGTATGGTTACCGAAGAACCTGTTCTAGAACAAGTGTTGTCAGAATCGGTTCTGAAAAATTTTCCTGGGGTCATCACCAGCCCCTTGGTGGTCAAAGGAATTGTCGAAAGTACGAAACACGGTTCAGGAAAGTTTTAAACTCGCTAGGCGTAATAATTCTGATGATAACTGGGCGCTTTATAGAACGGAGCTAAAAGCTTTTAAAAAGTTAATAAGAAAATCTAAGAAAACCAGCTGGGAAAAAGTGTGTAGTAGTATAGAGCACACTACGGAAGCCGCCAGACTAAGAAAAATTTTGTCAAAAAAAAGTGTTCCACCTATTTTGTTAAAACGAGACGATGATAACTGGACTGAAAGCGCAGAGGAAACACTCGATGTTCTTTTGAGAACACACTTTCCGGGATGTACCACGGATCCGATACCGGAGAACGCAAATCTAGAAGTTATTTTGGAAGGTTAGGTTGTAAGTGGCTGCTGACGTTTTACGTCAACACACGTAGACTCTGAGGTCCATTGTGATACCACGGGATCGTAATAGGTTTCCCTACTAGTCCCTGTCGTTAAACCAGTTTGAGCTTCTTATGAAACTCCTTAGATGTTGAATTTTGACATCCGACAAATCAGAAAGATCGTACAGCTCCCTAGATCCCAGTGAAGCAAGTCGCTGACCAGAAAGTGCCGGGCAATGGCAAATAAAGTGTTCGATAGTTTCCAACTCCTCTTCATCCATACAACTTCGGCAAAAGTCATTCGACGGCACATTTAACCGCTCTGCGTGCTTCCCTATAAGACAGTGTCCGGTAATTATAGAAACCACCGTCGAAATATCTCCTCTTGGAAGCGATATCAGCTCACTTGTGCGCCCCTGATTAAGAGAAGGCCAAATCAGTCGTGTTGTCTCACACGTCCATCCATTTGCCCATCTTTGATTAGTCTCCGTCGCAGAACAAAGCCGTAGGTTTTGCTTGCAAGTTTCTAGAGGCATACCAACACATTCCAATTCTGTTGGAACCTGTAAGGTAGTTCCTAGTCTTGCAAGCTCATCGGCTTTGCAATTCCCTGGAATGTCTCTGTGCCCTGGGACCCATATGAGTCGTATGTTAAACTGCTTGGCCATCTCATTTAAAGACGTGCGGCAGTTAAGGGCAGATCTTGTTTTCAGAAACATTGAATCCAGGGACTTGACCGCGGCTTGACTGTCAGTATAGATGTTGACTGCGGTTGTAGACAAGACATTGCAGCTCAACCAGTCAGCCACTTCCTTTATTGCCAGCATCTCTGCCTGGTAAACACTGCAATGATCTGGCAATCTACGAGCCAGGCTTAATCCAAGCTCTTCCGAATAGACCCCAAAGCCCACTTGTTCGTGCAGCCTCGATCCATCTGTGTAAAAATTTATGGTAGCTCCACTACCCGGAGTATCCCCCATCCAAGACTCCCTGGATGGTATCATAGTGGTAAAGTGGAGCTCAAAGAGGCTCAAAGAGGGAGCACAGTCCACATTTTGTGGTATTGTTATCTTTTTCAAGATCGCGCTATGGCCACAATCACTGCTCCTCCATTGCAGCGTGCTATTAAGTCGAATTGCCGACGCAGCCGCATACTGCCTACCCAATATATCCAAGGGTATCAGGTGAAGGAGGATTTCTAATGCAGCCGTAGGTGTAGTACGAAGAGCACCAGTGATGCACATTGACGCCATTCTCTGTACCTTCGTGATAAAGACAAAGTTCGCTTTTGTTTCCAAAGCAGGCCACCAGACAATGATTCCATACAGCAAAATTGGACGCACCACTGCTGTATAGATCCAATGAACGACTTGAGGGCTAAAACCCCATCGTTTTCCAATGGCCCTTTTACAGGAATACAAAGCAATCGTTGCTTTTCTCACCCGTTCCTCAATATTACGCCTGAAATTCAGCTTCCTATCTAGAAATACTCCAAGATACTTGGCTCCATCTGAGAAGGTGATTTCAGTACCGTCCAGAGAAATAGGATCAAAAGCAGGAATCTTATTTTTCCTTGTAAACAAAACAAGCTCTGTTTTACTGGGATTAACTCCTAGACCACAGTCTCTTGCCCATTTAGACAGATCTTTCAGAGAACCCTGAAGAATGTCCCGCAATGTTGGCAGATGCTTCCCCTTTACCGCTATCGCGACATCGTCAGCATATGCGATAACATGACAACCACGTGCTTCTAGAGATAGTAGCATTGAATTCAGTGCCAGGTTCCAAAGAAGCGGCGAAAGAACACCTCCTTGTGGTGTGCCCCTATTGACAAATCGAGATATGACGGACGCTCCCAATTCAGACGTTATACGTCTATTGGCAAGTAGGTTTTCCACCATTAAAACGATTTCACGCTTTACTCCCAGACCAGACAATGCCAATATTATCGATTCTGGAATGACATTATTAAAAGCCCCCTCAATATCAAGAAAGGCCACCATAGTGTACTCCTTTACCGAAAGCGATCTCTCGATGGTACCAACGAGCTCATGAAGAGCTGTTTCCGTTGATCGTCCCTTGCTGTATGCATGTTGCTTTGTCGAAAGCAACCTCGGGTCAATCACTCTACGCAAATATGAGTCTATCATTCGTTCCATTGTCTTTAACAAAAAAGAAGACAGACTAATTGGTCTGAAATCCTTCGGAGCTGTGTGGGAACTTTTCCCAGCCTTCGGGATAAATACGACTCTGGTATCCCTCCATTTTAAAGGAATATACGACCAGTTGATGCATGCTGTGTATAGATTATACAGCAACGGGGCTATATAGTCCAACACTTGCTGCAACTCAGCCGGGATTATACCATCAGGTCCCGGGGATTTATAGGGCCTGAAGCTTTTTATCGCCCAGATTAATGTTGGCATATTTATTATTTCCGAAGCAATTTCAGATGCTTGGGCGTCAGAACGTTCCAAAGCTTGAAACGGCGTCATGGAATTGCCCGGAAAATGCGTGTTTAAAAGGAGATCCAGCGACTCTCCACTGGAGGAAGACCACACCCCATTAGGATCTTTCAGGTATCCTAGGGTGCAAGGAGAAGAAGCCAGAACCTTGCGCAGCCTGGATGCCTCAGAAACGTCTTCTATGTTTCCACAGAAGTTTTTCCAAGAATCACATTTTGCATTTCTGATCATCTTTTTATAACTCTTAAGTTGCAGCCTGTATGCAGACCAGTCCTCGTCCGCTCTTGAAAATTTAGCCTTATTAAAGAGCTTTCTGCAGGAATCTCTGCTCGTCTGCAACTCATTTGACCACCAAGGTGGCTTTTTTTTTCCTCTAGGCTTTGCAGAAGGGCAAGACGCATCCAGGCACCTATTACAAACATTTGTTATATGGTCAACCAGACAGTCAATTTCCGCTAAACTATGCGGTTCAGATAGGGGTACTTCATCCAAAAGCAAAGAAAAAGTCTCCCTATATTTCACCCAGTTTGTTCTTCTCAGATTTCTAGAGACTGTCTCAACCGGGGCATGCTCCCTGAGTAAAAACTCAATGTAGCGATGATCTGAGAAAGAATGCTCTTCCAAAACTCTCCAGTCATCAATTCTGTCAGACAATGTATCTGATACAAGTGTTACGTCAAGAACCTCTTGCCGCGTACTTGTAACGAAAGTTGGTTCACTACCCTTGTTACAAATATACAGGTTAGTGCTTAACAAAAACTCCAAAAGTGATTCGCCTCTATCATTTGTGTCTGTACTACCCCATATCGAATGATGTGCATTAGCATCACAGCACACTAGTAACTGGTGTCCCCTAGATTCAGACTCCCGAATCAGACCGCCAACCTTCTCCGGGGGTATTGGCCCCGGATTAGGAAAATACGCAGAGGCGAGCCAAATAGATTTCCCATGAAGCTCTAAGCTAGCCGCTGTAACATCCATATCACTAAAAGTTGATAAAAAGAATATATTTAAGCCATTTTTCGCCAAGATGCAGGCTCTTGGTGAGCCCTCCCCTTTGGCAACCATCAACTTAAACCCAGGGGTCTTCAATCCGCAAACCCTGCCACCCCGCACCCAGGGCTCTTGGATAAAAACCAAGTCAACTGCTCCTGTCGTCAGGCGCAGCAATAGTGCAGCTGAGGCTGCCTTACAGTGATGGAGGTTTATTTGTAGGAACCGCAACATCTTGCTTTTTTTCCACCATCCTTTCCACCACCGTGTTGTTGGCTTCATCCTCCGTGTTATCATAGAGGTCGCATTCGTCCCCAGATTCGGTTTCGAATAAGCCAGATATGTGTCCCATCTGTTCTGAATCGGAGGCAACAGAACTCTCCGAATTCCTCACTGCATGGGCCTCGTCCTGAATGTCACCCATAGTGGCATCAGCTTTATCCTCCGTGCCATCACAGAGGTCGCATTCGTTACCAGATTCGGTTTCGAAAATGCCAGATGCATCTCCCATCAGCCTAGAATCGGTCAGCTGAATATCAACCTTTTCCAGATTCTCCTCCCCAGCCGACTCTGCCACTGGCTTGTCTGCTTCCAAAATAGGCTTCTGGTCGCCCTTGTAGACATTGACTCTTATATGAAAAAAGCCAAATCTAATAATGCCGTCAGTCCTGGCTAAAAGCGGAAGCGATTCCTCATTAACCAAGACCACTGCTTGACGACGAGCGCCCTCCATCTCACCCAATCTGGCAATTTGCCAATTCTGAGTTGGAAGGTCAGGATTGCAGACTTTTATCATCTTTAGAATCACCGCAGTGTCACTTGTAGCCATTGGGATCCATGCATGAGCTCTGGGTTGCGAGGGGATATCATGTTTTTCCACAACGTCCAGTCTGGCTCCAGGCCATAACTCTCCCACTTGGCTAATGGCAACCTTAAACACGGCTGCGGATCTTTCGTTTCCAAAAGCAACGAGTTTTACTCGCCCCTGATACCAACCTGCGTTGACAGTAGTAGGGAGAAAATCAGGCATACTCTCAAGAAGCCTATAGTAGATTTCATTTAGTTTAGTTTCAACTAAACTCCACTTGTCCCTTGGAATACTACAATCCCCATTTTGCCTGTTTATCACAGCCCTAACGAAGTTACCTTTCACCACTTCACTAAAAGACTGAGTCCAGACGTTGCCGGTCACCTTAGATCTTTTAGGTAAAGGTTTCTCGTCGGGCGAGCGCAACCTTTTACCAGACTTCGGTGACGAGGCCGAAACAGCGCTCTGTTTGTCAGATGCGCGCATTGCCGAAAGTTTGTCCTGTTCTTCAATGACTCCTTTCGCCCATGATAGCGACGCCCTCTCACGTTCGGAGAGCTTCGTTCCATCGAGTTGGCTTAGTCTGTTAATTATTTTCAAACAAAGCCTTCTCTGGTTGTGCCTGACCTTTGATGGCTTAAGTTTCTTTTTCTTTTTACCACCAATATTAGGCTGAGCACCCCTACCAGAATCAAGGCCGGACTTCAAGGTCGCAACCCTAAGACCAGTGCTAGGACCAGCACCAGTCGGTGAGGCAGAGCCTCGAACTAAATCGGTATCATTTGTGTCCATATTTTCATTTTCCTTGATGTGGTAATGAAAATATCACAAAAATACCTATTACGAACAAACCTATTACGAACAATTTTAGTAATTCAATTTATAGCACGGAGTTAAAATAAAACACGTCCACACTCGTCAACAGTTGAACGAAAAAAAAAAAAATTTTGGAAATTCCTGAACATCTTTTAACCACCGATCGTGTAAAATGGGCATTAAGTTCATTTCAACCATACAAATCGCCTGGACCAGACGGTATTATACCTGCCATGTTGCAAAATGTTGCTAATGGCATAACGCCATACTTATTGACAATTTTCCATGCCTGTTTAAGGTTGTGTTACATACCTATCGCATGGCGAAAGGCCATTATAACGTACTTACCTAAAAGTGGTAAAATTAACCACGCGACCGCTAAGGATTACAGACCGATTAGTTTGACGTCGTTTTTACTGAAAACTCTAGAGAGATTATTGGATTTACATATAAGGGCTAACCTGGCGCCAAACTTTCTATCGGATTCGCAACATGCTTATCAGCAGGGTAAATCCATAGAAACAGCACTCCATTCGTTAGTACAGAGGATAGAGACATCTCTTGAATATAGAGAATATGCCATGGCAGCATTTCTTGATATTGAAGGCGCTTTTAATAACGTGAATACGGAGTCAATAATTGATGCGATGAACAATGCATCTATTAGTCACTGCATAATCATGTGGGTTAAGCGAATGCTTTCCAATCGGGAAATTACAGCTGAATGGGGTCATGCTAAGGCCTCACGTTACGCGACTAGGGGTACACCGCAAGGCGGAGTTTTATCACCTTTACTCTGGCTGTTAGTGGTAGACCCTATACTGAAAAAACTGGGAACTTCAACCATCGCTTATGCGGACGACGTCGTAATATTGTCCTGTGGGAAATATCCGGACACGATACCCGATTTACTTGAAGGGTCACTGAAGATGGTATGGAAGTGGGCATCAGATAACGGACTCAACGTTAACCCGAAAAAGACCGAAATAGTTCTTTTTACGAGAAAGTATAAGATCCCAAATTTTAGGAAGATTCGTGTCGGTGGAGTTGAGATTCCACAATCCCCTCATGCGAAATTTTTAGGAGTGATTTTGGACAGTAAGCTCTCTTGGAAAATGAACACAGTTGAGAGAATAAAAAAGGCTAACAATGCTTACTACGCGTGTAAGAAAATGTTCGGTAGTACCTGGGGTTTAGAGCCTAGAGTTACGTACTGGATTTATACTTCAGTAGTAAGACCAATCTTACTATACGGAGTGTTAGTCTGGTATAAGGCACTTGAAAGGGATGTGATACTAAAGCAGTTTCAAAGACTTCAACGGCTTATGGGATGTAGTATTACAGGAGCTTTGAGAACAACATCGGCCAACTCTATTGACGCCTTATTGCACCTTATACCAATTGACGTTTTTGCGAAAGGTGAAGCTTACAAGGCTTGCCTTAGACTTAAAGAGTCAAATTGGTTTAAGTTTCGCAATTTTGGACACAGTAACATGGACAATATAAATAATATTGATTCGGATTACTTAGTGCCCAAACTATTTTTCGACCGGAAATATGAAATAAGATTTCCAACTCGAGAATATTGGTCTAACTGGCAGGACACCCCTGCAGACACCGTAAATATCTTTACCGACGGATCCAAACAAACACATGGAGTAGGCGCGGGTTTTACGAACGTGGAACAAAACCAGAACTTTTCTTTTAACCTACCTTTGGACTCGAGCATATTTCAGGCTGAAATAGTTGCCATAACTAAAGCTGTGGAACATATCAGGGAAACCAAGGGAACAACCATAAATTTTTACGTAGATAGTCAGGCCGCCTTGAAGGCTCTTCAAGGATATTATATTAAATCTAAAATAGTTTTACAATGTTACGAGAACTTGCAGATGCTGTGTCTACACAACCAGGTTAATTTATTATGGGTACCAGGACACAACGGAATACAGGGAAATGAAAAGGCAGATGAACTCGCAAAACTTGGAGCTGATGGTTTAGGTACCATGGTGCCAGTTTTACCACCACTTCAACACTATAAACTTAAACGGAATTCCATCAATGTTGCAAAGGCAAACAGGAGGTGGAGAGAACTGACAACATGCAAAATCAGCAGAACTTTGTGGCCAACTTATGATCAAGGGAAAACTCAATATCTACTATCACTTACGAGAAGGGAATGCCGAGCTCTGACTGGGATAATAACTGGTCATTGTCTTATCGGCATCCATGCCAAGAATATTGGACTTACTTCAGACGCTAGTTGTAAAAGATGCGCTTCACCAGGAGTAGATGAAACGATGGAACACATACTTTGTCACTGCCCAGCTGTGGCAAGGAGTCGCCGATCCATTACCGGTCAGATAAGTTTCGGTACTTTGGAGGATATAACGCAAATGGATCTTAGGATATTGAAAAGATTCGCAATGACTTTGAACGTGTTTAATTTGCACCGCTAGCGGAAAAAAGTTTTGTGGTACCGCTATGGACCAAGAGGTCTATGCGAGGTGTCAATCGGACACCCCCACCCTAACCTAACCTAACCTAACCTAACCATCACCAGTAAAATTGTAAATGTCTGTTTGTTTTGTTAATATGTAATTGCTTTAACATAAATGTCAATTTTGATTAAATCTCTTGCCCAGTCAGCAATCAAACTACAGATATTTTTTTTGTCATATTCAGACCATTAACAACAGAGGCTAGTCGTCATCTTAGACGTCACAACCACCCGTTTTAAACACTCCAGTTATTGTGTTATCGTCAGTAGGATTTTTAATGTCAATTCTAGTCAGAATCTTTGAAAATTTTTATTTATTTTGACGTTAAAGAAACCAAAAACGCCCAAAAAAATGGGTTTTTAGGCATTGTAGAGGGTATTCATGGATTCGACCGAGTCGAATTTAATTTTTACTTGTTTGTAAAATAGTTTTGAGTCAAAATTTATTTCCAACTAGGACTTTGAAACATCCTTCATAAGTTGTATGTGTTTATATGAATTTTGTTGCATTATATATATTTTCTTTTTATTATATATAACTTCTTCTGTATGAACAATCTTTTGTTAGATTTATAAACAGTATGATCTACCGAAAACGGACTACGAAAAGTGGACAGACCTTTTTCACAAATTTCTTTACAAAGCAAAACACAATTGAAGATATCAAGTCAGTATCGCTTAAATAATGTAAATAACCGACAAATTCCAAACCGATCGGTTTCGTTTTAAAGACTTTAAGGAATTTACTTTGAAGAAATAAAGAAATTCACCCGAAATAACAAAGAAATTAAAAAACAACAATCTATGAATACCCTCCACAATGCCCTTTTTAAGTGATAGTAAATTTTCTAACGTGAAAAAAATAAAGTTTTTGATTAGAAATATTTTACTTTTTTTGAGTGTAAAATTTTTTCGAGTGTACTGTTTTTTTTTTGTTTTTGTATAAAAATATTGTTGAGTGACAAAAATACGTTGCAAAATATTTTTGTGACTTACCATGTTTATACCCTACACACTAAAAAAAAACTGTAAAGTTAGCAAAAAAAGCTTGTAAACCTACAAGAAAATTTGCTGATTTTGAACCCACAATTTTTTTGGTAAAGTTAGCAAAAACGTTTTGCTAAAAATTAGTTAACTGAAATTATTTTTATTTCAACTAAGTTCATACACATTTGAGGACCCCATTTGGGTTCGGACCCGATAGACCCAGACCCCGATGGGCCTAGTTGGGTTCCTTAAAAATCGTCATAGTTTTTGATCCAAAATTTGTGTCCGTTTCGCTCTACCTTGCTTTATTTTTTAGATACGTGATTTTAGGGGACCACCGGGGTTTTGAGAATTACAAAACTCGATAACTTCAAAAATATTACTCGGAGAGCTTTTATTCAACAATCTATGAATACCCTCCACAATGCCCTTTTTAAGTGATAGTAAATTTTCTAACGTGAAAAAAATAAAGTTTTTGATTAGAAATATTTTACTTTTTTTGAGTGTAAAATTTTTTCGAGTGTACTGTTTTTTTTTTGTTTTTGTATAAAAATATTGTTGAGTGACAAAAATACGTTGCAAAATATTTTTGTGACTTACCATGTTTATACCCTACACACTAAAAAAAAACTGTAAAGTTAGCAAAAAAAGCTTGTAAACCTACAAGAAAATTTGCTGATTTTGAACCCACAATTTTTTTGGTAAAGTTAGCAAAAACGTTTTGCTAAAAATTAGTTAACTGAAATTATTTTTATTTCAACTAAGTTCATACACATTTGAGGACCCCATTTGGGTTCGGACCCGATAGACCCAGACCCCGATGGGCCTAGTTGGGTTCCTTAAAAATCGTCATAGTTTTTGATCCAAAATTTGTGTCCGTTTCGCTCTACCTTGCTTTATTTTTTAGATACGTGATTTTAGGGGACCACCGGGGTTTTGAGAATTACAAAACTCGATAACTTCAAAAATATTACTCGGAGAGCTTTTGGTTATTTTGCGGTCTTGTTCTACGTGTTGAGAGCTACAAAAATGCTTTTGGACTTTTTGTTGTGTCGGCAATATTTACCGAGATATGAGCATTTTAAAATTTTCGGGAATGCTAACTTTTTTGGATCCAAAGTTAGGACCCATTAGGGTCCACACATGTGAAGAGGACCGGCTATACTATGGAGAACTCGAGAACCAAAAATGTCCTCCATTTTGCTCTATCTGGCTTAGTTTCCGAAATAGCGCCATTTTAAGTTTTCTGAAAATAAAAAAAAAATTACCATTTATTTTTGCTGATATTAGCAAAAAAGCTTGTAAAAATTTGGTCAACTCAATTTTAAATTTAGCAAAAAAAAATAGTTAAAATTATGTTTAAAATTGCTAACTCGCTAAATGAAGTTTACAAGATATTTTTGCTAACATGCTAATCTCAACTAAAAATTTGCTTAAATTTAGCTAACCAGCATTAGAAAAAAAAATAGTAAATCTACTAATTATTTTGTGTGTAGGAGCCTGTGTAAAGTCTTTCAAAAGTTAACGTGTTTTCAACAGACAGACAGACGGACGGATGGACGGACATCGCTAGATCGTCTTAAAATCGATCGAGGATCATAAACATATATTTTTTATGGGGTCCTAGACCAATATTTCGAGGTGTTACAAACGGAATGACAAACTTATATATACCCTCTATCACTAGAGTGGAGGGTATACAAAAAAATAAAAACCTAATTTTAAAACAAATCAAGCACAATCAGGGCTCTGATTTTATATGGCAATGCTGAAACACGCAAGATGAGAAATCCAAATATTTCGCTTTTGATTATATTAAGAAATTTTCTCTAGATTACATGGAACTTTAGAAAAATTTACTTTTATAATTTTTAAATAAATGGCGCCCAGTGTGGGGCCAGGTTTCCAATCGCAAACTGTAAATGCAGAGACCAGCGTCAACGGCAGAAATTCGAAATAAATTCTCAGCTTTATTCGGTTTTGGAAAATTAAGAAATTTATTTACCTAATGTTTAAGCAAATGGCGCCCATTGAGGGTTCTGATTCCATATGGCAATGCTGAAACACACAAGACGATAAATCCGAAAATTTTACTTTTGATTTTATTTAGAAATTTTCTCTAGATAACATAGAACTTTAGAAAAATTTACTATTATATTTTTTAAATAAATGGCGCCCAGTATAGGGCCCAGGTTTTCCATCGCAAACTGGAAATGCAGAGACCAGGGTCAACGACAAAAAGTCGGAATAAATTTCCATCTGCTTAGCAATCGGTTCAGTTTTATTTCGGTTTTGGAAAATTAAGAAATTTATTAACCTAATGTTTAAGCAAATGGCGCCCAATCAGGGTTTTGATCGTATATGGCAATGCCGAAACACACCACAAGACGACAAATTCAAAAATTGCACTTTTGATTTTATTAAAAAATTTTCTCTAGATAACATAGAACTTTAGAAAAATTTACTATTATATTTTTTAAATACATGGCGCCCAGTGTGGGGCACAGGTTTCCAATCGAAAACTGTAAATGCAGAGACCAGCGTCAAAGAAAGAACTTCAAAATAAATTCCCAGCTGCTTAGAAATCGGTTCAGTTTAATTTCGGTTTTGGAATATTAAGAAATTTATTAACCTAATTTTTAAACAAATGGCGCCCAATCAGGGTGCTGATACGTTGTGGCAATACTGAAACCCACAGGATGACAAATCCAAACATTGCATTTTTGATTTTATTAAAAAATGTTCACTAGACAACATAAAACTGAAAAAAATTTACTATTATAATTTTTAAATAAATGGCGCCCAGTGTAGGGCCCAAGTTTTTTATCGCAAACTAAAAATTCGGAGACCAGGGTCAACGACAGAAAGTCGAAATAAATTCCCAGCTGATAAGCAATCGGTTCGGGTTTATTTCAATTTTGGAAAATTAAGAAATTTATTAACCTTATCTTTAAGCAAATGGCGCCAAATCAAGTTTTTTATCGTATATGGCAATAATTTTTAAATAAATGGCGCCCAGTGTGGGGCCCAGGTTTCCAATCGCAAACTGTAAATGCAGAGACCACCATCAACGACAGAAAGTCGAAATAAATTCTCGGCTGCTAAGCAATCGGTTGAGCTTTATTTCGGTTTTGGAAAATTAAGAAATTTATTAACCTAATTTTTAAACAAATGGCGCCCAATCAGGGTTCTGATTCCTTGTGGCAATACTGAAACCAACAAGACGACAAATCCAAAAATTGCACTTTTAATTTTTCACTAGACAACAAAGAACTGGAAAAATTTACCAGTGTAGGGCCCAGGTTTTCAATCTAAAACTGAAAATTCGAAGACCAGCGTCAACGAACGAATGCAAAATAAATCTAAATCGGTTCAGTTTTATTTTGGTTTTGAAAAATTAAGAAACGAAAGAATGCAAAATAAATCTAAATCGGTTCAGTTTTATTTTGGTTTTTGAAAAATTAAGAAATAACCATAAGACGACAAATCCAAAAATTGCATTTTTGATTTTATTAAAAAATTTTCTCTAGATAACATAGAACTTTAGAAAAAATTACTATTATAATTTTTAAATAAATGGCGCCCAGTGTAGGGCCCAGGTTTCTAATCGCAAACTGTCAGCGACAGAAAGTCGAATAAATTCTAAGCTGCTAAGCAATCGGTTGGGTTTTATTTCGGTTTTGGAAAATTAAGAAATTTACTCGATTATTTCAATAAAATTAACTGACAAAATGTTAAAGTAAATGGCGCCAAAACAGGGGCTCGAGTGTGTAGCCTGACAAAATCAAAACCGTGGTTTCGGTTTAAATTTGGTGTTCGCAAATTAAGAAATTTGCTACAGGTTACACAGAAATTTTAGAAAAAATGTTTAAAAGAACTTTCAACATCTGGCGCCCATTTAGGGACTTCGTTCCGAAGCGCAAAGCAAAAACACAGTGACCATCGACAATAAAGAAGAGTTAGGAAAAATTTTCGAAAACGATTCAACAAATCATCAGTAAATACCATTTCGCTCAGCACACTCTATTTACTTATCATTGAAAAACTGTTGAAGCAGCGTCGAAAGATTGAATAACCAAATGCTGAATGTGCGTTTAAAATTTAAAGTGAAGCGGTAGAATGGAATCCACCTAGCACCAGCTGTTCATGTGTTTACCATTCGGTTTCAATTCGGTTTTGATAAAAAAAAAAAACAATTTAAATTGACTAACAGAATTCTGAAGAAAATGGCGCCTAAGAAGGGGTCCCAGCACCAGCTGTTTATATGTTTACCATTCAATTCGGTTTAAAAAAAAATATTCACAAAAATTAACTAGCTTAATTCTGAAGTAAATGGCGCCCAAGCTGGTGCCCAGTTCTTAATTGTAATTCTAAAACACATAGACCAGCAAAATCAAAAACTATAGTTTTCAAACATTAAAACTATTCGACCTTATCCACTTTTGGTTGATTCCACTGTCTATTAAAACATATTTTATATGATATTTTTATAGGCTAAAAGTTTATACATTTTTGTGAAAGACAGTTATTATAGTTGTGGGAATTTTCTGTTGTTGTTCGCCTTTCAAATTTTATTGTCTCTGGAGAAGGCTCAGCATAAAATTTATGAAGCATTTTTATAGATGTTTACCTTTTTATGATTTTTCATGGTGGTTTTTATTTCTTCAAATATATATATATATATTTTTATGAAATGCTGCAGCATTTATATTGTCAGCAGTGGCAGTTTGCACCATTAAAAAAGAAAAATGTTTTTTTTTTTTTTGTTTTTTTTCGGGTTTGCTTTAGAGGCAGTGAATGAAAATAAATATGATATTATAGTTAAAGTACTGACAAATCAAATAAAAATCATAAAACTATATGATTGTGTCAAACCAAAAAATATATTAATAAATAAAGTGATAGATTGTGGTTATAAATTTTGGAAAGTATTTAGTTTGAGTTTAGGTATTTTTTTAATATTAAGTATTTGGTTTGAGTTTATGTATTTTTTTAATAAATACAATTGGGATTTAGGATTTAGATAAGTGGAGGAGAATTTTATATTAAATAAACCCTAAAATATGCAATATATTTTTATGACATTTAATACGCCTAAAAATATGCAATACGTGTATTATTGTAAAATGAGATATGACTGATTTTGCAGGTGGTGGAAAAACAGGCATTTATGAATTAACACGTCATCCACAAAAATCGCATAATTAATCATTTTTGTAACGTCTTTTTAGTTAACAGATAACTTGTTAAACTAAACAAACCTAAAAATATGCAATATATTTTATATTATTAAATTAGCCCTAAAATATGCATTTGTAAACAAACATGTAATATCATCCTTAAGATATGCAACAAAAAATTTTGAAATATTTAAAATTTAGTCTTAGACAAATTACGTCTCTAAAATAAGGCTTCAATTAAATTTTTCTCATTTAAAAAATTATAAAAATTTAAAAATCCATTTACACTCATCCCAATAAAAAGAAAATGTTTGCTAACCACAAATATGCTTTAATATACTAAAATTACTCAAATGTTCTTTTTTTTTTGTAGTGCACACAATACGACTATTACAACAAATACTACTTAGTAGTACAACTCCCAAGAACTAAAGACCAAGTGTTTTTAATCATAAAATTTACCCTGAGAATGTAATGGTTTTTATAGCCTACATTAAGGCTAAAGTTTATATATGGTCTACCAAAAACATGCATGCTGAGAATGTGTGACAAATTTTGGAGAATAAAAAATACAAACTAAAGGATATATTAACATATAACACATACTAATATTTGCAAACATTGAAATTAGAGAAGGCTAAAAATTAGAAATTTTTGTAAAAGTTTTAGGTTAGAAAGAAGTGGTAGCACCTTTGTACGGCCCACATATTTTGATCATTTGCACTTATTCTCCTAAAGGTATGCTTTAATAAATGCAACTTACCTCCTCAAGATATGCTTTAATAAATTGAACTTATACTACTACTATTTTTCATTGCAATCACTCAAAGACATCCTAGCCAAATCTTTGAAAGAAAATTACAAAAAAAATTGCTTTATAACAAAGTGAGTCGCAGATTTCTCAATCTAAGTTTGGGTCTTACATTTACACTTTTAGCAAAAATTCTGCTTTTAAAATGTTCTAACTAAAAATCTCTTAAATTCTATATAAGACATGCAAAACCTTTTTTCATTACAAGAAACTAAAATAATTTAAAATTTCCGTCTTCCCTAACGCAAAGTTTCTATTAGCCATAGAGCAGCAGGACTCCCCATAAAATATAGTAATAAATTAAAAGACAAGAGCCTGAATATATAAATCATATAATTAATTTAAAAAATTGCTACAAAAACAAAATACTTCTTTTTTCATATATGTGTGTGTTTTTTTTATTTTTATTCATACATGAAAACCATAGATGAAAAACACACTTAACATACTTCTTGTATGACAAATATTTGAGGATATAAATATTTTAAAAGCATCATTACCCTAGTAAAAATATTATGCAAATTTTAGTAAATAGATCTAATTTGATCCGTAAAATGGTTGTATCAAATAATATCTAATTGTATTACTTTAGATCAAAAAATATAAAAATTGTTACAATTTGATCCTGAATTTGGTCAAATCTAATTAGACCAAATTGATCTTATAATATCTATTTTTATATAATTTGATGAGCAAAACCAAAATACGAATCTAATCATATATGGAGCAATATCTAACCATATAAAGTGGATCAACCGTATCAAAGTGATAGATAATATTTTATATAAATTTATACGGAAGCATATTAACTCATATAAGATTGTATCAAATTATATATGATTAGACCAGAAAATTTTTACTCGGGTACTTAAAAAAATTTAAGAAAAAAAAAAATTGGTAAATGAAAAAAGAAATACTAAAATGAAAACACATATGAATATTAAAATAAGTAATAGCAGAAGCTAATGTAAATATAATATAAAAAACAATCTCATTATAATATGCCTAGAAGTATGCTTTAAAATTGTATATAAGTGAACAACGGAATGTATGCTTATAAAATTTTTTATAACTTTGTTGTTTTGAAATTTGCAGGCCTATTTAAAGAAAAACATGTTTAAATATTTCTTTATTTAATTTTTAAACTTTAAATTCAAAAAAATAATGGAACAAAAAAATAAATAAAAAATAAATTAAAAAAAAAATAAATAATTTACAAAAATCAAATAACTCCAAAATTTTTCAAAATTCGGAAAAATTAAAAAAAAAATACTAGAGTCCGACCGACTCGAGGCCGAACCGAAACCGAAACGAATATTCGGCCAAAAAACCAATATTCGGCCGAAACCTAAGCGAACCGAAACTTCAAAACAAATGATCGCCTGGCGATAAAAAATATAATGATTGCTTTGAAGAAAAAAATGCAGGACCTAATGTTTTAAAACCATAGGAATTGTTTAATTTATTGAGATTTTTTTTTTACTAAACTTTACTAAACTAAAAATCGTATTTTTATAAACAACAAAAAAGGAATATACATTTGAAAATTAATAGAAAAAATATAGTAAATTTACGAGAATTTCTTGTAAGTTTTATTTTGCCAAAAAAGTTGTAAATTTACAACTTTATTGCTTAAAATCTTGTAAAATTACAAGAAAGCTCGTAATTATACCCTCCACTCTAGCGATATGTATAAGTTTGTCATTCCGTGTGAAACACCTCGAAATATTGGTCTAGGACCCCACAAAGTATATTTATTCATGATCTTCGATCGATTCAAAGTCGATCTAACGATCTGTTTATCCGTCTGTAGAAAACACGATAACTTTTGAAAGACTTTACCGAGGCTCCTGAAGTTTGGCATATATGTTTGGCATTCACCTGGTCAGGTTGGTATTGCAATCCAGCGAAATCGGTCTAGTGGTTCAAAAGTTATGAGCAAACGACTGAATTTCGGCAAGGGTTTTTCTTGAATTTACGAGATAAAAAACATTCTTACTTGCGAAAGACAATCTTAAGGATTCTGAAGATTGGCATTTATATTTGTCGTTCTCCTGGCCTGGTTCATATTGAATTTCAGCCTAATCGGCCAAGTGGTTCAAAAGTTATTAGCAAAATCGTAAATTTCAGATTAGTTTACCTTAAATTCACGTGTTGAAAACCAGTTAAACATGTTTTAAAAACATTGGTAAGTCACAAAAATATTTTACAACGTATTTTTGTCACTAAAAAATATTTTTACACTAAAAAAAAAAAATACTCTCGAAAAAAAATTTTACACTCAAAATAAATTTAGTAAATTATTTTTTTCAAAAATTACTAAAAAAAGTTGTTTACACAAAATTAAATATTTCTAATCAAAAATTTTATTTTTTTTTCACGTTAGAAAATTTACTTATAAAAAGCATTGTGGAGGGTATTCATAGATTCGGCCAAGTCGAATTTAACTTTTCTACTTGTTTTTACTATGAATTCTCGTAAAATAGGTGGAAGCAAAGAATCCAGTAAAGTCGCGAAACCTCCTTGTAAGTTTTATCGCGTCAAAAAAATTGTAAATTTACAATTTTTTTGTTAAGAAGCTTGTAAAATTACATAATTACACAGTGCAACACCCAAAATCGGAATGGGATGAAACCAAATGCAAATGAAAGTTTTATTATAATTATAATAATAAATGCTTGAAAACTGTATTAGTGGCGTATGATTAATAGTGTAATTGACTTTTAATAACAATCATACGCAATGGTGCCCAGTGGTTTATTTTAATAATTGCCTTTAAATAACAATCATACGCAATGGCGTACAGTGGTTTATTTTGATAATTTGGCTATTCAGTAAATAGGTACTGTACCGATTACAGAAAAATTCATACCAGTTATAGCTTAAGTAATTTTGAGCTTAAGTTTGGATACTGGACCCTACATGTCCAATAAGGGCACCACCAGAGGCCCTTAAAGTAGGACATGTTAAGTACACAAAAACTTTAAATGCTTTAAAATCACCAACTTTAAATGCGTGTAAAAAAAACTAGCTCTGACCTAAAAAAAGGCCTTGAGGGTTTTGTTATGAAAAACGTCAGCTTTCATTTGCTTTTGGTTTCATCCCATTCCGATTCCGAAAGTTCGATTTTGTATCACTGTGTTATTGGTAAAAGGCTTTTAAAACAACAAGGAATTCTTGTCAAATAGGAGGTAGCAAAAACAAAAAAATTATTTATTTTTAAAAAATGAGTTAATAAATTATTTATTTTAAAAAAATGTGTTGTTTTTAATTAATTTTTTTAATTTATACAATTAAAAATTTTAATTGTTTTCCAACATTTTTTTAATTAAATTTTTAATTTATATAACTAAAACTTTATTTATTTTTTTTTTTTAATTTTAATTAGATTTTGTAATAGTATTAAGTTTTTAATTAAATAAATATCCATTTATTTTTAATTAATGACATATAAATATTTCTAATTTATATGCGCATTTTAGTGATTGGTCCGGATTTACTTAATTTTTTAATTAAATCTACGAATCTGTGTACTTGTAAAAAACACAATTCTCTGTGTTCAATTCTGTTCACATATGCCAACCAGTAGCCAATTTAAAGCATTTTGTATTTTTAAGTTATGTGTAATGTACCAAAATTTTCGAGGTGTTCTTACATTTTCGTTCATAACTTTTGAACCGCTGTACCGATTTCGCTTAAATGCAATACCTAACTGCTTAGGACAACAACAAGTAAATTTGCTAAGTCTCGGTCATTTATGTTTAATACTTTGGCAGTGATCACTAATTCCACAGACCGACAGACACACGGACATCGATAGAATATCTTAGAATCGGACACTGGTCAATAATATACAGTCAAACTCGGTTATAACGGACTCGGTTATAACGAATTCGCGATTATAACGAACTAATTCTAAAGTCCCGACGTTTTAGCATCAATTTTCACACAAAATACTTCTTTAAAACCGAACTCGGTTATAACGAATCCTTGGTTAAAACTAACTGCTCATTATGGTCCCACGAACACAATTTCATGTATATTAACCTTTTTATAACGAACTCCCATAAATATTTTTCAGTATGTGGCAATAATGTTTATCAAGTCAACAAAAGGTTGAAATTTTTTGGTTTTATTATAATTTTGATAAAATTAATTTATATTTTTAATGATTTCTTCTCAATAAGTAGTTTATTTACGAGAAAAACATCAAATAAAAAAAAATGGATATATTTTTTTGGAAATAAAGCTAGGTTGATAAAAAATATACCCCGCTTATAGCGAACTTCGCTTATAACGAACTATTTTTACTGGTCCCTCGGAGTTCGTTATAACCGGGTTCGACTGTATATTCTTTTTGGGGTCCCAGACCGATATTTCGATGAGTTACAAACGGAATGACAAACTTACAAACTTATATCTACCCTTGTTAGTGGAGGGTATACAAATTTATGAAAAAAAAAATAAAAAAAAAATTTTGTTGAAAAATAATTATGATTCGTTTTATTCACCAGCTGGTGAAAAATATTTTTATTCACCACTTGGATTATATCCAAGTTACAAATCGTAGTTACAAACCTGTTCAGTTTTAATAAAATGAAAACAGTTATTCTTAGATGGCGTCCTGCATCATTATTAAAACTAGACACCAGAAAAGGTAATAAATGCGACAGGATATTCAATTACAAATCAGAAACAAAAATTTAAAAAAAAATCTGGAATACTCAAAATTAAGAAAAAAATTCGAAAAATTAAAAAAAAAAAAATAAAAATATTTAAAAAAAGCAGAACAATTTAATTAAATTAAATTCAGAAAAGTTAATATCAATATATGAAAAATTAAATTTTTTCAGAAAAAATGCTCGAAATGATCTGTAGAATTCAGCAATAATACCAACTCATGAAGAAATTTTAAAAAATTCAGGAAAATTAAGAAGAAAAAAAAAAATCGAATATATTAAAAATTGAGAAAATAGAAAAAAAAAAAATTAAGAAAATTTCGACAAATTTAAGAAAATTAAAAAAGAAACCAGCATAATAAATATTTAGAATTTTAAACAATTAAGAAAATTTGTGTAAATATTCGGAAGAACTTACACACCCCTTTTCAAGCAAGTTTAAGGTTGTGTTAAAATGGTGACCAAATCGGGTAATGACATTTCACTCCTCTTTATTTTGAACTTAAAAAATCGTTAACATGAAAATCCTAGCTGATCCTGTTTTCGAGTTATAGGTATAGCTGGTTCCAAAACTGCAATTCAAATTTTTCTAGTATGTTCCGTTTTCGAGATATTCGCGCTTGAAAATACTTCCACGCGAAAATCTCGAAAACGGAACATGATAGAATAATTTGGATTGCAGTTTTGGAATCCTATTTGTTGAATGCAACATAAAAGTGGTTCTACAAAAGTGCGAAATTATTGTTTTTTTTATACCCTCCACTTAGTGATAGAGGGTATATATAAGTTTGTCATTCCGTTTGTAACTCATCGAAATATCGGTCTGGGACCCCATAAAGTATATATATTCATGATGCCCGATCGATTTTAAGACATTCTAGCGATGTCCGTCTGTCCGTCTGTCCGTCTGTCCGTCTGTCCGTCTGTCTGTCTGTCTGTCTGTGGAAAATGCTCTCACGGACAAAATATTGCACCGAGATGACTGAAACTTAACATATATATTGGAAGTTCTCCCGAGAAGTTTGGTATTGCATTTGAGCGATATCGGTTCAGCGGTTCAAAAGTTATGAACGAAAATGTAAGCACACCTCAAAAATTTCAGTACATTCAACATAACCTAAAAATACAAAATGCTTTAATTCGGCTTCTGGTTGACATATGTAAACATAATTGAACACCAAATGGTATTTAAACAAGTACGAACATATTTTTTGACAAAAAAAGAAAAAAATCGCGGATTTTTTTTTTTTTACCAAAATTTTTTTTCGCGGAAATTTTTTTTCAAATTTTTTTTTTTTTAAAAGTAATTTTCTTTTAAATAAAGTTTTTTGAAATTGTGAAGGGTATCACTACATTCGGCAAGGCCGAATTTACCTTTTTTACTTGTTTTTAATAAAAAAAAGTCTTTTATATGTTTCAGGGGGCTCTGACTGAAAAAATTTAGAAATAGTGTTAGACAAATTATAAAGACAGATGATATATTTATATAAATCTTTATAACCTTTCATTTCTATTTTTCACGTAGTGTCGCGTTTCGTGAATTTCGCTTTCCACGCAATTTTGTTGAAAAACATCCAGTGTTTTAAAACGAGTCCCTGTTATCATATTAGCATAAAAAATTAAAATAAATTACCACCTTCTATGAAAAATTATAAAAAAATCTGAAAAAACCCACACTCAAAATATTTTGTAGGCAAAAACAAATGAAAAACATATTTAAAACAAGTTGTTAAACATTTCAAAATCATCCCAGTAATTATTAATTTGTTTTAACATACATCAACATTTATTTTTTACTTTTATACAATTTTCTAAAACAAATAACATTGAACATTACAAAATAACGTTACTTTCATTTTTTTTTACCAACAAATTCGAAAAAAATAACCAACGAAAACATTAAAAATCAATGATTAGTGTGTCATTTTTACCAACAAATTCAAAACAAAAATTGCCTACGAAAACATTAAAAATTAATGATTTCGTAGGTAATTTTTACAATTATTCTATTGAATTTTATTAAAAAAAATTGTTAATAAAATTTTTAGGGAATCGATCCCGCAATCAACTACATTTGGCCAGACACTTTACCCATTGTGCCAAAGTCACTTGATACAAACATGTTTTTATATTTCTATAAATATTTTTTTTTTAATTTTTTGTCTACAAGAAAACAACCAACACAAATGGGTAAAAACTAATGACTTCTCTTTAAAAAAAACAATAATTAAAAAAAATAACGTACTCAAATCATTAAAAATTAAAGAAGAATCACTTATTTTTACTTACAGAACAAAAATAAATGACTTTAAAAATTTAATGCTAATGAAAGTCTTTATTTTTTAAGTTGTTATTTTTGAAACAAAGAACAGAAATAGTCATTTAAAAAAAATAAACATTGAATAAATGTTTTTTCTTATAAAAACGGCAAAACGTAAAACTTTTTTAATAAACTACAATCAGTTAATGACATAATTTTTTGAGTGCAAATTTACGATTTAAGTAGAAAACTTTGAATAAAAAAATAAAACGGTTAGATTTAAAATCGCTTCACAGATTTTCGGAAAAAGATTTTCTTCTGGAAACAGTTAATAACTCCCATCAAAGTTCCAACCTCATTTTTTAACCTTTTTATTCACGCACATAAACATATTTATATCCTGTCTTTGGTTTTTCCATCATCTATCCCTTTTTTATATGGTCAATGTTTCTTTTTTTATAAAAGTACAATTTTCTTTATTATAATTAGAATATAAAATGTAAATTTTATTATCAACATTTTCTATGCTCTATAAAATATGTTAAAGAAAACATACAACTCTAGAAAACACCTTGTTTTTTCTTCAATGAATACAAAAAATATATACTAAAAATAAACATTAACATATAAAACCTTGTGGAATTGGAAATAGCAGAGTGTAAGAAGTAAATGGTACAGTAAAAATGTAATAATCCTTTTTTTTCTTTCTTTCATGATACTAAGAAAAACATGTTAGTCACGTTTTACTTATGGTATCCCACTTCTAACTCCTGAAGGACCTCTGTAAGAAGTTACCTTCATAAAATTGTATGTATATTGTTGTTATTGGCTTCATGTATTGCATTTTCTAACACTGTTTTTATTTATTTTATTTATGTATGTTTAATTTTTTTATTTTTATTTTTTTTTTCAAATGTTTATTTTATTACTTGTCTTGCTAGATACTTATACGTTTTTTTTTTTCTTTTAATAAAATTAGCTTAAAGGATATTTAATATTTATTTAAAGGAAAGGCAGAAAAAATGGTATAATGTGATGTAATTCACTCCTTCTGGTCGCGTTTATGTGAGTTAGATAACACTGTGCAACAAATTTGGTGTCGTCGAGCTTATCTTGAATGGGATCAAAATAAAATTAAATTATACCAATAGCAGACCAAAACCCGGAAGATTTCTGAAAACTAAGCTCTAGTTCTTTTATGGCCCACTGAAGTTTTGAATTTTTTTTTCAAAGGCAGTTGGAATAAGTCCAAAAAAAAGTATTAAATCTAATTCTGAAGCAAATAATGATCAAAGATGTCCTTAGTGAAATTTAATGGAGGTTATTTTTGCAGAACATATTACCCCTCTATCTCTCATTTTTAGGGGTCATTTTGGTCCATTTTTTAATATCCTCACAAAAAACCAATAAAACGTGCTTTTAAAGGGTTAACATGTTCCCCAAAAATGTTTGCATCAAATTTCACTAGGGGTTGTCAAAGATCAAAAGTTCGTGTGAAAAGTGCAAAATGCATAAAAATGTAAAATTGTCAATTATCACATACTAATTATCACATACTATTAAAATATTTTTCATCTAAGTAGTGTGAAAAAAGATCAAAAAAGTTATAAATCTGCTTCTGACCTAAACAACGTTAACAGTGAAATTTGATTACGGTTCTTCTTTAGAACATATGAACCCTCTATTTCCCATTTTTAGGGGTCATTTTAGCTCTTTTTCAAAAATATCCACATATAACATGAATAAGGCGTGCGTTTAAAGGGTTAAAATGTTTTACAAACATTTTCTGCATAAAATTTGTCTACACCCAGAAAAATTTTACAGTAACTATTTTCTGTTATTCACAAAGTTTTTAGTTAAAGTTGTTTTAAACGTTTTATCGTTTGTTTTTCAAGAAAACAAAATAAATGATTTATACAGTTGTAAAAATAATGAACTACAAAGTTTACGGAAAAATATTTTTATCAGTTAAATTATTTGTGACTGATTTTACCATATAATTTTACAGCAGTACAGTTCTTGTAGTTTGTTATTAAAAAAAATTTTTACTCCACAAAATAAAAAATTGTAAACAGTTAAAATAACTGAAATATCATTTGTTTTTATTAACGTTTAAAAATAACTGAAAAAGTATGTTGTTTCAAATGAAATATATGAAGTCGGTTTTTTTAAAAGGAAAAACGATTATTTTATATATACAAAATATTTTGTGTGTAGCAGGCGCGGATCCAGGAATTTCATTTGGGGGGGGAGATTTCAAAAAAAAAAATTTTTTCCAAAAAATATAAATGTTTGTTTGAAAGCGGGGGGGGGGGGGGGGGGTGTGTGTAAATTTGCAATATGGATTTGGGTGAAATTTTTGTATATTTATTTGCAAATTTTAAGACCTTCTCTCGAAACGAATCATAAAATTAACCAATTAAATGTGTACAAAAATATTGATATTGTGACTTTTCACTCATTAAAAATTTGTATTATGACTTTTTACTCATTAATATTGGCTTGTGACAATCATAGCCATTCACAACTGTGAATATATATGTATAAAAAATCTTATTTCTCAGAAATCTTCCGAAAAAACTTTTTAATAAAGTATGCAATTTTTATAAATGTTTTCTTCACAAAATTTCTCAGATGTTGAGACATTTTTACTACAGAAAATCTCTTAGATTCTCAAATACTTTCATATAGAAAAATAACCCATTTCTGAGATATTTGCCTTTAGAAAAATTTTCAGATTCTAAAACCCTTTGATATAAAAATGTTGTTTTATTCTCAGAACGAATTTTTAATAGAAAATATTTTAGATTCAACATTTTTCGCATAGAAAATGTCTCAGATTTTTCAAATTTATTTTATGGAAATAATCTGAGATTCTGTGACATTCTTTCTATAAAAATGTTTTCCAAATTCTGATATACTTTTCTTATAAAAAACCTCTTAAATTATTCTTATATTTTTTGTATGCACAAATTGTCAGATCCTAAAAAATTTTACGGATTTAATGCCCTCAAATGTTTGCCAAGGCAATTTCTTAGATTTTCAAAAACTTTTCATATAGAAAAATTATTATTGTTGGACACAATTTTAAAAGAAAAATTTTTGTTCAAAGACACATTTCCTATAGAAAAGTTCTCAGAATCTGCCAAAAGAAAATTTTTTAGATTCTGAAAGATTATTCATACAAAATTGGTTACTATAGGAAAGTTCTAAAACATTTTTCCTATAACAAAATCATAGATTTTGATAAACTTTTCCTACACCGAAAAATATGCATGCCTTATATAAACGAAATGTTTCGTAAAAATTATAAGTTTTTACGAAAAAGTTTACTACATTCAACGAAATATTTTTTTGTTTTTACGAAACAATTTTCTATATTATACAAAATAAATTCGTAAATTACAAAAATAAATTCGTACATATAATTTATATTTTTTTATGAAAGTTAGTAAAATATATAATTTTGTAAATTTACACAAAAAAACAAGTGAGAGTGTTAAATTCGGCTGTGCCGAATCTATTATATACCCTCCAAAATGTAAAAAAAAAAATATATTGACAGGGGCGTTTTTTTGGGGAGGGGGGGGGGGAGTTGATAGGGTCAGTAGGGCACGTTGATAGCACCTTCCCATCGCGATAAATACACCAAATGTTTCAATTATTTAACAAAAATACCAAAAAAACATGTAAAAATGTGTAGTTGGAGGGTATAATAAGAATATCATTATCAGTGTTGGTATGCCTCTAGAAACTTGCAAGCAAAAAACTTGCAAGCAAAATCTACGGCTTTGTTACGTGATCAAAGATGGGCAAATGGATGGAGGTGTGAGACAACACGACAGATATGGCCTTCTCTTAACCCATTACTGCCTGCCCATAGATCGGTTCGTACGATTTTGATCAAATTTTGATATGTGTGCCTGGAAGACCACAAAAGTTGATAGAAAAAATAAATCTAATTTTTACTTTTATTTTTTGTTTGAGCTGAGAGGGGTCCAAAAAGTTTCTATTGTGTGTCAAAATAACTCCAATAAATTTTCGTGAAAACCAAAATTGTCCTTACCCGAAGTTCCGAAAAAACTTGAAAATTTTTGAAGTTAAAGGCCTTTTTATATGAAAGGTTTCAAAGTTTGTAATATGAAATGTCACTTAATCTATCAAGTACCGGTCACTTTTTCTGCGGGGAAATTAATCATTTTCACGATTACGAAATATTTTCGTATGTTTCGTAAATTTACGAAAGTACGGACTAATTTGTTTTTCGTAATATAAAGTAAATTTTCGTATATTTTACGAACAAGTAAGTACAAATTTTTTTTTTTCGTAAAATGTTGCATGGATTTTTTTCGGTGTATAGAAAAATTCGTAGATTCTAAAAGATTTTTCAAACAAAAAAAAAAAAAATTCTTCTACAAAAAAAGTCTAAGATTCGAAAATATATTCAAAGACGTTTTTCCTGTAGAAATGTTATCCGATTCTGAGAATTTATTTGTAGAAAAACTCTTTTCAGATTCTTAAACATTCTCAGTTGCTAAGGGATATATTTGTATAGAAAAGTTATAAGACATTTTTCATAAAATTTGAGATAATTTTTTAATCAAAAATTCTTTAATTCAGAGTCAAATACATACGTATCAAGATATTTTTTAAAGGCAAAGTCTTGACTTCTGAGACATTTTTCCATAAAAAATATTTGAGATAATACTTTTTCCTTAGAAAATGATAAGAAATGTTATTCGGTTAGAAAATGTCCACGACTCTATTGACATTTATGTTTCTCATATGAAATTTCATAAATTCAGAAACATTTTATCCTGAGGATTCAAAAAAAATTTTAAGATTGAGGCTATGTGTGCTGACTTAAATCATCAGCACACATATAACTCTCTTTAGGCATTTTTACCTTTTTTCTTTCTATCTTCTTTCCTTTCCCTTTCTTTCTTTCTTTTTTTTTTCTTTCCTTTTTTCCTTTTTTTTTTTTTGAAGTCGTTTTGGGGGGGGAGAAATCCCATTCTCCCCCCCCCTGGATCCGCGCCTGGTGTGTAGGGTTATCAAAGGTCAAAAGCTCATGCGATATAAGCAAAATGCTTAAAAAAGTAAAATTTTAAATTACACTGTTCAACAAAAAAAAAAAAAAAAAACAGAATCGAATATACTCTTCAAATGATGTAGTTCAGGATGTAGGTTTCCTCGAAAGGATCACAAAAATGCCCATCAAACTTGCCAGACACCCTCAAATTTTAAAGTTATTGTCAAAAAAACGTTTTATTGAGACTTTTCTCACTAAATTACGTGTTACTCAGAAACTTTTTAACCGACTTAAAATTTTTGAACTGTTTTGGATAGAAGAAGGATAGGGCTTTTCATGTGTGTGTAAAAATTACATATAAGAAATATATACTTTGATGTTTTCAATAATATCTATTTTTTATATTTTTTGAAAATTTTTTGAGTTTATCAATTTTTGCTGCTATTATTTCGTTCAACAACATTCATATTTATAAACGTATTCCAAAGGAAAATTTATTCTGAATACGATGAAATCTATCCTGTAAAAATCGGAAAACAATTGACAGAGTTGTGATAATTTTTCTAAAAAAGAAAACTGAGATTTTGCTTGAAATCGCCGTTCGAATAACCCAGGAAAAAAATAAATAAAGCAAACGTAAAACAAGTAGAAAAGTTAAATTCGACTTGACGAATCTATGAATACCCAAAGTTATAAAGTAATACATCGACCGTTTTGTAGATCTGGCATCACCAAAGATAATTGGAAAATTCTGGCAATGCCAAACTAAAGTTCAAACGTAAAGCAAAGAGAGACAAAAAACAATCTGCATTCTCACTGTAAAACTGGTATACTGTATCTCGCTCACATTTCTATTTCTGATAAGATTTCGTAAACAATACCATATGGCTTTCGTTTACTACTTTTTCAAACGCCTATTGTTATCCTACTCTATAACTCTGTGAATACCCTCCACAATGCCCTTTTTAAGTGATAGTTAACTTTCTAACGTGAACAAAATAAAATTTTTGATTAGAAATATTTTATTTTGTGTAAAACAACTTTTTGTTTTAGTAATTTTTGAAAAAAAAAAATTAATTTACTAAATTTTTTTTTAGTGTAAAATTTTTTTTGAGTGTAAAATTTTTTCGAGAGTATTTTTTTTTTTTTTTGAGTGTAAAAATATTTTTGAGTAACAAAAATACGTTGCAAAATATTTTTGTGACTTGCAAATTTTTTTAAAACATGTTTAACGGGTTTTCAACACGTGAATTTAAGGTGAAACTAATCTGAAATTCACGGTTTAACTAATAACTTTTGAACCACTAGACCGATTTGGCTGAAATTCAATACGGGCCAGGCCAGAAGAACGAAAAATATACACGCTAAACCTCAGCATCCTCAGAGTTGTCTTTCGAAAGTTAGCGTGGTTTTTATCTCGTAAATTTACGAAAAACCCATACATATTATGTATTATTGAAAAAATCAATAAATAACTTTTTTATATGTATAGGTAAATTTTTGCACATAGACAGCGCTATTCTTCTTCTATCCAACACAGTTAAAATTTTTAAAATCGGTTGAACATTTTCTGAATTACACGAGGTGTAGTGAGAAAAATTAAAAAAAAAATGATTTTTGACAATAACTCGAAAATTTTTGGGCAAGTTTAATGGGAATTTTTGAGATATACTCGACAAAACCAACAACCAATACTATGTCACATCAAAAGTATTTTTCCACTGTAGCACAGTGTAATTATAGAATTGTATTGCTTAAGTGCAGAAAAGGGAAGGTGTTCCCATCGCACCACGCTGCTGTAAAAAAATTAAAAATAAAAATAAAAAAATTAATTTTTTAAAAATTTTGAAGGGTATAAAAGATAATATACTTTTTCTAAAGAAAAATTTTTCGGAATCCAAGATTTTTTCTATAGGAAAAATTTCTGAGAATCTGAGACTTTTTCTATAGGAAAAATATTTCAGAATCTGATCATTTTTATAGAAAAAATGTCTCAGAATCTGAGACGAAAAATGTCTCAGAATCTGAGAAATGTCTCACAATCTAAGACTTTTTCTATAGGAAAAATGTCTCAGAATCTGAGACTTTTTCTATAGGAAAAATGTCTCAGAATCTGAGACTTTTGCAATAGGAAAAATGTTTCAGAATCTGAGACTTTTTCTATCGGAAAAATGTCTCAGAATCTAAGATTTTTTTCTTTGGGAAAAATGTCTCAGAATCCGAAACTTTTTCTATAGGAAAATTATCTCAGAATCTGAGACTTTTTCTATAGGAAAAATGTCTAAGAAACTGAGACTTTTTCTTAAGCAAAAATGTCTCTGAATCTGAGACTTTTTCTATAGGAAAAATGTCTCAGAATCTGAGACTTTTTCTATAGGAAAAATGTCTCAGAATGTGAGACTTTTTCTGTAGGAAAAATGTCTCTGAATCTGAGACTTTTTCTATAGGAAAAATGTCTCAGAATCTGAGACTTTTTCTATAGGAAAAATGTCTCAGAATCTGAGACTTTTTCTATAGGAAAAATGTCTCAGAATCTGAGACTTTTTGTATAAGAAAAATGTCTCAGAATCTGAGACTTTTTCTATAGGAAAAATGTCTCAGAATCTGAGACTTTTTCTATAGAAAAAATGTCTCAGAATCTGAGACTTTTTCTATAGAAAAAATGTCTCAGAATCTGAGACTTTTTCTATAGAAAAAATGTCTCAGAATCTGAGACTTTTTCTATAGAAAAAATGTCTCAGAATCTGAGACTTTTTCTATAGAAAAAATGTCTCAGAATCTGAGACTTTTTCTATAGAAAAAATGTCTCAGAATCTGAGACTTTTTCTATAGAAAAAATGTCTCAGAATCTGAGACTTTTTCTATAGAAAAAATGTCTCAGAATCTGAGACTTTTTCTATAGAAAAAATGTCTCAGAATCTGAGACTTTTTCTATAGAAAAAATGTCTCAGAATCTGAGACTTTTTCTATAGAAAAAATGTCTCAGAATCTGAGACTTTTTCTATAGAAAAAATGTCACAGAATCTGAGACTTTTTCTATAGAAAAAATGTCTCAGAATCTGAGACTTTTTCTGTAGAAAAAATGTCTAAGAATCTGAGACTTTTTCTATAGAAAAAATGTCTCAGAATCTGAGACTTTTTCTATAGAAAAAATGTCTCAGAATCTGAGACTTTTTCTATAGAAAAAATGTCTCAGAATCTGAGACTTTTTCTATAGAAAAAATGTCTCAGAATCTGAGACTTTTTCTATAGAAAAAATGTCTCAGAATCTGAGACTTTTTCTATAGAAAAAATGTCTCAGAATCTGAGACTTTTTCTATAGAAAAAATGTCTCAGATTCTGAGACTTTTTCTATAGAAAAAGTGTCTCAGAATCTGAGACTTTTTCTATATAAAAAATGTCTCAGAATCTGAGACTTTTTCTATATAAAAAATGTCTCAGAATCTGAGACTTTTTCTACATAAAAAATGTCTCAGAATCTGATACTTTTTCTATAGAAAAAATGTCTCAGAATCTGAGACTTTTTCTATGGAAAAAATGTCTCAGAATCTGAGACTTTTTCTATAGAAAAAATGTCTCAGAATCTGAGACTTTTTCTATAGGAAAATTGTCTCAGAATCTGAGACTTTTTCTATAGAAAATATGTCTCAGAATCTGAGACTTTTTCTATAGAAAAAATGTCTCAGAATCTGAGACTTTTTCTATAGAAAAAATGTCACAGAATCTGAGACTTTTTCTATAGAAAAAATGTCTCAGAATCTGAGACTTTTATTATAGAAAAAATGTCTCAGAATCTGAGACTTTTTCTATAGAAAAAATGTCTCAGAATCTGAGACTTTTTCTATAGAAAAAATGTCTCAGAATCTGAGACTTTTTCTATAGAAAAAATGTCTCAGAATCTGAGACTTTTTCTATAGAAAAAATGTCTCAGAATCTGAGACTTTTTCTATAGAAAAAATGTCGCAGAATCTGAGAATCTTAGACTTTTTCTATAGAAAAAATGTCTCAGAATCTGAGACTTTTTCTATAGAAAAAATGTCGCAGAATCTGAGACTTTTTCTATAGAAAAAATGTCTCAGAATCTGAGACTTTTTCTATAGAAAAAATGTTTTAGAATTTGAGACTTTTTCTATAGAAAAAAAAAATTCTCAGAATCTGAGACTTTTCTATATAAAAAAATGTCTCAGAATCTGCGACTATTTCTATAGGAAAAATGTTTTAGAATCTGAGACTTTTTCTTTAGGAAAAACGTCACAGAATCTGTGGTATTTTTTATAGAAATCAATCTCTGAGAATCTTAAAAAGTTAAGAACCTCGATATTTAACATCTCTCGGGTTCTGAGGCTATTTATGTCTCAAAATTTGAAACTATGAATAATTTTTTAAAATTCTCGACTTTTTCTCAAGAAAAAAATTTTCGTCTTTTTAATTTATATTCCTCAATTAACTGCTTAACAACTTAAAATCTTTCATTAACTTTAATATTTTTTATTTTTTTTTTTTTCTCTTTATAAATTGTTTCCCTTTATTTTTATTTAATTTTTTTGTTTGCATATTTATGTTTGTTTTATTTCATGTGTTCATGCTTCATTTATTATTTTCAATGAAAGTACAGATAAAAAAAAAATGTTTTTTATCTACATATTTATTTTCTTACTCATTTGAAATTCAATTGATGTTAAATTAAGTTTAATAAAAAAAAATAAAAGATAAAAATATGCGAAAAAAAAAATTTGCATTGCAAAAGACTTTTTACAGTGTTTTTGAATAAACAATTCTTATGGAAGTAAAAAGAATTTAAATAAATATGTAAATTCCATATCTTGGTAAAAAAAAACAACAAAATGACATTTTTTAATGTAAAATAAGATTAATTTTGTTTTATCAAATGTATCTATTACACTGTGCAGCGGGAGGAAATTTGTGCCTTTAATGAGACCAGCAAAAAACTATGACATCTGCGTTTAGTTTTTTAAACTTAAACGACATTTATAGTGTTAATATGCTGGAAAAAAAATTTTGGCTGCAAAAAGATTATGATTGCAAAATGCGAATTTGCTGTTTTATTACATTTTTCCTTAGGAAATTTTTTTTGTCATAACTAAGTTTTTCTATCTCTCATAGTTTTCGACATAAGCTTTAATGTCAATTATCTAAGTTTGAATTCGATGTTTTTTAAAATCGGCTGTGGCGTAGTTCGATTTTTGTTCAAAAATAGTAGTTTGGAACCCGAGATATATAATCATGTAAAACATTTACATTGTTCGCAACTTAAGGTTAAAGTGGTTTCCGACTAAGCGTGTTGAATCAATATTTATAGGAAGTGTGTAATAAAAAAAAATAAATAAATATTAATACGTATGAGTAATATTGTATTTGTATGTGAATTTAATAACACTCATACGCAGTGGGGTCATATAAAACCAAGGGGTGATCTCACACAATTAGGCATTCAATATGTGGAAACTAAAGTGCCATTTTTTCTTTAATTGTTCAATTCAATTTCCCAAGTGTCCGAGTAATTTTTACTCTATTAGACTTAAAAATGATGTGGTACAAATTTTAGGACAATAAGACTAAATTAACACGTTGCGCCACACCATCAAATTTTGGATTTTAGTAAATTAAAAAAAATGTCTTTCGATACATTATATTTATTAATTTTGGTGCTCTGAAGAAGACTATAAAAATTAAAATGGATCGAACGGTTAATATAATTTCAGCCAAATCCCATTATTTAAACCCGTGGAGCACTTCGATCAAAGTTGTAGCTTTTTAGAAATTTTTCACCAAAAACTAATGTTTACATTTATTTCCAACTGTTATAAAGTCAAAAAGTCCTATTTTACTGACTTTATAACCGTTGGAAATGTAAACATTAGTTTTTGGTAAAAATTTTCTAAAAAAACTACAACTTTGATCGAAGTGCTCCACGGGTTTGAATAATGGGATTTGTCTCAAATTAATTTGAGTCGACTTTTTTCAATTTCCAAAAAGTCGACTTTCCGACTTTTCAACTTTTTTTCAAATTCAAAGAAGTCGATTTTTTGACTTTTCGACTTTTTTCAAATTTTAAAAAGTCGACTTTTTGACCTTTTGTCTTTTTAAAAAATCGACTTTTTTCGACTATTTTTTTTACATTTTTGACTTTTTTCGACTATTTTTCGACTTTTTGACTTTTTACAAATTTTTTTTGTTGTAAACATTTAGCTGCTATTTGATTGCATTTCATTTAACAATGTTGGGTACCAAAGTAATGATGGTTAAAAAAAGTCGAAGAAATCGTAAAAGTGGAAAAGGTTGTAAAAATCAAAAGCATAAGTCGACTTCCGATTTTAAGAACCCTATGACTAAGGTTTTTACAATAACCAAACCTAGTGGTAAACATTGTACTTAACGCTTTCTAACTTATGAATTTGTCATTTTTGCTTCACATACACAATACATAGTAACAACGAAATACCAATAGCTTCAGTTTTTGTTAAACTCCGCTGTCATTTGGGAATTTTTTCAGAAGAAATTATTTTCATCTGGCAAAAAAAAACAGGTTAAGTCAATTAAGTTGAAAAAAGTTGAAAAAGTCGAAAGCAAAAGTCGACTTTTCGACTATAGATCCCTACTTTGTTGAAGTTACTCAAAAAATATTTACTTTCGGGAGAACAAGTTTAATAATCTACACAAAAATTTTTTTGTAAGTTTCAATTGAAAAAACGTTTAAAACAACAGTTGTTATACCCTCCAACTACAGTATGGGGGTATACTCACTTTGTCATTCCGTGTGTAACGCATCAAAATATCGGTCTAGGACCCCATACAGAATACATATTTATGATCAGTGATCGATTCTAAGACATTCTAGCTATGTCCGTCCATCCGTCTGTCCGTCTGTAGTTAGCACGATGCAGTCCAAAATAAAGGAGCTAGACTCCCGAAATTTGGCACAAATAATGTCTTCTGTTCCTAGGCAGGCTAAGTTCGTAAATGAACAAAATCGAACCAGGGGGAAAAAGTTACCTCTTGAAGAATTAATTGTATTCTACCATTTTGAAACGTTATTTTACAAAAAAAAGCTGTAATTTTACAACAAAGTTTTTATTACGAGGATTCCAGTTGAATTACAAAATAACTGTTATTTTACAAAAATTATTTTATACGAGGATTTATGTTGTTTAACAAAAAAAAACATTTTTTTTATTGAAAAATATTTAAAAAAAAAAAGTTGACAAAATTTTTAAAAATTAATTACGAGGATTCTAGTTAATTTACAAAAAAAAACAGTTATTTTCCAAAAATGATTTTATTACGAGGATTTATTTATTTACCAAAAATTTCTTGTAAGTTTACCTTTTTTTTTATTTTTCCGGTTTTAAAACAATATTTTTACCAATAAAATTGGTTATTTTACCAATTTTTGGCGCATTCAAAATTACGAGGAAATCCTCGTAATTTTACGAGAATATTACCTACCGCCTATTTTACAAGAATAGCTTCGTAAAATCACGAGATTTTTTGGTTAGGAATGAATTTTTAAACACATATTCGAGAGGAATACAAATCACCATTTTGAATTTTAAAGAAATCGGACGAGTTCTTCTTGTAGCCCCCATACAAACCACTTTCCCGATTTTCACATAAATCTCCCAAATTTCATGAAAATAAAAAATATTTAATTAAAGTTTTGTTTGTGTATGTTAAACGCGTACCTAAATAACCTTATCAAATCTGATAATCATCGGACCAGTTTTGGACTTAGACCCCTTGTGAAAATTTCGCCCGATATTCAGTTAAAGCAGTTTATTGTCAACAAATAGAAGTCTATTTCACTCAAATTTGATTTGTGAGTGTTTTTTACACTTATTAAAGATTTGACAAAATAAAGATCTCATCGGTCCATCGGACCCATTTTCCGGGAAACTCTGGTGTAGGGTATTATATGGTCAGTATTGACCGACTATAATTTTCTTACTTGTTTTTGTTTTTATTTTTGCGGTAAACAATATTTTTACCAATACAATTGTTTATTTTACCAATTTTTGGCACATTCAAAATTACCAGGAAATCCTCGTAATTTTACTAGAATTTTACCTACCTCATGTTTTACTCTTGTAAAATCACGAGATTTTTTGGTAACTTTACAAGGTTTTTTTTGAGTGTAAGTATATTCAACTGAAAAAAAACGTTTAACCCATTCCTGCCTAATGGGTATTTAAATACCCAAAAAAGTGTTGATACTTAATTTCTTTTTTCATAAATAATTCTTTTTTCATAAAAAAGAGAAGAGATGGGGCTAAATGTGAACATTTAACAAGATTTTTTTTTTTTGTTTTGTTTAACTTTTTTTTCTCACTGACAAAAATCGAAGATTTTTCTTAATCGAAAATACCCAGGAAAAGTTCACCCAAACCGCGATGCGGGGGGGAAAGGACAATTTTGGCTTTCACGAAAATTTATTGGAGTTATTTTGACACCCAATAGAAACGTTTTGGACCCCTTTCAGCTCAAACAAAAAATAAAAGTAAAAAATTACACGGCCTAATACCCATGTCATATCTCAGGTCGGAGATGAGGTATTTTTTTTTTTTTCTATCAACTTCTGTGGTCTTCCAGGCATACATATCAAAATCTCATCAAAATTGTACGAGCCGATCTATGGGCAGGCAGTAATGGGTTAAAAGAATCGTTTTTTCTTTTAAAAAACGGACTACTTATATTACATTTGAAAAAATAAACTTTTTCAGTTATTTTTAAACATTAAAAAATGACTAGACATTCCGTAAAAGCAAATGATATTTCAGTTTTTTACAATTTTTTATTTTGTGGAGTAAAAATATTTTTTTTAATAACAAACTACAATAACCATACTTCTGTAAAATTATACGGCATAATCAGTCACAAATTATTTAACTGCTAAAAATATTTTTTCGTAAATTTTGTAGTTTATTTTTTTAACAACTGTATAAATCAGTCAATATTTTAGTTTCTTTGAAAAACAAACGATAAAACATTTAAAACAACAAATATAAATGTGAATTTTATTCGGCCTTTTATATAATATAAAGAAATGAAAATACTCGAGCTCGAGGCCTTTTTTCATTTCTTTACATTTAAAACAACTTTAAAAACTTTTTAAATAACCTTAAATAGTAGTTACTGTAAAGTTTTTCTGGGTGTACGACATTTTTGCTTCAGAACAAGCCAGAGTTTAAAAGACATTTTTCTTATATACTACAATTTTCATAGAAGTCTAAAATTTTTTGATATTTTTCTACAGAAAACGTCTTTATGTCTAATAAAAGACAACATCATACAGTTATTAAAGCCTCGAATTATAACAACAGAAGTCTGTAGAAAAAAAAAACAATTTTTACATTGATAAAGCCAGAAATTCGAGCACATTTTCCTTTAAATGAATAACAGATTCACAGATAGTGGTTCTATTGAAAACTTCTTTAATGTTGAAAATTTCTAAAAGTCTAAGACATTTGTTGAAAAAATTCCTAAAATATGTCAAATTTCTACTTTAAAAAATTCTTAGATTCATGACAGGTTTTATCTTGAAAAATTTCGTAATTCTGAAGCATTTTTCTTACTCCAAAATTTCAGATTCTGATTTTTTTTTATATACAAAAGTTGTATCCACTATATTCAAAAGTGAGTCTGTTTATAAATTTCTAGTGAAAAATAATACAGGGCAACACTTTTTTTTTTGCCCGGGTTCTGATAGCTAATTTTGGGTATTTGGGGTACGCTGATTTCAAATCTGCCTTCCGTTTTTTTGGGTCAGCTCTAGTTTTCGAGATATAGCCTCAGGAAACTTTGAAAATAGGCTATTTTTGGCATATTTGTGAGTCCATATTTGCCAACACTGGTCTTGTATTAAAAAAGTGAATGACGATTTTAGGTATGTTGGATATGCTGATTCCAAAAATGCCCTTCGTTTTTTTTTTGAGTCATCTTTAGTTTTTGAGATATTGCTAAAATAAATTTTAAAATTCTCAATTATGCCAGAATTCGATAAAAAAAAAATTTGTAGTTTCATGTTATAAGAGAGGTGCCACGCCCCTTAACCCAATCTTGCCTATATTTTGTACAAAGTTAAGCAAACAAAAATTAGCATCCTGTACTCAAATTTGTTGAAAAATATTTTTCAGGAGCCAAATAAAAGCAGTTTGTTGTTTTGGGTTACATGGGAGGTGCCACGCCCACGCCACCTACCCACACCACACATTCCTTAGAACAATTCCCAAAATCAAGTAAGCATATGATGTAAATATAAGGTCAATCATAAGTGTGGTTTGGCTGAAATGATGAAAAGAATTTTTCGAAATTTACTTGCGTCATAACTCGAAAACTAAAGCTGTCAGAAAAAAGTTAATACCAGTTTTGGAATCCTCGCATCCAATTTAGTTAAGTTCGCGATCAAAACTCAGGCTCTAAAATAAGTGTTGGAAATTATAGCCTTGCGAAGTTGGTAAAAAACGCACCTTTTTGACTCTTTAACAGCGATTTGCTCGCGAACGCGAGCTGATGAAAAAAATCGGATAACAGATTCGGAATCAGCACACTAAACTCCATATAAATCAGTTGTCAAATGTCAGGCAAATTGAAAAACGTCATTTTTTGTGACCCTGTGTAATAGGCGTATGATTACCCGAGTAAAAATTTTAATATGGCGTCACATAAAATTATATAACGTTTTATCTGTCCTCGAATAGAATTAGATATAATTTTATCCCAAAAATGGTGGATAGAATTGCATTAAATTGGATTTATTAATATCTTATTTTATCCATTTGTATATAGTTTGATACAGTTTTGTCCGAAATTTGTCTCTATCCAATGGCATCAAATTATATGTGATTGGATACAATAAGATCCAATTATATCTAATTGTATAAAATTTTATCGGGTGATAGTGAATCTTTTTTTGGTTGAACATACATCACAGGTCAACGATACATACACCAAACAAAGTTTGTGTACGCTTCGAACCAGAAGATGTAGTTTATCAAACTGTAAAAATACTTGTAAAATTTTTAAACTGTAAAAAAAACTTAAAAAAATTTTAAACTGAAAAAATGTTAGAACAATTTCAAACTGTAAAAATTTTTTTTTTCACATATATGGTTATATATGACATCACCTAAGGAATATATAATTATATATTAAATGCTCTTGAAAAAAAATTAAGTTGAGTTTAATATATAATTTTATAGAATTAAAGGTGACGTAATATATATTTTTATATAAAATGAAGTTTTGATACTTGTGCCTTATATAATTTTATATAATAACATCAACCATATTTATTTATATCTGAATTTTTATCAAATAATATGTAATTACATATAACTCCATATGAAAATTAAGAAAATCTGTTAACTTATATGTAATCATATAATGTTTTATATGATTGGATAAAATTATATACGTCTATATTAGAGTGTCCCTTATTTTGGAAATGTTGGAAATCTTGAGACGGTACCCGCTCATTTTTTTCCTTTTGACTTAAAAATAACTCAGGAAAAATTTTACGCCCCTAGGACCACGCCTTCCCTACGCGACGGGCCCTTAAAGAGCGGGGCCTAAAAAATCATTTTTCCATACAAACCAAAAATTTTTTTTTTTGATTTTTAATTTTTTTGTTATTATTTATTATATTACTTGGTTTGCTTATTCACAACAAAAAATTTGATTTTGGTGGGATAAGTCTTTCAGCGCTAAAAAATTTTTCGCAAAAAAAAATTTTGAGCCGCCGGGGTCCTACAGTAAAAAATTTTTAAAAAATATTTTTTTTTAGTTTTGACCAGCAACGGTTTTAGCTGCTATGTTGCTTTAAATGATATATATTCATAAAAAAATATTTTTTGTATCTGTGACATCTTAATCGTGTTCTAAAAAAGGGTAAAAAATGCATTGATGATTTTTTTCGATACACGATAAAAATGTCACAAATATGAATAATATTTTTTTTTGGAATATATATCATTAAAAACAACATAAAAACTAAAACCATTGCTTTTCAAAACTAAAAAAAAATATTTTTTAAAAATTTTTTACCGTAGGATTCCTACGGCTCAAAATTTTTTTTTTTCGAAAAAGATAAAGATGTCACAGATATGAATAATTTTTTTTTTTGGAATATATATCATTTAAAGCAACATAGCAGCTAAAACCGTTGCTGGTCAAAACTAAAAAAAAATATTTTTTAAAAATTTTTTACTGTAGGACCCCGGCCGCCCAAATTTTTTTTTTGCGAAAAATTTTTTAGCGCTGAAAGACTTATCCCTCCAAAATCAAATTTTTTGTCGTGAATAAGCAAACCAAGTAATATAATAATTAATAACAAAAAAATTAAAAATCAAAAAAAAATTTTTTTGGTTTGTATGGAAAAATGATTTTTTAGGCCCCGCTCTTTAAGGCCCCGTCGCGTAGGGAAGGCGTGGTCCTAGGGGCGTAAAATTTTTCCTGAGTTATTTTTAAGTCAAAAGGAAAAAAATGAGCGGGTACCGTCTCAAGATTTCCAACATTTCCAAAATAAGGGACACTCTAGTCTATATATAATTATTTTTACTCGGGTAATATTAGTTTTATAAATAAATAAAACTTATACGCCTAGTAGTTTACCTAATTGAAAGCTTGAAAAATATTAAAATATCTAAAAAAAATCAATATTTTTGCTTCAAAATAAACCTACCTTATTTGCCCACTAATTATCAAACAGCCTACTTACAAATATTTTTACATATACACAATTAGGGGAGAGAATAGAAAAAATAAAAAAAAAGTTTGTTTAGCTTCTATTAAGCTTGAATGGATACTTGAAAATCAAATTAAAGCAACACTTTGTGGTAACAACTTTTTAACACTTATGAAGGAGAGAGAGAGAATATAGCAAAAACACATTTTTATACCTACTAGATTTCAATTTGTATATAAGCAGATATAAATTTCAAAGACAGGGTCTAGAAATATAATATTATACGTACACTGACTCTCACTCATATCCACAAACACAACAAAATGTGAGTGTTATAAACGTGAACTTGCTTATACTGGTAAATTGTTTTTTTTTTTTTTTATACAGAAGAAGTAGCAGTAGAAGTGTTTAGAATAGAAGTAGCAAAAAAAATATACAACATGAAGAAGGTCATAATCATTACTAAGATTTAATATGATACAGATGTGCATGTATGTGTTTAAATCTTCATGTGTGTTTGCACATGTATTTGATGTGTACAAAAGTGTTGGTAAAAACTTTATAGCCCGTGTGTGCTGATATCAAGCATAGCAAATTGTTTACATGTCATAGAAATTTGAGCATTTTGAACTTGGCATTACTTGTTATAAACATCTTAAAAAAAAGTAAAACATAATATTAAGATGACGAGAATTGGAGTGAAAGTAAAATGAAGGTTCGACAAATCATTAACATTATATATAGTTTTCTGTATTCAGTTTAGATGTGAAGGTTAAGATTTAAAGAAAACTCATTAAAATATTTAAAGATTTATAAATATATAAAGATTTATATATTTTTATTAAAATATTTTTCAAATAACAAAAAAATTTAATGAGGATATGATTTTTTGGTTCTTTTGAAATTATATTCCGAAGATTAATCCATTTATTTCGAATTCTAATTTTTTGTTTAGTTTTGAATAAAAAGTTTCTTGTTTAGTCTTAGGACGCCTGTGCAAATTGACCTGCCTCCACACAGAAAAAAATGAAAAACGAGTTTCAATTAACAAAAACGCGGATTCAATTAATGTTTTAATTGAAACTCCTCCTATGAAGAAAATTGTTATAACATTCATCAAAATGTAGGTGATTTATTGATTTTTTTTTCATCAATCAATCACTTTTTCGATTTTGGTCAAAAATTTTATAAATTTTTTATTTAAAGTCAATTAAAATAACGATTGATTGAACAAATGAATTTTAAGCTTATGACAAAAATATGAAGAAATTCATATTTTTTGCTTTCCAATATGTTGCCGACAGTAAAAACAAGTATAACCTGAGTATAAAGTATATTTTTTAATTAATGTATTCAAATAAATTGAAGCGAAAAAAAATCTGGTATGTTGAAAATTTGTAATTTGACAGTTAAAGCCAATAAAAAAATGTTGACCAAACAATTATTTACTCATTTAAATTTTGTTGATCAACAGATTTAATTGAAATTTTTTAGCCAATGATTTTTTGTGTGCATGTGTTTCTTTGGTGGCACTGGTGTTTATACAAATTTTGCTAACAACATGACATTTTCTGTAATTGGATCACTATACTTTTTATAAAAATGTTATTTTTGTTTAACTTTGTGCATCCTAGCCAACTGTTCGGTTTACCAGCACCAATATTTACAAAAAAAAATATTAAATTTTTAAAAAAACGATTTTTAAAAAAGCAAAGGGTTAAAAATGCACAAATTGCTAAAAGGTTACAAAAAAATATGTTTGCCATGGATAACACTGTGCAGCACGATTTTGTATCTTGAAGGGAACCACATAAATTTTAAGTGTAACATTAACGTTCCAAAACCCTTGGAGTGTTTTTAAAAAAAAAATAGCTCGAGTTAATTTTTTATGTCCCACTGAACAAAAAAAATATTAAATCTAATTCCAGTGCCTTGTACAGCTTTTAAGTTTAGGTAGGGGTGATTTTTTACTTTGAATAAAAAAAAATCATCAATTCCCAGTTGTCGGAAGAGTAAAAACATTGATATTTTTTTTGACAAAAAAGTGATTGGAATGCTAAAAAATCATCAAATTTAGTAGTTTTTGCAGAATAACTGCAGCCTATTTTTCAACAATAGTTCGAGAAAAATATATTTAAAATTTAAAGTGAAACATTTGCACTCCTTATTGCTAAAACTCTGAGATATTTTTCCAACAGAAAAAGTCTCAGATTCTGAGACATTATTCCCAAAAAAAGTCTCAGATTCTGAAACAATTCTAAAACATTTTTCCTATAGAAAAAGTCTCAGATTCTAATTTTTCATTTTTCTTATAGAAAAAATCACAGATTCTGAAACATTTTTCGTATAGAAAAAGTCACAGGTTCTGAGACACTTTTCCCATAGAAAAAGTCTCAAATTCTAAAAAATATAAAAAAAATCGAAGGGCGTGTTTTATGGGGGTCTGGTGGGGGCTATGGGGATACATTCCCAATCACAATAAATTTTTACTAACTCATTTATTAATATATTTGGCATTACAGTCCCAGCAAAAAACAAATCGATATTTTGGAAGCACTGCATAGAAGAATGCACTTGTGTAAGCGAACAAATTTTGATGTTGTTATTTTTATGACATTCGCTTACACAACAGCATAACGGATGCAGTAGTGTAAGGGAGAGATTTTGTTGGCTTACTAACCTGCATACCGGATGCAGTAAAGTATGGCAGTTACTTAAAGTTTTTTTTTAAACATTTGTGAAAGCGAACGAATTTAGATGTTGTTGTTTTTTTTTTTTTTTTTACATTTGAACAGTTCATGCGAATAAGGACGAATAGACCATTTGTATTTATATCTATCTATATATATAAAAGAGTAACGTGACTGACTGACTGACTGACTGACTCATCATCGCCCAGCCCAAACCGCTGAAGCTAGAGACTTGAAATTTGGACTGTAGGTTCACCTCCCGGAATATAGATCCACTAAGGCTGGATTTTTGCCAGTGTTGATTCTAAGGGGGTAAAAAGGGTAAAAAACTGTACTTTTGGTACTTTTTATATCTCCTGAAATAATGGTCACAGAGACTTGAAATTTGGACAGTATGTTCACCTCCCGGAACATAGATACACTAAGTCCGGATTTTTGCCAGTGTTGATTCTAAGGGGGTAAAAAGGGTAAAAAACTGTACTTTTGGTACTTTTTATATCTCATGAAATAATGGTCATAGAGACTTGAAATTTGGACTGTATGTTCACCTCCCGGAATGTAGATCCTGTAAGGCTGGACTTTTGCCAATGTTGATTCTAAGGGGGTAAAAAGGGTAAAAAACTGTACTTTTGGTACCTTTTACATTTTCTTAAATAATTGTCACAGAGACTTGAAATTTGGACTGTATGTTCACCTCCCGGAATATAGATTCACTAAGGCTGGATTTTCGCCAATGATGATTCTAAGGGGGTAAAAAGGGTAAAAAACTGTACTTTTGGTACCATTTTTATTTCCTTAAATAATGGTATTAGAAACTTGAAATTTGCAATGTAGGTTTACCTCCCGGAAAAAAATCACTAAGGCTGGGTTTTTGCCAATGTTGATTCTACGGGAATAAAATGGGTAAAAAGTGTACTTTTGGTACTTTTTATATCTCCTGAAATAATAGTCATAGAGACTTGAAAATTGGACTGTATGTTCACCTCTCGGAATAAAGATCCATTTAGGCTGGATTTTTGCCAATGATGATTCTACGGGGGTAAAAAGGTAAAAAAGTATCTTTTATAAAAAGTACCTTTTTTAAAAAGTACCTTTTATAAAAAGTACCTTTTATAAAAAGTACCTTTTATAAAAAGTACCTTTTATAAAAAGTACTTTTAATAAAAGTACCTTTTATAAAAAGTACCTTTTATAAAAAGTACCTTTTATAAAAAGTACCTTTTATAAAAAGTACCTTTTATAAAAAGTACCTTTTATAAAAAGTACCTTTTATAAAAAGTACCTTTTATAAAAAGTACCTTTTATAAAAAGTACCTTTTATAAAAAGTACCTTTTATAAAAAGTACCTTTTATGAAAAGTACCTTTTATAAAAAGTACCTTTTATAAAAAGTACCTTTTATAAAAAATACCTTTTATAAAAAGTACCTTTTATAAAAAAGTACCTTTTATAAAAAGTACCTTTTATAAAAAGTACCTTTTATAAAAAGTACCTTTTATAAAAAGTACCTTTTATAAAAAGTACCTTTTATGAAAAGTACCTTTTATAAAAAGTACCTTTTATAAAAAGTACCTTTTATAAAAAGTACCTTTTATAAAAAGTACCTTTTATAAAAAGTACCTTTTATAAAAAGTACCTTTTATAAAAAGTACCTTTTATAAAAAGTTCCTTTTATAAAAAGTACCTTTTATTAAAAGTACCGGAAGTACACTTTTTGGTACTTTTTTATTTCCTGAAATTATATTTATGGAAATTTTTTATATTTCCTAGAATCTAAAAATTTGTAGTGTATGAGAATTCGGTAAAAAAACTTTCTGGGAAAAATATGTTTTTAAAATTCCGCTTCTTAGTGGGGTAAAATGGCTAAAAGTGTATTTTCGGTACCTTTGATATTTTTTGACGTAATGGTTCTAGAAACTTAAAAATAAGAATGTAAAATCCTTTTGGTACTTTTAATATTTGCTAAAACAATGATACTAGAAAATTGAAATATGCAAAAGAGTATCCCTCGGCGAAGAAGAAAACATTCTAGAAGTAGATCTTTTTGGAAATTCCGTTTCTAACGGGGGTAAGAAAGTGTACTTTTGGTACTTTTTTTTTGTTCCTGTAATAATGAAAAAGTGTAAGTTTTTGTTATTCTTATATTTCTTGAAATAATGGTTCAGAAATTTGATATTTTAAATAAAGGATAACCTAGCACAAAAAAAAAGGGTTTTTGGAAAATTTAATTTTAAGGGGGAATAGGGGGCAAATGTTTATTTTTACCATAGAGTAAAGAAGATCAGAGATTTTGATAGGCCCCAAAACAATATGTCACTTTATATAAATTGGTTCTCTTAATGTTTAAGAGAGTTTTTACATGCAATAGCATAGGCAACATTAAGAGAACCTACTTATTGAGAGAGCAAAATAAATGGCATCCAACCAATTTGACACCCACTGATTTTTACCTATCTAACTATTAAACTAAAAGCCCCAAAAATAACACCCAAGAAAAGGACATATGTTAAAATTTAAAATTTTAGAACGGGGAACGAAGTGGAATAGAGCAGGGAACAATATGGAATGATACCTTTTACTCAAATTTTTCGTATTTAACTTTTTTACTCCATATTTTTTCTCTTTATATGTTTTTTCACTCAAACTAATTTTTATTCCAATTTCTTTATTGACTGAAATATTTATTCACTCAAAATCCAAAGTCCCGATATAAGGGCTCAAAAATTATTCAAATTTTATTGTTGAAATTATTCATTGAAATATTATTTTATGAAAGACTTAAACGTGCACAATTAAATAAAACAAAGACTACGTAGGGAAATTTTCTTGAAATCGGTAGAGTAGGTCTTATCCTTCTATTACCCGGTATTCAATACAACCGGTAACGAAGTTCCGGGATGGTAAGCTAGTATGTCATATAGATCGGTATATAAATAGATATGAATATGTATGTTATATTAAAAAAAAATGAAAAATACAGTGCTATATATGGGGCATTCCATGCCAAATCACTCACTTTTAGACCCGACCCCCTTCGATTAATTTTATTTTTGGATATGTTTTAGTACGTATTAAATGCAACTTGCAGCCAAATTTTCAGCCTTTTATACCAAGGTGGTGTTGAGTAATCAATTTTTCAAAATGGCGATTTTTTCCAAAAAATGAAAAAAATTAAATTTTCAATCAATTTTGACCAGTAAAAAATATAGATATTTTAAAAAAAGTTGGACAACGTTTTGTTGGTATTTAAATGTAGTTTTAGAAAAAAAATGTGAAAAAATTATTCGAAGTAATTATCACTTATTTTTTGACGTTTAAAAATTAAAATCGACTTTTTGAAAAAGTCCGAAACCTTCGATTTTTTTGTAAAAAACTATAAGAATTCTACTCCAAATTATGCAACTTTTAAGCCATAACTCGAGATGTGATCACAATTCTTTCTATTTTTTTTTTAATTTTTAAAATTGCACCTTTTATGTTTTGGCTCTGATTTATTTTATATGGAGCTCCAAAAAAAAAAAAATGGTAGATACTGACCCTAACTTACCCTAAATATATTCATTTGGAGGTAAATATACGTCTCACAAAAATTTGGGACGATCGGACATGTGTAAGGCGCTTAGCATGGTCCTTGAAGTTTAAAAAACGGATTACAAGGAAAAATATGATTTTTTTTCTGTTTTCGCAATTTCTTTGGTATTTTAAGTTAAGTTTTAATTCAAGTGATTACAGAATTATGATGTGGAGTAAAATGCCTTTCTAATAAGGTACTAAAAACTAAAATCGGTTGAAAATCAGCCAAGTTATTACAACTTCCCCAGGCATCTAGCGTGTGCCATACAACTTGATAAAAAAAAACGAGGCCCTTTTTTTAAATTTATTGAAATTTTCTACTGTAATAACATTTTTTCATTATTCATGTTTCAGTGTAATATTTTTTTGACTTTTCCAAATTTTAAAACAAAAAAAATATTTTTTTTTTTAAAATAGAGATTTCAAAAGGGTGTGGAAAATGCAGGCATTTTTAGCACTAATTTAAAAAATGTTAGCAAAACACAATATGAAAAATACTTGTCATCTAATAACATTTGAACTTGAGGAATAAAAAAATGTTATTACAGTAGAAAATTTCAATGAATTTCGAAAATCGGATTGTATTGATTAATCAAGTTGTCAGCCACACGTTAGATGCCTGGGGAAGTTGTAATAACTTGGCTGATTTTTAACCGATTTCGGTTTTTATGACCTTAATAGAGAGACATTTTACTCTACATTTCAATTCTGTAACCATTTGAATTCAAAATTAACTTAAAATACCAAAAAAATTAAGAAAACAGAAAAAAATACATATTTTCCCTTGTAATCCGATTTTCAAACTTCAAAGCCGATGCGGCACGCCTTACCCATGTCCGATCATCCTAAAATTTTCTGAGACGTATTTTTACACCCAAGTTAATATATCTAGGGGAAGTTACGGTCAATATTTACCAAATTATTTTTTTTGGAGCACCATATAAAATAAACCAGAGTCAAAAAAAAAAAGTGCAATTTTCAAAATTTGAATAAAAATAGAACGAATTACGATCACATCTCGAATTATGACTTAAAAGTTGCGTAATTTAGAGTAGAATTTTTTGACATTTTTAAAAAAAAATCGAAGGTTTCGGACTTTTTCAAAAAGTCGATTTTAATTTTTATACGATAAAAAACAAGTGATAATTACTTCGAATAATTTTTCATATTTTTTTTCTAAAACTACATTTAACTACCAACAAAATGTTGTCCATCTTTTTTTAATATATCTATATTTTTTACTGGTCAAAATTGATTGAAAATTTAAATTTTTTCATTTTTTGGAAAAAATCGCCATTTTGAAAAATTGATTACTCAACACCACCTTGGTATAAAAGGCTGAAAATTTGGCTGGAAGTTGCATTTAATACGTACTAAAACATATCCAAAAATAAAATTAATCGAAGGGGGTCGGGCCTAAAAGTGAGTGATTTGGCATGGAATGCCCCATATAAACTTATATGTCCAAGTTCATGCACAACCATATACATTAGAGCACCCATATAAGCATAATTGTTTTTTTTATCGCTCCCCGCTCATTTTCGGTTGAGTTGGGAGTAAAAAATAATATCTATCCAGAAATTGGACTTCTAGGTTGCAAACAGACCATGCAGTTTGAACTTTTGACCTCAAAAATGGGCTAAAAAACCTTTATAGATTAATTTGGCTGTAACTCTTAAAATAAAAGTTTTTCGCAAATTACTTTCATAACAATTTTTTTGTAGATTCAAAATGCAAAGATTTTTCTCTCATACAGTTTTGATCTAAATATGTCCGATAGCGGTGTTTTTAGCGATTAAAGTCGAAATTTGGGTGAGAACTTTTTTTAAAAAATTGTCATAAATTTTTAAATTGGGGAAAATTTTAGCTCTTTGCATAATTTAATAGAGTGTTGAATGTAGTTTTCCAAAAAATTTTTTTTGCAAAAATATATCGACCCTTCCATGAAAAATTGCCAAAATCCTACTCTGAACCACAATTTTTTTTACCTCCAACCACGTTATGGGGGTATATTCACTTTGTAAGTGCGTGTTTTACGCAACGAAGGATAAGTCTAGGATTCCACATAGTATATATGGGGTATTCCATGCCAAATCGGACACTTGGAAAATTTTTAATTTTATATTTTTTCAATTTTGTAGTACCCTTCAAAAACCCATTCCAAGTAAATTTTGATATCTTTTTTGATAATCCGTTCAAAAAATATGGAATTATAAAAAAAAACACGATTTTTTCTGTTTTTTACTTATCACTTCTTTAAAAATGGTCCAAATTCGAAATAATTTGTTTAAATTTTATCTTTTTTTCGTCAAAGTGTTTTAATAAAGATTGGAAGACAACAAAAAAAACTCAAAAACCGCTGAATATATTAATTACCTTTTTATTTTTAATTCTTTTTTATATATTACCATAATCCCACGATCTACTTAAGCTTATAACTTTAAGAAAATATTAAGTTTACCACAAAAAATTAAAAAAAAATCAAATAAAAAATTTTAAGAAAATATTGAAAAAAAAAACAAAGAGTGCAATCATTTAAAAATCGCATATTAGAACACTAAGAAATTTTTAATAAAAAAACAAAAATTAAAAAAAAATTTTGACCATTTTTGAATTTGTTTTGATAGAAATACGGAAAACGATAGTTGTTTTTTTTTTTGAAAATTCGATATATTTGGAACGGGTAACCCGAGTAAAAAAAAATTGTATGGTAAAACATGTTATCTTATAAAATTATATATAATTTATTGGATCTGATTTTGCTAAATTTCATCCGAAAATTGGCCGCGCCAAAGTTATCTCATAACATCTTATAATATATGAAGTTACAGTTTAATATTTGATTGTATGTGATTTCATCCGGAAATTGGCCGCGCCAAAGTTATCCCAAATTATCTATTATCATGATTTTGTATTAAATATGATATAATATGATGTAATTTCATCCGGAAATTGGCCGCGCCAAGGTTATATTAAAATATCCAATATCATGATTTTATATTAAATTGGATATTATATAATGTAATTTCATCCGAAATTTGGCCGCGCCAAAGTTATCTTATAATATCTGATATCTTGATTTTATAAAAAAATTATTGGATACATTTTTATCCAAAAAATGTTTCTGTTTTTAGATTTATTTTTAGATATAATAATGTCAAACTGAAAATAAATAAAAAAAAAAAAAACTTCGAACGGACGGGGATTAGAACCACAAGTCTTCCGTTTTGTAATCGCAATCTCTACCCTCTAGACCAGCGGACGTTGTTAGCAAATAACAACTTTAAAAGACTTAGTTTTAAATAAATTGATCGTATCTAATTATATCAAATTGATCTAACATATAGTAATATATGATTATATCCAATTAAATATGTTATTCACTTGTACACAATTTTCAAAAAGACTTAGAAAATTTTTGATAAAATTTGCAACAAAAAAAAATTGGAATGACGTACAGCGCTATTAGGGGCTTCCATGGTAAGCTTAAACAATAATTTTAATGTAGCGGTATGCCTTATTTCCAAGTCATAGGCTTCCAAAGTGAAATAAGACTTTGGCTTATAAATTTTAAATTTTTCATGGAATCAGGAAATCAGAATTAGATTTGAGATCGGGTTCCAAAAATCATTGATAATTTGATAATTTAAACCAAATATAGCTATTATTACCTATATAAATGCAATATAAATTTTTAAAAATGATTGCAAAAATTCAAAAAACAAAAATTTTTAGTTCTAAAAAAAATAAATGCAATAAAAAAGTGTTTTCTATTTAAAAAAAAATAAAAAAAATATATTTTTTTTCTGGAATCGAACTAGGGTTCCCAAAAATTATAGATAATTTTATAATAAGACTGGTTCCATTTTAAATAGCATAGGCAATCAGCCGATGGTGGTTCAATTTATCCAAAAATTAATATATCCATTCTTCTGATTTTTATTGAATTTCGGTTTTTGTTATTTAGTCGAAATTGTGAATGGTTCGCGTTTTATCGCTGTTCAAAGTTGGTATTTTGCAACAATTTTATGAAAAATACATAATGTTTAAATGATCGTATCTTTGGAACGCATCATCCGATTGTCACGAAATAAAGCGCAAAATAATGGTTATGTCCTGGTCTTAAAATAGAATTTTGAAAAAGGATAGGATGCTTTGCAAAAAGGATATTGAAATTAAAAAAATGTCCTTAATTTGCAAATATCTCAAAATGCGTATCTTTAATTTTCCTATATTTTTTTGCACATATAGCCCTAAATATACTTAACAACATATGCAAATCCCAAATTGGGATGGTAAGCGGTTTAATTGTAAACGCGGTTTCATGAAACGCCTTATTGATTTTTGTTAATAACTCTCGTTTACAAATGAAAAACAATTTCTGCGCACTAACCGCGAATAATTTTTTTATATGTATTTTTGATCGCTAAACTCAAAAATTTCATCAAAAGAACATTTCGCGAATAACTTTTTGTTTAATGAATTTTTTAGCGTTTTTTGGAGGTATTTTGACTATTTTTCTTATATCTTAAGTTCTGTTTATCTGATTCTCTCGCAATAAAAACCAAATTAAAGACAATCAAATTTCCAACAAATCCTACATTCATCATTTTTTCATAAGTTCATAGCTTTACGCGCAAATAATTTTTTTAGCGTTATTTGGAGGTATTTTGACTATTTTTCTTATATCTTGAGTTCCGTTCATCTGATCTTTTCGCAATAAGAACCAAATTAAAGACAATCAAATTTCCAACAAATCCTTCATTCGTTATTTTTATATCAGTTCATAATTATTCGCGGTTAGTGCGCAGAAATTGTTTTTCATTTGTAAACGAGAGTTATTAACAAAAATCAATAAGGCGTTTCATGAAACCGCGTTTACAATTAAACCGCTTACCATCCCAATTTGGGATTTGCATATGTTGTTAAGTATATTTAGGGCTATATGTGCAAAAAAATATAGGAAAATTAAAGATACGCATTTTGAGATATTTGCAAATTAAGGACATTTTTTAAATTTCAATATCCTTTTTGCAAAGCATCCTATCCTTTTTCAAAATTCTATTTTAAGACCAGGACATAACCATTATTTTGCGCTTTATTTCGTGACAATCGGATGATGCGTTCCAAAGATACGATCATTTAAACATCATGTATTTTTCATTAAATTGTTGCAAAATACCAACTTTGAACAGCGATAAAACGCGAACCATTCACAATTTTGACTAAATAACAAAAACCGAAATTCGACACAGATCTCGAGAATTGATATGCCAATTTTTATGCAAATTAAAATAGGTAAGGTCGAAAAAGTGTTTTTTTTGTTTTCAAAAATTTTGGAATCCTTCATAAATCAAATATAGTTATATATAACTGTATAAAAGAAAAATATTTTTTTTAAAATGATTGCAAAAATTCCAAAAATGAAAATTTTTTAGTTCTAAGAAAATTAAACGCAATAAAAAAGTGTTTTCTATTTAAAAAAAATAAAAAAAAAATTTTTTTTTTCTCGACTGGCCCGGGAATCGAACTCGGGTTTCCAAAAATCATATGTAATCTTATATGATACAATAAAAAGTTTTGTATAACCATATATGTTGACACACAAAAATAAATTTTTAAATACTGGCATATATAATTATATATGGCTAGTTGTTTGGTCAAAAAAATATTTTTTTTATACATGATTATATCAAAATATGTATTCCATTACATATGCGACCATTTATAAATATATATTGAGTTTAGACGAAATTTGCGTATATATAGTACCATACAAACACAGATATGTTATCGTTTAAGACACATATAATTATATCTATTATTTTTGTTGGAAATTTTTTTAGTATGGAACCATATATAGTTTTAAATGGTATTATATTAGTCATATATAATTATACATAAATTGATACTGGATTTTTTGTTTAGTAAAGTCCTATACATAATTAGATATAAAGTCACGTATAATAATGTATGAAATCGGATTAAGTTTTATGTGCAACGTATGATTACATCTACCATTTATATTAATATATTACGAACAATATAATTAGATATGATTTTATATGACATCATTTAAAAAAATTGGAAAATTTCAAAGTGAGATATAATTTTATACTTTGACTCATATAGTTGTATATGGTTTTATGAAAACATATAAAATAATATACATTTATATAAATTCCTTTTTACTCGGGAATTTAAAAATTTTGAAAACTAACTTGGATGGGGGTTTTAATGGGTTTTAAAAAAAATTTAAAAATAATTAAAAAATCTAAAATAAAAATTTTCAAAGTGTCCAATTTGGCACTGAATACCCCATATATATTTAGGGAAATCCTAGACAGATGTTTCGGTGCGAAACTCACGGAATTACAAAGTGAGTATTCGCCTATATTGAGGTTGAATGGTAAAAAAAAGAGATTCAGAGAAGAACTTTGGGATTTTTTCATGGAAGGGTCGATATATTTTTGCAAAAAAAAAAATTTTTGGAAAAGTACATTCAATACCCTAGTGAATTGTGCAAAGAGCTCAAATTTTCCCCAATTTAAAAATTTACGAGAATTTTTTAAAAAAAAGTTCTGACCCAAATTTTGACTTAAACCGCTTAAAACACCGCGATCGGACATATTTAGGTCTAAACAGTATGAGAGAAAAATCTTTGCATTTTAATTCTACATAAAAATTGTTATGAAAGTTAATTGCGAAAAACTTTTATTTTAAGAGTTACAGCCAAATTAATCTATAAAGGTTTTTTAGCCCATTTTTGAGGTCAAAAGTTCAAACTGCTTGGTCTGTTTGCAACCTAGAAGTCCAATTTCCTGATAGATATTATTTTTTACTCCCAACTCAACCGAAAATGAGCGGGGAGCGATAAAAAATACACTTTTGCACATCCCATACATTTTGTGGGTGCTCTAATATACATATATGATTATATCAGAAATTATATAAAAATTTATATTATAAGATCAGTTTGATATAATTAGATTTTACCAAATTCCGGATCAAATTGTACCAATTTTTATATTTTTTGATCTAAAGTAATGCAATTAGATATTATTTGATACATCCATTTTACGGATCAAATTAGATCTATTTAGTAAAATTAGCATAATATTTTAACTAGGGTATTTTATATTTACCGTTCTATTTTTGGTATATAATTATATCTAATTATATCAAATTTGATCTAATTGGATATAATTATACACATTTGGATCCTCCATTTTTGGGATCAAATAATATATGGCGCCGTATTACATTTTTTTTAGTCGGGTGTCACCATTTTCTGGATCTTTTATTGATCTGATGATATCTCGAAATTTAAGATCTAATCAGATACTATTTAGGCCAAATCTAATTTATTTTTACGCTAATTGTTATTTTTATTTTTATTTATTATTGAATTTTTTCTAGTTTTTGTTTTTTTTTAGATTTTTTCTAAACTTCTCTAAATTTTCATACTTTTGCAGATATTTTTTTGCCAGAACTATTTTAAATTTTTCAAAATTTTCCATAATTTCTTAGAATTTTTCAAATATTTAGTTTTCTTAATTTTAGTTGAACACACTTTACAATTTTTTTTTTGATAATCATCTTTTTTTAAAAAAAAAGAATCGGTTTCACCAAAGATCTATGTTTATTCATTGTAAAAAGACCACACAGGATACAAAATTAAAATATTCATATATTGTGGACAATAGTCACGTTAAATTTTATACGGTTGGATAATAAATGTTGTATAAGATCATAAGAAATGTTGACATGAATGGTGATGATGATGATGGAAATTGCTATGGTAACACAAATGATAGGAGTTGTTACCGATATGAGTCACATGTGTGGTACTGCAATATAAAAGGGAGGAAATTATTTCAATAACGGAAATTTAAAGAAAAATTTTGTGGAGAAAATGCAAACAGATACCTTGTAAAAAATTCTTAGAAACTGGAAAATTTAAGGAAAAAATTCAAAAACAATTTTTAAGAAATTTTTGTCTTAGAATCTGATTTTTTTTCTATGGTTACACTGTCCGACAAAATTGAAAAAAGTCGTTAAACACGAAGTGGATAATATACGTTTGAATCTAGAGACTAAACGTAGTAAAACTGTATTTACAGCTTTTCTTTTCGTGATCCTGTTTCCTTTTAAAAGGACTTCAAAGAATTAGAAAATTAAATTTTATAAAATATTTTTTTAATATTTGTACTTGTCCTTGGATGCCACTAGTAATAGCAAATCAAAGAGGAGGATCTCCCTCAATTTTCTTATTTTATTATTTTTACATATCAGGAGGTAAGTAACGTACTTTCAAAAATGTATCATTCAAAATTTTCAAAAAAATATTTTGATTTACTTGACTTTATTCACATCCTTTTATCCTGATATGGCAAAACAAAAAATGGAAAAATTAGGGGAGAAGCTCCTGTTTCATTTTCCATCAACAGTATCATCTTCGGAAAAGTACAAATATTTCAAAAATATTTTACAAAATATATCCGTTGAAACTTTGAAGTCCCTTTAAAAAGAAAAAGGATCACGAAATGAAAAACTGTAAATGCAGTTTTACTCCATTTGATCTCTACTTTCAGATGCATATCATTTGGTTCATGTTTAATATTGGCTGTTGGACGGTGCAATCAGAATTTTATAACTTTTGCGCAGAAAAATTTCAGAATCTCAGAATTTTTCTATAAAAAATGTATCAGCATCTGAAAATATTAAATTCTGAAAATTTGTTTAAAGAAAAACTATCCCAGAATCTGTGAATTTTTCTGTTAGACATTTTTTTTAGTTTTTGAGACTTTTAAAATTTTTTTTTTTAAATTTCGCAGAAACGAAAAATTTTTCAAGACAAGTTTGTAAATTTTATAAAAAAAAATAAAGCATTATTCTTGCTCGAGGACCAAAAAATCATATTTATGATATTATCATATTTTTGGGCCTCGAGCTAGTATATAATACAGTAATCGAATATATTGTACCTTTTGGTATAAATAATAAAAAACAACATTTTATAAAAAATCGTTTTTAAAATTTGTAAAAATAATTGCCTTCCTTATAATCTCATACATTTCATTTCCTATAAAGCTATTGTTTTGTTAGTGTTGTGTGGTTGTGGAATTGTGTGATTGTTGGTCAAAAATTTATTGTAATATTCTTCAACACATACTCACACACTCACACACATGCACACCATATCATATATAGAGTTATACATAGATGATGACATGCAAATACATTAATTATGCATTTTCATTTTATATTTAAAACACAAAATTTTGTGTTCATATAGTATGCAATATCACACACATACTCGTACATCGTATTCTATATATTCTATCAGTTTGAAACATCTCATATTTATCATTATGGTCTCAACAAAACTGACCATTATTACTGCAAGGCCATGGTTCTGAAATACTCCCACTAGAGTTCAATATGATGTAGTATGTGTGTGTGCGGCTGGCCTGGCCTACACTCATATATTGAGTTCTTGTTATGATTTCATTAATATATTCATAAAACTGATTGTTGTATGAGTGATGTGATGCTGATGCTGATGATGGGATATAGATGGACATGGATGTGGCAAAGAAAATTGTGTGGGTTTAGTTTTAATATGGATGTGTGAATAGTAAAGTAAAGGAAATGGGTTATATGTTTGGTAATCATAATTAAACTTAAAATCTACTATACAGGTAAACCTCGTAAAAAAGGGTATTTGATAAAAACAAAAATTAAATTAAAAAAACTAACTATGGAAAACTTCTAAGTAATCGATCTATAGAAAGCTTTAAGTTATCGATTCCTCAATATCTATAGAAATTTTCTATAGATCGATAACTAAGAAGTTTTCCATAGAAAATTTTTATCGATATTTTTTTATAGATACATCGATAAATTGAAAACTATAGAAATTTTCTTTAAAAAAACTTTAAATTATAGACCGATTTCTATTGAAAATTTTAAGTTATCGATAACTCGATATCTATAGAAATGTTCTATAGAAAATTTTAAGTTATCGATAACTCAATAACTATAGAAATTTGCTATAGAAAAGTTATGTTATCGACACCTTGATAACTGTAGAAATTTTCTATAAAAAATTTCAAGTTATCGATACACCAAAAAATATAGAAATATTCTATACAAAAATTTAAGTTATAAATACATCGATAACTTAGAAATTTTGCCTAGAAAATTTTGAATTATCGATACATCGATAGCTATAGAATTTTTTATGGAAAAATTTAAGTAATCGAAAGCTATCGATAACTATAAATTTTTTAATGAAAATTTTAAGTTAGAAAATATTATGTTATCGACACATCGATAACTATAGAAATTTTCTAGAGTAAATTTTAGGTAATCGATATGTTGATAACCATTGAAATTTTGTAAAGAAAATTTTAAGAAATCGATATAAAATAACTATAAAAATTGTCTATAGAAAATTTTAAGTTATCGATGCATCAATAACTAGAAATTTTGTAAAGAAAATTTTAAGAAATCGATATATCAATAACTATAGAAATTGTCTATAGAAAATTTTAAGTTATCGATGCATCTATAACTTGAAAAATTTTCTATAGAAAATCGATGCATCGAACACTATATAAAATTTCAAGTTATCAATATATCGATGACTACAGAAATTTTCTATAGAACATTTTTAGTAATCGACAACTATCGATATTTCGATAGCTATAAAATTTCTAAAGAAAATTTTAAGTTATCGATACATGGATTCCTATAGAAATTTTCTATACAAAATTTGAAGTAATTGATGTCTAGACAACTATAGAAATTAAAAAAATAAATGTAAAGGAATTTTTTATAGAAAATTTTAAGTTATCGATACTTCAATAAGTTATTGATTTTCTATAGAAAATTCTAATTTGTCGATACATCGATAACAAGAGAAATTTTCTATAGAGCATTTTAAGACATCTGTACATCGATAATTACAGAAATTGTCTATAGAAAATTTGAAGTTGTCTTTACATCGATAACTATAGAAAATTTCAATAATAAATTTTAAGTTATCGATAACTATAGAAATTTTCAATAAAAATTTTAAGTTATCGATACATCGATAACTATAGACATTTTCTACTGAAAACTTCTATAGTTATCGATGTATCGATAACTATAAACATTTTCTCTTGAAAATTTTAGGTTGTCGATAAATATAAAAATTTTGTATAAAAACTTTTAAGTTATCGGCACATCGATAACTGTAGAAATTCTCTATAGAAAATTTTTCGTTATCAATACATCGATAACTGTAGAAATTTTCTATAGAAAACTTTAAGTTACCGATGCATCGATAATTGTAGAAATTTTCTATAGAAAATTTTATGTTACCGATACATCGATAACTGTAGAATTTTCTATAAAAAATTTTAAGTTATCGACACATCGATAAATGTAGAAATTTTCCATAGAAATTTTTACTTTACGTTACCGATACATCGATAACTGCAGAAATTTTGTATAGAAAATTTTAAGTTACCGATACATCGATAACTATAGAAATTTTCTACGTAAATTTTAAGTAATCGATATCTTGAAAACTATAGAAAAATATCGATACATCAATTACTATAGAAATTTTTAATAATCGATAACTGTAGAAATTTTCAATAGAAAATTGAATTATCGATACATCGATAACTACAGAAATTTTCTATAGAAAATTTAAAATAATCGTTACCTATAGATATCGATAACTAAAAATTTTGTAAAGAAAATTTCAAATTATTGATGCATGCATAACCACAGAAATTTTCGATGAAAAATTTTATGTTATCGATACATCGATAACTATAAAAAATTTCTATAGAAAATTTTTGAGTTACCGATACATCGATAACTATAGAAACTTTCTATAGAAAATTTCAAGTTATCGATACATCGATAACTATAGAAATTTTCTACGTAAATTTTAAGTAATCGATATCTTAAAAACTATAGAAAAATATCGATACATAAATTACTAAAGAAATTTTTGATAGAAAATTTTAAGTCATCTATACATCGATAACTGTAAAAAGATTTAAGTTGTCGATACATCGATACATCAATTACTATAGAAATTTTTAATAAATCGATAACTGTAGAAATTTTCAATAGAAAATTGAATTATCGATACATCGATAACTACAGAAATTTTCTATAGAAAATTTAAAATAATCGTTACCTATAGATATCGATAACTAAAAATTTTGTAAAGAAAATTTCAAATTATTGATGCATGCATAACCACAGAAATTTTCGATGAAAAATTTTATGTTATCGATACATCGATAACTATAAAAAATTTCTATAGAAAATTTTTGAGTTACCGATACATCGATAACTATAGAAACTTTCTATAGAAAATTTCAAGTTATCGATACATCGATAACTATAGAAATTTTCTACGTAAATTTTAAGTAATCGATATCTTAAAAACTATAGAAAAATATCGATACATAAATTACTAAAGAAATTTTTGATAGAAAATTTTAAGTCATCTATACATCGATAACTGTAAAAAGATTTAAGTTGTCGATACATCGATAGCTATAAAAAGTTTATATTAAAAATTTTAAGTTATCGATACATCGATAACTGTAGAAATATTCTTTAGAAAATTTGGAGTTATCGATACTTCGGTAACTGTAGAAATATTCTATAGAAAATTTTAAGTTATCGATACATCAATAACTATAGACATTTTTTATACAAAATTTTGAGATAACGATATATTGATAAATATACAAATGTTTAATTTGAAGTTATCAATACCTTGATACCTATAGAAATTTAAAAAAAAAAAAAATAAGTTATCGATACCTCGATAACTATAGAAAATTTTATGTTATCAATACTTCAATAAATAAAGAAATGTTTTATAGAATTTTAAAGTTTTCGATAACTATATAAATTGTATCGATGCTTTAATAACTTTAATAATTTTCTACAGAAAATTTTAAGGTATCGATGCTTCGATAACTATAGAAAATTTTAAGTTATATTGAATTTGTCGATAGAAAATTTTTAGTAATTGATTCATCGATAACTATACAACGACAACTATAGAAATTTTCTGTAGAAAATTAAATATAAATAGTTAACATAGAAAATTTAAAGTTATCGATACATTAATAACTAATCGATGTATAGAAAATTTTTATAGTTATCGATGTGTGGATAACTTTTTCTATAGTAAACTTTTATAGTAGTCGATAACTTAAAATTTTCTAAAGAATATTTCTATATAAAATTTTTATAGTTATTAGGTTAAAATTTTCTATAAAAAATTTCTATTTTTTATAAGTTATCGATGTATCGTTAACATACAATTTCTATAGTTATCGATGTATCGATATCTAAAAATGTTCTATAGAAAATTTCTATAGTCGTTGATGTATCGATAACTTTAAACTTTCTTAAGAAAATTTCTTTAATTATCAATTAATTAAAATTTAATGTAGTTATCGGAGTACCGATAACTTAAAATTTTCTATGGAAAATTTGGAAAGTGATCGATGTATCGATGTTGTATACAAAATTTTAAGTAATCTCTATATCGATAACTATAGAAATTTTATAGCCTTTGATGTATCGATAACTTAAAATTTTCTATAGAAAATTTCTATTGTTATCAATATATCGATAAATTAAAAAAACTTCGATAACTTATAATTTTTACAGAAAGTTTTTATAGTTATCAATGTATCGGCCACTTAAAATTTTCTTAAGAAAATTTCTATAGTTATCACTAGGGATGAGATTTCCATACAAATGCATGTTTTTTGTCGATAGTCTAAACACGATATGGACCAATTATCTTTAAGAATTAAGAAATTTGCGATAAAATGGCATCGATTTGTTTCTGCATATTTTTGCATATTTTGGTGAAAATGCATATTTTTGGATATTTTTGTTTTAAATTCATATTTTGTGCATATTTTCAACTTTTAAGTGCATATTTGTGCATATTTTAGCATAAATTAACAAAAACACAAATTAAAATTTATTTGTTTTAAAAACTATTTAAAATTTTAAAAATTTATTTTGGAAATAAAAAAAAAAAATTCTTTTTATTATCTTTTATAGATTGTCTTAATTTCTAAAAAAAACTTGTTTATATAAAGTTTTGAATGTTGCTATTTAAAATCGACGTTATTTTTTGCTTTTTAAAAAGTTTTTCCTATGAAAACAAGATTTTTTTTTTTCACATTTCATTTTTAAGTGCATATTTTTAGGTTTTGTAGTGCATATTTTGAATTTTTTAGCGCATATTTCCGATTTTTAAGTGCATGAAAATCTCATTCCTACCCAGGCAGAAACTGCCAACCGTTCCAAAGAAAAAGTCTCGGCAAAGCACTTTATTTTTTGTGTAGAAGGTAGTATGAATTCGAAAAAGTGCCTTGAAAGCGCTTTGCCAATGCTTTTATTATTAAATCCGTTCAAAGTATAATTTTTTTATAAAAATTTATCAATTTTCATAACAAATGGAATATTTTTTATTTCCCTGCAGGATAAGTGGCCGGTCCTTGATAGTTCTCGTGATATGTCACTTAGACACAATGGCCTACATATTACAAACTTGACACCTTTTATATAAAAACACCTGTTTCTTTCGTGAGGAAGTGTCTTAAACTCAAGATACAAGATACCCGTTTCAATTCAATACATCACTTTTTTTTCAGGACTTTTCCAAAAATTTTTCTAAAAGCATTTTAAATAAATTTTTTATTCCAAAACACAAAGAAAACTGCAAACAACTTTTTTCCGGGACTTAGAAAATATTTCAAAGTTTGTCCAAAATTTGTTTATCCTAATAAACAAGTCGATAAATTTTTTATCCTAATTTAATAAATTTCTTTATTCAAATAAACTCAAAAAAAGTTGTGCCTTATACAATTTAGATACGTCCCATTTTTATACCCTCCACTCTAGTGATAGAGGGTATATATAAGTTTGTCATTCCGTTTGTAACACCTCGAAATATTGGTCTAGGACCCCATAAAGTATATATATTCATGATCCTCGATCGATTTTAAGACGATCTAGCGATGTCCGTCCGTCCGTCCGTCCGTCCGTCCGTCCGTCCGTCCGTCTGTCTGTCTGTCTGTCTGTCTGTCTGTCTGTCTGTCTGTCTGTTGAAAACACGCTAACTTTTGAAAGACTTTACGGAGGCTCCTGAAGTTTGGCATATATGTTGGGCATTTACCTGGTCAGGTTGGTATTGCAATCCAGCGAAATCGGTGCAGTGGTTCAAAAGTTATGAGCAAAAGACTGAATTTCGGCAAGGGTTTTTCGTGAATTTATGAGATAAAAAGCACTATAACTTTCGAAAATCAATTCTGAGTATGCTGAAGCTAGGCATATATATTTTTCGTTCCTCCAGCCTAGTTCGTATTGAATTTCACCCAAATCGGTCCAGTGGTTCAAAAGTTATTAGCAAAACCGTGAATATCAGATTAGCTTCACCTTAAATTCACGTGGTGAAAACCCGTTAAACCTGTTTTACAACCATTGGTAAGTCACAAAAATATTTTAAAACGTATTTTTGTCACACAAAAATATTTTTATACCAAAACAAAAAAAAAATACACTCGAAAAAAATGTTACACTCAAAAAAAATTTTACACTCAAAAAAAAAATTAGTAAATTTTTTTTTTAATGTAAAATTCAAAAAAAAAAATTACACTCAAAAAAAAAAATTATTTTTTTTTTTTTTAAATTACTAAAAAAAAATTTTACACTCAAAAAAAATTAGTAAATTTTTTTTTGAATGTAAAATTCGAAAAAAAATTTACACCAAAAAAAAATTTACACTCAAAAAAAAAAATATTTTTTTTTTTTTTAAAAAATTACTAAAAAAAAAATTTTTACACAAAATAAAATATTTCTAATCATAACTGTTATTTTTTCACGTTAGAAAATTTACTATCACTTAAAATGGGCATTGTGGAGGGTATTCATAGATTCGGCCAAGTCGAATTTAACTTTTCTACTTGTTTTGTTCTAAAAGTGCTATAATAGTACCGCTAAGGGGGTTTCGTAATTTTACTAGATTTTTTGCTACCTCCTATTTTACGAGAATTCCTAGTAATTTTACAAGCTTTTTACCAATAATTTTGTAATTTTACAAGCTTTTTACCAATAAAATTTGTGAATCTATAGATTTTTGGCGCAATTGAAATCACAACGAATTCTTGTGAATTTACTAGATTTTTTTTTTGTAAAATTATCTTAAAAATTTGTAAAATTACAAAAAAAAAAATGTAACCCAGCAAAACTTTGGTAATGGGTAGTGATTATATAACACATTACCAGGTAATGTATATAACTTATTTGTAGCATTATTTTATGATATCTTACCAAACATTTGTTCCACAACGTATTATTTTCAAGTGAAAAATAATGCATTACTAATAATTTGCTATATTATGCATGATTATTGGAAAAAATGCATTTCATATTTATTATTTCTAAGCACTAAATCATGGATGACTTATATTTGGTCACATTATGTATTATTTGAAAGTTTGAAATAATGTATTATTTATAATTGGATGCATAATGCATCACAATAATATAAAAAATAATTATTTTATAAAAAAATGCATTATCTTCTGGTATGCTATATTATTTCATTTCTCGTAAACTATAAAATATCATATATTTTACACCTTACACGTATTCTTCGTTATAAGTTTATGACTTATTTTATACCTTACTGGTATTCTTTGTGATAATGTGGTACATTACTTTGAGTCTCATCGCCTGTTAAAATCATCAATGCTGCAATGTATAAAATAAGAGATCCTATACCTTATTTTATACCTTATTTGGTAATCTAAGTTTTGCTGGGAAATTTCGATCCAAATTTGTTTGTTAAAAAACAAGGGCAACTTGCAAATATTGGCAAAATGTGATTACGAGACTTTTCCTAGTAATTTGACAAAGTTTTTTTTTGTGTGTATTAAATTCAATTGGATTTAAATGTTACTTACCATGATTTTTTGTTTGTTTGGATTTAATTTGTATATAACCTTTAGTTTCAAGGTTGGTTTTGTGTTGGTCCTTTTTAATTATTTAAGACTTTTTTTCAAATAGTACACTGCACCAATTACATAAAAGACATTCCATTTAAAATATCTAATTAATTCCATATAAAATATCTAATATCGATGGATTTTTTATGAAAGTTCGATTTACACAACTCGGTGGTAGATTTTATTATGATTTGTGCTGATATTTGTAGTTTTCCGAAATGTTGGGAGTTTTGGAATTCTGAAATTAATTAAATTTTTTGAAGCAGAAGCTCTATGAGTAATTATTTGGAGAATATCCTAATAGGGAAAGAAGGATAAATAAATGGTCGTGTTATGTTAATTCATTCTCGGGAATATAAATGACCTCGAACTTGAATAAACATTTTTAACTGCGCTATTAAATGGTAAAAAAATTAACTAATTTTTATTAATTTTAATAAAAATTACACACGTTTAAGAAAAATACACAAAAAATTTAGAAAACCAAAAAAAAAAAAAAAAAATAAGATCAAGTGTAAAAATCAATTAGATATTGTCAGTTCTGCGTTGATCTGATAACTTATGATTGCATCTAATTGTATATAATTATATATGTCCAGATATAATATAATGTCAATTTTGTGCTAATGTTGACCAAATCCGAAAAATAATTAGATCTCGACTTTGGTAATATCAGATATAATTATATGCACTCAGATACGATCATATATAAATATATATGAACAGATCAGATAAGATCTAATACATTAATGACACAGGATACATTAAGGAAAATTTAGAAAAATTAATAAAAAAATTAAATTTAAAAAAAAACCGAAAAATTTAGAAATATTAAGAAAAATTTAAAAGAATTATATGGAAAGATCTGGAATCTTTTTTAATTGAAAATTCGTTAGTGGAAAAACGGCTTTGGAATGTCTCACATACACACATAATCCACTAACTCATTTATTAAATACGCACAAAAACGCTATGTTAACCTGTAAAACGTGAACATGCAAGTAACACGAGAATTTAGCAAATTTCAAGGCAAATCAAAAAAAACGTTTAAACTTTACAATTCTAAAAAATCTATACATATCAAATGGCATTTCTATACAGCAGCAGCAGGCATTTAATGGACATTTACATGCAACTAATACACACAGACACAACCACCTGCATAGTATTAACGTATAAACATACCAACACAATTAGGATTTATATCTGAATGCATGCAGAATGTCGAAGTGCATGAGACAGCAGTACCTCAGTGGACAAAATATCATTGAAAAGATTTAAAGAGTTCACAGAGAAAATAGTGGCAAACGAATTGCGGGTCAAAATGATTTTGTTACTGCAACTGAAATATTAAAAAAATTTCTGTGATAATCGAAATTTAGTGTTTCAAACGAACATGAACAAAATTTCAGTCACCGCAACTAATTTTTTCGGTGGCAGCAACCAAAATAATCAGTTGGCAAAAATTCTGTTTTCTCTGTGTTTGTTCGCAGAGAATAAACAGACATAAATTTCCAACTGAATTTTTCATTTGTATCAACTATAAATTCGGTTGCGGCCACTGCATTTTGCTGTGGCAAACGAATTTTGTAGTTGTTTCAATTAAAAGACAGTTGTATCAACAAAATTTAGTTTTAACTACCGATATTGTTACAACCTTGTTACAACCTTAATACAAATGCATCAACTGCATTTTTGTTGCAACAACTAAATTTCAATTAGAAATTGTCAAAGTTGTTTTCTGTGTTCAAAGATACATTGTCTTTTATTTTAAAAATCTTAATATCCGTTAAACAAGTCCTTAGTGTATGTGTTGTTATGTTGCTTCAAATTCACGCAGGTATTTTGTTTATATTGTTTTGACCTAGTTTTCTCTATAACCAAAACTCATTGTATTGGATTGACATTTAATTTTAGTACCACATATTATATATACACTCCCACATCCTTTCTTTAAAACTCTGTGGCGGCTGCCTTGGCCCTTTATACCTCTATAAAATAAACTGCCATAAGAACAACAGCAACAATTCAATGTCAAATTCACTTTTCATACATTTTCAACTCTGTTTTTAAATTGATTCTGTAGTTTATTTTGTTAAAAATTTTGTTTTTTGTTGAATGTTTTACCTAGAAAAATGGAGTCAGTTTTTCTGTGAAATTTTTACACATACAGTGAGGGACAAAACTTTTCCATTGAGGGCTATAAAAGCTGCATTTTTTCTTCAACTGTTCCGGCAAATTTTTATTTTACTAAAATAACCACACTCAAAATATTTTGTAGACAAAAACAAATGAAAAACACACTTAAAACTAGTGAATAAACATTTGAAAAGCATCCCAGTAATTATTCATTTGTTTTAACAAACATACCCATTTATTTTTTACTGTTAATAAAATTTTCTAAAATAAATAACATTGAACAATTAAAAAAAAAGTCACTTTCATTTTTTTACCAACAAATTTGAAAAAAAAATAACCTACAAAAACATTAAAAATTACTGATTGTTATGTTATTTTTACCAATAAATTAAAAAAAAAAAATTACCTACGAAAACAATAAAAATTAATGATTTCGTAGGTTATTTTAAAATTTTTTCTATTGCATTTTATTTTAAAAAATTTTTAATAAAATTTTTGGGGAATCGATCCCGCAATCAACTACATTCAGGCCAGACACTCTACCCATCGTGCCAAAGTCACTTGATACAAACATGTTTTTATATTTGTAAAATATTTTTTTGAATTTTTTGTTTACAAAAAAATAACAAACACAAGTAGGAAAAAACTAATGATTTCTCTTTAAAAAATGCCAACAATTTAAAAAAAAAATAAAGCACACAAATCATTAAAAATTAAAGTAGAATCACTTATTTTTACTTACAGAACAAAAATAAATGACTTTAAAAATTGAATGCTAATGAAAGTCTTTATTTTTTACGTTGTTATTTTTGAAACAAAGAACAGAAATATTCATTATAAAAAACTGAACATTGAACAAATAGTTTTTTCTTTTAAAAACGAGAAAACGTAATACTTTTTAAATAAACTACAAAAACAATTAATTTTGATCTAAAGGTTTATGATTAAATAAGGATTCTGAAATAGTGAATGGAAAAAAAGTTTAAGATTTTTTTTAAAATTTCTTGAACGCTTGAAAAGCCGCCTTTTCGTTATCTCGAAAACCTCTCGATCAATTTCATACATTTTTTGATATTCGTATTCAGAATGTCAAAATTAATATACAATAATATACAATAATGTATCATAAATTTTTGTTGAAATTTGCCAAAAAAAAAATATCAAAACTTTGATCGAATGGCGCCACGGGTTAAATCGATCGGATTTAGCTCAAATTAGGGAAACATAGATTAAAATGGTCGCGTTTGACCCAAATAAGGTTGAAATGAAAGTTTGTTTCAATCTTTGTAAAAAAAATTAAATTTCTTGAATATACATACACGCACAATAATTCTACAGTAAAAGTATTAGTAAGTAATTTGGTATCAAAATCTACTAATAAGTTACTAATTACCAGTAGTACAGCAGTGTTTTAGTATCTTCAATGTACTAAAATTAGTAATTTTTACTGGTTATGAATAATATTAGCAACAAATTTTAGTATTGATTACCAACGCCTGCACTAGATCATTTTGGACTAAGAAATTAGTTCATTAGTTAAATTTTTAGCATTAAATACCCACATGCTATGAGAATATCATGGTTTTAATTAGTAAAGAAAATGATGACCTCGAGCCAGAATAAACATCCTCAAAATATAATATTTTAAAGGTCGAATAAAACAATTTTTATTTTTTAATAAAAATTAATCAGAATTTGAACATAATGGTTGGCACGCCATAGTGATGAATAACCCTAATTTGGTATTATTACACTCACAACAACAAATAACATATTGTTGTAGTCCAATGGACTATCATATGTAAAACGTTTTAAATATTTTTGTTGGTTATTGACAATCGTTGCCTTACTAGTATAGTACAATTTCTTCGTCTTTCTAATTCCGATTGTTGATAGAGTCGAATATGTATTAATATTTTAGTTTCTGCACAGACGATTTGTCATTAGACTCGTTTGCTACTTTGTAGTAAATCATTTCTATTTTTGCTAAATAATCTTGACAATGGAATCTGACAAATTCCGAAACACGTGTCGATTAAGTCTTGCAAAAATGACCAACATAAATAAATTTAAAACAAAAAAATAATTTTCTTGAAAATTATGCTATGAGAATATCATGGTTTTAATTAGTAAAGAAAATAATGACCTCGAGCCAGAATAAACATCCTCAAAATATAATATTTTAAAGGTCGAATAAAACAATTTTTATTGTTTAATAAAAATTAATCAGAATTATTAATAAATAATTTAATTTTCTGACCGATTCCTCGTACTTTTGCCACTCACTGTGTATAAAAATATTTATAATTTTTTTAAATTTTTTATTTTTGTAAAACTCACTCATTTATAAGCAACCTTGTCCTCAACTTACTTGGAATTGAAAGTTTTCCTTTTTGCTATTTCAGTTAAATATTAGTTGGTTATAATTTAAATGCATATGACATACTTAGTGTCGGGTTACCAGGAAAGTTGTTAACATTTTATTTAGTTATTTTATTGGAATTTTCTAAAAACTTTCAATGCAATTCATATACTAGTGTCCCAGAAAAACATTAAAATTTTTTTATGACTTTTATGAAGAAAAAGTAATAAAATAGTCAGTTATAGTTAGAAATAAGTTAGAAATTTTAAAAATGTTAATATCTTATGAAACAAAATAGTTGGAAATTATAAATTTGTTTTCAGAATTTTGTCAAAAACTTTTAAAATAATGAAATTCTTTAATTTTGTTTCATAATTTCACCTTCTTAGTTTTTGGGACCCTAGTTAAACTTGGTTTAGTTAATCTGAATATCAAAAAAATGCCAAAAGTTTTTTGAAGTTTGTTCACTTTTGACCTTTGACAACCGTAAAATTTGATGAGCATTTTAACCCTTTAAACGCACGCCTTGGTGGTTTTCAAAGAGGATAATAAGTAAAAAAAGGACCAACATGACCCCCAAAAATAGGAGATAGAGAGCTAATATGTTCTTAGAAAAGAACCGGCATCAAATTTCACTGGAGACATCTTTTAACATCCCACCAAAAAATACTGCTTGCCTATACGCAGGTTTGTTAGGGAGTGATTTTTGTTGTCTGCTTACAAACCTGCTTACGTATGGCATGATATTTGTTCGCAATGTCCCACTTTAGAGAATTTCTTTCGAGCGCTTATATCGGCGCAATGAATATGAATTGAAATCATGCCTTTTCCTAAATATTTTTAGTATTTTTTTAAGTCATTATGGCAATGACTTTACTGCAACCGGTATGCAGGTTGGTATGTCAACAAAATCTCTCCCTTACACTACTGCATACGGTATGCAGCTGTGTAAGCGAATGTCATAAAAAAACAACAACATCAAAAATCATTAGCTTACACAAGTGCATTCTTGTATGCACTGCTTCCAAAATCTCGATTATTTTTTGCTGGGATTATTTGCTTCAGAATTAGATTTAATAATTTTTTTGGACTTATTTCAAACGCCTTTGAAAAACAATTAAAAACCTTCAGTGGGCCATAAAAAAAGAACTCGAGCTAAGCTTTCAAAACTCTACGGGGTTTTTTGTCTTTATTTTTTTTGTAGTTTTTGTTTTTAAAGTTGGTGCTGTGTAAAGTGTCAAGGCGAAATAATCAGAAAATAATTTAATTGATATGTTTGCTCCATTGAATAAATTTGTATACCAATGTATCAACTTAATTAAAAATTGCAGAAAAATTCAAAAAAAATCTTGAAATTTCTGAAAGTTGTTAAGGAAATTTCGAAAAAAAAATCTGGAAAATTTTAGAAAATTAAGAAAATTTTATTAAAATAAAGAAAAAATCAGAAAAACTCGGAAAATTTAGAAAGAATTCAGGAAAACTGAGATGAAATCAGAAATTGTATTCAGAAAATATCAGATAAATTCAGAAAAACTAAAAATAATTTAACATTAAAAAAATCACATAATATCGGTGTTTCACAAAAATGGGTCGCAAGTTCAAACGTAGCCCGATTGGATCTATCTTTTCTCAAATCTTTAATTAGTGCTAAAAACACTCGCAAACGAAATTTGAGTGAATTAGGCTTTTATATGTTGCCAATGAACCGCTTTAACTGAATATCGGTTGAAATTTTCTTATGGGACCTAAATCTAAAAGTGATCCGATTATAGTACGCGTTAAACACACACAAACAAAATTTAAATAAAATATTTTCTATTTTCATGAAATTTGAGAGATTTATTGTATGGGGGCTACAAGAAGAACTACATTCAAAAAATTATGTCACTAACTGTTTGTAGTTTATTTAAAAAGTATTACGTTTTGTCGTTTTTAAAAGAAAAAACATTTGTTCAATGTTTAGTTTTTTTAAATGACTATTTCTGTTCTTTGTTTCAAAAATAACAACATAAAAAATAAAGACTTTCATTAGCATTCAATTTTTAAAGTCATTTATTTTTGTTATGTAAGTAAAAATAAGTGATTTTTCTTTAATTTTTAATGATTTGTGTACGTTATTTTTTTTTTAAATTGTTGGCATTTTTTAAAGAGAAGTCATTCGTTTTTACCTACTTATGTGGGTTATTTTTTTGTAGACAAAAAAATCAAAAAAATATTTATAGAAATATAAAAACATGTTTGTATCAAGTGACTTTGGCACGATGGGTAGAGTGTCTGGTCAGAATTTAGTTGATTGCTGGATCGATTCCCCAAAAATGTTATTGAAAATTTTTAAAATAAAATTCAATAGAAAAATTGTAAAAATAACCTACGAAATCATTAATTTTTAATGTTTTCGTAGGTTATTTTTTTTTATATGTTGAGAAACAACAATCAGTAATTTTTAATGTTTTCGTTGGTTATTTTTTTCGAATTTGTTGGTAAAAAAGAATGAAAAAAAATCAATTTTTTAATGTTTAATGTTATTTATTTTAGAAAATTTTGTCAACATTAAAAAATAAATGTTGACGTTTGTTAAAACAAATGAGTAATTACTGGGATGGTTTTCAATTATTTATTCACTGGTTTTAAATGAGTTTTCATTTGTTTTTGCCTACAAAATATTTTGAGTTTATACGAAAAATATTTTTTTTTTTCTGTAGAAAGAGTTTCAGATTCTGGGAAATTTTTCAGATTTGTATGACAAAAAAGGGGTTTTTTTTTGAAAAAATAATGAAAAAAGGAATAAAGAACAATAAAAAAATTATAAATACTAAAAATGCCTCAGAATTTTTGGAGCGTTCGATCGAAAATCTCAATGGTTTGGCTGTTATAGGCCAAAATATCCAAAAAAAAACGTGACAAAAAGTGGTGAATTTCCTACATTTTCGTCTTTTTGACCATGAAAACGAAATGTTTTCTAAGTCATATATTCAGAAAAATTGTAGCCCGAGACATAACTACAACTTGTGTTTTGAAAATAAGTCAAAATTTCCAATAGCTTACGAAATATGAGCCCAAGAAAATTTCTAAATTTTCCAAAAAAATAAAGACTGAGCAAAAACTGCAAGTAAAAAATTGGACGCTCGATTTCACCGTAGACGTACAATCCCAAGAATCAGATAAGCGAAGCGCCCATTAAGAAGTTCAAATCGCCCTACCCTAATGGACCTGTTTCGTTTTGGTGTTATTCGCGTTTAAAAATGTTCCCAATTCCATACCACATAAAATACATTCAAAATTATTTTTTTTTTTCATTTTTTTACCGTTTGAATGCTGCAAGGAAAATTTTTTAATTACTTCATATAAATGCATTTTTTCCGAGGAATATTTTTGTCATATCGTTGGCTTAGTCGGCAAACCTGTCAAGTCCGTTTTTTTAAATTTTTCAGGAGAGACAAAAAACTGTCTAACTTTTTTTTGGGTTAACTTTTTTTAAATCTGTAAACGCAGTTTTTTTTCTTAAGTGCATCTTGTTTAACCCCAAAAAATTATAGGACTCTAAAATAAAAGAAAGGAACACTTATAGGCTCTTTTTGGACTTAGCACATTTGCTCTTTATAATTTTCAATTTTAAATGTGGACTTAGCACATTTTCTTTCCATTTTGTGGACTTAACAGATTTTCTTGTATTTTTATACCGTCCAACCACACTATGGGGGTATACTCACTTTGTCATTCCGTTTGTAACGCATAAAAATATCGGTCGGGGACCCTATAAAGTATATATATTATTGATCTATGATCGATTCTAAGTCGTTCTATTAATGTCCGTCCGTCCGTCCGTCTGTATAAAACACGATTCAGTCCAAAATAAAAGAGCTAGACTCCTGAAAATTGGCACGATTGTGTCAAGTGGTCATAGGCCGGTTAAGTTCGGAAATGGGTAAAATCGGGCCAATGGGAAAAAAGTTCCCCCTAAACAAACTAAAAAAAACCTCTTAAAAAACTCCATTTTTAAATCTTTTTTGCCATTAATGTTAAAAAAATGAAATCTTTTTATGTCAGATTGGGCTTAAACTGCTGAACTTAGACCCAGGGGCCGGAAAATTTTGTTTTTTTCTACCCACCCCCTTTTGTGGGCGTGGATTTAAAAAAACATTAAAATAATGAGAAAATGGTTTTACTAAATTATCAAAAGCAAAATAAATAAATTAGTTAACATTTATCGTGATGGGGAAAGTATCCCTCACCACCCCCACCGAGCCTCCCCCACAAAAAAAACGACCCTGGATTTTTTATATGTTTTAACATGTTGGAGGGTATCATAGATTCGGCATAGCCGAATTTAACACTCTCACTTGTTTTTTTTATTTTTTATTGATTTTTTTGTGTTTTTTATAATAAAAAACTACATACTTTTTCATTGTTGTTGACAAAAAAAAAAATATTTATAACCTAAACCGTAGGGTGGGTCGATGATATGGATATTTGCGAATCTCGTCGGTGCGCTTTTTTGAGCTGATAACGGGAAAAATTATAAAAAAAAATTTGCAGGCTACTTTTAGTTCTCTACAAGCGGTTTTAGGTCGCGGTTTTTGGAAAAAAAATATATATTTTTTTTTAATATTTTAAAAATTTTGTGTTGACAAAAGCTTTCAGCTGAACAACAGCTTTAGGAAGTGAATTTTTTTCTTTTTTTTTATTTAATTTTTAAATATCCCTCTGAATATGGTCAGCAATGTTAACTGAAATATTGGGACAATTAAAGAAAAATTTTAAGTAAAATATGTTTTTATTTTTTATTTAATTAATTTTTTAACTTATGACCTAATGCCTAACAAAATCAACAAACTACTAAACTAAAGGTCAACTATTCACAACTTTAAGCAATTTTGTGAAATAAAAAATTACAAAAAAAAAAATCTAATCAATTGCACAACAAAAGCCAAATTTTCTTTTCTTAATACGCTTTTTTTTACTAAATTTTTGATACCCATTCTGATTTTTTTTTTTGCAAATTGCTAGTTTTTTGCACTTAAATACCCGCCAATTTTTATACCCTCCACTTAGTGATAGAGGGTATATATAAGTTTGTCATTCCGTTTGTAACTCATCGAAATATCGGTCTGGGACCCCATAAAGTATATATATTCATGATGCCCGATCGATTTTAAGACATTCTAGCGATGTCCGTCTGTCCGTCTGTCCGTCTGTCCGTCTGTCCGTCTGTCTGTCTGTTGAAAATGCTCTCGCGGACAAAATATTGCACAGAGATGACTGAAACTTAACATATATATTGGAAGTTCTCCCGAGAAGTTTGGTATTGCATTTGAGCGATATCGGTTCAGCGGTTCAAAAGTTATGAACGAAAATGTAAGCACACCTCAAAAATTTCAGTACATTCAACATAACCTAAAAATACAAAATGCTTTAATTCGGCTTCTGGTTGACATACGTTAACATAATTGAACACCAAATGGTATTTAAACAAGTACGAACATATTTTTTGACAAAAAAAAGAAAAAAATCGCGGATATTTTTTTACCAAAATTTTTTTTTCGCGGAAATTTTTTTTTCAATTTTTTTTTTAAAAGTAATTTCCTTTTAATTAAAGTTGTTTGCAATATTCTTTTTGAAATTGTGGAGGGTATCACTACATTCGGCAAGGCCGAATTTAGCTTTTTTACTTGTTTATTTTTGCTGTACTTAATTCGGCCTTATGTAAAAGTTGAATGAAATTTTGAAAAAAAAAAATATCTAACTTTTCTGGCTTTGGAAATGCCATCATGTACCAAAATTCATAACCAAAGTTTTTTTTTTGGAACTTTTGCCTTTATAAGTTTTATTTTCCATAAGAGCTCTCTTTTTGCTTCCTTTTAATAAAATAAACAAACGTCGAATTTAAATCTATTGAAGAAATTTGTTGATAAAAAATGTGTGTTGTTTTCAACTGGACTTAGCACGAGGCTTTCGATGTTTTTTGTTTTTTTTTGGACTTGACACAATTTCTTACCACTGCATAACAAGAAGAAAAAACAACATAACTGCATTTTGTTTTTTGTAATTGATGTGTTTTGAATTATACTAGCATACTACATCAAAAACTCAATTTGCATAAAAATTGGACTTGACAGGTTTGCCGACTAAGCCAACGATATGTGTTTTTTTGATATCTCGCATAGTTTTCGAGTAAATTCGAATAAAATATTTTTTTGCAATTCAACCGCGATTTTTGCAAAAAGTGCTCGAGCGAAGATTTTGGTTGTTGTTGCTAAATTATTCTTAGACATCCTAAATACAAACTGAAAAAAAATTATGGTATTCGCACTTTTAGGCTAAAACAGTTTCCGACCACCCCACTGTGGGCCAGCATCCAAGAATTTTGGCCAAAACTAGAATACAGAGGATAGAAGTCTTTATAATATGCCAAAGGAGGTTTAGGCAGTGGCTAATCACAAATCTGGAATCAAAAATTTAAAATTCAAAATGGCGGATACAAAATGGCGGCCATAAATTTTTAAATTTGAAAATATAATACTTAAAATATTTGTTTATAAAGGATATGGCGACGCTGATTACGAATATGAAATCGAAAATTTAAAATTCAAAATGGCGGTAAAAAACTTTTAGATTTGTATAAATCGAACTTTATTTACTGGTTTATGAAGGATATGGCGTCGCTAATTACGAATTTGGAATCAGAAAATATAAATTCAAAATGGCGGATTCAAAATGGCGGCCAAAAGTTTTAAAACTTGTAAATATTAAACTTCAATTATTTGTTTATCAATGATATGGCGTCACTAATTACGAATATGAAATCGAAAATTTTAAATTCAAAATGGCGGGTTCAAAATGGTGGCTTTTTATTTAAAAATTGGTAAATATTGAACTTAAATTATTTGTTTCTACTTGATATGGCTTCGATGTTTGCGAAAATAGAATTAGCAGCAAAGTGTTTTCGTGAGCACATTAATATAAACAAAATCCAAGAAAGTCGTAATTAACAAGAAAAGTTTTGTTATTGTAAATTACATCCAAACTATTTTATGGAAATGCACTTAAATGAAGAGGTGTTAACTTTATTTTTATTTGTCTTCTTTTTTTCTCACACAGAAATAATGTAATCAAACTAAAGATGAAATATTGCACCAAAATATACCCAGTAAAATTTTGAATTCCAAAGAATCGGTTATGTGTTGCGAATCGAATATTTATCACTTTAACTGAACATGTCAACTTGTTGACGCTTTTAAACGAATAATTAATTTATGCTCAAACTCCGCATTTAAAAAACACGGATAAAAAAGTTATTAAATTCCAATCCGGACCATTAAACTGCATTGAAATTTCAGCATGATTGTATCATTAAAAAGTAGAACTTGAGGACGCAGTTATACTAGATATATTCTAAGGAGTGAGATCATAAAAATGTTAACACACATAAAGTTAAATAAAAAACAGACTACTGAATTTTAAGACTTCAAACCAAATTTTTATTAAATAAAATTTAATACAAAATCATAACAAAAAAACCGCATGGAACTCTAACCACTACGAACAAAGTTATCCACTTTTTCCAGAAACCCTCCCATTAAGGCTTTTATGGTAGTTTCTGTCACCTTTTTAGAGCAGGTGGTCCATCTACGTTTGAAATCTTGCATGTCCTGGGAGACCTTTTTTGTGCCCTTTAATTCTTTTTTAACAAGAGCCCAATATCTCTCCACTGGCCTGAGCTCCGGGCAGTTTGGTGGATTTGCCTCTCTTGGTACAAAAACCACATTATTATCATTATACCACTCCAGCGCTTTCTTGCTGTAGTGACAAGATGCTAAATCGGGCCAAAAGTAAGTGGATACATTGTGCTGACTCAAGAACGGAAGAAGTCTCTTCTGCAAACATTCCTTGATATAAATTTCGCTGTTTATAGAGCCAGATGTCACAAATGACTGGCTTCTTTGGCCGCAGCTACATATGGCTTGCCATACTAGGAATTTTTTGGGGAATTTCGTTTGCTTTTTTGACCGAAATTTTTCCGCAACATTTCCTCGAACATCGGAAACATAAAATTCTTGACCAGGGAGCTGCGCAAAATCAGCCAGGACATAAGTTTCGTCGTCCATTACACAACAGTTGTATTTTTTTATAAAATTTGATTTCAATTTTCTAGCTCTGGTTTTGGCCTCCAAATTTTTAAAAGCGTTTCTATCGGGAACTTTTTGAACTTTGTAGGACTTTAGTCCCGCCTTACGTTTCACTTTACGTACAAAAAAGTCTGAGCATTGGGCTAACCGAGCTGTTTTTCTGCCAGATGTGTTAGGAGCTCTCTTAAGGATGCTTTTAACTTTATATGCCTTACCAATGTTACGATAACCAGTCGTTGTTCCTGTTCCCGGCTTCCTTTCAATTGTTAGGTGTTCCAGATACCTTTTTACCACTTTTGAAACTGTTTGGCGGCATACATTAGTTTCTTTGGCAATTTTTTTGTATGTCCATGTTTGGTTTTGTTGAAAATATTTAATTATTTTTGAACGCACTTTTCTTTCATCGTCCATTGTGTAAAAAATTGCAAATTAAAACTCATGATGTAAATTAATTTATTAACTGACATATTTTTAAAATGTAAACTGCCGAAAAAAAAAAAAAATTGGAAGCTTTACACCAAAGTTGTAGGCAAAAATGTGTGTTAACATTTTTATGATCTCACTCCTTATATGAATTCTACGATAATGTTGTTCCTAAAAAAAACCTCTCAAAAATGCTCATCAATTGCCACTATCGGCTAATTAAAGTAGTAACCCATAAATATCATCCGCTTTAATGCGTCACTGAATATGTGAGCATTAAGAATTTATAAAAGTCCGAATAAACCCAGCAAAAACTTGCATTACCAAGTAATGAAATGTGTAATGGGAAATTCAAAAGTTATAACTACTTCTGATTCGAATTACCTTTCCCATTACATTTACAAGCAAATGTGCCAAATGTAATGATTATCAAACCAATATTAATAACTAATTACATATATACTTATAGGTAATGAAAAAATTATTTTAAAAAAAAATTTTAAAAAATAAAAAAATATTTAATTTTATTTTGTTTTTATTCAAAATAATGTACAGTGAGTCAAAAAGTGAAAATCTAGTTCTGAAATTTTTTTATTTTATTATAATGACTTATGTTAGTCATTATTAATAAGTCCTTATTTTACATTTCAAAATAATGCTAAAGGTAATTTTCTGTCATTACTAAGTAATTAGAATGGTAATGATGTGTCATTACCAAGTTTTTGCTGGGAAAGCCAAACTAGCAAAAATATCGCCAAAAGCAAAATCAAGTTTCGGCTTAATCTTAATAGAGATTATTGTACACGAATTTGGGGGTCCTATCTATGTATATAATATAACGTTTATATGTATATAGTAAAGTTTGACAATTACAACTTAAGTTTTATTAATTAATAAAACCGAATATCGCTAACAAGGGAAGTCCCCTGGTGTCACCCTCCAATCTTTATGAAATTTGGATATGTTGTTAAGAACGAAAATTAATTCGACACGTATTTTTTTTTAGCGGCCCAAACTCATTGTTAGGGGGGGTCGATTTGTATGGGAGAAAATTGACCTTTTTCAGTTTTTTACGATTTACGCCTATTTAAACAAAATTAATACTTATAGGCATGTGTGGTATCAGATTAAAGGTATTAAAAATACTTATCTCGTGGTGTTAACAACTGGCCAAAGAAGTTAATATTTTTCGACTTATTAACAAAAATGTCCTAAAATTTTGGTATTTTACTAAATATGATGAAAAGTTGTGCATGTTTGGAAATGTTCTTAGCACACGTAAATAGGTTTTCCAAAGACCTTTCATTTGGTATGTAACATGACTAGGTTTCTTTGAATAATATAGGAGATAAACGAAAAAAACTAAAAATGGCCTTGTCTTCCCCCCTCCTTTTTACCCCCTAAATATGAATTTGGGCCGCTATAAAAAAATACGTGTCCCTTTATTTTTTCTGCTCTACAAAATAAAACCAATTCCATAAAGATCCGCGGGTGACACTAGGGAGACTTCCCTTGTAAGTCCAATACACCATTTAATAGGCCTTTAAAAAACCTTTCGATCTGTATGAAATGTTCATATAGCTCCCTTGAAACAGATATAAAAAACGAAATAATACCGGTTTCCCCTCCCATTTCCCCTCTTTAACCGCCGATATGGCACCTTAAAAAAACATTTTAATCTTAGATTTCGACCTTCTATAACATACGTGAATTGCGGAACAATCGGAGTGGAGTGCAAGTGATTTTATCTTCCGTGCTAGTGTAGAAGTGTAATCTGAACGCCATTTTTTAGTTAAAGGACAATATCTCGAAAGTTTATGAATGGTCGCAGACGATCGCAAAATTCTAGTTAGGGGACATATTAAGGAACACATTGGCATTAAAGGTTTTCCAAAATCGTTTGGAGCTTTCTGGAGATCGATGTTGAAAAATGGCGATTTTCAAAAAAATCTTTATTTTTTTGGGGAATCTTAAATTTTATACCTTCTTTAGATAATTATTGAAGTGTTTTAGATTTTGATATGTTAATAAGTACTTCTTTAGTGATTTCTGAATGATTTTCAGTCAAAAATTCTTTAATTTCCAAAGTTTTTTTTAATATATTTAAAAAAATAAAAATGTCACAAAAATTCGAAATTTTGACTTTGACCTCTTGCCAAAGAAAATCAGAAAGCCACAATATTACAATATTTTATTTACATAATACTGAACATTCCAAGATTTTGAATACATCAACAGAATTTGGATGCAGCGAAAGGGACTTTTGGCCAAAAAACGGAGATCCTGGCCCACTGTGCACCCGTGAAAGGTTTTATATTCTGAAACATTTTTTCTATAGAAAAAGTTTCAGATTCTGATAAATTTTTTTGTGGAAAAATCTCTGATTCTGGCACCAAAGTTTTCTTATACTTTTTTTATTTCCAATAAAAAAAATTTTGAGATTCTTAGACATTTTTGAAAAAAAAACTTATTGTCAGACTATTATCTTTTCTTTTTTCTTCTTATTTTCTTTCCTTTTATTTTCTTTTCTTTTCTTCTCGATTTTCCCTTCCATTGTGTTCCAATTTTTTCTTTAAAATTTGGCTTGGGAAATTTTGGATTTGGATTCGCGCCTAACTATTCATTGCAAAAAATAGTTTCTCATTACATACATAATTTTTCATCATTTATTAAAACAAATTTTTGACAGTTTTAAGACTCATTAAAAAATAACTCTCTCGTAACAAAAAAAAATAAAAAATACACAACAACAATTAAAAATCATAACAACAATTTTTTTTTGTTTATAATTACTGTTTTACAACTACTTAAAAATCATTATTTGTTTTCTCCCAAAACTCTTGTTCACACTCTATGACTCATTAGGCTAATGTTAAACTAACATAGAAAAAATGCTGTTAACAACAACACTTACGTACAATAAAAACATAGTAAATATGTGTAGATGTACTTGTATTCTAATTGCAATTGTTTTTGTTGTGCAAATATCTATTTTCATACATTTTTATTTGTATGTGTGCATTTATGTTGTTTTGACTGTTGAATGTTGAATGTGAGTTAGTGTGAGCGTGTGTGTGTGTAGTAGTGGTGTTAGTATATGTGTACATGTGTTTTTAACAATAAACAAACAATTGACAGTTGAAATAATGATTTCACAATTTTTACGGTAATTACACACACAAATGCATGCAATGCTCAACACTTGTACACAAAATATACAATGATGATTCTAAAGTGTGTATGTATATAACACTTTTACCGTTATGAGTGTGCTAATGTTTGATTGTTGAATTTTTATAGTTGCTGTTAAATGGAGGGGGCTGGAAAAATAAAAATTTTATGATTTGTTTTGTGTTTTTGGATAAATTCTAAATTCTAAATTCTATTTTTGTTTTAATACTAATTTTAAAATAATTTTGTATTTTAGTACTTTTTTGTTTTCCCATAATCTATTTTTATTGTACATTAAAAAAAAAACTTTGTAAAATTACAAGAAAAGTTTGTTACTTTTTTTTACTACCTCCTATTTGACGAGAATTCCTAGTAATTTTACAAGCTTTTTACCAAAAATTTTGTAATTTTACAAACTTTTTTCCAATAAAATTAGTAAATTTACAATTTTTTGACAATTCCTAGTAAATATTACGATTTTTTTGTAATTTTACAAACTTTTTACCAATAAAATTAGTAAATTTACAATTTTTTGACAATTCCTAGTAAATATTACGATTTTTTTTTGTAATTTTACAAACTTTTTACCAATAAAATTTGTAAATTTACAATTTTTTGACAATTCCTAGTAAATATTATGATTTTTTTGTAATTTTACAAACTTTTTACCAATAAAATTTGTTAAATTTATAATTTTTTTGGCACAATAAAATTTACAAGGAATTTTTGTGAATTTACTAGATTTTTTTTTGTAAAATTATCTTGGAAATTTGTAAAATTACAAAAAAAAAAAATTGTAAAATTACAAAAAAAAAAATGTAAATTTCGATCAAAAATTTTTTTTTTAAACAAGGAAAACTATCAAATATTGGTAAAATGGGATTACAAGACTTTTTCTAGTAATTTGACAAGGTTTTTATTAAGTGTGTTATTAAAATGACTTTTTAAAATTTTAAAATTTTTTATTTCTATTATGTTTTCCGCCCTCTCTAAAGTCCATGTGATTTCTACTGCTATTATAATTCAACACCATAACCACTGTCTAGTATATAAAATAATAATACACATTTTTCAATTACAAAACAAATATTTAAATGATTTTCAAACAAATGATTTAGTGTCAAATTGTCTTGTGTTTGTATATTGTTAAAAAGAAATTGTGTAGCATATTATGAGTGATGATTTGTAGGACAAGATGAAAGAGTTATTTATTTAAAATTAACAAGAAATTCTTTTGTTTTGAAGGATTTTTATTTATTCGTAAAAGGACCTCGAAGGACATTGTTTTTAAAAATAAGTGTTTGTTAACTTTTCAAATACATATTTTTTTATTTATGTAGGCACTTATTAAAAGAAACATAAGTACAACGTTGCGTATGATTGTTTGCTGAGAATTATTAAAATAATCATACGCCTCATTAATTTCAACATTTTTAATAAGAAATTTTAGAGTTGTTAAGGTCATGCCCAGCAAAAACATGGTAATGAGTTTTGAAAAGTACACTCCAAAAATTATGTCATTAACTGTTTGTAGTTTATTTAAAAAGTATTATGTTTTTATCGTTTTAAAAAGAAATAGCATTTGTTCAATGTTCAGTTTTTTTAAATGACTATTTCTGTTATTTTTTCAACAATAACAGCATTAAAAATAAAGACTTTCATTAGCATTCAATTTTTAAAGTCATTTATTTTTGTTCTGTAAGTAAAAATAAGCGATTCTTCTTTAAGTGTTAATGATTTGTGTACGTTTTTATACCCTCCACTCTAGTGATAGAGGGTATATATAAGTTTGTCATTCCGTTTGTAACACCTCGAAATATTGGTCTAGGACCCCATAAAGTATATATATTCATGATCCTCGATCGATTTTAAGACGATCTAGCGATGTCCGTCCGTCTGTCCGTCCGTCCGTCCGTCCGTCTGTCCGTCTGTCTGTCTGTCTGTCTGTCTGTCTGTCTGTCTGTCTGTCTGTCTGTCTGTCTGTCTGTCTGTCTGTCTGTCTGTCTGTCTGTCTGTCTGTCTGTCTGTCTGTCTGTCTGTCTGTCTGTCTGTCTGTCTGTCTGTCTGTCTGTCTGTCTGTCTGTCTGTCTGTCTGTCTGTCTGTCTGTCTGTCTGTCTGTCTGTCTGTCTGTCTGTCTGTCTGTCTGTCTGTCTGTCTGTCTGTCTGTCTGTCTGTCTGTCTGTCTGTCTGTCTGTCTGTCTGTCTGTCTGTCTGTCTGTCTGTTGAAAACACGCTAACTTTTGAAAGACTTTACGGAGGCTCCTGAAGTTTGGCAAATATGTTGGGCATTTACCTGGTCAGGTTGGTATTGCAATCCAGCGAAATCGGTCCAGTGGTTCAAAAGTTATGAGCAAAAGACTGAATTTCAGCAAGGGTTTTTCGTGAATTTATGAGATAATAAGCACTATAACTTTTGAAAATCAATTCTGAGGATGCTGAAGCTTGGCATATATATTTTTCGTACCTCCAGCCTAGTTCGTATTAAATTTCACCAAAATCGGTCCAGTGGTTCAAAAGTTATTAGCAAAACCGTGAATATCAGATTAGCTTCACCTTAAATTCACGTGGTGAAAACCCGTTAAACCTGTTTTACAACCATTGGTAAGTCACAAAAATATTTTAAAACGTATTTTTGTCACTCAAAAATATTTTTATACCAAAACAAAAAAAAAATACACTCGAAAAAAATGTTACACTCAAAAAAAATTTTACACTCAAAAAAAAAATTAGTAAATTTTTTTTTATTGTAAAATTCAAAAAAAAAAATTACACCCAAAAAAAAAATTTACACTCCAAAAAATTAGTTTTTTTTTCAAAAATTACTAAAAAAAAATTTTACACTCAAAAAAAAATATTTTTTTTTTTTTTAAATTACTAAAAAAAAAAAATTTTACACAAAATAAAATATTTCTAATCATAACTGTTATTTTTCACGTTAGAAAATTTACTATAACTTAAAATGGGCATTGTGGAGGGTATTCATAGATTCGGCCAAGTCGAATTTAACTTTTCTACTTGTTTTTTTTTTTAATTGTTGGCATTTTTTAAAGAAAATTCATTAGTTTTTACCTACTTGTGTTGGTTATTTTTTTGTAGACAAAAAATTCAAAAAATTATTTATAGAAATATAAAAACATGTTTGTATCAAGAAGAGATGGGCGCTGGTCACGTGATCTGCGTGATTCACGTGAATCACGCGTGAGTGATTTTCATTTCAATCACGTGATTGTGAGTGTGAGTGGAAAAAAATCTGTGTGAGTGATTAGTGAGTGAGTCATTTATTTTTTGCGTGAGTTTGCGTGATTAGATTTTTTAATTTGTAAATTTTAAAAAAAAATTTGTAAAAATTTTTTTTTTGGAGTTTTTTTTTTCTTTTTTTGTAAAAAAAATTTATTGCGTGAGTAGATTTTGCGTGACTCACGCGTGATCGTGATTGAATCAGGCGTGAGTCACGCGTGAGCGTGAGTAAGTTTTTTATTACTCACATGAATAGTGAGTGAGCGTGAGTAAAAAAAAACTTGAGTGAGTGATTAGTGCGTGACCGTGAGTGAGTGTAAGTCAAAATCCACTAACGCGCCTCTCTAGTATCAAGTGACTGGAATCGATTCTCCCAAAAATTTAACTAAAATTTAAAAAAAAAAATTAAATAGAAAAATTATAAAAATGACAACCCAAATCATTTATTTTTAATGTTTTCGTAGGATTTTTTTTTTGAATTTGTTGGTAAAAATAACACAACAATCGTTAATTTTTAATGTTTTCGTAGGTTATTTTTTCGAATTTGTTGGCAAAAAAAAATGAAAATGACATTATTTTTTAATGTTCAATGTTATTTATTTTAGAAAATTTTATTAACAGTAAAAAATAAAAAATAAACCCAAAAGTAAGTACTTTTGGGTTTAAAATAAAAACTTAAGTAAAAACTTTTAAGTAATAAAAAAATAAATTGTTTCAGTAATATGTTATTAAAGTACTTCTAACAAGGGAAGTATCTCTTATGAACCGATTTGCCTAAAACTTAAAATATATATAAAAGAGACGATTTTAAGGTTGGGGTGTCTAGGCTTCTCAGCGTTTAAAAGTTTCGTTGTCCCCTTATGAAACATTGTGGACCTTCGGGAAAACTTCGACAACTCCCGAAATAACAGGAACAACGTTTAGAGTAAAACTACGTGTCGACTTAAATTTAATAAAGATTATTTCGTATACATATGGATAACGTAGGTCTACACTCTAATCAATTTTCATGTAAATTTACCCTGTTTATAGTAGGTAACTTGTCTCCTACTATAAACACTGTAAAAATACATGTTGTGCTTTAAGTGATAGACACAAAGTATGTAAACGTACATATTCATGTGTCTACAAAATGTTTCGGAACAAAAATGTTTCAATAAATATTACAGTTTTTGTGTGTAAGCACACATTTTAATTTAGTAAACTTAAAAAAGAAATGCCCGAAAATACATGAAAATTTTGTATTTATACATTGAAAATGTTTTTAATGAAACCACCCAATCTATTCCAATTTCAAAAAATAAAACAAAAAAAAATCAAAGAAAATTATTTAAAATAGAAAATGTTAATAAAGATTTAAAACAAAGCTAAAATCAAATAAAAGCGCTTAAATTAAATAAAAAAAAAATTAAGATAAACAAATAAAAAATTAATAAAAAATATATTTAGAGTTTTGTTCTAGTTCAAGAAGGGTTTGAACTAGAATAAAACTCTAAATATATATGCAATTATATAAAGACCGAATAAACCATTATTTGTATTTTTAATGCAAAAAATAAAAATAAATTTATAAAAAATATAACCTAAAACATTTTATCTATTTTTATAAATTTTTGTTAGATCTAAGAATATTTCTATAAAACAAATTTCTCAGAATCTGGAAATTTTTCTATAGGAAATAATGTTTCATAATTAGAGAACTTTCTACATTAAAAATGTCTCAGACTTTGAGACTTTTTCTATAAACAAAATGTATCAGAATGTGAGAATTTTTCCATGGAAAACAATGTCTCAGAATCTGAGAATTTCTCTATAGAAAAAACTTTTCAGAAGATGAGAAATTTTTTAAGAAAATATTTACAAAACCTTACAATTTTTTTAAAGCAAAAATGTCTCAGAATCTAAAACTTTTTGTATGGGAAATATGTCTCAGAATCTGATACTTTTTCTGTATGAAAAATTTTTTATAAATTATAAATAATTTTCAATAAAAAATGTCTCAGAATCAGAGAATTATCCTGCAGAAAAAGTGTCTTATAATTTAAATTATCTCAGAATCTGATACTTTTCTATAAGAAAAATGTCTCAGAATCTGACACTTTTCTATAAGAAAAATGTCTCAGAATCTGAGACTTTTTCTATAAGAAAAATGTCTCAGAATCTGAGACTTTTTCTATAAGAAAAATGTCTCAGAATCTGAGACTTTTTCTATAAGAAAAATGTCTCAGAATCTGAGACTTTTTCTATAAGAAAAATGTCTCAGAATCTGAGACTTTTTCTATAAGAAAAATGTCTCAGAATCTGAGACTTTTTCTATAAAAAAAATGTCTCAGAATCTGAGACTTTTTCTATAAGAAAAATGTCTCAGAATCTGAGACTTTTTCTATAAGAAAAATGTCTCAGAATCTGAGACTTTTTCTATAAGAAAAATGTCTCAGAATCTGAGACTTTTTCTATAAGAAAAATGTCTCAGAATCTGAGACTTTTTCTATAAGAAAAATGTCTCAGAATCTGAGACTTTTTCTATAAGAAAAATATCTCAGAATCTGTGACTTTTCTATTAGAAAAATGTCTCATAATCTGAAACTTTCTATAATAAAAATGCCTCAAAATCTGATACTTTTCTTTTAGAAAAATGTCTCAGAATCTGATACTTTTTCAATAAGAAAAATGCCTCAGAATCTGATACTTTTTCTATAAGAAAAATGTCTCAGAGTCTGAGACTTTTTCAATAAAAAAATATTTCAGAATCAGAGACTTTTTTTATAAGAAAAATATCTCAGAATCCGAGACTTTTTCTATAAGAAAAATGTCTCAGAATCTGAGATTTTTTCTATAAGAAAAATGTCTTAGAATGTAAAACTTTTTCTATAAGAAAAATTACTTTTTTTTTGTCTCTGAATCTGAGACTTTTCTATATAATAGAAAATTTGTCTCAATTTTTTTTTTTTTTGAAAAAGTGTTTCAAATTCTAGGAATATTTCTAGAGAATAACATTTATTCTATAGAAAAATTCTCAGATTATGTGAGACAATTTTTCTATAGAAAATAATAAGACATTTTTGCAAAAGAAAATTATAAGACATTTTTCTGTATAATAATTCTCATATTCTGAGACATTTTTTCTGTAGAAAATTATTCAGATTCTTGAAATTTTTTCTATAAAAAAAAATCGCATTTATGAAAAATTTATAGAAAACTGTTAGATTCTTAGAATTTTTTTTCTATAGAAAAATTATCGATTCTGAAAGATTTTTTCTATGGACAACTCATTTTAAAATTTTTACAGATAAAACTCTTTGATCTTAGTGTACCGCGGATTTATTTTTTTTTTTTTTTGGCCTACACCTTTTAAACCACCATGTTTATGTTCAAACAAGAAGGGCTGTCACTTCTAAACAATCAAATAAGCGGCTTCTCTTTCGATCTAAAATAGTCTTTCATTGCTTTTATTTCCTTTTATTTTGCATCCTCTATCACTCTATTTCTGATTTCTTTGGAGAAATTGTAAAAATATCTGTAAAAATGTATAATAAATAAAACGATTTTAGAATTTATTTATATATGTATGTATGTTTTTATATTAATGGAAACAATTTACCATCATGGAACATCAAAACATCATCCTTAATATTTCCCTTAAATTGAGTTTAATGCATTGTAATTGGAGAAACCGCTTGAATTTACTTTTTTAAGATTTATCCCGTTTTTACTCGTATTTAAAGTTTTTGTTCAAGTTTCCCAAAATTATTTTTTTTATTTAAATAAAGTTTTGACATTTTCAATATTACTATTAAATCATGTACGATTACATATTATGTGTCTGAAACAAATTTTACATACAAAAAATTTATATTTAAAGTGAAAGTGTTTATAATCTTATAAACATGTTTCAAAACACACAATGTACAACACTTTGTGTTTAATTCTTTACAAATTAATGTGTAACTATTTTGTTAAACACTACGTGCTTAACGGTACGCCTTTTCTGTAAATATACACGAAAATTTACTAACTTAATAATAGTAAAGTTACATGAATTTTTTAGAGTGTATGTCTTCATATAAATACCCCCCAAAATTTACAACGTTTGATATACATTAAAAAAACCTTTCTTCTTATATGAAAACATATACATATAGTATACTATACATATACATATAGTATACTATACGAAAAGTTGTTCAGAAAGAAATGGCTGTAAAGTCCAAAAAACGAGTTTTTTCGCAATTTTTTCGAAAAAATCGGACCAAAAATTTTTTTGGTTTTTGAAAAAAAATGTTTGATGAAAAAAAGTTTTTGATTAAAAAAGGTTTTGGTGAAAAAAGTTTTAAAGGAAAAAACTTTTTACAAGAAAAAAAAAAATCATGAAATTTTAAATTTCATGTTTTTTACCATATTTCAATTTTTTATAAAAAAAATTTTTTAAGATACAATAAAAAATTTTAATGCAAAAAAAAAAATTAATGAAAAAACTAGATTAGAAAAAAATTTTTGATGAAAATAAAATGTGATGAAAAAAATAATGAATAAATTTTTTTTATGAAAAAAAATGTTAAAAAAAAGAAGTGAGAGTGTTAAATTCGGCTGTGCCGAATCTTTTATACCCTCCGAAATATAAAAAAATTAAAAAAAAAATTGTCAGGGGCGTTTGTTTTTTTTTTTTGAGGAAGGGGGGGGGGGGGGTAATGGAAGTCACTGGGGGACGTTGAGAGCACCTTCCCATCCCGATAAATATACTAAATGTTTCATTTATTTAACAAAAATACAAAAAAACATGTAAGAAAAGTGTATTTTTTCGGAGGTTGGTTCAGTTCTTCAAGGGGGAACTTTTATCCCCCTGGGCCGATTGTGCCCATTTACGAACTTAATATTTCTTATGCCTAGGACCATAAGACATATTCGTGCCAAATTGCAGGAGGCTAGCTCTTTTATTTTGGACTCACCGTGCCATCTACAGACAGACGGACGGACGGACATTCACAGAATGTCTTAGAACTTTAAGGGGTCCCTGATCGATATTTCGATGCGTTACAAACGGAATGACAAAGTGAGTATACCCCCATACTGTGGTTAGGTTAGGTTAACCTATACTGTGGTTGGAGGGTATAAAAAAAATTTAAATTTCGTATTATTCACCATGTTTTTGAGCTGAGAAATTTTGTGTATAAAAAATTCTCAGATTCTGAGAAATTTTTCGTATAGAGAAATCTCAACTTCTACAACATTTTTGGTATAGAAAAACTCTCTAAAAAATTTGATACAGTAAAATTCCCAGATTCTTTAAAATTTTTAAATTGAAAAACTCGAAGATTCTGAGACATTTTTCTTTTAAAAAAATTCTCAGATTCTGAAACATTTTCGTATAGAAATATTTAGATTCTGAGACATTTTTCGTATAGAAAAATTTTTAGATCCTAAGACATTTTTCATACAGAAATGTTCTCAGATTCTAAGACATTTTTTGTAAAGAAATTTTCTCAGATTCTAAGACATTTTTTGTATTGAAAAATTCTCAGATTCTGAGACAAATTTCGTGTAGAAAAATTCTCAGATTCGGAATCATTTTTCGTAATGAAAAATTTTCAGATTTTGAGACATTTTTCGTAAAAAAAAAATTCCAGATTCTGAAACATTTTTATTACTCACAAAAATGTTCAGATTCTGAGACACTTTTCGTATAGAAATATTCTCTGTTTCTGAGAAATTTTTTGTATAGAAAAATTCTAAGATTTTTTGACATTTTTTTTTAAATTAAAATTTTCAGATTCTGAGACATTTTTGTTATAGAAATATACTCGGATTCTGAGACATTTTTCGTATAAAAAAATTTCAGACTCTGAGACATTTTTGTTGTAGAAATACTCTCAGATTTTGAGATATTTTTATATAGAAATACTCAGATTCTGAGAATTTTTTATTAGATTTTGAGGCATTTTTCGTAGGGAAAAGTTCTCAGATTCTGAGATTTTTTTGTATAGAAAAATTATTATATTCTAAGACATTTCTATTATATAAAAATTCACAGATTCTGTGACATTTTTCTAAGATTCGAAGACATTTTTCAAATTAAAAAATTTTCAGATCATAAAGCATTTTTCGTGTCGACAAGTTCTTAGATTCTAAGAATTTTTCCGTGTAGAAAAATTCTCAGATTCTGAGACATTTTTTGTTTAAAAAAATTCTTAGATTCCGAGATATTTTTCGTTTAGAAAATTTCTCAGACTCTGAGACATTTTTCGTGTAGAAAAATTTTCAGACTCTGAGGTTTTTTCCGTATCGAAAAATGCTCAGATTCTGAAATATTTTTCGTAAAAAATTCTCAAAAAAATCAATTTTAAAAATTTGTATTAACTATTCCTTTTTTATATTTTTTTTTTCATTTCTAGAAAGCTGCCAAGGACCACACGAAAAACGTTTACTTAACCACCTATTATCCACCTATAATACCTTAGAAAGACCAGTAGCTAATGAATCAGAACCTTTAGAAGTTAAGTTTGGACTGACGTTACAACAAATCATAGATGTGGTAAGTTAAAATAAATTCCAAATTTATAAAATTATCTATTTTTTTCTTAATAATAAGTTTAAGTATATAATTCTATAATTAAAAAAAAAACGCGTTATTTATTACAAAAAAAAATTAAAACCGTTTTTGGAAAAAAAAAATTGTAGATTATAAAAATTTTAATAATAATTAAAAAAAATATTTCATTATAGGATGAAAAGAATCAGATTCTGACCACAAATGCGTGGTTAAATTTGGTAAGTGACATGTACCCGTATTGTTTTTCTTTAAAGAAAAGATTTTTTCTTTGTTTTTGAAAAAAAAAAATAAAAGAAAAAATCTTTATCTATGAAAACAAATACACTTAATTATATTGTTTTTCAAACAAAATATCAAAATGAAAAAGCGACTTAAATGTTTTATTGTTTTTGTTTTATTTTTTAAAAATTTTTTTGTTTTTAATGTATTTATGTTTTAAGTTTTAAATATAAAATAAATGTTTTTTGACAAATTTTATGAAGAAAGAATAGTAATAATAATAATAAATGTTGGTGTGTAAAAGAAATATATATAAAAAATTAATAAAAAAAATAATATAAATAACACTGTGCAACAAGAAAAATGTGCCACGATGATCCAATGCCAAACGGAAGACGATTATTAAATAAACAAAATCACTGAAGGGTTTTGCAAAGTTAGTTCGAATTGTTGTTTTATGGTCTACCAAAGTTTTTAATATTTTATCAAAGTTTTCAAACGGAGAAAAAATATGTTTTTAATATGATTGCAGAACATCAAATCCACCAAACTATGATTGTCCATTTGATCATATATGAGCAAATCCATGGGAAATTTAACAGACGGATCACCGATTTTGTTTATTTTTGGTTATTTGATAACCCTTCGTAAATGATTAAAAACCATATATTTTTTTTTTATCAATACTTTGAAAGATATGGGCGTTTAAAAAAGCGCATTTTTGACATTATTGACTTTTAGACAGTTTTTTAACATTTTTGTACTCGGAAGCCGTAAGTCGTACGAAAAAACTTATAAGAACAATATTGTAGATAAAATTATGAAGATTTAACATTAAAAAAAAATTAAAATATCAACAAAAAATTTTGAAAACATACTTGAATGTCATTTTTCATGGGAAGGAACCATGGATTTTCAAAAGCAAAATTTTTTTTTAAAGCTTTGAAGGCCCTTTTAACGCTGTTATAATTTAAGAAAGGTGTTTTTTCGTATTGTTGAGCAATAAATTTTCAAAGTTTGTTAAAGAACCAAATATTTGATTTTTAAAAAAAATAACAAAAAAAAAATCTTCCAAGATATTACATATCGTCACCTAAAATGCAAAAGGCCATAACTAACATTTTATTAATTTTACAGGAGAAGCAAAAACAGTATTAAATGATATTTTAAATTTGTTAATAACTTTGTTGTTTTTTAATGAATTTGGCTAAAATTCTGTTTATTAAAATAAAGGAAAAATGATTTTTAAGGCCCCGCTCTTTAAGGCCCCGTCGCGTAGGGAAGGCGTGGTCGTAGGGGCGTAAAATTTTTCCTAAGTTATTTTTAAGTTAAATGGAAAAAAATGAGCGGGTACCGTCTCAACATTTCCAACATTTCCAAAATAAGAGACACTCTAAAGTACACCTAAGTGTATAGTAATGAAATATTAAAATAATTTAAATTTTTCTTTGCTTACAAAAAAATGGAGGTCAAAAGAATTGGAGGTCAAAAATTGCGGATTTTGTCCACACAGAATAAAAACTATAAGACCATTTTTTAAATTTTTGATGTTTGAACTTGGAAAATTTCGACTTAGAAATATTTTTTTTAAAAAACTGTTATAAAAAGTCTAGGTTAGGTTAGGTTGTAAGTGGCTGCTGACGTTTTACGTCAACACACGTAGACTCTGAGGTCCATTGTGATACCACGGGACCGTAATAGGTTTCCCTACTAGTCCCTGTCGTTAAACCAGTTTGAGCTACTTATGAAACTACTTAGATGTTGAATTTTGACATCCGACAAATCAGAAAGATCGTACAGCTCCCTAGATCCCAGTGAAGCAAGTCTCTGACCAGAAAGTGCCGGGCAATGGCATATAAAGCGTTCGATAGTTTCCTCTTCATCCATGCAACTTCGGCAAAAGTCATTCGACGGCACGTTTAACCGCTCTGCGTGCTTCCCTATAAGACAGTGTCCGGTAATTATAGAAACCACCGTCGAAATCTCTCCTCTTGGGAGCGATATCAGCTCACTTGTGCGCCCCTGATTAAGAGAAGGCCAAATCAGCGTGTTGTCTCACACGTCCATCCATTTGCCCATCTTTGATTAGTCTCCGTCGCAGAACAAAGCCGTAGGTTTTGCTTCCAAGTTTCTAGAGGCATACCAACACATTCCATTTCTCTTGGAACCTGTAAGGTAGTTCCTAGTCTTGCAAGCTCATCGGCTTTGCAATTCCCTGGAATCTCTCTGTGCCCTGGGACCCATATGAGTCGTATTTTAAAGTGCTTGGCCATCTTGTTTCCAGAAACATTGAATCCAGGGACTTGACCGCGGCTTGACTGTCAGTATAAATGTTGACTGCGGTTGTAGACAAGACATTGCAGCTCAACCAGTCAGCCACTTCCGTTATTGCCAGCATCTCTGCCTGGTAAACACTGCAATGATCTTGCAATCTACGAGCCAGGCTCAACCCAAGCTCTTCCGAATAGACTCCAATGCCCACTTGTTCGTGCAGCCTCGATCCATCTGTGTAAAAATTTATGGTAGCTCCACTACCCGGAGTATCCCCCATCCAAGACTCCCTGGATGGTATCATAGTGGTAAAGTGGCGCTCAAAGAAGCTCAAAGAGGGAGCACAGTCCACATTTTGTGGTATTGTTATCTTCTTCAAGATCGCGCAATGGCCACAATCGCTGCTCCTCCATTGCAGCGTGCAATTAAGTCGAATTGCCGACGCAGCCGCATACTGCCTACCCAATATGTCCAATGGTATCAGGTGAAGGAGGATTTCTAATGCAGCCGTAGGTGTAGTACGAAGAGCACCAGTGATGCACTTCGACGCCATTCTCTGTACCTTCGTGATAAAGACACAGTTCGCTTTTGTTTCTAAAGCAGGCCACCAGACAATGATTCCATACAGCAAAATTTGAAGCACCACTGCTGTATAGATCCAATGAACGAATTGAGGGCTAAAACCCCATCGTTTTCCAATGGCCCTTTTACAGGAATATAAAGCAATCGTTGCTTTTCTCACCCGTTCCTCAATATTACGCCTGAAATTCAACTTTCTATCTAGAAATACTCCAAGATACTTGGCTCCATCTGAGAAGGTGATTTCAGTGCCGTCCAGAGAAATAGGATCAAAAGCAGGAATCTTATTTTTCCTTGTAAACAAAACAAGCTCGGTTTTACTTGGATTAACTTCTAGACCACAGTCTCTTGCCCATTTAGACAGATCTTTCAGAGAACCCTGAAGAATGTCCCTCAATGTTGGCAGATGCATCCCCTTTACCGCTATCGCGACATAGCAAAAGCGACAACATGACAACCACGTGCTTCTAGAGATAGCAGCATTGAATTCAGTGCCAGGTTCCAAAGAAGCGGCGAAAGAACACCTCCTTGTGGTGTGCCCCTATTAACAAATCGAGATATGACGGACGCTCCCAGACGTTATACGTCTATTGGCAAGTAGGTTTTCCACCATTAAAACGATCCCACGCTTTACTCCTAGACCAGACAATGCCAAAATTATTGAGTCTGCGATGACATTATTAAAAGCCCCCTCTATATCAAGAAAGGCCACCATACTCCTTTACCGAAAGCTGTTTCCGTTGATCTACCCTTGCTGTATGCATGTTGCTTTGTCGAAAGCAACCTCGGGTCAATCACTCTACGCAAATATGAGTCTATCATTCGTTCCATTGGCTTTAACAAAAGAGAAGACAGACTAATTGGTCTGAAATCCTTCGGAGCTGTGTGGGAACTTTTCCCAGCCTTCGGGATAAATACGACTCTGGTATCCCTTCATTTTAAAGGAATATACAACCAGATGATGCATGCTGTGTCCGACACTTGCTGCAACTCAGCCGGGATTATACCATCAGGTCCCGGGGATTTATAGGGCCTGAAGCTTTTTATCGCCCAGATTAATGTTGGCGTATTTATTATTTCCGAAGCAATTTCAGATGTCTGGGCGTCAGAACGTTCCAAAGCTTGAAATGGCATCATGGAATTGCCCAGAAAATGCGTGTTTAAAAGGAGATCCAGCGACTCTCCACTGGAGGAAGACCAAACCCCATTAGGATCTTTCAGGTGTCCCAGAGTGCAAGGTGAAGAAACCAGAACCTTGCGCAGCCTGGATGCCTCAGAAACGTCTACTATGTTTCCGCAGAAGTTTTTCCAAGAATCACATTTTGCATTTCTGATCATCTTCTTATAACTCTTAAGTTGCAGCCTGTATGCACCCCAGTCCTCGCCCGCTCTTGAAAATTTAGCCTTATTAAAGAGCTTTCTGCAGGAATCTCTGCTCGTCTGCAACTCATTTGACCACCAAGGTGGCTTTTTTCCCCTCTAGGCTTTGCAGAAGGGCAAGACGCATCCATACACCTATTACAAACATTTGTTATATGGTCAACCAGACAGTCAATTTCCGCCAAACTATGCGGTTCAGATAAGGGTACTTCACCCAAAAGCAAACAAAAAGTTTCCCTTTATTTAACCCAGTTTGTTCTCCTCAGATTTCTAGAGACTGTCTTAACCGGGGCACGCTCCCTGAGTAAAAACTCAATGTAGCGATGATCTGAGAAAGAATGCTCTTCCAAAACTCTCCAGTCATCAATTCTATCAGACAATGTATCTGATACAAGTGTTACATCAAGAACGTCTTGCCGCATACTTGTAACGAAAGTTGGTTCACTACCCTTGTTACAAATATACAGGTTAGTGCTTAACAAAAACTCCAAAAGTGATTCGCCTCTATCATTTGTGTCTGTACTTCCCCATATCGAATGATGTGCATTACCATCACAGCACACTAGTAACTGGTGTTCCCTAGATTCAGACTCCCGAATCAGACCGCCAACCTTCTCCGGGGGTATTGGCTCCGTATTAGGAAAATACGCAGAGGCGAGCCAAATAGACTTCCCATGAAGCTCTAAGCTAGCCGCTGTAACATCCATATCACTTAAAGTTGATAAAAAGAATATATTTAAGCCATTTTTCGCCAAGATGCAGGCTCTTGGTGAGCCCTCACCTTTGGCAACCATCAACTTAAACCCATGGGTCTTCAATCCGCAAACCCTGCCACCCCGCACCCAGCGCTCTTGGATAAAAACCAAGTCAACTGCTCCTGTCGTCAGGCGCAGCAAGAGTGCAACTGAGGCTGCCTTACAGTGATGGAGGTTTAAATAAAATGTCTATAAGTAATTAAATTTTTCAGCGCGACCCTTTTATCTTATTTAATATTTGCTTAATCTGGACGCTATTAAGCTTTAATTGAAGCTTGGAATATTTCCAATATAGCTTTTTCTTAAAAAAAAATAGCCGATTGATAACACCGTCCGACAGCCAATATTTAACACGAACCGGATTAAATACGTCTGAAAGTAGAGATCAAATGGAAGTAGAGATCAAATGAAGCAAAACTGCATTTACAGTTTTTCATTTAGTGATCCTGTTTCCTTTTAAAAGGACTTCAAAGTTTTAAAGGATACATTTTGTAAAATATTTTTGAAATATTTGTAGGATGACACTGGTGAAGGCAAATGAAAGAGGAGGATCTCCCCTAATTTTTCCATTTTTCTTTTTGAAAACTTTATCAAAATATTTTGGTGAGAATTTTGAATAATATTAAGGCATACATTTTTGAAAGGACGTAACTAACCTCCTTTCTCCCGATATGTAAAAATAATAAAATAGGTAAATTGGGGGAGATCCTCCTCTTTCATTTGCTATCAATAGTAACATCGTAGGACAAGTACAAATATTAAAAAAAAATATTTTATATAATTTAATATTCTAAAACTTTGAAGTCCTTTTAAAAGGAAACAGGATCACGAAATGAAAAACTGTAAATGTAGTTTTACTACATTTAGTAACTAGTTTCAAACGTATTTATCCAGTTCGTGTTCAACAACTTTTTTTCATTTTTGTCGGACGTTGTAATAATCAGGTATATTGTTAATATTTTTTGCTTTAATGAACTGCTATCAAATATATACTGTTTCATTATATGTTTGAGTCACTTAAAAAAAAAAGAACACAGACATCCGACCATATTTTTAAACTCAGATGAGCGTTATTTTGTTTTTTACGTTTTCTAAACACCCTTGATAAAAAAAAATTTCAGTGGGCCAGAAAAATTAAAATCGAACTAACTTTGCAAAACCCTTAAGTGATTCTGTTTATCTAATAGTTACCCAAAATTTGTTGCCCAGTGTAATTTGAAAAAAAAAAAAAACTTAAATAAATAAAATTTAAATTTAAAAACAGTTTCTATTTTATTAATTTTCTTTTTTAGTTTATTTTAGTTTAATTTAAAGAAAATATATTTTTAAAACTTCATATCGTGCTTTTTAAATTATCTAAATTGTTTAAGACCTGGTTATTTAAAATTTCTGTTTTTCAAAAAAAACATTGAAACCATTTAAAAAAGTACTTTTCAATATTGTTATTACTCTTAATTCTATTCAATAAAAAAATATTCACCTAAAATTGTTTGTCATTTTATGTATTTTCCTTTAACAATTATTTATATTTATTTTTTTCTTCAATGAAGCACCTGCAACTGGATTTATTATGGTTGTGGGTCTGCTTTGTTATCCTCATAAAAAATTAAACTAAAAAAATAAACCGCTTTTTTAGCAATTTATGTCAGATTTTATTTTTGTGTATAGCTTTTTTTGCACTTGAATAACTAAATATCGTAAATCTTATTTTGGCAAGGCACCTTTTTTTACGGTTATATGCATTTCAATGTTGGCAAAATAAACATGGGTTAAACTAAATAAAAATACTGGGGAAAAAAGTAAATAAGAAAAAAAAAATAAAATAACAACCATTAAAAGTATTATGTTATTACAGATAGATGGTGGTCAATATTTTAATATAAAAAAAAAAACAAGTAAACAAAATTACATTCGACTTGGCCGAATCAATGGATACACTCCACAGTGACCAAAACATATAAAATGAAAATTAATTTAAGCGAAAAACATTTTTATTTGGCTACAAAATTACCAAGGAGAGGACTTTCATGCAAATGCATTGTTTTTTCCTGTTAGTCTTAGAACAGCATTAACCAAATATTTTTGCGAATCAAATAATTTGCTTGAAAATGGCATCAATTCGTTAGTGCATATTTTTGCATATTTTACTGAAAATGCATATTTTTGCATATTACACCTTCGAACAGCCAATACTAAACATGAACCGGATACATACGTCTGAAAGTAGAGAAGAAATGTAGTAAAACTGCATTTACATTTTTTCATTTCGTGATCCTGTGTCCTTTTAGAAGGACTTCAAAGTTTAAAGGATGCATTTTGTAAAATATTTTTGAAATATTTGTACTTGTCCTAGGATGTCACTGGTGACGGAAAATGAAAATCTCCTAATTTATCCATTATTCTATTTTGCCATATCAGGATTAAAGGATGTGAATAAAGTCATTTAAAAACTTTATCAAAATATTTTGTTCAAAAATTTTAATGATATTAAAGGATACATTTTTGAAACCTCCTTTTTCCTGATATGTAAAAATAATAAAATAGGAAACTTAGGGGAGATCCTCCTCTTTAATTTTCTGCCAATAGTAGCATCCTAGGACAAGTACAAATGTTAGAAAAAAATATTCTATAAAATTTATTACTCTAAAAATTTGAAGTGCTTTTAAAAGGAAACAGGATCAGGAAATGAACAACTGTAAATGCTGTTTTACTAAATTTAGTCTCTAGTTTCAAACGTATATTATCCAGTTCGTGTTGAACGACTTTTTTCATTTTTGTCGGACGGTGTGATTGGACAATTAGACTGGCATTTTTTTTTGTCATCTTTCGATTTTCTTAAGTGTCCGCGCAAAATTTTATTGTCCTAGGTCTAAAACTTATGTGGTACAAATTTGAGGTCAATCGGATTAAATTAACCCTTGGCGCCCGTCGGTCAAAGTTTTAGATTTTTAAAAAGTTTTTAAAAATAAAATTAAAAAATTTGTATCTTTCGACACATCATATTTGTTAATTTCGATGAGCTGAGCACGAATTTCAAAAAAAAAAAAAAATTAAAATCGCTCGATCGGTTTTCGAGATATCGCCATTTCAAATTTGTAAAAAATGGCGGTTTTTCCTACGTTCAAGAAATTTTTTAAAAAAAGTCTCAAAATTTCATTCCGCCGACCCTTTTGTAGAGCTTGAGACAATCTTTCATTTAAAACTAATTTGAGCCAAATCCGATCATTTTATGCCGTGGCGCCAATCGATCAAAATTTTGGCTTTTTAGAAACTGTTTACCAAAAACCCTAAACTTTGATCGAAGGGTGCAACGGGTTAAAATTATCGGATTTGGCTCCAATTAAGCTTAAATGAAAGATTGCATAAAGCTCAACAAAAGGGTTAAAATAAAGAAATTTTTAGAGATTTAAAAAAAAAATCTTAAACGTAGGAAAAAACCCTCCATTTTGCAATTTTTTGACAAATTTTAAATGGCGATATATTGAAAACCGTTCGACCGATTTTATAAATTTTTTGATATTCGTATGCAGCATGCTAAAATTAATAAAAATAATGTATCGCAAGATATTTTATTTTTTATTTTTTCATTTTCAAAAATCCAAAATTTTGGTGGAAATTTTCCAAAAGTCCAAAATTTTGATCTATGGGGGCCACCTGTTAAAATGATCGAATTTGGCTCAAATTAGTTTTAAATGAAAGATTGTCTCAAGCTATACAAAAAAGTCGGCGAAATGAAATTTTGAGACTTTTTTGAAAAAATTTCTTGAACATAGGAAAAAACCGCCATTTTTTGCAAATTCCAAATAGCGATATCTCGAAAACTGTTCGACAGATTTTATTATACCCTACACCACACTGTGGTACAGGGTATAATGAGTTTGTGCTGATGTTTGTAACTACCCGAAATATTGGTCCTAGACCCACCTTTAAGTATACCGATCGACTCAGAATCACTTTTTGAGACGATTTAGCGATGTCCGTCTGTCTGTCTGTCCATGTAAATGGTGTAAACACGATACAGGTCGTAATTTTTAACTAATTGACTTGAAATTTGAAACTTAAGCCTCTTTTGCGCCAAGGACGAAGCCTCTTGAAATTGGAAAAATCGGTCCATATTTAGACCTAGCCCCCATACAAACGTCTTCTATACTTTTGGATCAAATGACTCTAATAACCGTACTTTAATAGGGTTCATTTCGAAATTTGGCACGTAAACGTGTTTTGTCCTCACAAATCACCATTTCGAATTTTGAAGGAATCGGATCAGTTCTTCTTGTAGCCCCCATACAAACCACCTTCCCGATTTTCACATAAATCTCTCAAAATACATGAAAATAGAAAATATATTATTAAAATATTGTTTGTGTATGTTAAACGGGTACTTTAATAACCATATCAAATCTGATTATCATCGGTCCATTTTTGGACTTAGGCCCCCCCTTGTGAAAATTTCACCCGATATTCAGTTAAAGCGGTTTATTCTCAACAAAAAGAATCATATTTCACTCAAATTTGATTTGTGAGTGTTTTTACACCTATTAAAGATTTGACAAAATATATATCTAATCAGTCCATGTTTGAACTTGGGACCCATTTTTCGGTGTAGGGTACTATATGGTCGGTCTTGACCGAGGATAATTTTCTTTCTTGTTTTACTTGTTCAAATGTTGAAGCTGCAACATTTCTTAGAAAATGACTCATGTTCTAAACATTTTTCGTATTTAAAAAGATTTAGATTCTAAGAAACTTTTCTTGTAGGAAAATTCCTTCGTAAACAAAAAAAAATTATTTTTTATTTTATTAAGAATTACCATATAATTACAAATCATATACTAATTTTACCTAACCGAGAACTGGTAGCAATGACCTTCGTCTCGTTGTAGCGAAACAGACAAAGGCCTCTGGTGGGAATGGAACCCACGACCCCCAGATTCATAGGCTAGCACGCTACCAACAACAAAAAAAATCTTAGGCCCTTAGACATTCATTTTTCGCATAGAAAAATTCTCATATTCTTAGACATTTTTCGTATAGAAAAAGTCTCTGATTCTGAGACATTTTTCGTATAGAAAAAGTATTCGATTCTCTAGACATTTTTCATATAGAAAAAGTATCAGATTCTGAGGCAGGCTAGCACGCTACCAACAACAAAAAAAATCTTAGGTCCTTAGACATTCATTTTTCGCATAGAAAAATTCTCAGATTCTTAGACATTTTTCGTATAAAAAAGGTCTCAGATTCTGAGATTTTTCTCTTATAGAAAAAGTTTCAGATTCTGAGACATTTTTCGTATAGAAAAAGTCTCTGATTCTGAGCCATTTTCCGTATAGAAAAAGTCTCAGATTCTGAAACATTTTTTGTATAAAAAAAGTCTCTGATTCTGAGACAGTTTAGAAAAAGTCTCAGATTTTGGGATATTTTTCAAAAAGGAAAAGTCTCACGTTCTGAGAAACTTTTCGTGTAGAAAAAGTCTTAGGTTCTGAGACACTTTTCGTTTAGAAAAAGTCTCACATTTTTGTTAGAAAAATTCTCAGATTCTGAGACGTTTTTCTTCAAAAAAAACTCTTAGATTATGACACATTTTTCGTATACAAAAATTTTTTAGATTCAGAGAAATATGTCATATGGAAAAAGTCCCAAATTCTAACACATTTTTCGTATAGAAAATGTCTCAGCCTCTAAAACATTTTCCTTATACTAAAAGTCTCAGATTCTGAGACATTTTTAGTATGGAAAAAGTTTAAGATTCTGAAGCAGTTTTCGTATAGAAAAAGTCTAAGGCTCTGAGACACTTTTCATATAGAAAAAGTCTAAAATTTTTTGTATAGAAAAAGTCTCAGACACATTTATCGTATACAAAAACTCTCAGCTTCTGAGACAATTTTCGTATTGAAAATGTGTCAGATTCTGAGAATTTTTTATTTTATAAAAAGTCTCAGATTCTGAGATTTTTTTTTTTTGTAAAAAGTCTCAGATTCTGAGACATTTTTCGTATAGAAAAAGTGTTAGATTCTAAGAAGTTTTTCGTATAGAAAAAGTCTCAGTTTCTAAAACATTTTTTGTTTAGAAAAAGTCTAAGATTCTGAGACATGTTACATATAGGAAAGTCTCAGATTCTGATTAATTTTTTTGTGTATAGAAATAGTTTTAGATTCCGAGCCATTTTTGGTATAGAAATAGTCTCAGATTCTGCAAAATTTTCCTTATAGAAATAGTCTGAAATTCTGAGGAATTGGTGGTATAGAAATAGTCTCAGATTCTGCAAAATTTTTCATATAGAAATAGTATGAAATTCTGAGACATTTTTCGTATAGTATAGCCTTTGCTATAGTTTTCAATAAGACGTATGAGTAATATTTATAGTTTTTCAAAACAAATTTATATCAATCATACGCCTACTGTAATAATATGTAAATTAAACAATCTAAATATTTCACAGTAATATAGAAATTTAAAAAGTTAATTAAATATTCTATTAGTTAATCAGATTCTTTAAAAATAATAAATTTAATTAACCATGTTCGATAACATAAAAAAGCACAATATGTTGTACGTTTTTATGGTATAATTTTATAAATTACACAGCTCAACATGAAAATGCGTATTGGATTCTGGTAAGGTATTTAGGTAGTGTTTGTTGCGCTGATTCCAAATCTGCAACCCAAATATGTCTATCACGTCAGGATTTTGAGTTATTCGCGGTTAAAGTGCCGAAAAAGGCCATTTTGGACCCTTTTTGAAGGCTTATAATATAAGATCCTGACATGCGATTGACTTGGTATCAAGCTCATTCAAAAGTATGTGATTTTCTCTATAAGACAAGATAAAATGTTCTTCAAATTTAATTTTCTAAAATGGTAAAAAAATCATTAACAAAAAACCTTCCATTTTTTAAATATTTAGTTTATTTACACAGTGTTTTTTAACAAATTTCCATACAAATACACACGTAAATATTAGATTTAAAGCACTTGTAGCTAATGATTTTTTCACCATTAAAAAAAATTAAATTCCAAGAAAATTTTATTTGGTCTTAAAGAGAAAATTACGCACTTTCGAATGAGCTTAATATCAAGTCAATCGCATGTCAGGATCTTATTTTATAGGCGCCCAAAAATGACCAAAATAGGCCTTTTTTGACACTTTAACCGCGATTTTCTCAAAATTGTGACGTGATAAAAAAATTTGAGTGACCGTTTTGGAATCGGGGCACCAACCCCTATCAACTATTTTTGGTTTCATTCAAAACGCAGCGACAAACCTCAGATTTGTAGAGCGGTGTTATTTATAACATTTTACATTACATTCAAGTTTTTGTTTTTATTTTTGTGTTTTTTATATTTATAAATTTTTTTTTATACAAAACTTTAAATAAATAAATATTAAATAACTACAAAAAAACGTGTTAAAAAATAATAAAAAAAAAATAATAAAAAAATATCATTAAAAAAAATTTAATTTAAAACCGGATAGTAAACAATTTAAAAACTGTATATTTTTTCACTAGCTAAATGTAAATTGTAAATTTATACACATTTTAAAGTGTATTTTAAATGTTTTTTCATATAATATAATAAAAAAAAAATATAACACTTCTACTCCAATTTTGCCTTGCTTTAAATATAATTTAATAAAAAACTAACTATTGTTGGTTAAAAAAATTAATTAACCATTGTTGCTGTTTACTTATATACTTTTTAAAAATAAAATAATTTATTTAATAAAAAAATAATGATTTTACATTTACAAAATAAAATAAAAGAAGGTGTCAAATTGCATATTTATCAATGTTTTAACAATAACAAAACAAAATATTGTGTGTATAGAATTCTGAATGGATAAATGTTGTAAAAATGAAAATAATTTAAATATTTATATAATTTGTTTTTTGTTTGTTAATTTAAAGAATTGTGTTAAAAATAAAAAGTTACAATTAAATTAGATTGATTAAACAATACGAAATTTATTTTTAAATTAATTTAATATATTATTTTTTTAATTAATGACTAACTCCTCAAAAGACCAGGTGTAAAATTTTTTGAAGTACCAATTGATCTCAAATTTTGTGAAGTGGGGCCTCAATATTCACAATTTTTAAACAGCTTTAGAAAAATAAATGGGAATTGGTCATCTAGAATTGCCAGTGGCATCCCAGTTTTGGGATGTTTTTTTAAACAAAATCAACTGCAGTTGTACAGCAAAAACTACTGAACCGATTTTGATGATATTATCGTGGTCTTTTTTAGGCATTTTGTCTTTTTTACGTGAGAAGAAACGTGAATTTATTTATTTTTTAGTTTACATTACCGATCGATTTAAGAATTTTTTTTTAAGAAAAAAATAGCAAAAAAATAGTATAAAAATAATCAATGTATTTAAAAAAAAAATAGTATTTTTTAGAAAAAAATATTATTTTTTAGAAAAAAAATAGTAGGGTAATTCCAAAAATTTTCGCCCCACTGTTCGGAAACATGCCTTTGGACGCCACTGAGAATTTGGCTCATAGATATCCACGTTTATATGAGATATGTTGCATTTTTGGATTTTGAAAATTTGCTGTAGTTTTCAAATTATCGCGGGTCAAAGTTCGACTTTTTTAGCAAAAGTCAGAAAAATACATGACGTTTAACGTGCTCTAACTTTTTAACTAGTAATCCGATTATCACAAGTAATGGCTTATATGAAAGCTTAATTCTTCTTCTTTTAGGAAATATTTTCAAATGCAGACGGTTTTTTTCAGAAGTGTTGCAAAAATTCAAAAACATTTTTTTTTGCGAATATTTAAAAAAACACATCTTCGATTTTTTTAAAAAAAAGTTTGGTGATAAACAATACTGTTTTGTACAACATATCCAAAATTCAGAGTGGGATCCCAATGGGATCAAAAAATATTCTGGTTTTAGTACGAAGTTCTTAAATTTTACCTTAGAAAATTCAAATTTTATGTTTCTTCAATATAAAAATTTAAATTTTCAAAGAAAATTATACTATTAAAATTTTGAAAAACATTCAAAACATTAGAAATTTAAATTTTCTAAGGGAAAAATATGAGAACCTCGTACTTAAAACAGAATAGTTTTTGATCCCATGGAGATCCCACTCTGAATTTTGAATATGTTATACAAAACATTGTTATTTTTCACCAGAATTTTTTTAAAAAAAATCGAAGATGTGTTTTTTTAAATATTCGAAAAGAAAAAATGTTTTTGCATTTTTGCATCATTTCTGTAAAAAAAAACTGTGTTATTTTAAAAATATTTTCTAAGAGAAGAACCCCATCTTTCACATGAGCCTAAATTTGTGAAAATCGAGTCATTGGTTAAGAAGTTACAGCTCTTTAAACGTGATGTATTTTTCTTACTTTTTCTTAAAAAGTCAATCTTTGACCCGCCATAATTCGTTAAATACACCAAATGTAAAAAAACGATATATGGTACATATATCATATTTATGAGGGCTATCTATGTGTCAAGGTTCAAGTTAATCTGAGACACCATTTCCAAAAATGACTAAAATTTGAGCTAAATTTTCTGGAATGGTCGAGTACATTCTTAGAAAAAATAGAACTTTTTTGAGAAAAATAGAAAAAAGTACTTTTAAAAAAAAAAAAAAAGTGATTTTTTAAAAAAAGAATCGCTTCTTTGGTAAAATTGTACTTTTTTAGAAAAGTACTACATTACCTTTAACACAAAAACGTACTTTTTCAGAAAAAAGTACTTATTTAGAAAAAAATTTACTTTTTTCCTTAAAAGTATTATCCAAGAAAATATAGTACTTTTAAGAAAAAAGGAATTTTTTTAAAAAATTTTACTTTTTAAGAAATTAAATTTTTACTACTTTTTTAGAAAAAATAGTATTTTGTTCTATAAAACGTACTCTTTCCTAAATAAAGTGCATTTTTCTGAAAAAAGTAATTTTTTCCTACAAAAAGACTTTTTTTTTCTAAAAAAAAGTACTTTTTCTGCAAAATAGTTATTTTTTTAGAAAAAGTACTTTTTTTTGAAAAAATACTTTTTTCTAAAAGAGTTGGACAAAAGTTTTTTTTTAGCAAAGGTGGTTTTTTTTAAACAAAGTTGTTTTTTTTTTGAAAAAGTGCTTTTTTAAAACAAAGTATTTTTTTTAGAAAAAAGTACTTTCTTCTTAAAAAATTTATTTAAGAAATTTTTTTACAAGAAAAAAAAAATAGTACTTTTTTAGAAAAATTGTACTTTTTTTAAAAAAAAAATAGTACTTTTTAGAAAAAAAAGTACTTTCTTAGAAAAAATAGTACTTTTTTGAGAAAAATAGAAAGAAGAGCTTTTTTAGAAAAAGTATCACTTTTTTGGTAAAATTGTACTTTTTTCGAAAAGTTCTTTAACACAAAAACGGGTTTTTCAAGAAAAAAGTACTTATTTGGAAAAAAAAAATATTTTTTTTTCCTATAAAGTATTATTCAAGAAGATATAGTACTACTTTTTAGAAAAAAAGTAATTTTTAATAAACGTTTTACTTTTTAAACAAATAAGTACTTCTTTAGAAAATTAAATTTTTTACTACTTTTTTTAGAAAAAAAAGTATTTTGTTCTATAAAATGTACTTTTTCCTAAAAAGAGTGCATTTTTCTGAAAAAAAGTACTATTTTCCAAAAAAAAACCCTTTTTTTAAAAAAGTACTTTTTCTGAAAAAAAGTAATTTTCTTTTGAAAAAAGTACTTTTTTGTCTAAAAGAGTTGTACAAGTTATTTTTTTTTAAAAAAGTGTTTTTTTAAAACAAAGTTATTTTTTTAGAAAAAGCTGTTTTTTAAAACAAAGTTATTTTTAGAAAAAAGTACTTTCTTCATAAAAAATTTATTTAAGAAATTTTTTTATAAAAAAAAAATAGTACTTTTTTAAAAAACATTGTCCTTTTTTAGAAAAAAATAGTACTTTCTTAGAAAAAATAGAAAAAAATGCTTTTTTAGAAAAAGTATCACTTTTTTGGTACAATTGTACTTTTTTTTGGTAAAATTGTACTTTTTTAGAAAAAGTACTACATCACCTTTAACACAAAAACATACTCTTTCAGGAATAAAGTACTTATTTAAAAAAAAACTTACTTTTTTCCTATAAAGTATTATTCAAAAAATAATTTTAGAAAAAAGTACTTTTTTCTAAAAGAGTAGTATAAAAGTTATTTTTTTTAGCAGAAGTGCTTTTTTGAAAAAGTACTTTCTTCTGAAAAAATTTACTTTTTTCAAAAAAAAAGTAGTTTTTTGTCTAAAAAGTAATTTTTTTTCTAAAAAAGTACTTTGTGAAATCATGTAAGAGACAAACAAGTTGAAATAAAGTATGAAGTGAGGTTGAGATTGCTAGAAATATAATTGTAGTGTTGAAAACTGTTAAAATTTATTCTGTAAATTCTATAAATATTCACATTTTAAGTACTACGTCACATTTCACATTTTATGTACTACATCACCTTTAACACTAAAACGTAATTTTTCAGGAAAAAAGTACTTATTTAGAAAAAATTTTACTTTTTTCCTAAAAAGTATTATTCCAGAAAATGTAGTACTTTTAAGAAAAAGAGTAATTTTTAGAAAAAAATTTAACTTTTTAAAAAATTATAGTTTTTACTACTTTTTAAGAAAAAAAAGTATTTTGTTCTATAAAATGTACTCTTTCCTAAAAAGAGTGAATTTTTCTGAAAAAAGTATTTTTTTTCCTACAAAAATACTTTTTTCTAAAAAAAGTACTTTTTCTGAAAAAAAAAATTATTTTCTTTTGAAAAAAGTACTTTTTTTCTAAAAGAGTTGTACAAAAGTTATTTTTTTTTAGAAAAAGTGTTTTTTTAAAACAAAGTTATTTTTTTAGAAAAAGTGCTTTTTTAAAACAAAGTATTTTTTAGAAAAAAGTACTTTATTCTTAAAAAATTTATTTAATTTTTATAAAAAAAAACAGTACTTTTTTAGAAAACATTTTACGTTTTTAGAAAAAATATTACAAAAAAAAAGTACTTTCTTAGAAAAAATAGAAAAAAGTACTTTTTTAGAAAAAGTATCACTTTTTTGGTAAAATTGTACTTTTTAGAAAAGTTCTACATCACCTTTAACACAAAAACGTACCTTTTCAGGAAAAAAGTACTTATTTAGAAAAATTTCTACTTTTTTCCAAAAAAGTATTATTCAAGAAAATATAGTACTTTTAAGATAAAAAGTATTCTTTAGAAAAGATTTACTTTTTAAACAAAAAAGTACTTTTTTAAAAAATTTAATTTTTTACTACTTTTTTTAGAAAAAAAAGTATTATATTCTATAAAATGTACTTTTTCCTAAAAAGAGTGTACTCTTTCCTAAAAAGAGTGCATTTTTCTGAAAAAAGTACTTTTTTCCTAAAAAAAAAAAACACTTTTTTCTAAAAAAGTACTTTTTCTGAAAAAAGTACTTTTCCGCTACTTTTTTGTTGAAAAAGTAAATTTTTGTAGGAAAAAATACTTATTTTAGAAAAAAAGTACTTGTTTTTAGAAAAAAGTACTTGTTTTTAGAAAAAAGTACTTGTTTTTAGAAAAAAGTACTTGTTTTTAGAAAAAAGTACTTCTTTTTAGAAAAAAGTACTTCTTTTTAGAAAAAAGTACTTGTTTTTAGAAAAAAGTAATTTTTTTAGAAAAAGTTTATTTTTTTTAGAAAAAGTACCTTTTTTTTGAAAAAGTACTTTTTTTTCTTAAACAGTACTTTTTTAGAAAACATTGTATTTTTTTAGAAAAAAATAGTACTTTTTTTAGAAAAAAATTGTACTTTCATAGAAAAAATAGTACTTTTTTGAGAAAAATAGAAAGAAGTATTTTTTTTTGTGTAAAAGTGTTTTTTTTAGAAAAAGTATAACATTTTGGTAAAATTGTACTTTTTTAGAAAAGTACTAACTACATCACCTTTAACACAAAAACGTACTTTTTTAGGAAAGAAGTACTTATTTAGAAAAAATTTTACTTTTTTCCTTAAAAGTATTATTCAAAAAAATACACATAGTACTTTTTAGAAAAAAGGTAATTTTCAGAAAAAATTTTACTTAATAAACAAAAAAGATATTTTTAAAAAAACTACATTTTTTAATAGTTTTTTAGAAAAAAAAGTATTTCAAAATGTACTTTTTCTTAAAAAGAGTGAACTTTTCTTAAAAAAGTACTATTTTCCTAAAAAAGGACTTTTGTGCTACTTTTTTGTGAAAAAAAGTAATTTTTTTTAGAAAAAGCTAATTTTTTGGAAAAAGTCCTTTTGCTAAAAAAGTACTTTTTTAGAAAACATTTTACTTTTTTAGAAAAAATAGTACTTTTTTTAGAAAAAATAGTACTTTCTTAGAAAAAATAGTACTTTTTTTGAGAAAAATAGAAAAAAGTATTTTTTGGAAAAAAAGTCCTTTTTTAGAAAAAGTATAACTTTTTGCTAAAATTGTACTTTTTTTTAGAAAAGTACTAGCAATATCACCTTTAACACTAAAACGTACTTTTTAAGGAAACAAGTACTTATTTAGAAAAAAATTTACTTTTTTAGAAAACATTGCACTTTTGTAGAAAAAATATAACTTTTTTAGAAAAAAATAGTACTTTCTTAGAAAAAATAGTACTATTTTGAGAAAAATAGAAAAAAAAGCTTTTTTAGAAAAAAGTGTTTTTTTAGAAAAAGTTTCACTTTTTTGGTAAAATTGTACTTTTTCAGAAAAGTACTACATCACCTTTAACACAAAAACATAATTTTTCAGGAAAAAGTACTTATATAGGAAAAAAATTATTTTTTATGTAAAAAATAAAGTTGTTCAGGCTCGAGGTCAACTTTTTGCTTTTTTCCTAAATAGTATTATTCAAGAAAATATAGTACTTTTTAGAAAAAATTTTACTTTTTAAACATAAAAAGTACTTCTGAAAAAAGTATTTCTGAAAAAAATACTTTTTTCCTAAAAAAACTTTTTTTCTAAAAAAGTACTTTTTCTGAAAAAAGTACTTTTGTACTACTTTTTTAGAAAAAATGTATACTTTTTTAGGAAAAAGTACTTATTTTAGAAAAAAGTACTTATTTTAGAAAAATGTACTTTGTTTTTAGAAAAAAATATTTTTTTTCTAAAAGAGTAGTACAAAAGTTATTTTTTTAATGCTTTTTTAGTACAAAGTACTTTTTTTAGAAAAAAGTACTTTCTTCTTAAAAAATTTAGTTTTTCCTAAAAAAGTAGATAATACTAACTGGAGTGTTTGAAACCGGTATGGGAATCCCAGAAATGTCTATAATGTTTTTTCTTCTGTATTTTTTCAACTTGAACCCTTAAAATTTTTTTATTCGATCTTTAAAACATCATATTTTAAGTAGGTTTGTTCTAGCTCGAGGTCATTATTTCCTTAACTAATTAAAACTATGATATTCTCGTGGAATAATTTTCAGGAAAATTATTTTTTTGTTTTAAATTTATTTATGTTAGTAATTTTTGCAAGACTTAATTGGCACGTGTTTCGGAATTTGTCAGATTCCATTGTCAAGGTTATTTAGCAAATATAAAAACCCTATACTACATGTAGCAAAGGGTGATAAATCTTTAATGATCTTACTACGATGGTACAATTTTCGTCTTTTTAATTTACAATGGGAGTACTTAGAGTCGAATATGTATTAATATTTTAGTTTGATTATTAACGCTCTGTCATTAAAAACTCTTTGCTTCTTGTAGTATTGGGTTTTTATATTTGCAAAATAATCTTGACAATGGAATCTGACAAATTCCGAAACACGTGTCGATTAAGTCTTGCAAATATGACCAACATAAATAAATTTAAAACAGAAAAATAATTTTCTTGAAAATTATTCCATGAGAATATCATAGTTTTAATTAGTAAAGGAAATAATGACCTCGAGCTAGAAAAAACCTCCTTAAAATATAATATTTTAAAGGTCAAATAAAACAATTTTTATTTTTTTAATAAAAATTAATCAGAATTATATCCAATAACAATATCTGAGATCAATTTGTGGTTCGGCAAGTAAAAGCACCTGGATGGAAAAAGTTTAAAAATTTAGTTTATTTAAAAAATTTTATTAAAAATTATTTTTTATAATTTTTATATGGATTGAGGTTTGGTTTTTTTAATATTATTATATTTTTATTTTTTAATTTTGTTTTTAAAAACTTTTTTATTTTTTTGTTTGTTTTTTTTTTACAAAAAAAATATAAAAATTAATTAAAAAAAACTAAAGAAAATTTATAAATAAGTGTCGCAAAAAAATGTTTTTTTTATATAAATAAATGTCTTTATATATTTTTTATGATTTTCTATTAATTGCTGGGTACATGTCATATTGTGAATTAAAAAAAAAAACTCATTAAAAAGAATATTAATAAAAAAAGTTAAAAAAAGAAATGCATGTTAAGTTTAAATAATATTAAATTAAGTATTTATTTTAACAACAAACCAAAAAAAAAAGATTACAAAATAACAACAAATATTTAAGTGTTCGTAGGGCGAAAATAAAAAATTGATGTATAAAAACGGAATTCACCAATTTAGTTACCTAAATAATTAAACCATTTAAAAATATTAATAAATTTTTTCCCAGCCAATTGTGGATTTATCGTCGTATGAGAGACTGGGTGTATATCATTAATCCTAAAGCAGCAACCACATTAAAGCAGTATTACACTGTCTGTTTAACATGGTTTTTAAATGAAATACTCTAAAAAAAATTTCAATGACCGATTCGGAATCAGGAGGCTCATTTTATCAAAAATAGGTCTTGCGTAAGACAACATAACTGTGAAGCTCTGAATAAGATAATTTGCTAATTAGCCGTTTGAATTTTCTTACGCGAATATCTGAGAAATAATGTACACTTTAAAAATTTGGTAAGATGAATTAGAATCATAAGGTCGAAATCTATCAAGTTCAAAATTTTGATATCGGAGATTGAATTTTTTCTAATTCAAATATTTTTGCAAAAATTCTCGCTCGAAGTTTTTGATATTTCCAAGCAAATTTATTTTTGCTTGGAAATATCGAGATTTTGGCGACACAGCATCTTTTTATAGCATACCGAAGCGCATTCAAAGAGCGCTCTTGAGGATGCAGTACTAGTAAGCGGAAAAAATTAAAATTTGTTGTTAAGATTTTTTATATAAAACTCAAAATATAAAATTATATTTTGATAAAATTTCATACGTGCTTTCCTTTTGAATATATTTAACACTTTTTGAATTGAAAACCATGAGTTTTAGGCAGACACATGATTTCACTGCATCATTATTGCGCATTAATCAGCACTGCAAAGAGTTCTTCAATCATAACACCTCACATTTTAAATGAAAAAAAAAAAATTGAGTACTCCATTTCCACTTTAGTTTCAGAAAATACAAATTATATTACAAAAAATGTCGAATCATATTTTAGAATCTCCAATTATATTTAAAAATGTCCAATTATATTTCAAAAATTTCCAATATAAATGAAAATTTTTTAAATATAATTAAAATTTTTTTGGTTATAAATGGTAATATCTGAAATATAAATGGAAGTTTCTGAAATATATTTGGAAATTTTTTAAATGTAATTGGATCTCTTAGGCGATATTTCTTCCAAATGCTTCCAGGGAGTCAACTGATTTTCAGAATTAGTCAATTGTATTTAAGATTTTCCAATTGCATTCAGAAAAAGTCAATTCTATTTCAGATTTTGTAATTTGTATTTCAGAAATAGTCAAATGTGCTTCATCTTTATTCTGCTTAAATCAGCTCTAAAAATATACATGAATTCACTTCACATTTTTCACTAATACATTTTTCCTGTAGAAAAATTCTCAGATTCTGAGAAACTTTTTCTATAGCAAAATTCTAAGTTTCCGAGACATTTTTTATATAGAAAAATCTCAGATTCTAAGATTTTGAGATTTTCAGAAATTTTATCTAATGAAAAATTCTCAGATACTGATTAATTTTTTCTATAGAAAATCTCTCAGATTCTAAGACATTTTTTCTACAGACAAATTTTGAGGTCCTAAAGAAAAATTCTTAGATTCTGAGATATTTTTCTATACAAAAATTCTTAAATTCTGATACACTTTATCTATACAAAAATTTTGACATAACTTAGCGGTACTGCCATAATCAGTTTGTGGATATCTTGGTATGCCAATATCAATATATCAACAAGTTCCGGATGTCCGTCTCTTCCTTTAACATTGAAATCAATATATATATTTTTTTTTTAATTTGACACCTTGGAGTTCTATGGCAAACCATTTTTTTTTAAATTATCCTTTTGAAATTGTTGAAATCGGAATTGACTAAATCAGCCCAAATGAGTATGTTAGGATAGATGTCTGAATTTATTATTAATTGTGCTCTTTAAACAATTCAATAAAAACAAATCTATATATATAATTTCCCTATTTGTGTGTTCCTCTTTTTTTGTCTATCCAGAGCTTTTTGAAGCCCAATGATGAGCTACATAGCTGAAAATTGGCATGCATATAGTAAAACACCTGGGGCAGATCCTAACGTAGCCGGATTTTCGATGTTTGGCCTGTGGGCGGAGAAATAAGCGGACAAATGGGCGTGGCAAAACTCAACGTTTTGACATTTTTGCGTAATTTAAAGCCCCCTAATGACTTAGGAAGCTGAAAACTTCCTAGAATATAGTCCTAACGTTGGCGCATATCACCAAGTAGTCGGATTTAAAATTTTCGCAAAGTGGGCGTAGAATTGAGGGGAAAAGTGGCGTATCAAAATTGAGAATTTTTAACATTTTTACTTCTTTTAAAGCCCCCAAATGAATTAGGAAGCGTAAAATTGCATAGCATTTAGTTCTAACAATGAAGCATATCCTGAAGTTATCGGATTTCAATTTTTTAGACTGTGGAAGGAGAATTAAGAGAAAAATGAGGCGTGGCAAAATCGTGTTTTTTAATATTTTAACTAATTTGAAGACCCCCAATGACTTATGAAGATTAAAATTTACATTTTTGCATATTTTAAACTCCCCTAATGACTTAGTATATTGTCCTTTCGATGAAGCATATCCTGAAGTAGTCAAATTTTAAATTTTTTGACTGTCGGCGGAGAATTGAAAGGAAATGGGGAGTGACAAAATTGGGATTTTTAACATTGTAACTTCTTTTGAATCCCCCAAAAGAAGCGGAAAATGCATATCGTATAGTCCTAACGATGTAGTATATCCTGAAGTAATCGGATTTAAAATTTCTCGACTGTGGACGGAGAATTAAAAGATAAAAGAGCGTGGAAAAATTGGGATTTTTAATATTTTAACTAATTTGAAGACCCCCCAATAACTAAGGAAGATGAAAATTGGCATGTATATAGTAGGTTTCATAGGGAAGATCAACACGAACCTGGATTTTTGATATCCAGTGTGTGGGCGGAGAACAAAAAAGGCAAAGGGGCGTGGTAAATTTATTTCCATCTATTCTATGTATATATATTTTTTTTTTGTGTTTCTCTTATTTTTTGTGTATCCAGCGCCTTTTGAATCTCATTGATAGACTTAAATGCTTAAAATTGGCATGCATATAGTAAAACACCAGGGAGAGACGCTTACGAAGCCGGATTTTTTGCCTGTGGGCGGCAAATTACGAGAAAAAGGGGACTTGGCAAAATTATTTTTTTTTTTAACAATGAATTAGGAAGCTGAAAATCCCTAACATGTTGTCCTAACTATGAAGCATATTCTAAAGTAGTCTAATTAAACATTTTTGGAATGTAGACGGAGAGTTGAGAGGAAAAAGGTTGCAAGGCAATATTGTGTTTTATTTTTTTTAATTTAAATAAATTTAAGACCCTAATGACCTACGCAGCCGAAAATTGGCAAGCATATTGTCCTGCTGCTGGAGCATATTCTAAAGTAGTCAGACTTAAAATTTTTGGACTGTGAATGGAGAATTAAGAGGGAAAAGGGGCGTGGATACGAGTATAGTACTAACAATGGAGCTTATCCTAAAGTAGTCCGATTTAAAGATTTTGGAATATGGAGGGAGAATTAACAGAAGAAATGGGCGTGGAAAAATTATGTTTTTACATCTTACCTAATTTTGAAGACACCTTATGACTTAAAAGATGAAATCCGTTGTAAATTTTGTTCAGTTTATATATATAATCTGTAACGTAGCCGGATTTTCGGCCTTTGAGACAGGGGGAGTGGCGGAAGACGGCGAAATTAAGTTTTCAATCATTTAAACTATTTCTGCAACCCCTAATGACTAAGGAAGCTGAAAATTGTAAAGCATAAAGTACACTCAAAATAATAACTCTGTAAAATACTCTGAAAAATGACTGTAATCTTAATTCAACAGAGTTTTCTGTTAAAATACAGATTTAAAGAAAATACTTTGTATTTTGTTGTGACAAAAAACAAAGTTTCCTCTGTTACATTACTTTTTACTTTGTAATCATAATTTTACAGATAATTAACAGAGTTTTCTGCTAAAATACAGATCTAAGCAAAATACTTCGTATTTTTTTATAACCAAAAAAGTTTTTTGTTTTGAGTAGTTTTTGTTTTTGTTACCAAACATCAAAATTTTATCTGTATATTTTTTTTTGTTGAGAAAAAGTTGAAAAAGTAGCAAAAAAAGTTATCAAAATAATTATTTCAGAAACCTTATAAACATTTTACAAAATAACATGCATTTAACTAAACTCTGTAAATTTACAGAGTTTTTCTGTAATTTTTTTTATGCATCAAATGCATTTCACAAATATAAGTAAATGTACATTACATAGTTTTATTTGCTAAATGGTGGTTTATTTAACCAATATTTTACTAGAAACTCTGTAAATTAACAGTTTTTTTTTGCCAAATCATTTGACAGAGTTTTAAAGTAAAATTACAGAGTTTTATCTATAAAAAAGCTTTCATATTTAACCAATATTTTACTATAAACTCTGTTAATTAACAGTTTTTCTCTGTCAAAATCATTTTATAGAGCTTTTTAGTAAAATTACAAAGAAATGTTGTTAGCTGGAAAAGTATGGTGTACTCTGTTAAATTAGCAGAGTTTTTCTGTAATTTAACAGAGTTATTATTTTGAGTGTATTGACAATGTATCATATCCTTATTAAGTCAACTGTGTACGGAGAATTATAAGGAAAAATTGAAGTGAAAAAATTGTGTTTTTCAAATTTTTTTCTAATTTTAAAACCCTTCATGACTAAGAAAGATACAAATTGCCATGTATATAGGAGTGACCATGGGACAGATCCACACGATGGATTTTTGATATCCGGTTTAAGGACGGAAACGAAATGGGAGTGCTAAATTTAGTTCTAAAATTTTATCAATAAAACCTTTTATAATCATAAAATTTTTTTCCTCTTTGGGAAATACATTGATGTAACTCAATTTAGCAATATTAAATTTTTGAAGCACAAACATAATTTTTTATAAAGTTTTGTAAAAAATTAGAATTATTAAGAAAAGTGATTTGGTGTTCCGCCTGGCAGGGACAGGCTATTCGACTAGTTTGTAAATAAAATCTTTACGGATTTCTGCTCGCAATTGCAAAGAATTCAAATTTAGTTGTTACTTCCTGTCGAAGGTTCCAGCGAAATTGTGCGACGTTAACGGTGTCATACAGATGATACTATTTTCGCTATGACTTATCGATTTTGTGTTTATTGGGTTATTCCTGTTTTGTAAAAATATAATTAAATTTAATTAATTTTTTATAATGGTTCAAGTTGAAAAAATGCAGAAGAAAAATTGAATTTCTAAAAATTATAGACATTTCTGGTATTTCCTATACCGATTTCAAACTGGGGTTAGTGTCATCTTCAGTAGGATTTTAAATGTCGGTTTGTCTTGTTAATGAAAACTGTTTTTTATATACTTATGTGAATATTTATAGTTTCTACAGAATAAATTTTGACAGTTTCCAACACTACAATTCTATTTCTTGCAATCTCAACCTCACCTCATACTTTCTTTCAACTTTTTTGTCTCTTACATTATTTCGCAAGGGTTACCAACATGATCTGGAATTGCAGACACAAATGAAGGATTTTGCATTTTCTGTTTCGGAGACGTGCCTAATGGCTACATATTTTGTCAGTAATTTTATTTGATTTTTTCTGTAAGTACAGATCGAGCACGGGCTCTAATTATATTTGTTATAATGGTTCAAGTTGAAAAAATGCAGAAGAAAAATTGAATTTCTAAAAATTATAGACATTTCTGGTATTTCCTACTTATACCGGTTTCAAACACCCCAGTTAGTGTCATCTTCATTAGGATTTTAAATTTTGGTTTGTCTTGTTAATGTCGGTTTGTCTTGTTAAAAGTCCTGTGTATGTAATTAATCAAGCTTTAGTTTAAGCTTAATGGCGTTCAGATTGTGTAAATATTAAATGTGCTACGAGGGTCGACATGAAAATTGAAATTATTGAAAGACCTTTTTTAGAAAATTTCTTAAAAATATTTATCCAAGCTCAAACATTTAAAATTTCAAAAATAGTTCAATAATTGACATTCATTTATTAAACAATTTTTCAAAGACCCAAACAAAAACCAAAATTTTTAAAACACAGTAGAAGAAATCCTAATTTTTTGACCTCTAATTCTTTTGACCACCAATTTTTAGTAAAATTTTTGTTATTTAATTATTTGAGCTTGGATAAAATCGACCTAGAAATATTTTTAAGAAATTTTCTAAAAAAAGGTCTTTTAATAATTTCAATTTTCATTTCGACCCTTGTAGCACGTTTAATATTTACTCAATCTGGACGCCATTAAGCTTAAATTAAAGCTCGATAAATTACCTACACAGCACTTTTAACAAAAATACTCGTTTGATAATAATTAGGTGTAATATTGGTAACTTTGTCTTAAATGGATTGCTAACTGATATCTAACACACGAAAGTAAGTACACCAAAAAAAAAACGTTGGTATTCAATACTAAAAATTTTACTAATGAACTAATTTTTTAGTCCAAAATTATCTAGTGCAGGCGTTGGTAATCAATATTAAAATTTTTTACTAATATTATTCAAAACCAGTAAAAATTACTAATTTTAGTACTTTGAAGATACTAAAAAACTACCGTACTACTGGTAATTAGTAGATTTTGGTAGTAGATTTTGGTACCAAATCACTTACTAATATTTTTACTGCAGAATTATTTTGAGTGTACGCTGGTCACGTGATTTGCGTGAATTACGTTAATCATGTGTGGTGATTTTAATTTCAATCACGTTATTGTGAATTGGAAAACCAATCTGAGTGAGTCGAATTTTTTTGTGAGTGATTAATTTTGCTTTGCGTGATATGATTTTTTGATTTTACTAACAAAAAAATATTTTTTAGCTGTTTTTTGAGAAAATTGAATAGCGTGTATTTTTTTTAAGAAGCTACACTCAGGCAATGCTGCCTATCAATTACCAATGTAACCGTGATGCTTCTTTCGGAAAGGGGATAGAAGAGAGATGAAAGATTTGAAAGATAGAAATGCTTCAGTATGGCAACACTGTAATTGCGCGTGTTGATAATTTTGAGTACAGTTGTTGCATCGCCATCTGTTATTGATTTGGCGAATTATTTTTGAAGCTGTGTTTATACCCATTATTTTACTTCGTTGACGTTTTTAGTGCTATTTATCAACGAAGGAGGGTGCTGCGATAGATATTAGTTATAAATAGAAACTAATAAATATCTGAAAAAAATGTTGTTCTGCCTGAGCTGAGAATCGAACCCAGGCTTGCTGGCTAGTAGTCCAAAGCGCAAACCACTAAGCCACAGCACCCACTTTTTTCTTTTACTTTCTTTTAGTGAGGGAGAGTGAGTATACAAAAATTTGCGTGAATGATTTTTAATACGATTATATTTTTTGCCTGAGCGTGAATTAATAAGGGTCAAAATCCTTCACGCGACCATCTCTATTCTAAATGTCTGTTTAAAGAAGTACTGTTGTACTTAAGCTTTAATTTAACCTAAATGTTTAACTTATACCTCCACTTAGCCACATCCATATCAAAAATATTGTCAATAAAGCAATTTGTTACATTTGACATTATATCACAGATACTTATTGGAAAATTTTGCAGATAATTGACTGATTACGTGAAATTTTTAAAGATAATTTTACCTTGACACTATCAAATGCAATCTATCAATTGTTACATGTATGGATTTTACTAATTATTGTTGTAATGTTAGTTACGCAAAATGTCACAATGGATTATGGTAGGGGTAGTCACAATACACTAAACACAAAGAAATAACACAAAATAAACAAACAAAATAAGCTCGCATTTTTTACAAGCAAAATAGCAATAGAATTCCTTAAAAGTTTTATTGCATCAACAGATTTTGAAAACTTTACAATTTTATTGTTAAAAAGTTTTTAATTACTCCAAAATGTTCAGCAAAAATTTTTATTTCGATGAAAAAGATATAAATTTACCAAAATAAAGTAAATTTCCACATAAAAACTGTAATTTTACACAAATAAGGGGAAAATTAAAAAAAAAAACTTACTAATTGTTTTTTTTTTTTGCAAAATTACAATTTTTTTTTTGTAAATTTACAACATTTTGTGTAAATTTACATTTTTTCATTAATTTTTTGCGGCCGATAGAAACCCCCGAGTAATTCAGCTAGCATCTAACTCAATAATATTAGGTTGAGTTCTTATAAAAATAAACAAACAAAAATTCTTTCTGTAATAGACTGTGAATTCTTCTAATGAACAATTTTTTTTAATATCATTTGTAATTTTGCATTACAATGAATTATGATTAAAGGCCTTTATAATTATATAATGTCACATACAATAATGTTCATATGTAGGTATGTGATATTTGTAAAGCATTATGAAAATTAATGATAAACATAATGATGATATAAAGTTCATATCTACTAAATGTTTATACACGGCATCTAAATAATAACAAATCAAATGCCAAAAATTAATTGAATTACTTTGATTTATCGTGCATACATAATCATATATACATAACAATATATATTGATAATAATGATACAATACAATGGAATGCAATTAATTAGTAAAATTTCTAAAAATTTTTAGACAAAAAAAAAAGAAAATAATCAATAAATGCCTAAAGGTTAACAGGTATTTGAAATATTGATGAGATATTAAAGAAAATTTCAGAAAAAGGGGAGAAACAGGATTAAGAAGATAAATTATATAAAATTTTATAGGAAATATGAAAAAATTTTGATATATTTTTCTTATAGAAAAAGTCTCAGATTCTGAGAAATTTTTCTTATAGAAAAAGTTCCAGATTCTGAGACATTTTTCTTATAGAAAAAGTCTTAAATTCTAAGACATTTTTCTTTTAGAAAAAGTCTCAGATTCTGAGACATTTTTCTTATAGAAAAAGTCTCAGATTCTGAGACATTTTTCTTATAGAAAAAGTCTCAGTTTCTGAGACATTTTTCTTATAGAAAAAGTCTCAGATTCTGAGACATTTTTCTTATAGAAAAAGTCTCAGATTCTGAGACATTTTTCTTATAGAAAAAGTCTCAGATTCTGAGACATTTTTCTTATAGAAAAAGTCTCAGATTCTGAGACATTTTTCTTATAGAAAAAGTCTCAGATTCTGAGACATTTTTCTTATAGAAAAAGTCTCAGATTCTGAGACATTTGTCTTATAGAAAAAGTCTCAGATTCTGAGACATTTTTCTTATAGAAAAAGTCTCAGATTCTGAGACATTTTTTTTATAGAAAAAGTCTCAGATTCTGAGACATTTTTCTTATAGAAAAAGTCTCAGATTCTGAGACATTTTTCTTATAGAAAAAGTCTCAGATTCTGAGACATTTTTCTTATAGAAAAAGTCTCAGATTCTGAGACATTTTTCTTATAGAAAAAGTCTCAGATTCTGAGACATTTTTCTTATAGAAAAAGTCTCAGATTCTGAGACATTTTTCTTATAGAAAAAGTCTCAGATTCTGAGACATTTTTCTTATAGAAAAAGTCTCAGATTCTGAGACATTTTTCTTATAGAAAAAGTCTCAGATTCTGAGACATTTTTCTTATAGAAAAAGTCTCAGATTCTGAGACATTTTTCTTATAGAAAAAGTCTCAGATTCTGAGACATTTTTCTTATAGAAAAAGTCTCAGATTCTGAGACATTTTTCTTATAGAAAAAGTCTCAGATTCTGAGACATTTTTCTTATAGAAAAAGTCTCAGATTCTGAGACATTTTTCTTATAGAAAAAGTCTCAGATTCTGAGACATTTTTCTTATAGAAAAAGTCTCAGATTCTGAGACATTTTTCTTATAGAAATAGTCTCAGATTCTGAGATATTTTTCATATAGAAAAGGTCTCACATTCTGAGACATTTTTCATATAGAAAAGTCTCAGATTCTGAGGCATTTTTCTTATAGAAAAAGTCTCAGATTCTGAGAAATTTTTCTTATAAAAAAAGTCTCAGATTCTGAGACATTTTTCTTATAAAAAAAGTCTCAGATTCTGAGACATTTTTCTTATAAAAAAAGTCTCAGATTCTGAGACATTTTTCTTATAAAAAAAGTCTCAGATTCTGAGACATTTTTCTTATAAAAAAAGTCTCAGATTCTGAGACATTTTTCTTATAAAAAAAGTCTCAGATTCTGAGACATTTTTCTTATAAAAAAAGTCTCAGATTCTGAGACATTTTTCTTATAGAAAAAGTCTCAGATTCTGAGACATTTTTCTTATAGAAAAAGTCTCAGATTCTGAGACATTTTTCTTATAGAAAAAGTCTCAGATTCTGAGACATTTTTCTTATAGAAAAAGTCTCAGATTCTGAGACATTTTTCTTATAGAAAAAGTCTCAGATTCTGAGACATTTTTCTTATAGAAAAAGTCTAAGATTCTGAGACATTTTTCTTATAGAAAAAGTCTCAGATTCTGAGACATTTTTCTTATAGAAAAAGTCTCAGATTCTGAGATATTTTTCTAAAAGAAAAAGTCTCAGATTCTGAGATATTTTTCTTACAGAAAAAGTCTCAGATTCTGAAACATTTTTCTTATAGAAAAAGGCTCAGATTCTAAAACATTTTTCTTTTAGAAAATGTCTCAGATTCTGAGACATTTTTCTGATTGAAAAAGTCTCAGATTCTGATACGTTTTTCATTTAGAAAAAATCCCAGATTCTGAGACATTTTTCTTATCGAAAAAGTGTCTGATCTGAGACATTTTTATAGATTCTGAGATAATTTTTCTTATAGAAAAAGTACAAAATTCTGAGACATTTTACCTATAGAAAAAGTAAGACAGTTTTGTTTTAGAAATAGTCTCAGATTCTGAGACATTTTTCTTAAAGGAAAAGTCTCAGATTCTGTGACACTTTTTAATAGAAAAGTTCTCAGATTCTAAGACATTTTTTCTATAGAAAAAATAAGAAATATCAGAGTTTTTCTATTGCAAAAGTGTATCAGATGTTGGACTTTTTCTAGGAAACATAATTCAGAATCTGAAACTTTTTCAATCCGAAAATAATCTCAGATTCTTAATTTTTTTCTTTAGAAAAAATGTATCAGGAAATGAACCTCTGATGCATTTTTAGACTTTTACTAATGAAAATCTGGTAAAAATTATCAAAATATAAGAAAAATTCTCGGATTTTTTCTTACAGAAAAGTAAGAAGAATCTAATCCATCCGATTCGCTCCAGAAAAATGAGAATTTACAAAAAAAAATATGATATTAAAAAGTTTAAATTAAAAAATAAAAAATTTTTTAAGTTTAAAAAAAAAAAAAATTAAAAAAATATATTTTTAACTTTGCTTTAATTACGAGAAGGGAATGTCTGGCTCTGACGGGAATAATAACTGGTCACTGTCTCATCGGCATTCATGCTAAGAATATTAGACTCATCCCGGACGCCAGTTGTAAAAGATGCGGCTCACCAGGAGTGGATGAAACTATAGAACACATACTTTGTCACTGTCCAGCGGTGGCAAGAAGTCGCCGATCGATTACTGGTCAGATAAGCTTTAATACTTTGGAGGATATAACGCGAATGGATCTTAGAATATTAAAGAGATTCGCAATGACTTTGAACGTGTTTAACTTGCGACGCTAGCGGAAAAAGAAAAAAAAAAGTAAAAACTAATTTCCTGGAAAACTTTTTATCTTTTAAATATTTATAAATATTCCATTGATTTTCTTTTAACCAATTTGCCATAAATTTTTTGCGTTAAATTGATTTTAATGATTTAAAATAAAGTTGTCTTTTAAAATTATTACCACCAACAAAATGCTGCTATTTTTTAATTCTTCTTACGGTATGAAAAATGACTTAATGTTGGTTAACAATCTGGGTCTGTGTTAATGCACCTATCCCTTGACGAAGATGAATCTTTTTTGGTATTTACTCTAAAATGAAGATTTTAGAAATGTAACAACTACGCCAGTAAAGAGTCTTAACTTAACAAATCAAGTGCGCAAACATTTAAGATGCATAGTTCTGAATATAGGATTTTAATACAAATATTCAAGACAAATGACAAAAGAATATCAAAATCAATAAAAAAGGAACATATTTCGTCGTTTTACACATATATTATCGTTATACACATATATAGACTTAGACTTTTTCTGCACGAAAATAGTTTAAAAATTAAAAGTTACAAAAAGTACCAGAGTAAAGTACCAAAAAGTGGAACTTTTCTCAAAAAAAAAAAAAAAATGTACAAAAACATGTTTTGTCGTTATATATTTATGATTAAACTTTTTTTTCCTCGAAAATTGTTTTAGAATAAAATGTAAAAGAAAAAGTACCAGAAAAAAGTAGGAAAAGGAGGACCTTTTCGCTTAAAAAAAATCATTTGTTTCAAATATTTATCACTTAAAGTGATAAAGTACCAAAAAGGTTAACTTTTCTCAAAAAAAAAATCGTGCAAAAATTAGAAACGAACATATTTTGTCGTTTTATATTTATGATCAGACTTTTTTTTGCATGAATATTGTTTTAGAATGAAATGTAAAAGAAAAGGTACCAGAAAAAAGTACCGAAAAGGGGAAACTTTTCCCAAAAAAATCGTTTTTTTTTTTTTAATATTTGTCACTTTTATATAACACAATTTATAGTCATTTCCTAATTTTGTCTATAGGATAAAAAGACTTAGAATCTAAGCTTTTTCTTTAGAAAAAAATTCTTATTTTAAGCCAATTTTATTAAACAAAATTTTCATTTATATTAACTTTTATACCCACCGTTCACATGGTATCATGTGTGTTTATTATCCAACGCAAATATACACCAACATGCCAACCAGTTATAATTTCATTATTAATTATTACAATTATAAATATTATTCTTTTGTAAAAATTCTTATTTTTTTTTTTTTTTTTAACACAAACCATGTCATATGATGACATTGATTTATGTTACCAAATGCAATTTGTTGGATTAAGACAGTTAATAATGGGCCACTATTAAGAAAATTTATACAAAAATTGTAATAATAAAGGAAATTTAATGCAATGCTACTTTTTCTGGTACTTTTAAAAATGTACCAAAAAATAAAAATTATTAAGAAAAAGTACAAAAAAACTCTCTTTGTCATATTTAAATACAACCATTTATAAAAAAATTTTTGCAACGATACCTGTGCTGGTACATTCTAAGAAATGTTAAAAAGAACCTAGAAAAAGTACCAAAAAGGAGCACTAAAAAAATGTTTTTACAAATATTTCTGACTTTCAGAAATGCAATTTGTTGAATTAAGACAGTTAATAATGGGCCACCATTGCGAAAATGTATACAAAAATTGAGTAAATAAAGGGATTTTAATGCAGTAGTACTTTTTCTTGTACTTTTAAAAAAGTACCAAAACAAGTACAAAAAAAAATGTTGAGAAGAAGGACCAAAAAAAACTCTAATACCAAAATAATTATTTCTTAAAAAAATGTGTCAGTTAGTTTTAAATACAACCATTTATAAGAACATTTTTTGCAACGAACCCCTTGCTGGTACTTTCTAAAAAAATGCAAAAAAGTACATGGAAAATGTACCAAAAAAGGGACATCTTTCACCAAAAAAATGCTGTTTTGTCACTTGCAGAAAACACCATTAATTTACTTATGACAGTTAATAATGGACCACAATTACAAAAATGTATACAAAAATTGTTTAAATAAGGCGAATTTAATGCAATAATACCTTCTGGTAATATTAAGAAAAAGTACCAAAAAAGAAACTTTCTATTACCAAAATTTTTATTTGTCACAAAAACTTGTCAGTTTTAAATAAAACCATTTATAAGAAAATATTTTGCAACGATACCCTTACTTGTACAAAAAAGAACATAAAAAAGTAATAAAAAGGAGACATCTTTCACAAAAAAAAAATTTTTTTACAAATATTTGTCACTTTCAGAAAACATCATTGATTTATGTTACCAAATGCAATTTTTTGGATTAAGACAGTTAATAATGGACCACTATTAAGAAAATTAATACGAAAATTACCAACAAAAGTACCAAGTAGGGGGCCCCTGTAGGTTAGTTGGTAGCGTGCTAGCCTATGAAACAGGGGGTCGTGGGTTCGATTCCCACAAAAGCCCTTGGTCGATTTCGCTAAAACGAGACGACGGTCATTGTTACCAGTTCTCGTTTAGGTTTAAATTATTAAAAATGATTTGTAATTAAATTGAAAAATAAATAAAAACTGATCATTGGATCAAATTATTATTATAAAAAAAAAAAAGTACCAAGAAAATTATTTAGAAAAAGTACCACAAAAAAAAACTCTTACCAAAATATTTATTTGTTACAAAAATTTATCAGTTTTAAATACAATCATTAAAAAAAAAAATTTTGCAACGATACCTTTGCTGGTACATTCTAAAAAATGCAAAAAAGTACCAAAAAGAAGGCATCTTTCACCAAAAAATAAATTGTTACAAATATTTGTAACTTCAGAAAACACCATAATTTAATACGTTAATAAAGGGAATTTAATGCAATGATACTTTTTCAGGTACTTCTAAAAAAGTACCAAAAAAAGGTCACAAAAAAAAGTATTTAGAAAAAGTACAAAAAAAAAACATCTTTTACCAAGATATTTATTTGTCACAAACATTTTTCAGTTTTAAATACAACCATTTAAAAGAAAATGTTTTGCAACCATACCTTTGCTGGTACTTTCCTAAAAATGCAAAAATGTACCTAGAAAAAGTACCAAAAAGATCTTTCACCAAATAAAAATGCTTACAAATATTTGTCACTGTCAGAAAACACCATTGATTTATCCCTCTCAGGGTCAAAAATAATTTTTGTCGAGCTAAAAATCTGAAAAGTTGTATTTAGGGTAATATGATGACGCTTAAGCCGGGAAAAATATTAGTTTTTGTCTTTGGTAGCCCCCGTGGCTTTTAGAGGATGTCGAATATATTCGACATTAACCTCCAAAGACACTTATTATTGTCATACATAATAATAAAAGAAAAAAAATCTTTACTGTTTACTCATGTTTTTAGTTGCAAAAAAAAAAAACAAATAATCAAAATCAATTTTTTTTATTCATGTTTTTAGCTAAAAAAAATAAACAAAATTAGAAAAATGGTACAAAATCAAATTTTTTAACATATGTACATATTAAATATTTTGGTGAAAATTTTCAAAACAATTTGAATTTCTCTTCACGCAAAGAAATACGTTGCATTTTTTGCAAATAATAAAAGAGCTTTTGTCACAACCTTGTGCCTTGCACCGACCTGCGCTTTTAGATTGTACAAAAATTGGGATATGCCTCTTTTGGTCAAGGCGAACCTCTTGTGGTGGTACTTTTTGAAAAACTTTTTTTCTTTTTTGGGGCGGTGGTGGCATTGAATCAGCGCTGTCTGAGCTGTCGCTACTGTCTAAATGAGTAGATGTAGGTGCAGATGGGTGTCCTCTTAAATGTTCTTTCGACGGTCTTCCTCGTTTCCGCGGCTCATATGATTGCGGTACAAATTCTTGTTCAGCGGCGAGCAGAGTTCGGGCAACCTGGATCCGAAAATTCATAGAATCCAGGATTTTTTTTTTCGGAATACTATTTTGGATGCAGTCTTGACGATATTCCATCCATGCTGCAGTAATTGCCAAATTGACAAAGTGCATTATGACTCGTAGTGTCCACTTGACGGTGCGAATATTTATTCGATAATATTGTATCATTTGATCTAACAAATCTACACCTCCCATGCTTTCGTTGTACATTCGAACAACTTCAGGCCTATCAATGATTACAAATTCATTTTTCGTTTTATCCCAACGTCTGGCTTTATCTTCCTTGCCAATTCCCACAAAATTGGAGCCTAAGTTCACAATTTTATTGTCATACCAGCGAGTGATAATTACATTGCTGTCGGCACTTACACATTCAGCGGATGATCCTCGTCCTCTTTTTTTCATTTCCTTTTCACTTGGTAGGCGAGGATTGGCAAATCTGTTTATTCGTATTGTTCCGGCAGCATTGATTTGGTTTTGTTTCAAAATTTCAAACAATTGATAAGAAGGGAAATAATTATCGAAAAACAGATTATGACCCAATTCAGTTTTTGGAATACGTTGCGCTAAATGGAGCACAATAGTTGAACCAAAGCCAACAGTTTTAACCCATTGTTGGTTTATTGGTGTTGTCGAACCTTGGTATACAATAAAATCATACGGCATTCCACTTTTACCACACAGAAAGAAAACCTTTATTCCCCATGGACACGGTTTCCCCTTTATATACTGTTTAGCTGCAAATTTGCCTTTAAATGGGATAATTTGCTCATCGATGCACAGATTTTCTTCCAAGGGTAGCTGAATTAGACGACTTCTGACTAGTTCAATGATTGGCGACACTTTAAAAAGACGGTCTTGGGATCCAGTTTTCCGTGTATTTATATCAACCAAATGCAAATTATTACGAATAGCAAAGAATCGTTTCCGCGTCATATTCTCAGTAAAAAAAGTGATTCCTATTCCAGAGTCGTAGAACATCTCTACTCGGGGAAATTTTAGGACGCTCATCATAATATGGTGTGCAAAAACAATGCGGACTTCGTCCACAGTACATTGCTTGAACGACAGTTGTCCAGTGGTATTCGCATACAAATTTGTGTAGTGTACCGTCTTTGAGAAGAAGTCATCTGTCAAATACTTATTGAAATATGAGAACGGTGTTCCAACTCCAGACACATCATCTGATTTTGTCTGAAAAGTAATGCGTTCATAATTTTCTTGTGCTCGAACTGTTCTCCAACTTATATTATTCTTAGGGGTAAAGGTTAGTGAAATCTCCGGTTCTATTCTACTGCTTGGCCCAGGTTCTTGTTGGTCTGTAGGGATATTGGCATACTCTACATAATCTGTATCATCAATATTTTCCTCTGATACAGCTTCATGTTCGCCTAGCAGAACATCCGTAGATTGCACATGTGGCACTCAAATAACACCTCATCCTCGTCATCGATTGGATCATCAAGATCTGAATTAGCTTCTAGCAAGGCCATTATCTCATCATCCGTTAATTTTTCCATTGTCTATTAAAAGCGAGGGTCAAATTGTATTATTTCCAAACACAAACGTTATTTTGTAAAAATTCGGCTGTGCCAAATCTATTATACCCTCCAATATGTAAAACAAAAAAATAAAATCGTATTATTGCGCTAGTAATATCAGACGGACGGACAGATATCCGAAGAATGTCTTACTTAGAATCGATCATGAATCAATAATATATATATACTTTAAGGGGTTCGCGACCAATATATCGACACGGTTCACACGGAATGTTACATTGAGTATACTTCCATACCGTGGTTTGAGGGTATAACAAAACATCCTCTGAAGGTAAATGTCGAATATATTCGACATCGGAAAAACAATCACCAAAGGTACCCAGATTATGTTTTTATATTTTTTTCTTCAGAAAACGTTTTTTTACGCATTTATTGATACTTACAAATTTTATCGATATCGTCCGATCACTCAAAATATTATTTTTTGCTTTTTAAATTTTGTTATTTTTACAAAATTAGTGACTACTTCTTAACAACACGTTTAAAAATATAAAAAGAAATCAAAGACATAATTAGCTAACAATTATAAATAGTTTAAGTGTCTCTCTTTTACTTAAAACAAACAAAAAAATACTAACGGTAAATTATTATACTGTAAAAGCCCGTAGAAACAGACTACTCTGTAATGTCGAATATATTCGACAAATCCACGGAAAGGGTTATGTTACCAAATGCAATTTGTTGGATTAAGACAGTTAATAATAGGCCAATATTATTATTACTATTAAATTATTAAGAAAAAGTACCAAGAAACTCTTTATTACCAAAATATTTATTTGTCACCAAAAATTGTCAGTTTTCAATATATCCATTTATAAGAAATTTTTTTGCAATGATACTTTTGCTGTACTTTCTAAAAAATGCAAAAAAAAATACTTAGAAAAAGTACCAAAAAGGAGACATCTTCTCCAAAAAATCATTTGTTACAAATATTTGTCACTTGCAGAAAACACCATTGAAATGTAATTTGTTGGATTAAGACAGTTGATAGTACGCCACAACTACGAAAATGTTTAAAAAAATTGCGTAAATAAGGGAATTTGACGCAATGATACTTTTTCAGGTACTTTTAAAAAAGTTCCAAAAAAGGTACCAAAAAAAAATTTTTAAGAAAAAAGTACCAAAAAACCATCTTTTACCAAAATATTTATTTGTCACAAAAATTTTTCAGTTTTAAATAAAACCATTTAAAGAATATTTTTTGCAACGATATCCTTGCTGGTACTTTCTTAAAAATGCAAAAAAGTACCTAGAAAAAGTACCAAAAAAGATCCTTCACCAAAAAAATGTTGTTACAAATATTTGTCTGATTCTGAAAACACCACTGATTTGTGTTACCAAATGCAATTTGTTGGATTAAGACTGTTAATAATGGGCCACTATTAAGAAAATTTATACGAAAATTACGTAAACAAAAGGAATTTAATGCAAAGATACTTTTTCAGGTAGTTTTAAAAAAGTACAAAGAAAGTACAAAAAAAAATATTAAGAAAAAGTACCAAAAAAAACGCTTTTACAAAAATTTTTATTTGTCACAAAAATGTGTTAATTTTAAATACAACCATTTATAAGACATTTTTTCCAACTATACCTTTGCTGGTACTTTGTAAGAAATGTTAAAAAGTACCTAGAAAAAGTACCAAAAAAAATCTTTCACCAAAAAAAAAAAATGTTACAAATATTTGTCACTTTCAGAAAACACCATTGATTTATGTTACCAAATGCAATTTTTTGGACTAAGACAGTTAATAATGGGCCACCATTGCGAAAATGTATACAAAAATTTCGTTAATAAAGGGAATTTAATGGAATGATACTTTCTCTGGTACTTTTAAAAACAGTTCCAAAAAAAGTTCCAAAAAAATTATTAAGAAAAGTACCAAAAAAAAAACGCTTTTACCAAAATTTTTATTTGTCACAAAAATGTGTCAGTTTTGAATACAACCATTTATAAGATTTTTTTCCAACGATACCTATGCTGGTACTTTGTAAGAAAAGTAAAAAAGTACCAAAAAGGAGACATCTTTCACCAAAAAAAAAATGTTGTTACAAATATTTGTCACTTTCAGAAAACACCTGATTTATGTTACCAAATGCAATTTGATACTTTTACAGGTATTTTTAAAAAAGTACCAACAAAGTACCAAAAAAAATCATTAAGAAAAAGTACCAACAAATTTATTTGTCACAAAAATTTTTCAGTTTTAAATACAACCATGGATAAGAATATTTTTTTCAACGATACCTTTTTTGGTAATTTCTTAAAAATGCAAAAATGTACCTAGAAAAGTACCAAAAAAGAAGACATCTTTCTCCAAAAAAAAGTTGTTACAAATATTTATCACTTTCAGAAAACATCAGTTACAAAAATTTTGGTTTGAGACTTTTTTAAACACAAGTTGTGTCAGTCTGAGACGTTCCACGAAAAATAAATGTTGTTTAGCAGTTTTAATTTTTACACATCTGCCCCATAGTGCCGCTGTAAAAAAAAAAAACTGCAAAAAAAATTTTACACATCTGCCCCATAGTGCCGCTGTAAAAAAAAAACTGCAAAAAAAAAATAACAGTGTAAACGCATACTGTTGAAATTTTTTTTAAATAATGATAATATGAAGTTAATAACTACTGAAATAGTACTGTATAAAATTATGTGTCTGTATTACACCGTCCGACAAAAAAGAAAAAAAAATCGATAAACACGAACTGGATAATATACGTTTGAAACTAGAGACTAAATGTAGTAAAACTGCATTTACAGTTTTTGATTTCGTTGTACTGTTTCCTTTTATAAGGACTTAAAAGTTTTAGAGGATTAAATTTTATAAAATATTTCTTTAATATTTTTATTTGTCCTAGGATGTCAAAGGGGAGGATCTCCCCTAATTTTCATATTTTATTATTAATTATTTACGTATCATAAAAAAGGTGGTAAGTTGCGTCCTTTCAAAACTTTACTCGTATCCTTCAAAATCATTCAAAATTCAGTTTTCACAAGACATTATTCACATCCTTTTATCCTGATATGACAAAATATAAAAATTGAAAAATTAAGGGAGATTCTTCTCTTTCTTTTGCCATCCCCAGTGTCATCCTAAGACAAATACAAATATTTAGAAATATTTTACAAAATGTATCCTTTAAAACTTTAAAGTCCTTTTAAATGGAAACAGGATCACGAAATGAAAAACTGTAAATGCAGTTTTACTCCATTTGATCTCTACTTTCAGAAGTATATCATCCAGTTCATATTTAATATTGACTGTCGAACAGTGTTAACTATATGTGTATTGTGTGGGTATATGTATGTGTATTATCCTGCAACACATGCGTTCATAATGATAAAGTAGTTGTTATAGTTATGTGTGTGTGTATATTTTTTTTTTTTTTTTGTGTTTTAAAGTATCCCCTTCACTTATTTTATACAAATTCATTAATTTTTTTTTGCTTTTTTTAATTTTAATTGTAATGTTGCAATTTTAAAAATTGTATACAATTATCTTGATAAATGTGTATAAAAAAACGTGACAAATTGATAAAAATTGTTAATTGTTTTTTTCCACAACATTTAAAAGCATTAATTGAAATTAATTTAATATTTTTTATATGTAGCTAATTTAACAGTAGCTACTTATGATTTTAAATTAATGGTTAATTGTGAAAAAAATTCAATGAAAATAATTTAAAAATAATTATGATAAATTGTTTGGGAGATAATTAAAGCTTTAAAAATAGTTGGAGATACAAATTTTTCTATAGAAAAAAATGTTTCAGAAACTGAGAGTTTTTCTATAGAAAAAATGTTTCAGAATCTGAGAAGTTTCTATAAGAGAAAAAACAATGCTCTAAATTTTATTCTATAGAAAGCTCGTCTGAAAATTTTTTTATAGAAAAAATATCTGAGATCCTGAAATGGTTCGGAATCTAAGACTATCTCTACGAAATTTGTTTTATAATTTGAGATTACCTCAGTCTAAGAATTTTTCTATTGTAAAAACATTTTAGAATAAGAAACTTTTTCTATCCGGAAATAACGTTTAAAAGTACGAAAGTAAAACAGTTTTCGAGATGTTGATAATTTTTAAAATTTTAAACAAATGGTATTTTAAACAAATCGTTTTACTAAAACAAAAATATCTCCAGACTAAGTCAATTAAATGCTTTATTAATTCTTTCTTTGTACAACATTTTTCAATCCGACTATTACCTTAGATGATATTTTTCTTTAATTTTAACTAAATTTAGAAAAAATAAAATCCATTGTAAATTAAACCATTTTTAAAATTCATGTCCCTGCTTACAGTTCAAATTTGATTTATTACTAAGAAAATAATGCAGTTTTCAATATATTCCGTTAAAAATTGTAGAAGTTACATGCATTTGAGTAAAAAGCAGAAATTCAGATTTTTAGTTTTTTTAGTGTAACACTAATTTACAAATCTTGTAAAATTGTTCGATTCACGGTATTTGACATTTTTTTGTGAAATTGCGCGCTGAATCCAAAATGAAGTCAAAAAAACCAAAAGCAGAACTGTTTTTAATGTATTGCCATATTTCAAATTTAAAACAAGTATGCAAATTTCAGTCGATCAAGAACGACCATATAATACCCTACACCAGTGGTTTCCGAAAAATTTCCAAAATTCGAAAGGCTATATTTATAAACAGTTATTAGAGCCATTTAATCCAATTTGAAAGGGGGCGTTTGTATGGGATCTAGGTGTAAACATGGATTTTTTTAAATTTCAATAGAAAAACGAACAACCCAATCGAATAAAAATTGAGACCGGTATCGTGCGTGAACCCACGGACGGACACCGCTACATGCAGGCCAAAATAAATTAGCTAGCCTCATGAAATTTGGTACAAATATGTCTTATGGTCCTATGCAGGTCAAGTTCGTAAATGTGCAAAATCGCACTAAAAGAGTTACCCCTTGAAGAACTAAACCAATCCCTAAAAAAATATTTTTTTGTGACTATGTATCATTAAAAGCAACATCTAAATTAAAATCCTTTCTTGTCAAAACTAAAAAAAAATTTTAATATTTTTAGAGTAGAACCTAGAGATGGGCGCGTGAGTAATTTTTGACTCACACTCAATCACGCTCACGACAGGAATTTTTGAACCGCGCACACTCACTCACGAGCATATTTTTTCTACTAACACTCACTCACAATCACGTGAGTAAATTTTAAACAACTCACACTCACGTGCACTCACGCAAGCTTCACTCACACTCACGTTAACTCACACCCACGAAAATTTCAAAAACTATAATTTCAAAAATCTTTCAAAATTTTTAGCAAAATTTACAGTTCAGCGAAATTTTAATTTTTTTTTTTGCTTTTTTCGGGATAAAATATTAAGTTTAGCCAAATTTTACAATTTTTTTGTTGCTTTTTTGGTACAAAAGGAAATATAAAGAGAAAATAATTCACGCAAACTCACGCAAAAAAAAAACGACTCACGCACAATCACTAACGCAAAAATCTTACTCACGCAATTTTTTTATACACTCACACTCACTCACAATCACGTGAGTAAAATTGAAATCAGTCACACCCACGCGTGATCAAGCATGATTCACGTAAATCACGCTCTAGTATGCTCATGTGCCCATCTCTAGTAGAACCCCAACAGCTAAAATTATTTTTTCAAAAAATTTTTTAGAGCTAAAAGTTATGAGCTAATCAAGCAAAACAATAATTAAAAAAAAAAAAAAAAATTTGTTTCTATGAAAAAATGTTTTTTTTAGGGGCGTAAAATTACTCATGAGTTAATTTCAAGTGAAATGGAAAAAAATGAGCGGGTACCGCCTCAAGATTTCCAACATTTGCAAAATAGGGGACACTCTAATGTTTATGCAAGATGAAGTTTAGGGTCCTGCACTAGGACCGGGGGTACTAAAATTTTTTTTTTCCCCGCCCCCTTTTGGCAGTGGATATAAAAAAAAATAGTTTAAATAATGAAAAAAATTTATAACTTTAATGCAAAAAACATAATAATAAATAAGTAAACATTTATCGGGAGGGGTAGGTGTCCCCCCCACAGCATTTACCGAAGTCCCCCAAGGTCCAAAAAAACGACCCTTTAATTTGTTTAACATTGGGCACAGCCGAATTTTACACTCTTACTTGTTTTATTTAAATTTGTTAAAATCGAAATTGGTGAAAATCGCACTTTTCGACTTTTTAGCAACGATTTGCTTACGAACGCGAGCTAATAGAAAAAAATCGAAAACAGATTTGGAATCAGCACACTATACTCAATATAAAACAGTCGTCAAAGGTCAGGCAAAATGAAAAAGATAAACTTTTATCACCCATGTACTCTTAAAAAATTATGTCATTAACTTTTTAAATAAACTACAAACATGTAGTTTATTGAAAAAGTTTTACGTTTAGTCGTTTTTAAAAGAAAAAATATTTGTTTGATGTTCAGTTTTTATTAATGACTACTTCTGGAATTTGTTTCAAAAATAACACACACAAAAATAAAGACTTTCATTAACATTTATTCTTTAAATTTTTATGATTTGTGTAAGTTATTTTTTTTTTTAATTGTCGGTATTTTTTAATGAGATATCATTAATTTTTACATAGACAAGTAGGCTATTTTTTGGTAAAAAAAAATACAAAAAATTATTTATAGAAATATTAAAACATGTTTGTATCAAGTGACTTTGGCACGATGGGTAGAGTGTCTGGCCAGAATGTAGTTGATTGGGGGATCGATTCCTCAAAATTTTATTAAAAATTTTTTAAAAAAATATTTCAATAGCAAATTGTAAAAAATAACCTACGAAATCAATAACTTGTAATGTTTTCGTAGGTTATTTTTTTGGAATTTGTTGGTAAAAATAGCAGAACTATCAATAATTTTTAATGTTTTCGTTGGTTATTTTTTTGCGAATTTGTGGTAAAAAAGAATAAAAAAAAAGTAATTTTTTAATTTTTAATTGTAGAAAATTTTGTCAACAGTTAAAATTTAATGTTGATGTTTGCTAATACAAATGAATAATTACTTGGATGGTTTTCAATTGTTTATTCACTGGTTTTAAATGCATTTTTCATTTATTTTTGCCTACAAAATATTTTGAGTGTAATCAAATTGAAAAATTTTGTGTATGGAATTGATAAAGCATCATTTATTACCTTTAATTTAAAACCAAAAAAATAAATAAAATGCACCGATTCCTTATGGAAACAATTTTAGAAATTAACAATATCTCGAAAACTGTTTAACTTTTTTACTTTATTTTTGGATTAAGCGCGAGATTTTACATAGAAAATAAATACCAAACATCGTGGATAAAAATCTCTGTAAACTAGTGTTATTTGTAAAAAAACAAATTTTAAAGCATATATTTAGGCGGATCAAAAAATTCATATATATTGGGTACCTCAAAAAAGTTAACAGATTTTGCATTTTTTTGGCAATCAAACGAAAACTGTTTTCTTTTACACTTAATCTAAATTATCTTCGATCAAAACATTTGTAGATACATCAAAAATCATACTTTATATAAATTTGTTATTTGTGCCTAAAAGTATGCACTCCTTTTTTAAGCAAATTATCGAAACCCGTGACAATTGGCCTTAACTTATACTGCCTCAACAAAAGATCTTCATTTTGTTTCTTCACAAAATCCTAAAAAAAAATCCTGCAAAGTCCTTTAACTTCCATTTTTTCCTTGTGGCCATAAAAAAGTGAATCAACATCAACATGCCCTTTGCACAACTTTTTGCATTAACTTTTACTTTTATGGTTTGTAATTTTTTTTTATAACACTTTCACCAAAGTTTTTCATTACTAATGCCACTTCATGGGCTTTACATGCTTCGAAAAATTTTATATATTAAAAAAAAAAAAAACTTTTTGCTAGAAAATAAATGCATGACCTTTTTTATGAGCCAAACTAAAGAAAGTCATTAAAGTTGGTTGGTTTTTCCTGTTTTTTTTTTTTTTGTATAAAAAAAAGGCTTAAAAGTATGTTTTAATGACACCTTAAGAGCTAAAATTAAAGTTGAATTTTTTTTTGTATAATAAATTTTTATAGTAACCGGCGTTGCTCGGTTTTATTATTCATATTCTTATTATATTTGAACATTTTTGAAATTATTTGCAAAAACTAAGTTCTTAATGCATATATTTAGGCAGAGAAAAAATTCTATAGATTTATTTTACATTAAAAAATTTAACTTTGAAAAAATTTAGATTTTTTCCATTTTTCATCAATCAAAAGTCGAAAGATTTTCAGCAACTTACGAAAAATTTCTTAAAATGTCGTTGTAATATTATTTTTTCTGTTAGCCTAAAAGTATGCACTTGCGTAAGTCAGCAATAAATTATTCTAAAATTGTTAAAATCAGTTTAGTTGTTTTTGTAGACACCCGTTACAAAGAAAATTCTCTAAAATAAAATTTTCTAGTTAGTATAGATAAAGTTTTTAACAGGCAACAAACTAAATAGAAGGTGACAAAATTTTTGGCCACTAATATTTTTTACAAAATGCAGGTCTTAACTAAGGACATGTAGTTTTTTAACATTCTCGTACATATTTACATAGAATATTCACATTTTAGCAGATGTGTCTCAGTAAAAGTGATGAAGCAATTACCGTTATGATGTAAATAGTTATGTCAATGTAGTAAAGTTACAAAATACTACATACATAGATATTTAATAGAGTATTAGGACGGCTCTTAAAGAAAATTAGTTTAAAGTCGGCACTACCATCCCTTTTTCTTCTTTAAATCGATTAGGAGCAACTAGTAACAGTTTGGAATTCGGCTTTGCCGAAACTTTAATAAGGTTAAACAAAAAACAATGAAAAATTGTTTAGTTTAGTTCGAGGTCATTTATTTTCCCCATTATGAATAAACACAACATAAAAATTTTTGTTTACTCTCATTTCTTTATAAGGGTATTCTCCATGTGCCCATTGATAGATTGATAGATTGATAGATTGATAGATTGATAGATTGATAGATTGATAGATTGATAGATTGATAGATTGATAGATTGATAGATTGATAGATTGATAGATTGATAGATTGATAGATTGATAGATTGATAGATTGATAGATTGATAGATTCATAGATTGATAGATTGATAGATTGATAGATTGATAGATTGATAGATTGATAGATTGATAGATTGATAGATTGATAGATTGATAGATTGATAGATTGATAGATTGATAGATTGATAGATTGATAGATTGATAGATTGATAGATTGATAGATTGATAGATTGATAGATTGATAGATTGATAGATTGATAGATTGATAGATTGATAGATTGATAGATTGATAGATTGATAGATTGATAGATTGATAGATTGATAGATTGATAGATTGATAGATTGATAGATTGATAGATTGATAGATTGATAGATTGATAGATTGATAGATTGATAGATTGATAGATTGATAGATTGATAGATTGATAGATTGATAGATTGATAGATTGATAGATTGATAGATTGATAGATTGATAGATTGATAGATTGATAGATTGATAGATTGATAGATTGATAGATTGATAGATTGATAGATTGATAGATTGATAGATTGATAGATTGATAGATTGATAGATTGATAGATTGATAGATTGATAGATTGATAGATTGATAGATTGATAGATTGATAGATTGATAGATTGATAGATTGATAGATTGATAGATTGATAGATTGATAGATTGATAGATTGATAGATTGATAGATTGATAGATTGATAGATTGATAGATTGATAGATTGATAGATTGATAGATTGATAGATTGATAGATTGATAGATTGATAGATTGATAGATTGATAGATTGATAGATTGATAGATTGATAGATTGATAGATTGATAGATTGATAGATTGATAGATTGATAGATTGATAGATTGATAGATTGATAGATTGATAGATTGATAGATTGATAGATTGATAGATTGATAGATTGATAGATTGATAGATTGATAGATTGATAGATTGATAGATTGATAGATTGATAGATTGATAGATTGATAGATTGATAGATTGATAGATTGATAGATTGATAGATTGATAGATTGATAGATTGATAGATTGATAGATTGATAGATTGATAGATTGATAGATTGATAGATTGATAGATTGATAGATTGATAGATTGATAGATTGATAGATTGATAGATTGATAGATTGATAGATTGATAGATTGATAGATTGATAGATTGATAGATTGATAGATTGATAGATTGATAGATTGATAGATTGATAGATTGATAGATTGATAGATTGATAGATTGATAGATTGATAGATTGATAGATTGATAGATTGATAGATTGATAGATTGATAGATTGATAGATTGATAGATTGATAGATTGATAGATTGATAGATTGATAGATTGATAGATTGATAGATTGATAGATTGATAGATTGATAGATTGATAGATTGATAGATTGATAGATTGATAGATTGATAGATTGATAGATTGATAGATTGATAGATTGATAGATTGATAGATTGATAGATTGATAGATTGATAGATTGATAGATTGATAGATTGATAGATTGATAGATTGATAGATTGATAGATTGATAGATTGATAGATTGATAGATTGATAGATTGATAGATTGATAGATTGATAGATTGATAGATTGATAGATTGATAGATTTATAGATTGATAGATTGATAGATTGATAGATTGATAGATTGATAGATTGATAGATTGATAGATTGATAGATTGATAGATTGATAGATTGATAGATTGATAGATTGATAGATTGATAGATTGATAGATTGATAGATTGATAGATTGATAGATTGATAGATTGATAGATTGATAGATTGATAGATTGATAGATTGATAGATTGATAGATTGATAGATTGATAGATTGATAGATTGATAGATTGATAGATTGATAGATTGATAGATTGATAGATTGATAGATTGATAGATTGATAGATTGATAGATTGATAGATTGATAGATTGATAGATTGATAGATTGATAGATTGATAGATTGATAGATTGATAGATTGATAGATTGATAGATTGATAGATTGATAGATTGATAGATTGATAGATTGATAGATTGATAGATTGATAGATTGATAGATTGATAGATTGATAGATTGATAGATTGATAGATTGATAGATTGATAGATTGATAGATTGATAGATTGATAGATTGATAGATTGATAGATTGATAGATTGATAGATTGATAGATTGATAGATTGATAGATTGATAGATTGATAGATTGATAGATTGATAGATTGATAGATTGATAGATTGATAGATTGATAGATTGATAGATTGATAGATTGATAGATTGATAGATTGATAGATTGATAGATTGATAGATTGATAGATTGATAGATTGATAGATTGATAGATTGATAGATTGATAGATTGATAGATTGATAGATTGATAGATTGATAGATTGATAGATTGATAGATTGATAGATTGATAGATTGATAGATTGATAGATTGATAGATTGATAGATTGATAGATTGATAGATTGATAGATTGATAGATTGATAGATTGATAGATTGATAGATTGATAGATTGATAGATTGATAGTTTGATAGTTTGATAGACTGATAGATTGATAGACTGATAGATTGATAAAGTGATAGTTTGATAGACTGATAGATTGATAGATTAATAGACTTCGCGTATTGTATTCAAAAAATTTTAAAAAATTACACAGATGGTAATTTTTCTTGAAAATTCTTTTTGACTTCTTGCAAATCATAGAAATCTTGTGTAAATTATAGAAAATTATTTTTAAATCTCAAATAATGCAATTTTGATGTTGCTGATAATTTTTTTGTAATATTTTTTAAATATTTTTTTAATATTTTTTCAATAAAGTCCCGAAAGTTTCTAACTTCTTAGCCACATTTTTCCAAGAAGGACGAATAAATTTTTATCAAAAACAAAAGTTTAATAATTGTTTGCAAAATCAAATTTTTAAAAATACCACCCTAATATTCATATGTGTGGTAAAGTTTTTTTTTTCCTCTAAGCCCCAAACACCTACCAGATGTTTCCTTGTACATACATACATATTTAAATAGAGAGCATGATATATCATATAGAAAAACTTTAATATTTTTTAGGAAAAACATTTTAGTTTTCACTATCATAAAGTGTTATAAAAAAAATTATCTATAACCTTGTACTCGTCAAATATGGGTTTGTTGTAGTTTTCGATTTCTGTCATATTAAGTTAACAAGTCATCAACATTAGCATTTTTTTTGAGCAGGCAGGTATGTTAAATATAATCCTCATGATTTTTAACTATAAAATTTAAAAATAAAAAAATAAAAAAATAAAAAAGACGTGTGAAAACTTTTAAGTAGACATAAAAATGGGTGTGAAAAAATTTAAAACAAAAAATTTAATAAATAAAAAATTGGAAATTTTACTACGAAAAAAAGTTTTCGTTTCGGTTCTGCCATTCTCCGGGTTTTAACAAAACAAAAAGTGGTGTAATACTGATTTTGGCCAATTTTTCTTTTCGAAAAACCTTAAAAAAATGGCATAAACGGACCAGCCATTCTTCGATTTTTTGATAAATCAAAAAAAGGTAGGCGTAAATGTGGGAGTGTTAAATTTTTATTTTCGTTAAAGCCTAAGTTGGACTCCGATTTTTGATATATTGAACAAAGGTGGCGTAAATGTGGGCGTGGTCAATTTTTATTTTCGTAAAAGTCTAAGTTGGACTATGGCAAATATTTAAAAAATAAAATAGCCTAATCTTTGCAGCCGTTCTCCGATTTTTGATATATTGAGAAAAGTGGGCGTGGTCAATTTTTTTTCCATAAAAACCTGGTTGGACTACGAGGAACATAAAAAAAGAAATTAACCAAATCGGTTCTCAAGTAATGCGAGAACCGACATTTGATTTTTATTTATATAGAAGATAATATTTTATTTTCGACTTTAGATGTACTCCAGTAAAGAGTCTTTACTAAAGACTTATCCTTCTTCCAAATCGATAGCTACAACAACATGGTTTTTATCAACCTCCTTGTGAAATTAATAAATTTTAGATACATATACATATATTTTTATATTATCAAAATGTCTACACTTATTGTAATATATTTATTAACAAATATATGAGATTTTTTATCAACGATTTCTCTTGGCTGTTTGCCAAGTTTCTTTTTTTTCTCATTTCATAAGTAGAAGTATTTGCCGTTGTTGTAATAATAGTGATAGTTTTTTTTTTTTATTGTCAAAACATTTGTGTTGACATTTTTACACTCGACCTAACGCTTTACTGCAACAAATACATCTTTCAAAAACTCTTATATTTCTCGTTACTTTCATGCATCAACAGACCAAACAAAACAGCAACAGTAAAACAAGCAAACATTTTATTAAATGGTAAAGGCGAATCTTTAAAACCCTTCCCAATAACTGCATACAAAAAAAAAATGATAAATTTTTAATAGTATTGAGTAAAAAATTACTCAATTTTGCACCAGTAAACAATTTAATAATATCGAGTAAGCTTTTAATAAAAGTATTTAAATACACAGAAAAGAACATGTTTGAAACATGGTTGCAGCCCCTCCAAATAATGGAGGGGCAACATAGTATGGTTTATCCATTTGATCATGTTACTGATTGCGACAATTATACTATGATCCACAACAATTATAAAATGAGAATTTTTATCATACTATGATCAACGAATATCAGAATATGATCGCTACAATCATGTTATGTTATAATTACACAGTGCAACACCCAAAATCGGAATGGGATGAAACCAAAAGCAAATGAAAGTTGACATATTCCATAACAAACTCCTCAAGGTTTTTTTCTAGTTCAGAGCTAGATTTTTTTTTTACATGCATTTGAAGTTAGTGCACTTTTATATATGCACTTTATAATTACAATAATAAATGCTTGAAAACTGTATTAGTGGCGAATGATTAATATTGTAATTGCCTTTAAATAACAATCATACGCAACGGTGTCCAGTGGTTTATATTAATAATTGCCTTTAAATAACAATCATACGCAACGGTGTACAGTGGTTTATAATTTGGCTATTCAGTAAATAGGTACTGGACCGATTGCAGCAAAATTCATACCAGTCATAGCTGAAGTAATTTTGATCTTAAGCTTGGAAACTGGACCCTACATGTCCAATAAGGGCACCACCAGGGGCCTTTAAAGTAGGACATGTTTCGTACACAAAAACTTTAAGTGCTTTAAAATCACCAATTTTAAATGCATGTAAAATAAAATCTAGCTCTGACCTAAAAAAAATGCCTTGAGGGCTTTGTTATGGAAAACGTCAGCTTTCATTGTTCGATTTTGTATCACTGTGTTATGAATCATAGTTTGTTACCCTTCCCTTATGGTTGTCGCAAAAATGTTTCTTCCCTGCGTGTGTTTTCCAACAAATTTTAGTAAATTTTTAATTGACACGATTAAAAGTTCACTTAAAATTTTCCGTTTTTTAAGTAATTTTTAAATTGTGTCAAGTTAAAATATTTATCAATTTAGTTTTTGGAAAAGTACATATATTAATGTCCGATACTTTTAAATATTTTGAAATAATGGTCCTAAAAACTTTAAATTTGGAATATAGGATCCTTCTGCAGAAAAAACGTTTTAAAAATAGTTTAAATTCTATACACAAGAAAGCAAAATTTGTAAAAAAAAAGTACCTTCTTTTTGTCGGGACAAAAAAAATAAAAAAGTGAACTTTGGTACTTTTTTATCTACTAAAATAATAGTCATAAAAACTTAAAATCGGAAAAATGTTCCGAAAAAAGTACTTACTTTTTAGAAATTTTCGGTATTAAGAGGGTAAAAAAAGGTTACTTTGGTACAATTTTGATCTCCAAAAATAGTGGTCATAAACACTTGATCTTTGGAATGAAGCAACCTCCATCGAAACAAAACATTTTAAAAGAAGAGTTTTAGGATTTTTTTATACCCTCCAACCACAGTATGGGGGTCTACTCACTTTGTCATTGCGTTTGTAACAGTCCAAAATAAAACAGCTAGACTCCTGAAGTTTGGCACAAGGTTAAGTTCGTGAATGGGCAAAATCGGGCCAGGGGGAAAAAGTTCCCCCTTGAAGAACTGAACCAACATCTGAAAAAATACACTTTTTCTACAGGTTTTTTTGTATTTTTGTTAAATAAATGAAACATTTGGTATATTTATCGCGATGGGAAGGTGCTCTCAAAGTCCCCCACAGACCATTATCCCTCCCCCCCACAAAAAACGCCCCTGACAATTTATTTTTTTATTTTTTTTACATTTTGGAGGGTATAAAAGATTCGGCACAGCCGAATTTAACACTCCCACTTGTCTTTATTTTTACGGGCAAAAATTAAACTAACAAGGGAATTCTCCCTGCAGTCAGCCGCTAATCTTTATGGAATTGGATTTATTTTGTAGAGCAGGAAAAATAAAGGGACACGTATTTTTTTTATAGCGACCCAAAATCATATTTAGGGGGGTTGGAATTGCCATTTTTCAGTTTTTTTCGTTTATCTCCTATATTATGAAAAGAAACCTAGTCATGTTAAATGCCAATTGAAAGGTCTTTGAAAAACCAATCTACGTGTAAAAGTACATGTCCAAGCATGCACAACTTTTTGTCATATTGAGTAAAATACCACAATTTTAGGAAATTTTTGTTAAAAGGTCGAATAACTTTTTAGCAAGTTGTTAGCACCACGAGATTTGTCTTTAAAATACCTTAAATCAGATAAAAATAGTCGTTAATCATAAAAAACTGAAAAAAAGCCATACAAATCGACCCTAAAAATGTGTTTGGGGCGTTAAAAAAAATACGTGTCGAATTAATTTTCGTTCCAAACAACATATCCAAAGTTCATGAAGGTCGGAGGATGATACCCCGGGAGACTTCCTTTATAAGGTACATTTTCGATTTTACATTTACAAAATAAATTTTTGGAAATTTCGATTCTAAAGAGGGTAAAAAGCAAAAAAAAAACTTGTACATTTTAAGAATTTTAACTATGATCCCAGAATCTCAAACTTTTTTTTATATTTTTTTTTTTTCTAAACTTTTTTCACTTAAACTTTTTATACCCTAGCCTTAGGCTGAGTTTTTTACATATCGCTTTAACTTAGTTTAAACGGTAGATATATAGAGTTTAATAGAGTTTGAATTAATTAAAAGTTTAACGAAACATTCTGCTTATTGCATTTGAGCGATATCGGTTCGCGGTTCAGCGGGAAGAAAATGTAAGGAAACCTCGAAAATTTTGGTATATTCAACATAACCAAAATTTACAAAATGCTTTAATTCGAATGCATATTTTTTACAAATAAAATTTTTTGCAGATTTTTTTCCACCTAAAATTTTTTTTCCGCGGATTTTTTTTTTAATTCTTTTAGGTTACCAACAACTTTTAAAAACGCCATAATGTAGGGTACGCAACAAATTGTATTTTGTTGTACATTTTGCTTTCTGCTGTCTAAATATTTTATGTCGCTTGTAGTTTTTATACCCTCCAACCACAGTATGGGGGTATACTCACTTTGTCATTCCGTGTGTAACGCATCGAAATATCCGTCTAGGACCCCATAAAGTATATATATTATTGATCAGTGATCCATTCTAAGACATTCTAGCGATGTCCGTCTGTCCGTCCGTCCGTCCGTCCGTCTGTGGAAGACACGATACAGTCCAAAGTAAAAGAGCTAGACTACTGAAATTTGGCACGAATATGTCTTTTGGCATTGGGCTGGTTAAGTTCGAACATGGGCAAAATCGGATCAGGGGGGAAAAAGTTCCCCTCTTAAGAACTAAACAAACCTCTAAAAAAAAAACATTTTTTATAGGTTTTTTGTACTTTTGCTTAGCAAACGAAACATTTTTATGTCAAAAGAAGTTCAAAGTCTTGCAGTTGGATCCAGGAACGTTGTCTCCCACTGACGTTACCCCCCCCCCCCCCAAAAAAAAAAAAACAAGACGCCTCTGTTTTTTTTTTTAACGTGTTGGAGTGTATAAAAGATTCGGCACAGCCGAATTTAACACTCTCACTTGTTTTTTTTTTTATTTGTAGAACATTTTTTTCTGCAATTTTATATTTGATGTTGTATGACATCTGTTGTTGTGCTAAGTGTTGTGTAAAGTTTACAATATGATTGTTGTTTATTTTATCATACATATTATTGTTGTATAAAATAAATGTTGTTTTATTTGTTTAAAAAATAAAAATTGCAATCATTAAAAAAAACACACATATGATGTTGTTTAGTTTTTGAAAAAAAATAACATAAAAAATATTGTGCAATATTCAACATGAAATCAAGAAAAAAAATTGTTCAAGAAAAATTATCTACAAATATTTAACAATTGTTGAATGAAATTAATACTAGTCTTCTTTCATATAAAAAATATGGTATAAACAGAGTTTCCAGAAATGGTTGATCAGAAAATAGGGCCACTAATTCTTCAATGTTTTGACCTCCTGAAATCGATTACGCCATCAGAATTGAAAAGTGAATCAACATAATTTCTTTGTAAATTTGACCAACAAGAAGCGTCGCCCTGGTGTTATCCTCCGATCTTCATGAAATTTGGACATGTTGTTCAGAATGAAAAGTAATTCCACACGTATTTTATTTAGCGACCCAAACTCATTTTAAAATCGAACCCCCCGATTTGTATGGGGGGAAGTTGACCTTTTTCAGTTTTTTACGTTTTACACCTATTTACTTAGAATAAGTAAAGGCATATTTGGTATCAGATTAAAGGCATTTAAAATACCTATTTCGTGATGCTAATAATGTGCCACAAGCGTAAATATTTTTCGGCTTTTTAAACAAACAAAAATGTCAAAAATGTGTTTTGCATTTTACTCAATATGACAAAAAGTTGTGCATGTTTGGACACGTTCTTCGCACACGAAGATAGGATTTCCAAAGACCTTTCATTTGGTAAAGAACATAACTAGGTTTTTATATACCCTCCACTCTAGTGATAGAGGGTATATATAAGTGTGTCATTCCGTATGTAACACCTCGAAATATTGGTCTAGGACCCCATAAAGTATATACAGGGCCAGTAAAAAGTATTCGTCGCTCAATGTGTTTTTTTTTTTTTTTTTTTTTTAATCTTAAATATCAATATTCCTTATCCGACTGACGACATTATGTCAAAGTCGTATGTTCTAGTTTTTAGTATTTCAAATTGTAAAATTGAATTTATGATGAAATAAAGAACAATAATAATAATAATAATAATAATAATAATAATAATAATAATAATAATAATAATAATAATAATAATAATAATAATAATAATAATAATAATAATAATAATAATAATAATAATAATAATAATAATAATATCAATATTCCTTTTGCATAAACTGCAAATTTTTTTTCCACAAATATTCTTTGGCTCTCAATAAAAAAAAATTGTTGTTTTTGGTGATTTGAATTTTCATCTTCTTTGCTAAAAAAGCGAAAGATAAATAAAGCTCAAATTTTTTTTTCCAAAAAAGTATTCGTCGTTTTGCTGTTTTGTGAAATTCTCCACTAGTAAAACAGCTATTTGATTTTAAAAACTTACAGCGTCTAAGGATTTTGGTAAGTTAAGAATTGTTTCTGAAATCCCTATCGGAACCGTGCAAATTGGAAGGATAGGGCGGAATTCTAAAAAAAGTACTAAATAAGAAAGAGAAATCATCACACCGAAAAAATCCATGCAACATTTTACGAAATAAAATTTCGTACTTACTTGTTTCGTAAAATATACGAAAATTTACTTTATATTACGAAAAAACAATTAGTCCAGACTTTTGTAAATTTACGAAACATACGAAAATATTTCGTAATCATAAAAATTTTAAATTCCTCTGCACAAAAAGTAACCGGTCCTTGATATATCACGTTACATGTCACACGGAACCAAATGACCCATCACAAACTTTGAAACCTTTCATATAAACAGGTATAGGACTTGCAATAAATAAAATTTCAAAGTTCCTTAAAGCATTTTTAATGAATTTTTTAAATTTCAAAACGCAAAAAAAATGCCAAAAAATGTTTGTGTCCGAAAAAAAATTTCGTTGGAAATTTTGTGCAGAAGATGTTTTTTTCTAAGAAAATTTTTAAATAAAATTCTTTAAAATTTAAATTTTTTTTTTTGTAAATTTACAAAAATATATACTTTACTAACATGCTTATGTTACTTGTAGTATAGGATCTTGACAAGATCTTGAAGAGATCGAAACACGTGATTTCTTAAAAGAAATATTTAATATGTACGAATTTATTTTTGTAATTTACGAATTTATTTTGTTTTGTAAAAACAAAAAAATATTTCGTAGAATGTAGTAAATTTTTTCTTCAAAACTTATAAATTTTTACTAAAAAAAATGTTCGTAAGCAAAAATTACGAAACTATTCGTGAAATGTACGAATAATTTTGTTCATATAAGACATGGTTTTTTTTCTAATTTTCTATATCTAATATGTACGAATTAATTTTTGTAATTTACGAAATTATTTGTATAATATAAAAAATTGTTTCTTAAAAACAAAAAAATTTTTCGTAAAATGTAGTAAACTTTTTCGTAAAAACTTATAATTTTTAAGAAATAATTTCGTAAGCAAAAACTACGAAACTTTTCGTACAATGTACGAAACATTTCGTTCATATAAGGCATGAATTTTTTTCGGTGCACCAATAGAGTCAAAAAAGAAAATTCTTTCAAAAATATAGCCGAAGCGGTTATAAGACTCATTACCACTACCAACAGCTTTTTTTATAGGTACGCGAGAACCGAGCGTTATGTAAATAATAAAAAATCAGATCTTCAACTTGTTGACTGATCAAAAAAAGAGCAATAGCAGTCAAAAATATCACAAATGGTCCATGAAAAACTGCGTCTGTATAGCTGCGCAAGTATTTTACGACTATGGTAAACAAGCTTCGGTTGAAACAATTCGCAATATACTGCATAAAGCCACGTACTTCCCGTAGAAAACCCTTTATATCAAGAAAAAACATGCCGAAGCGTTTGAAACACCCCAAAACTTACCTTAATCATGACCTTAAGCACTGGAACCGAATATTTTTTACCAATGACAGTATATTTAACCTATTCAAGTCTGATGGAAAGGTTAAAGTGTGGCGAAAGTCGTAAACGGAAACGCAAGAGAATACCCTAACATGCTCTGTTGAACATGCTGAAGTTCCCAACTAGTTAAGGGGTGTATAAAGACGAAAGGGGTGTGGCAAAAAAATAGTTGTTGAATGTATTATGGACTAAAATATCTACATTTACATCATCAATGCTTACCTCCTAGATAGTTTAAAAACAAAGCGCTTACCAACACACAAAAATAAAATAAAAAATTGTGCCAGTTTTTGGTTTAATTACAACCTATAAAGTGGTTTTGGATAACTTACCAAAGTTTTTGCTCTAAAAAACTTAGGTAAATTATACAAAACCACTTTATAGGTTGTATTATCCCCAAAACGTACACAATTTTTTTAATTTTTTTTTTTGTGTGAAGCAATTATATATTTACTAAAAATAACAACCAAAAACATGTGGCTCTTTATACTGACAAGGGAAGTATCTCAACCCATATGAACCGATTTGCTTGAAACTTAAAATATATATAAAAGAGACGATTTTAAGGTTGGGGTGTCTCGGCTTTTCGGCCATATCAGTGTTTCAAAATTTCGTTGTCCCCTTATGAAACAATGTGGACCTCCGGGAAAATTTCGATAACTCCCGAACTAACAGGAATATCCTCTAGAGAAAAAATACGTGTCGACTTAAATTTAATAGAGATTATTTCGTATTCATATGGACATCGTAGGTCTATGTATTCATATAAATACCCCCCAAAATTTACACATTTTCATAAAAACAGTTTTTAACGAAGCCAAACTTTTACAAGGTTATGCCACCGTTGGACAGGCATTAAAAAATCCTTTTTTCTCATATGTAAACATCATATAGTTTCTTAGAAAGAAATGGCTGAAAAATTCAAAAAACGATTTTTTCGCCATTTTTTGACCCATGTTTTGAACCCCTAAATCCCCGATATGGCCGATAAGCCGAGATATATATATTTTACGTTTCATGCAAATCGGTTCATAAGGGTTGAGATACTTTCCTTGTGAGATATACTTAGTTATTATAAAATGTTTCAAAATGGATAAGACGCTTTCCGAAGTTAACCAAATCGAGGATATAAGGGAGAATCTCAACCAAGTCATTGAAAAAAACACATTTCTGATAAGAAAAACTTAAGAAATGCATTAAAAGAAAAATTTGGTAAAATTATACCGGATATAATGCTCAATTACGTCAATTCCATGCCTAGAAGTTTGACTGCTGTAATAAAGAGTAGTGTTGGTCGAGAAAACGTTTCAAAGTCCAAATCGCAGAGTGATAATTGCAGTTCCTGAAAACAGACGAATACTTTTTTGTATTTATTTTATGTAATTTTTCTTTTTATTAATTATGTTGCCTTCATTTTATGTGTTCTTTGTTATTTTTGTTGGGATTTGGATAGAAGACGTAATAAACATTATGTATTTAAAAAAATAAAAAAAAAAATTGCAGTTTCATGGCAAAAATATAGCATTTATAAAAAAAAAAAAAAATCGACGAATACTTTTTACTGGCACTGTATATTCATGATCCTCGATCGATTCTAAGACGATCTAGCGATGTCCGTCCGTCTGTCTGTCTGTTGAAAACTCGCTAACTTTTGAAATACTTTACGGAGGCTCCTGAAGTTTGGCACATATGTTGCGCATTTACCGGGTCAGCTTGGTGTTGCAATCCAGTGAAATCGGTCCAGTGGTTCAAAATTTATGGGCAAATGACTGAATTTCGGCAAGGGTTTTTCGTGAATTTATGAGATAAAAAACACGCTAGCTTTTGAAAGGCAATACTGAGGATGTTAAGGCGTATCACATATATTTTTCGTTCCCCTGACCTATTTCGTGTAAAATTTCAGCTAAATCGGTCCACTGGTTCAAAAGTTATTAGCAAAAACGTGAATTTCAGATTAGTTTCACCTTAAATTCACGTGTTGAATACCCGTTAGACATGTTTTAAAAACATTTATTTTACAGCGTATTTTTGTCACTCAAAAATATTTTTACACTAAAAAAAAATACACTCAAAAAAATTTTACACTCAAAAAAATAGTACACTCAAAAAAATAGTAAATATTTTTTTTTTTTTTTTTTTTCAAAAATTACTAAAAAAAAAAATTTTTTATGCAAAATAAAATGTTTCTAATCAAAAATTTTATTTCTATCAAGATAGAAAATTTTCTATCACTTTAAAAAGGCATTGTGGAGGGTATTTATAGATTCGGCCAAGTCGAATTTAACTTTTCTACTTGTTTTTGTATAATATAGGAGATAAACGCAAAAAGCTGAAAAATTTCCGTTTCTTTCCCCTCATTTTCACCCCCTAAATATGATTTTGGGCCGCTAAAAAAAAAATACGTGTCCCTTTATTTTTCCTGCTCTACAAAATAAAACCAAATCCATAAAGATTGGCGGGTGACACCAGTATAATAATAAATAATAAAAATAAAAACAAGTGATAGTGTTAAATTCGGCTGTGCTAAATCTTTTATACCCCCCAAAATGTAAAAAAAAAAACATAAAAAAAATTTTTCAGAGGCGTCTTTTTTTTGATGGGGGTGGGTTGGTTTGGGGGTTTGGTGGGAGGCATTGGGGTACACCTTCTCCTTGCGATAGATGTTATCAAATGGATTTATTATGATTCTTCCAATTATTTAATCCAATTAATCATTATTAAAATATATTTTTTTATATCCACGCCCACAAAAGGGGCGGGCAAACATTTTTTTTATTATTTTTTTAACCGCTGGGTCCAAATGCAGGGTTTTGAGCTTCGTCTGACATAAAAATGTTGCATTTGCTTAAAAAAAGCCATGCAAAAAAATACCGTTTTTCAGGGGTTGGTTTAGTTCTCCAAAGGGGGAACTTTTTCCCCTTGGTCCGATTTTTCCCATTTCCGAACTTAACCTGCCTAGGAATATAAGACATATTCGTGCCAAACTTCGAAAGTCTAGCTCTTTTATTTTGGACTGTATCGTGTCCTCTACAGACGGACGGACATCGCTAGAATGTCTTAGAATCGATCACTGATCAATAATATATATACTTTATGGGGTCCTAGACCGATATTTCGATGCGTTACACACGAAATGACAAAGTGAGTATACCCCCATACTGTGGTTGGAGGGTATAAAAAAAATAATATATTCTTTTAAAAACAACTGTGGTCTCGAGTTTGTCTCATAACACAGTGATACAAAATCGAACTTTCGGAATCGGAATGGGATGAAACCAAAAGCAAATGACGTTTTCCATAACAAAACCCTCAAGGCCTTTTTTTTAGGTCAGAGCTAGATTTTATTTTACACGCATTTAAAGTTGGTGATTTTAAAGCATTTAAAGTTTTTGTGTACTAAACATGTCCTACTTTGAAGGCCCTTATGGACATGTAGGGTCCAGTTTCCAAACTTAAGCTCAAAATTACTTCAGCTATGACTGGTATGAATTTTGCTGCAATCGGTCCAGTACCTATTTACTGAATAGTCAAATTATTAAAAAAAAAACACTGTACACCGTTGCGTATGATTGTTATTTAAAGGCAATTATTAATATAAACCACTGGACACCGTTGCGTATGATTGTTATTTAAAGGCAATACAATATTAATTATTCGCCACTAATACAGTTTTAAAGCATTTATTATTATAATTATAATAAAAGATCACTAACTTCAAATGCGTGTAAAAAAAAATCTAGCTCTGAACTATAAAAACGCCCAGAGGGTTTTGTTATGGAATATGTCAACTTTCATTTGCTTTTGACTTCATCCCATTCCGATTTCGGGTGTTGCACTGTGTAATTAATATAGAATTGAATAAAAAGGTCGAATAAATATAATAATATTGATTTTTTTTTTCTAAAATTTTTAATAGAATTTACTTTTATCTCAGAATTTCCGCAAAATTGAAGCAAAATTTTTTATATATCGTGAACCTATATTCAAAATATGCCAACTCAAATTTGACCGAAATGAGTTTCCGATGGAAAATAGCTCCCCTATGCAATACCCATCTGTGGTAAAAATTTCAGAGCAAAAAAATAATTTTTTGTCGTTTTACATCCATTTTTGTTATTCTGCTAACTCAAAGTACATATTTTTTTGGTGAAAATAAATGCCAACTCCCATTGTAAATTTCCAAAAATTTTTCAAAATTTTTTTTAAAAAAAATAAGACCACATATGCTATTGCATTTGCCTTTCTGAACACGAATCTGGTAAAGATTTTGATATCTAATGCCTAGTTTTCGAGATATTGCCATTTTGAAAATATCGGTAAATAGTGTTTGCAAAAAAAAAATTGCTTATATATATGTAACTTTCAAACTATTTATCAGCTTGAAACATTATGAGTGGGGCAAATAAAGTAAATGATATAAGCTTTCAAAATAGCTAGTTTGGAATGAGCCTTCTACAATAAAGCGTGAGTTACAGAGTGCCAAAGTTGACCACCCTGAGATTAAAAGGCTTTCGGAGCTAGTAACTTTTAAAAATATGCAAAGATTTTTAATTTTTTTTAGTTTTTGCAATTACCGCACTAAGGAAAACAAAATCCAAAAAAATAAAAAAATTATAAAAATTTTTCAAAAAAAAAATTATTTTTAGTTTCCGACAAAATATGCCAACTCTAAAAAAATATTTGTTTTTTGATATAGTAATAAATGCCATCTCAAAAAAATACGCAAACCAGTGCAAAATATGAAATTTTTGGCATAGGTAAAAATTATTTAGAATATTTAAACCATCTTATGGAAGGTACATTGTTTATTTTTACAATAATATGCAAAATAACTAGTTTTTTAGCTCTCCTGAAAAGTAAGCTTTTTCGAGTTGGCATTTATTGAATATAGTTCGACGATATCGACTAATAGCTTCTAAGGCGATAATCACATTGAAAAATGTTGCATGTAGGATGATAAATCATTTAATTACCATAAATTTAAAATCAAAAAATATTTAATCCAACAATTTTTTCTGGAGATGTTTTTACTTAAGTAAAATCACTTTTTTTAAGTTGAAAATTTGAAAAGTTAAAAATATTTCGAAAACGGTTCTACTTTAAAATTGTTGGATTTCATTTTCGGATTCAGCGAAAGATTTCACATAGAAAATCAATGCAAATTTGTAAACTAGTGTAATTAGGTATTTTATTATTAACTTTGTCGCTCGTAAACTTTTGGGGGCCAATGTATACCCTCTATCACTATGTAAAAGGTATAAAATTGGTTTAGTGTAACAGAAAATACGTTCAAGTCCAAAATATCTTTCTGATCGTATACTTGAATGGCCTTTTTCACATATTCAAAAGCTTTCACTTATTAAAGTCTAAATAAATCATTAAACCATAATAACGTATCTACAAAATTTAAACTTCAAATATCAA